>OW796101.1:2965043-4165043 GCA_941860345.1 Chrysodeixis includens | reverse complement strand
AGCGACTAGATTATCATAAGTTTGCTTATCGTCTGGAGCGGATTCCCATGCCGAGACAAAATGCTTATAATCTTCCGGTAACGACATTAAAATCTTCGTTATAACAAACTTTTCGGATATTGCTTCGCCGAGCTGTTTTAAGTGGTTTTGCATTTCCTGAATCTTCGATAAAAATACGGACATATCTGAATTTTCATCGTATTTGAATTGAAAGAAACGTTGTTGTATAATGTGGATGCTTGTTTCAGACTTTTGTTCATAGACGCTTAGTAATTTTTGCCACATACTAGCCGAAGTCTCACACGAAATTATATGTAACATGACTTCTTCCGACATTCTTGTGACCAACAACGTTTGAGCTTTCGCATCCTGAGCCTCCCAACGATTACGTTGTACTTCATCTTCAGGTTTAACCGTAGTTCCATCCACTATATTGTAGACACCTTGACCACGCAATAATACGGACGTTTGAAATTTCCATATATTCCAATTCCTGGCACCCTCCAGTTTTATAGTAAAATTATTGTTCTGTACGGACTCCATTTTCTTCCTTCCTGTAGATTTTCTTGCCTTGTTCAACTTTTTCGAACAAGTAATTTCCTTCCCGACTTAACCTCAAAAATTTTGCCGCCAACGCTCGCCGGTATTTTCACTTTCACACTACAGTTTTTATTTTCCTTCTGAACTTTTATAGTTTTTCGTTATCTGGGCCCAGAACCAGATAAATATGAATGAAATACTGGGCTTAAACTTCAAAACATATTTATTAACTTTTAGCAACTCGTAGCCTACTATTGAACTACTACAGAACAACCGCCATGACAGTTAGAGTGAGTGAGCTAGCTATTTGTCTGTCTCACTCACACCTAGACCATAGATATTACATTGCACCTTAACTTTTTATAACATGGTCAGACAAACTCCGTCCCATGCATATCAAATCGTCTAGATATACTAGGCATTTTTCATAAGATAACCCAGCCATTGCCATTGTCATCATCCGTGAAAATGAGCTTGGACTAGTCTTTAGGCCCATAGGCATTCTTGTCATTTGATACTGACCACTACTTGTACAAAACGAAGTGTATTTCCTACTGTTTTCTTCTAGTGGAACATTATAAAATCCTTGGTTTAAATCTAAGTGTGTGAAGTAAACACAGCCAGTCAGAGAGTCTAATATGTCCGAAATATTAGGCAAGGGGAATTTATCATTTTGTATACAGTTGTTAAGCTTACGATAATCTATAACTAGTCTCCATTTCTTTTCCCCGGAACTAGATTTTTTAGGTACCAGTACCACTGGACTGGACCACTCACTGGAACAGGGTTCAATAATATTTTGCTCTAATAAGTTATCCACTTGCTTATTCAACTCAACTTTCTGGGAATGGGGCATTCTACATATAGAATGCCCTATATAATGGCTTACTGTATACTGGAGCCACGTTTGGTTTTAAAGTTATAGTGTGTTCGTATAGTTTAGTCGTACTTAACTTATCTCCCGGAAGGAAAAAAATGTCTGAATATTTTGCACATATTGACTCTATAGACAATTGCTCCTCTTTGTTCAGATGACTAAGCGACAAAGAAGTAAATAATTTTTTGACACGATCAGCACTGCTATTCGGTGTTGGAAATGTACAAACATCATAGTCGGTTGCTTTATGAAAAGTGAGATTTATTGTATTTATGATTAAATCTGAGTCGGTGGTGTTTAAGATTCTAATGGGTATTTTCCCATTCATAGGCTTAACTAAAGTACTGGCAATAAAAACTCCGTTTTGTAGTTCCGTCGCGTTAACTACACATTCATCCGTCTCAAATGTCCGAATAAAATGAACAGACTCTGACCTCGCTGGAATATTAATATGCCTGTTTACCATTATTAAAGGTATAGACACCTTAAAATTATTATTCCAAATCAATAAGGTTTGGTTACTGAAATTTAATACTGATTTATACTTGCTTAGAAAATCATGTCCCAATATACCACTACCTTTACAAGGTAATGTTTTAAAAACAAAAAACTTATGGCGCAGTGTGTGGTTTCCAATAACTAAGTTTAAATAAACATATCCTATGCTCTCGATGTTGCCCCCAATTCCATTTATGATAGTCTTCTCAATATGGATTGGAATATTTTGATTGGAAATATGTTTATACTTTATGACAGAAATGGATGCACCGGTGTCGACTAACAAATGATATGAGTAATTATTAAGCGATCTTATGTTTACATAGCCTACACTATTTAGTGACAAAATAAAATCATTAGTCTCGAAAAAACTGATTTTCGTTTTGCTCTTCGGTTGTTGAATTTTCCTGCGAGTCTGAGTTTTCTAAAGTATGTATGTGCTGTTGCCCCGATGTACTATTATTATTAGAATTATACCTACCTCTGTTTCCATAAGATGATCGGGTTGACCCGCGCCGACCCGCATGCGATCCTCGCTCGACGTGATCCTGTTGTCCATCTGGGTTGTGAGAAGGCTGCCGGTAACCACGTCCACGTCCTCTACCTGTGTATGCCAAGCGCCCTCTCCTCTGCGACCAATTATTATACGAAGTTCTGCCTCTAGAATTCATGGTTAGAACATCAGAAGAAGTCGAAGGAATTGAGATATCTTCATCAATAGCCGCCTGCACGGCGTCTTTTAATGATGTAAAATTTCGCGCTGAAATTATTGTACCTATTCGTTTAATCCTCAATCCGTCTGCAAAGCATTTTATGGCCTGTTTTTCATTTATTGGCTTCAAAACTTTATAACTGGCATCACTGCCATCTGATTGAGATATTGTTAAATCAACAAATAATTCAGTTATTTGTTTGCCAAATTCGTCGATCGATAAATCATTTTGTCTAAAATTTTGTAATTTACGTTGAATTGCTGAAGCTGATTTTTTAGGTAATAATTGAGCTTTTAAATCGGTTATCAATTCATTAATATTGGCATAAGATGGAGATAATTTTAATTTTGCGGCCTGCGAGAGTCTAGTTTTTAATACAAAGTTTAATAATTTTCCTTGACAATTTTCGTCTAGTTCTGAACTATAATATTCTATCCCGTCTATTAGCTGCTTTACGCTTGCCTCGTCGTTTGAACAAACTGGCAATAAATTTAAAGCGGTTTTTAAGTCAAATTTACAAGTATTTGTCATATTGATTGAAGTAGTATGTTTTTGAGAACACAAATCTAAAATTTGTTCATATAACTTATCAAAATTAGTACAAAGCTCGTGAATAATTGAACACTCACCTTTACTTATAGTGGATTTAGTTTCAGAATAATATTCTAAAAATAGGTTATACTTTTTTACTAAATTATCAGCTTCTCCTAATTTTACAACAACAATGTTACCTTTCCTCCTATCTGGACCAATCTTTATTAAATATTTCCTGATTTCTAATAAATTGTCATACAAAGCTTTTATTTTTTCTGCCATGAAAATATATTATCTTCTTAAAATCAAATTACATACCCTTGTATTATTCAGCAAACATCCGGTACTTATTTTACTTATATTTTTCACTTAAATTAATCCATTATAATGTTATTTATATAATTACGTACGTAATATGTAAGCGATTACACTCGTATTTCGAATTGGCGATATATTTAATAGATACTTGTTAAATGACCGCGCACTGACACTATGCATAGAATTTTCGCGCACAGACACATATGACACACTATTTAACATCACCCTATTCTTCATCAGCTGTAGGTAAATAGTGACGGTTCAAACTATGTCCTCAGTATCTTTTCGGCAACTCCTCGTGTGGGCCCGTATTTCGGGTTCTGCATCAACTCGACGTCTCCATATAGAATATCTTAGTCTGTCATTTCTAATCTCGTTTGAAATCCACTGCTGGTGACAATTTCTATATATTTTGTACACACCATACAAAAACGCCAATACTATCATAAAAAGTACCACGATCAAGATGATGTTCGTAGTGCTGGCGTGCACTGCCAGCTGTCTGATATCAGCGATGTTATTTCCACCTGCTGCGTTTTGAGGAACTATAATCTCCTCCTTGCTGTTAGTAGTACCCATTTTGAGGTGAAGTTATATTTATTTTAGACACTAAAGTATTGTTCACACCGACTGCGCGTAGAACATTAATATCAGTGCAATTCATTATGACACCACTTGTTCCGTTTTTGGTTAAAGGAATGTAAATACGAATCCGCGCTTATTTTACTGTCACGGTCGCCATGTACGGATGGCAGGTTTTAGGAGTAAATGATACAACGAGTGTTGATACAATACTGACTTTAATATGCTATTACATAGGTTAATATACGTAGTAAAGGCTACAACCTCACATACGAACGTCAAGTCTGCTACAAACGACAAGTGTGCTACAGACGTCAAATGAGCTACAAACGTTAAATGCTACGAACGTCAAGTTTACTACGAACGACAAGTGTAATACAGACGTAAAGTGTGCTACAAAACGACAAGTGTGCTACGAACGTCAAGTGTGCTACGAACGTCAAGTGTGCTACGAACGTCAAGTACTACGAGCGTCAAGTGCTACGAACGTCATGTTTGCTACGAACGTTAAGTGTGCTGCAGACGTCAAATGTGCTACAAATGACAAGTGTACTACGAACGTCAAGTTTGCTACGAACGTCAAGTGTGTTACGAACGTCAAGTGTGCTACAAAACGACAAGTGTGCTACGAACGTCAAGTTTGCTACGAACGCCAAGTGTGCTACAGACGTCAAGTGTGCTACAAACGATAAGTGTGCTACGAACGTCCAGTTTGCTACGAACGTCAAGTGTGCTGCAAACCTAAAGTGTGCTACGAACGTCAAGTTTGCTACGAACCCCAAGTTTGCTACGAACGTCAAATGTGCTACGAACGTCAAGTGTGCTACGAACGTCAAGTGTGCTACGAACGACAAGTGTGCTATGAACGTTTAGTTTTTCACGAACGTCAAATGTGCTACGAACGTCAAGTGCTACGATTGTCAAGTGTGCTGCAAACCTCAAGTGTGCTACGAACGTCAAGTTTGCTACGAACGTCAAGTGCTACGAACGTCAAGTGCTACGAACGTCAAGTGCTACGAACGTCAAGTGTGCTACGAACGTCAAGTGCTACGAACGTCAAGTGCTACGAACGTCAAGTGCTATGAACGTCAAGTGCCACGAACGTCAAGTGCTACGAACGTCAAGTGTGCTACGAACGAAAAGTGTGCTACGAACTTTAAATTTGCTACGAATGTCAAGTTTGCTACGAACGTCAAGTTTGGTACGAACGTCAAGTGTGCTACGAACGTCAAGTGCTACGAACATCAAGTGCTACGAACGTCAAGTGCTACGAACGTCAAGTGCTACGAACGTCAAGTGTGCTACGAACGTCAAGTGTGCAACGAACGTCAAGTGCTACGAACGTCATGTCTTCTACATACTCAAACGTGCTACAAACGTCAAGTGTGCCACGAACGTCAAGTGCTACAAACGTCAAGTTTGCTACGAACTTCAAGTGTGCTACGAACGTCAAGTTTGCTACGAACTTTAAATTTGCTACGAACGTCAAGTGTGTTACGAACGTCAAGTGCTATGAACGTCAAGTTTGCTACGAACGTCAAGTGTGCAACAGACGTCAAGTGTGCTTAGAACATCAAGTGTGCTATGAACGTCCAGTTTGCTACGAACGACAAGTGCTACGAACGTCAAATGCTACGAACGTCAAGTGCTACGAACCTCAAGTGCTACGAACGTCAAGTGCTACGAACGTCAAGTGTGCTACAGACGTCAAGTGTGCTTAGAACATCAAGTGTGCTACGAACGTCCAGTTTGCTACGAACGACAAGTGTGCTTAGAACATCAAGTGTGCTACGAACGTCAAGTGCTACGAACGTCAAGTGCTACGAACGTCAAGTGCTACGAACGTCAAGTGCTACGAACGTCAAGTGTGCTACGAACGTCAAGTGTGCTACAGACGTCAAGTGTGCTTAGAACATCAAGTGTGCTACGAACGTCCAGTTTGCTACGAACGACAAGTGTGCTTAGAACATCAAGTGTGCTACGAACGTCAAGTGCTACGAACGTCAAGTGCTACGAACGTCAAGTGCTACGAACGTCAAGTGCTACGAACGTCAAGTGCTACGAACGTCAAGTGCTACGAACGTCAAGTGCTACGAACGTCAAGTGTGCTACGAACGTCAAGTGTGCTACGAACGTCAAGTGCTACGAACGTCAAGTGCTACGAACGTCAAGTGCTACGAACGTCAAGTGTGCTACAGACGTCAAGTGTGCTTAGAACATCAAGTGAGCTACGAACGACAAGTGTGCTACAGACGTCAAATGAGCTACAAACGTTAAATGCTACGAACGTCAAGTTTACTACGAACGACAAGTGTAATACAGACGTAAAGTGTGCTACAAAACGACAAGTGTGCTACGAACGTCAAGTGTGCTACGAACGTCAAGTGTGCTACGAACGTCAAGTACTACGAGCGTCAAGTGCTACGAACGTCATGTTTGCTACGAACGTTAAGTGTGCTGCAGACGTCAAATGTGCTACAAATGACAAGTGTACTACGAACGTCAAGTTTGCTACGAACGTCAAGTGTGTTACGAACGTCAAGTGTGCTACAAAACGACAAGTGTGCTACGAACGTCAAGTTTGCTACGAACGCCAAGTGTGCTACAGACGTCAAGTGTGCTACAAACGATAAGTGTGCTACGAACGTCCAGTTTGCTACGAACGTCAAGTGTGCTGCAAACCTAAAGTGTGCTACGAACGTCAAGTTTGCTACGAACCCCAAGTTTGCTACGAACGTCAAATGTGCTACGAACGTCAAGTGTGCTACGAACGTCAAGTGTGCTACGAACGACAAGTGTGCTATGAACGTTTAGTTTTTCACGAACGTCAAATGTGCTACGAACGTCAAGTGCTACGATTGTCAAGTGTGCTGCAAAGCTCAAGTGTGCTACGAACGTCAAGTTTGCTACGAACGTCAAGTGCTACGAACGTCAAGTGCTACGAACGTCAAGTTTACTACGAACGACAAGTGTAATACAGACGTAAAGTGTGCTACAAAACGACAAGTGTGCTACGAACGTCAAGTGTGCTACGAACGTCAAGTGTGCTACGAACGTCAAGTACTACGAGCGTCAAGTGCTACGAACGTCATGTTTGCTACGAACGTTAAGTGTGCTGCAGACGTCAAATGTGCTACAAATGACAAGTGTACTACGAACGTCAAGTTTGCTACGAACGTCAAGTGTGTTACGAACGTCAAGTGTGCTACAAAACGACAAGTGTGCTACGAACGTCAAGTTTGCTACGAACGCCAAGTGTGCTACAGACGTCAAGTGTGCTACAAACGATAAGTGTGCTACGAACGTCCAGTTTGCTACGAACGTCAAGTGTGCTGCAAACCTAAAGTGTGCTACGAACGTCAAGTTTGCTACGAACCCCAAGTTTGCTACGAACGTCAAATGTGCTACGAACGTCAAGTGTGCTACGAACGTCAAGTGTGCTACGAACGACAAGTGTGCTATGAACGTTTAGTTTTTCACGAACGTCAAATGTGCTACGAACGTCAAGTGCTACGATTGTCAAGTGTGCTGCAAAGCTCAAGTGTGCTACGAACGTCAAGTTTGCTACGAACGTCAAGTGCTACGAACGTCAAGTGCTACGAACGTCAAGTTTACTACGAACGACAAGTGTAATACAGACGTAAAGTGTGCTACAAAACGACAAGTGTGCTACGAACGTCAAATGTGCTACGAACGTCAAGTGTGCTACGAACGTCAAGTACTACGAGCGTCAAGTGCTACGAACGTCATGTTTGCTACGAACGTTAAGTGTGCTGCAGACGTCAAATGTGCTACAAATGACAAGTGTACTACGAACGTCAAGTTTGCTACGAACGTCAAGTGTGTTACGAACGTCAAGTGTGCTACAAAACGACAAGTGTGCTACGAACGTCAAGTTTGCTACGAACGCCAAGTGTGCTACAGACGTCAAGTGTGCTACAAACGATAAGTGTGCTACGAACGTCCAGTTTGCTACGAACGTCAAGTGTGCTGCAAACCTAAAGTGTGCTACGAACGTCAAGTTTGCTACGAACCCCAAGTTTGCTACGAACGTCAAATGTGCTACGAACGTCAAGTGTGCTACGAACGTCAAGTGTGCTACGAACGACAAGTGTGCTATGAACGTTTAGTTTTTCACGAACGTCAAATGTGCTACGAACGTCAAGTGCTACGATTGTCAAGTGTGCTGCAAAGCTCAAGTGTGCTACGAACGTCAAGTTTGCTACGAACGTCAAGTGCTACGAACGTCAAGTGCTACGAACGTCAAGTGCTACGAACGTCAAGTGTGCTACGAACGTCAAGTGCTACGAACGTCAAGTGCTACGAACGTCAAGTGCTATGAACGTCAAGTGCCACGAACGTCAAGTGCTACGAACGTCAAGTGTGCTACGAACGAAAAGTGTGCTACGAACTTTAAATTTGCTACGAATGTCAAGTTTGCTACGAACGTCAAGTTTGGTACGAACGTCAAGTGTGCTACGAACGTCAAGTGCTACGAACATCAAGTGCTACGAACGTCAAGTGCTACGAACGTCAAGTGCTACGAACGTCAAGTGTGCTACGAACGTCAAGTGTGCTACGAACGTCAAGTGCTACGAACGTCATGTCTTCTACATACTCAAGTGTGCTACAAACGTCAAGTGTGCCACGAACGTCAAGTGCTACAAACGTCAAGTTTGCTACGAACTTCAAGTGTGCTACGAACGTCAAGTTTGCTACGAACTTTAAATTTGCTACGAAAGTCAAGTGTGTTACGAACGTCAAGTGCTATGAACGTCAAGTTTGCTACGAACGTCAAGTGTGCAACAGACGTCAAGTGTGCTTAGAACATCAAGTGTGCTATGAACGTCCAGTTTCCTACGAACGACAAGTGCTACGAACGTCAAGTGCTACGAACGTCAAGTGCTACGAACGTCAAGTGCTACGAACGTCAAGTGCTACGAACGTCAAGTGTGCTACAGACGTCAAGTGTGCTTAGAACATCAAGTGTGCTACGAACGTCCAGTTTGCTACGAACGACAAGTGTGCTTAGAACATCAAGTGTGCTACGAACGTCAAGTGCTACGAACGTAAAGTGCTACGAACGTCAAGTGCTACGAACGTCAAGTGCTACGAACGTCAAGTGCTACGAACGTCAAGTGTGCTACGAACGTCAAGTGTGCTACAGACGTCAAGTGTGCTTAGAACATCAAGTGTGCTACGAACGTCCAGTTTGCTACGAACGACAAGTGTGCTTAGAACATCAAGTGTGCTACGAACGTCAAGTGCTACGAACGTCAAGTGTGCTACGAACGTCAAGTGCTACGAACGTCAAATGCTACGAACGTCAAGTGCTACGAACGTCAAGTGCTACGAACGTCAAGTGCTACGAACGTCAAGTGTGCTACAGACGTCAAGTGTGCTTAGAACATCAAGTGTGCTACGAACGTCCAGTTTGCTACGAACGACAAGTGTGCTTAGAACATCAAGTGTGCTACGAACGTCAAGTGCTACGAACGTCAAGTGCTACGAACGTCAAGTGCTACGAACGTCAAGTGCTACGAACGTCAAGTGCTACGAACGTCAAGTGCTACGAACGTCAAGTGTGCTACGAACGTCAAGTGTGCTACAGACGTCAAGTGTGCTTAGAACATCAAGTGTGCTACGAACGTCCAGTTTGCTACGAACGACAAGTGTGCTTAGAACATCAAGTGTGCTACGAACGTCAAGTGCTACGAACGTCAAGTGCTACGAACGTCAAGTGCTACGAACGTCAAGTGCTACGAACGTCAAGTGTGCTACGAACGTCAAGTGTGCTACGAACGTCAAGTGCTACGAACGTCAAGTGCTACGAACGTCAAGTGTGCTACAGACGTCAAGTGTGCTTAGAACATCAAGTGAGCTACGAACGACAAGTGTGCTACAGACGTCAAATGAGCTACAAACGTTAAATGCTACGAACGTCAAGTTTACTACGAACGACAAGTGTAATACAGACGTAAAGTGTGCTACAAAACGACAAGTGTGCTACGAACGTCAAGTGTGCTACGAACGTCAAGTGTGCTACGAACGTCAAGTACTACGAGCGTCAAGTGCTACGAACGTCATGTTTGCTACGAACGTTAAGTGTGCTGCAGACGTCAAATGTGCTACAAATGACAAGTGTACTACGAACGTCAAGTTTGCTACGAACGTCAAGTGTGTTACGAACGTCAAGTGTGCTACAAAACGACAAGTGTGCTACGAACGTCAAGTTTGCTACGAACGCCAAGTGTGCTACAGACGTCAAGTGTGCTACAAACGATAAGTGTGCTACGAACGTCCAGTTTGCTACGAACGTCAAGTGTGCTGCAAACCTAAAGTGTGCTACGAACGTCAAGTTTGCTACGAACCCCAAGTTTGCTACGAACGTCAAATGTGCTACGAACGTCAAGTGTGCTACGAACGTCAAGTGTGCTACGAACGACAAGTGTGCTATGAACAATTAGTTTTTCACGAACGTCAAATGTGCTACGAACGTCAAGTGCTACGATTGTCAAGTGTGCTGCAAAGCTCAAGTGTGCTACGAACGTCAAGTTTGCTACGAACGTCAAGTGCTACGAACGTCAAGTGCTACGAACGTCAAGTGCTACGAACGTCAAGTGTGCTACGAACGTCAAGTGCTACGAACGTCAAGTGCTACGAACGTCAAGTGCTATGAACGTCAAGTGCCACGAACGTCAAGTGCTACGAACGTCAAGTGTGCTACAGACGTCAAGTGTGCTTAGAACATCAAGTGTGCTACGAACGTCAAGTGCTACGAACGTCAAGTGCTACGAACGTCAAGTGCTACGAACGTCAAGTGCTACGAACGTCAAGTGCTACGAACGTCAAGTGCTACGAACGTCAAGTGCTACGAACGTCAAGTGCTACGAACGTCAAGTGTGCTACGAACGTCAAGTGCTACGAACGTCAAGTGCTACGAACGTCAAGTGCTACGAACGTCAAGTGTGCTACAGACGTCAAGTGTGCTTAGAACATCAAGTGTGCTACGAACGTCCAGTTTGCTACGAACGACAAGTGTGCTTAGAACATCAAGTGTGCTACGAACGTCAAGTGCTACGAACGTCAAGTGTGCTACAGACGTCAAGTGTGCTTAGAACATCAAGTGTGCTACGAACGTCCAGTTTGCTACGAACGACAAGTGTGCTTAGAACATCAAGTGTGCTACGAACGTCAAGTGCTACGAACGTCAAGTGCTACGAACGTCAAGTGCTACGAACGTCAAGTGCTACAAACGTCAAGTGCTACGAACGTCAAGTGTGCTACGAACGTCAAGTGTGCTACGAACGTCAAGTGCTACGAACGTCAAGTGCTACGAACGTCAAGTGCTACGAACGTCAAGTGTGCTACAAACGTCAAGTGTGCTTAGAACATCAAGTGTGCTACGAACGTCCAGTTTGCTACGAACGACAAGTGTGCTTAGAACATCAAGTGTGCTACGAACGTCAAGTGCTACGAACGTCAAGTGCTACGAACGTCAAGTGCTACGAACGTCAAGTGCTACGAACGTCAAGTGTGCTACGAACGTCAAGTGTGCTACGAACGTCAAGTGCTACGAACGTCAAGTGCTACGAACGTCAAGTGTGCTACGAACGTCAAGTGTGCTACAGACGTCAAGTGTGCTTAGAACATCAAGTGTGCTACGAACGTCCAGTTTGCTACGAACGACAAGTGTGCTTAGAACATCAAGTGTGCTACGAACGTCAAGTGCTACGAACGTCAAGTGTGCTACAGACGTCAAGTGTGCTTAGAACATCAAGTGTGCTACGAACGTCCAGTTTGCTACGAACGACAAGTGTGCTTAGAACATCAAGTGTGCTACGAACGTCAAGTGCTACGAACGTCAAGTGCTACGAACGTCAAGTGCTACGAACGTCAAGTGCTACAAACGTCAAGTGCTACGAACGTCAAGTGTGCTACGAACGTCAAGTGTGCTACGAACGTCAAGTGCTACGAACGTCAAGTGCTACGAACGTCAAGTGCTACGAACGTCAAGTGTGCTACAAACGTCAAGTGTGCTTAGAACATCAAGTGTGCTACGAACGTCCAGTTTGCTACGAACGACAAGTGTGCTTAGAACATCAAGTGTGCTACGAACGTCAAGTGCTACGAACGTCAAGTGCTACGAACGTCAAGTGCTACGAACGTCAAGTGCTACGAACGTCAAGTGTGCTACGAACGTCAAGTGTGCTACGAACGTCAAGTGCTACGAACGTCAAGTGCTACGAACGTCAAGTGTGCTACGAACGTCAAGTGTGCTACGAACGTCAAGTGTGCTACGAACGTCAATTGCTACGAACGTCAGTTGCTACGAACGTCAAGTGTGCTACGAACGTCAAGTGCTACGAACGTCAAGTGTGCTACGAACGTCAAGTGTGCTACGAACGTCAAGTGCTACGAACGTCAAGTGCTACGAACGTCAAGTGTGCTACGAACGTCAAGTGTGCTACGAACGTCAAGTGTGCTACGAACGTCAATTGCTACGAACGTCAGTTGCTACGAACGTCAAGTGTGCTACGAACGTCAAGTGCTACGAACGTCATGTCTTCTACATACGTCAAGTGTGCTACAAACGTCAAGTGTGCCACGAACGTCAAGTGCTACGAACGTCAAGTGCTACGAACGTCAAGTGCTACGAACGTCAAGTGCTAGGAACGTCAAGTGCTACGAACGTCAAGTGTGCTACGAACGTCAAGTGCTACGAACGTCAAATGCTACGAACGTCAAGTGCTACGAACGTCAAGTGTGCTACGAACGTCAAGTGTGCTACGAACGTCAAGTGCTACGAACGTCATGTCTTCTACATACGTCAAGTGTGCTACAAACGTCAAGTGTGCCACGAACGTCAAGTGCTACAAACGTCAAGTTTGCTACGAACTTCAAGTGTGCTACGAACGTCAAGTGTGCTACGAACTTTAAATTTGCTACGAACGTCAAGTGTGTTACGAACGTAAAGTGCTATGAACGTCAAGATTGCTACGAACGTCAAGTGTGCAACAGACGTCAAGTGTGCTTAGAACATCAAGTGTGCTATGAACGTCCAGTTTGCTACGAACGACGAGTGTGCTTAGAACATCTAGTGTGCTACGAACGTCAAGTGCTACGAACGTCAAGTGCTACGAACGTCAAGTGTGCTACGAACGTCAAGTGTGCTACGAACGTCAAGTGCTACGAACGTCAAGTGCTACGAACGTCAAGTGCTACGAACGTCAAGTGCTACGAACGTCAAGTGCTATGAACGTCAAGTTTGCTACGAACGTCAAGTGTGCTTAGAACATCAAATGTACTATGAACATTAAGTTTTTCACGAACGTCAAATGTGCTACGAACGTCAAGTGCTACGATTGTCAAGTGTGCTGCAAACCTCAAGTGTGCTACGAACGTCAAGTTTGCTACGAACCTCAAGTTTGCTACGAATGTCATGTGCTACGAACGTCAAGTGCTACGAAAGTAAAATGCTACGAACGTCAAGAGCTACGAAAGTAAATTGCTACGAACGTCAAGTGCTACAATTGTCAAGTGTGCTGTAAACCTCAATTGTGCTGCAAACCTCAAGTGTGCTACGAACTTCCAGTGTGCTACGAACGACAAGTGTGCTACGAACTTTTAATTTACTACGAACGTCAAGTTTAGTACGTGTACGGATGGCAGGTTTTAGGAGTAAATGATACAACGAGTGTTGATACAATACTGACTTTAATATGCTATTACATAGGTTAATATACGTAGTAAAGGCTACAACCTCACATCTCCCCCTTACATTTAAATAAAATAAAAGTTACAATTTTATTTTATTGTTAAGATTAGGATACAAAAAGAGTAAACATTGATACGTATTAATATAATATGCATTATAAGTACATGATGCTTGCATAGATAAAACATGATGTCATACACCGTCTTCGAACGCATATGATATCTAGTTACATTTGATATCTTAACTGTTAATTTATTTATTTTAGTACAGTCGCAAACACAACTATGTATACACACAGCAAAATTGTAAAAACAAATTTTACCAGCACATTTTTGTTGAAACAAAAGTAAGAAAAAGAAAAAAAAGAAAGAAAATGTATAAATGGAATACATCATTATGAGAACTGTTTGAAATAAATTGCCCATTACATGTCTGACAATATCGATCTAAAATTAAAGGGAAAATCCTTTTGTGGTTGACTGTACATGAATGTTATTTAAAATAATATAGTTATAACACTTGAAGTAATGTAACATTAAAATTTAATTATGATATGGTTTAGTTCTGTTTTTATGTATAATATTATTTCTACCATTATATTCAATCTCCACATTAGGAGACAGATCTCTAATTACCTTGTATGGTCCAGAATATAATTGCTTAAGTTTATTGCCAGTTTCATTTTTTATTAAGACTTGATCGTTCGGTTTGTAGCGTACTGGATTGACATATTGATTGTATCTACTTTCCCTGTCTATTTTGCTAACTATTAAATTTTTTCGCGCTTCTGTTTGAGAAACTTGAAGGCGGTACTTAAGTTCAAGGGGGTAATTGTCGTAGTTATAAAGCGGTTCTACGCATTTGGACAAGTTATTCGGGAGATTACATTTTCTACCATACACCAGCTCAAAAGGTGAAAATTTTGTTGACGTGTGAACAGTCGTATTATACGCAAAGCACCAGAACGGCAACCAAGCACTCCACAGATCGGGCCTTCCCTCAGTATGGATTCGTAAAAACGCACCTAAATTTTTGTGTGAGTTTTCTAGCGCCCCGATGCTCTGGTGATGATACGCTGTTGAATTTAATTTCTTAATTTGAAGCAGTTCACATACCTGTTTAAGTGTCTCGGACATGAACTCCGTGCCCCTATCGGTAGCAATTTCTCTCGGTACACCATGCTGAAGTATAAAATTATTCACGAAACTACGAGCTACTTCTGTGGAAGTTTTAGTGACAAGGGGGTAAGCACACACATATTTTGTCAACTCGCATTGTAGTGTAAGTATATAGGAAAAATCATTATTGTCTTTATCTAATGGCCCTACCAAGTCCAAGAATATTTTATCAAAAGCCGAATGAGCAGTCGTCGTGATCATCATTGGCTCCCTAACTTGTATTGTATATTTATGTTTTTGGCATTGAACGCATTTTTTAACGAAATTTTTTACATCACTTTCCAAACCCGGCCAAAAATAATATTTTTTTATATTTGTCAACATTCTTCTGACGCCTGCATGTCCACTAGTGGGCAAAATATGGAAGTCATTCAGTATGACCTTCCTGTCATCCTTATCTTCTATTCTTTCGACGTCTTTTAGTATACATATTCTGGGACCTTTCCAGTTACGTTGTGCCCTTATTTCGCTAGTTAGTTTTTCGACAAAAATATTATTATTAGTATTTTTAATAAAGTATACTTCATTTATAACTAGTTCTTCACAAAAATCACTCAGATCTCTCGCAAATTCGGCTCGCGTAATTTGTGATTGAGACGCTGGTTTTATAAATATAGTTTTCATTTGGGCGACATAAAATAATATTTCAGTTTCTAACGTAATTAAGTTATTAAAATTCTTGTAACTACTCGCGTCTGAAAATCTTAACTCCACTGCGTCTTTAGGTTTGATATGCGTTTCCACGACTTTTGGCTGTACTGTCAAATCGTCCGTGGATTGTTCATTTTCCTTACCAAAGTTATCCAATTTTTTCGTTTGGGCGCGCGTCATCACTAAATATAAACATTCATTCATTTCTTTTAGTTCTTTCGAAGTAATTTTTATTCTAGACAATGCATCAGCGACAGCATTCTCACTTCCTTTTATATATTCGATTTCGTAATCATACTCCTCGAGAACTATTCTAAATTTGAAAAGTCTACTAGAGGGGTCTTTCAAATTAAACAAGTATACAAGGGGTTTGTGATCGGTAAGTATTTTAAATGTACGACCATATATATATGGCCTGAAGTATTTGACGGCCCAAACTACTGCTAGCAGTTCTTTCTCTATAGTTGGGTAATTTTTTTCCGCCTTGTTGAGGCTTCTACTGGCGTAAGCTATAGGGCGACTATCTGAATTGCACAAAACTGCCCCTATAGAGTATCCGGATGCATCAGTTTGAAGTATGAACTGATTTTGTTCAGAAAAATCAGGATATTGAAGAATCGGAGGGGATATCAAACTATTTTTAAGGGTTTCGAAAGACTTTTGACAGTTACTATCCCATATAAATTTAGTATTTTTTTTACATAGAAGATTCAAGTGATAGGCCTTATCTGCAAAATGATCTATGAACTTTCTATAATAATTTGCAAAAGCAACGAAGCGCCTCACTTCGTCCGTATTTGTGGGAACCGGATAGTTTTCCATTATTTTAATTTTGTCTGGGTCGGGCAATATGCCGTTACCTGATACAATATGACCTAAATAAAGAATCTCCTTCTTTAGGAAATCACATTTAGAAGGATTTAGCTTCAAATTTGCGCTGCGCAATTTTTCAAAAACTTTTATCAAATTTTTGTTAAATAAATATGAATGAAATACTGGGCTTAAACTTCAAAACATATTTATTAACTTTTAGCAACTCGTAGCCTACTATTGAACTACTACAGAACAACCGCCATGACAGTTAGAGTGAGTGAGCTAGCTATTTGTCTGTCTCACTCACACCTAGACCATAGATATTACATTGCACCTTAACTTTTTATAACACCCCCTCTCAATGTAATAAACTGGATACATATTTACTATGTGTTAACTTAAACTAAATAATCTACTGAGAAAAGAAACTTTGCAATTACAATAACAATAGGTAAGTATTTTAATAACATTTTAAGCAGTTAAGTTACTTTAAACCACACATATTTACAAATTTTAACAAAATATTATTTTTCAACGCTTTGGTCAACATATCAGCAATTTGCTCCTCAGTTTTCACATATTTAAGACAAATTTTTTGTTTCTCAATATGTTCCCTAATAAAATGATATTTTATATCTATGTGTTTTAATCTCTTTACAGTGTTGGTATTAGCAATAACCATGGCTGACTGATTATCACAGAATAAAATAGCTGGAGTTACATTTTTTATATTAAAATTGCACAACATATTGCTCAGCCAACATGCCTCAGCCCCTGCCATACTCATTGCTACATATTCAGCCTCGGTGGAAGAAATACTAACTGTGCTTTGCTTCTTTGAGCACCAAGAAACCAGGCAGTTTGCATACTTAAAGCAGTAGCCTGTGGTAGATTTCCTATCTGTTAGGTCTCCTCCCCAATCAGCGTCACAAAATCCCACCAACTCGTCATCATTACAATTATAAATTAATTTATAGTCTAATGTGTGTTTGATGTATCGCAGAACTCTTTTTAATGCTACTAATAACATGTTACTAGCCTTGTCTTGATATCTACTTAAAATTGATATTGTAGCACAAATGTCTGGTCTAGTACCACAAGCTGCGTACATCAAACATCCAATTATTTGTCTACATAAATTTTCAGCTTCAGTTGTACACTTATTACTCTCAAGTTCCTTTACATTAAAATTCTGGTCCATAGGTGTGCTAATTTGTTTACATTCATACATATTGAATCTTTTCAGTACATTTTCCAAATAATTTCTTTGACATAATACTGTAACATGAGTTTCTAAATTTTGTTTTACATTAATTCCCAAAAAATCACTGACTAGACCCAAATCCTTCATTTTAAATTCCTTTTTTAATACTGACTTTAAATGTGACACAGAATCTTCATTACTGCCAAAAATCAATAAGTCGTCAACATATATAAGTACATAAATCCTTTCAGTTTCATTACACTTAGAATATAAACAAGGATCACATTCAGATCTTTTAAAATTTTCTCTAATTAGCACAGAGTTGAATTTATCATTCCAGTACTTTGGTGACTTCTTTAGGCCATACAATGCTTTATTTAGCTTTACAATGCAGTCATTATTTTCATAAGCTCCATCAGGTAGTCTGATATATACAGTTTCATTTATTTCCCCATATAGAAATGCTCCCGTTACATCCATTTGAAAAACAGGTAAGTTTAATTTTGTTGCTATAGCTATAAACAACCTAAAAGTAGCCAATTTTGCCACGGGGGCATATATTTCACTATAACTCAATACATTTTCCTGCTCAAAGCCTCGTGCTACCAACCTAGCTTTATATTGAATATCATTGTTGTTTTGTTTTATTTTAAATACCCATTTAGTACTAATTGCTTTCTGATTACCTGGTAGATCACTTACTGTCCATGTATTATTTTCTTTTAATGTCTCTAGTTCCCTCTGGATCGCTTTCTTCCATTCAGACGCCTCTGGACTCCTCATAGCCTCTTCGTATGATTTAGGCTCACAATCTTCTACCAAAACATTATTACAAGTAAAGAATTGAGTCTGCTTTCTGACACGCTTGTTTTCATGGTTTATGGGTGGATTTTCAGAATTTTCACCTCCACTACTATCACTTGGTTCATATAAGCTGCCCTCAGGATCACTCTCTAAGGTATTTAATGTGTTATCATCTTCTTCAACAACTTGCGCTCGATCTTCAGCTTCCTCCTTCTCAGCATCATCCGGATTAAACTCCTCTACTTGGTTGTATACACATGGCACCGTTGTCAACTCTGGTTCTTGTGTTTTATTTTCTTTTACAAAAATCATATCCCTTTTTGTTTCTACAGTATTCATGTGTGGGAAAAATACTCTGTATCCTTTAGTTGTCTCTCCATAACCAACTAAAATACCTTTCTCACCTTTAGGGTCCCACTTACGCCTCTTTTCTTTTGGTATATGGACATATACTGGAGTGCCAAACACTTTAAGGTTATTGATATCAAATGTTTTGTTTGACCATAATTCATATGGAGTTTTTCCATTAACTGAGCTTTTTCCGGTTCTGTTAATTACATATGCTGCTGTATATTGATAGCCTCTGCCCATAGATTGGTAGATAAATTTTTAGCAAATAACATTGAACGGGCCGCTTCTATTAAAATTCGATTTTCCCTTTCAGCTCGACCATTTTGTTCCGGAGTAAAAGTCACTGATGTTTGATGCACTATTCCTTTTGCCTGGAACATTTCTAGTACCTCGTTATTTACGAATTCAGTTCCGTTGTCGGTACGAAAAATCTTTACTCGGTTTCCAGTATCATTCTCAGCCCGAGCAATAAAATTTCTTATACAACGTTTGATTTCATGTTTTCCTTTAACAAAACACACTTCCCTGTATTTTGAAAAATCATCCTTGAACACGACGAAATACCTCGAACCCCCAATAGAACTCTCTTCCATCGGTCCGCATGTGTCTGCATGAATTATTTCACATGTCCTGGAGCTAACATTTTCACTTCTAGGGTAAGGCAGACGGTGAATTTTACCCTTCATGCAACTTTCGCATGTCGCCGAGTCGGACAATTGAGTATTAATAGCAACTTTATTGTTTTTCAACACTTCTTTCACATAACTCATGTTTTGATGCGCCATTTTTTCATGCCATTCGTGTAAAGCTGAACGCTTAACTTCCGCAACGTTGGCTTCGGACGTATTATGGTAACGAAAGTTCAAATAATACATGCTGCCATTACGCTCAGCAACTGCCATCACCTTATTTTGTTTATAAAACTTGCATTCATTTTCACCAGTTACAATAACATAACCTTTACTTGTTGCGCGGTTCACAGAGAACAAATTGATTGACAGTTCGGGAACATGTAGTACATTGTCTATGGTAGTGTCGATCCATTCGTTGCCGTTCCATACTTGTACTGCCACCTGTCCGCTGCCCTTGACACTAATTTGCGTTCCGTTTCCTACAATTACCGATTTACCTTCTGCGGAACAATAAGAATTAAACAGTTCGTAATCACGACACATATGTTCGCTTGCACCCGAGTCCACCAGCCATTTTGTTTTATTAAAATATGCACTAGATTCACTAATTTTGTCCATGACCACGAATGCATTACCTTTTCTGTCCTTTTTAAAACGGCACTGACTTTTCAAATGTCCTGGCTTATTACAGTAATAACACCTCACTTCCAAATGATGATCCTTGGAATTACGAAAATCATCAGTCTTATTAAATCGGCACTCACTTATAAAATGTCCTAGTTTATTACATTTAAAACACTTGACAGTTTTCCTGTTTGTTTTTTTAGCCACAAACGCTGCCGATGATTGCGAACTCCCGCCTTTTTCTTTAACTCTCTCTTCTTCTATTAACAACCTAGCGACTAGATTATCATAAGTTTGCTTATCGTCTGGAGCGGATTCCCATGCCGAGACAAAATGCTTATAATCTTCCGGTAACGACATTAAAATCTTCGTTATAACAAACTTTTCGGATATTGCTTCGCCGAGCTGTTTTAAGTGGTTTTGCATTTCCTGAATCTTCGATAAAAATACGGACATATCTGAATTTTCATCGTATTTGAATTGAAAGAAACGTTGTTGTATAATGTGGATGCTTGTTTCAGACTTTTGTTCATAGACGCTTAGTAATTTTTGCCACATACTAGCCGAAGTCTCACACGAAATTATATGTAACATGACTTCTTCCGACATTCTTGTGACCAACAACGTTTGAGCTTTCGCATCCTGAGCCTCCCAACGATTACGTTGTACTTCATCTTCAGGTTTAACCGTAGTTCCATCCACTATATTGTAGACACCTTGACCACGCAATAATACGGACGTTTGAAATTTCCATATATTCCAATTCCTGGCACCCTCCAGTTTTATAGTAAAATTATTGTTCTGTACGGACTCCATTTTCTTCCTTCCTGTAGATTTTCTTGCCTTGTTCAACTTTTTCGAACAAGTAATTTCCTTCCCGACTTAACCTCAAAAATTTTGCCGCCAACGCTCGCCGGTATTTTCACTTTCACACTACAGTTTTTATTTTCCTTCTGAACTTTTATAGTTTTTCGTTATCTGGGCCCAGAACCAGATAAATATGAATGAAATACTGGGCTTAAACTTCAAAACATATTTATTAACTTTTAGCAACTCGTAGCCTACTATTGAACTACTACAGAACAACCGCCATGACAGTTAGAGTGAGTGAGCTAGCTATTTGTCTGTCTCACTCACACCTAGACCATAGATATTACATTGCACCTTAACTTTTTATAACATGGTCAGACAAACTCCGTCCCATGCATATCAAATCGTCTAGATATACTAGGCATTTTTCATAAGATAACCCAGCCATTGCCATTGTCATCATCCGTGAAAATGAGCTTGGACTAGTCTTTAGGCCCATAGGCATTCTTGTCATTTGATACTGACCACTACTTGTACAAAACGAAGTGTATTTCCTACTGTTTTCTTCTAGTGGAACATTATAAAATCCTTGGTTTAAATCTAAGTGTGTGAAGTAAACACAGCCAGTCAGAGAGTCTAATATGTCCGAAATATTAGGCAAGGGGAATTTATCATTTTGTATACAGTTGTTAAGCTTACGATAATCTATAACTAGTCTCCATTTCTTTTCCCCGGAACTAGATTTTTTAGGTACCAGTACCACTGGACTGGACCACTCACTGGAACAGGGTTCAATAATATTTTGCTCTAATAAGTTATCCACTTGCTTATTCAACTCAACTTTCTGGGAATGGGGCATTCTACATATAGAATGCCCTATATAATGGCTTACTGTATACTGGAGCCACGTTTGGTTTTAAAGTTATAGTGTGTTCGTATAGTTTAGTCGTACTTAACTTATCTCCCGGAAGGAAAAAAATGTCTGAATATTTTGCACATATTGACTCTATAGACAATTGCTCCTCTTTGTTCAGATGACTAAGCGACAAAGAAGTAAATAATTTTTTGACACGATCAGCACTGCTATTCGGTGTTGGAAATGTACAAACATCATAGTCGGTTGCTTTATGAAAAGTGAGATTTATTGTATTTATGATTAAATCTGAGTCGGTGGTGTTTAAGATTCTAATGGGTATTTTCCCATTCATAGGCTTAACTAAAGTACTGGCAATAAAAACTCCGTTTTGTAGTTCCGTCGCGTTAACTACACATTCATCCGTCTCAAATGTCCGAATAAAATGAACAGACTCTGACCTCGCTGGAATATTAATATGCCTGTTTACCATTATTAAAGGTATAGACACCTTAAAATTATTATTCCAAATCAATAAGGTTTGGTTACTGAAATTTAATACTGATTTATACTTGCTTAGAAAATCATGTCCCAATATACCACTACCTTTACAAGGTAATGTTTTAAAAACAAAAAACTTATGGCGCAGTGTGTGGTTTCCAATAACTAAGTTTAAATAAACATATCCTATGCTCTCGATGTTGCCCCCAATTCCATTTATGATAGTCTTCTCAATATGGATTGGAATATTTTGATTGGAAATATGTTTATACTTTATGACAGAAATGGATGCACCGGTGTCGACTAACAAATGATATGAGTAATTATTAAGCGATCTTATGTTTACATAGCCTACACTATTTAGTGACAAAATAAAATCATTAGTCTCGAAAAAACTGATTTTCGTTTTGCTCTTCGGTTGTTGAATTTTCCTGCGAGTCTGAGTTTTCTAAAGTATGTATGTGCTGTTGCCCCGATGTACTATTATTATTAGAATTATACCTACCTCTGTTTCCATAAGATGATCGGGTTGACCCGCGCCGACCCGCATGCGATCCTCGCTCGACGTGATCCTGTTGTCCATCTGGGTTGTGAGAAGGCTGCCGGTAACCACGTCCACGTCCTCTACCTGTGTATGCCAAGCGCCCTCTCCTCTGCGACCAATTATTATACGAAGTTCTGCCTCTAGAATTCATGGTTAGAACATCAGAAGAAGTCGAAGGAATTGAGATATCTTCATCAATAGCCGCCTGCACGGCGTCTTTTAATGATGTAAAATTTCGCGCTGAAATTATTGTACCTATTCGTTTAATCCTCAATCCGTCTGCAAAGCATTTTATGGCCTGTTTTTCATTTATTGGCTTCAAAACTTTATAACTGGCATCACTGCCATCTGATTGAGATATTGTTAAATCAACAAATAATTCAGTTATTTGTTTGCCAAATTCGTCGATCGATAAATCATTTTGTCTAAAATTTTGTAATTTACGTTGAATTGCTGAAGCTGATTTTTTAGGTAATAATTGAGCTTTTAAATCGGTTATCAATTCATTAATATTGGCATAAGATGGAGATAATTTTAATTTTGCGGCCTGCGAGAGTCTAGTTTTTAATACAAAGTTTAATAATTTTCCTTGACAATTTTCGTCTAGTTCTGAACTATAATATTCTATCCCGTCTATTAGCTGCTTTACGCTTGCCTCGTCGTTTGAACAAACTGGCAATAAATTTAAAGCGGTTTTTAAGTCAAATTTACAAGTATTTGTCATATTGATTGAAGTAGTATGTTTTTGAGAACACAAATCTAAAATTTGTTCATATAACTTATCAAAATTAGTACAAAGCTCGTGAATAATTGAACACTCACCTTTACTTATAGTGGATTTAGTTTCAGAATAATATTCTAAAAATAGGTTATACTTTTTTACTAAATTATCAGCTTCTCCTAATTTTACAACAACAATGTTACCTTTCCTCCTATCTGGACCAATCTTTATTAAATATTTCCTGATTTCTAATAAATTGTCATACAAAGCTTTTATTTTTTCTGCCATGAAAATATATTATCTTCTTAAAATCAAATTACATACCCTTGTATTATTCAGCAAACATCCGGTACTTATTTTACTTATATTTTTCACTTAAATTAATCCATTATAATGTTATTTATATAATTACGTACGTAATATGTAAGCGATTACACTCGTATTTCGAATTGGCGATATATTTAATAGATACTTGTTAAATGACCGCGCACTGACACTATGCATAGAATTTTCGCGCACAGACACATATGACACACTATTTAACATCACCCTATTCTTCATCAGCTGTAGGTAAATAGTGACGGTTCAAACTATGTCCTCAGTATCTTTTCGGCAACTCCTCGTGTGGGCCCGTATTTCGGGTTCTGCATCAACTCGACGTCTCCATATAGAATATCTTAGTCTGTCATTTCTAATCTCGTTTGAAATCCACTGCTGGTGACAATTTCTATATATTTTGTACACACCATACAAAAACGCCAATACTATCATAAAAAGTACCACGATCAAGATGATGTTCGTAGTGCTGGCGTGCACTGCCAGCTGTCTGATATCAGCGATGTTATTTCCACCTGCTGCGTTTTGAGGAACTATAATCTCCTCCTTGCTGTTAGTAGTACCCATTTTGAGGTGAAGTTATATTTATTTTAGACACTAAAGTATTGTTCACACCGACTGCGCGTAGAACATTAATATCAGTGCAATTCATTATGACACCACTTGTTCCGTTTTTGGTTAAAGGAATGTAAATACGAATCCGCGCTTATTTTACTGTCACGGTCGCCATGTACGGATGGCAGGTTTTAGGAGTAAATGATACAACGAGTGTTGATACAATACTGACTTTAATATGCTATTACATAGGTTAATATACGTAGTAAAGGCTACAACCTCACATACGAACGTCAAGTCTGCTACAAACGACAAGTGTGCTACAGACGTCAAATGAGCTACAAACGTTAAATGCTACGAACGTCAAGTTTACTACGAACGACAAGTGTAATACAGACGTAAAGTGTGCTACAAAACGACAAGTGTGCTACGAACGTCAAGTGTGCTACGAACGTCAAGTGTGCTACGAACGTCAAGTACTACGAGCGTCAAGTGCTACGAACGTCATGTTTGCTACGAACGTTAAGTGTGCTGCAGACGTCAAATGTGCTACAAATGACAAGTGTACTACGAACGTCAAGTTTGCTACGAACGTCAAGTGTGTTACGAACGTCAAGTGTGCTACAAAACGACAAGTGTGCTACGAACGTCAAGTTTGCTACGAACGCCAAGTGTGCTACAGACGTCAAGTGTGCTACAAACGATAAGTGTGCTACGAACGTCCAGTTTGCTACGAACGTCAAGTGTGCTGCAAACCTAAAGTGTGCTACGAACGTCAAGTTTGCTACGAACCCCAAGTTTGCTACGAACGTCAAATGTGCTACGAACGTCAAGTGTGCTACGAACGTCAAGTGTGCTACGAACGACAAGTGTGCTATGAACGTTTAGTTTTTCACGAACGTCAAATGTGCTACGAACGTCAAGTGCTACGATTGTCAAGTGTGCTGCAAACCTCAAGTGTGCTACGAACGTCAAGTTTGCTACGAACGTCAAGTGCTACGAACGTCAAGTGCTACGAACGTCAAGTGCTACGAACGTCAAGTGTGCTACGAACGTCAAGTGCTACGAACGTCAAGTGCTACGAACGTCAAGTGCTATGAACGTCAAGTGCCACGAACGTCAAGTGCTACGAACGTCAAGTGTGCTACGAACGAAAAGTGTGCTACGAACTTTAAATTTGCTACGAATGTCAAGTTTGCTACGAACGTCAAGTTTGGTACGAACGTCAAGTGTGCTACGAACGTCAAGTGCTACGAACATCAAGTGCTACGAACGTCAAGTGCTACGAACGTCAAGTGCTACGAACGTCAAGTGTGCTACGAACGTCAAGTGTGCAACGAACGTCAAGTGCTACGAACGTCATGTCTTCTACATACTCAAACGTGCTACAAACGTCAAGTGTGCCACGAACGTCAAGTGCTACAAACGTCAAGTTTGCTACGAACTTCAAGTGTGCTACGAACGTCAAGTTTGCTACGAACTTTAAATTTGCTACGAACGTCAAGTGTGTTACGAACGTCAAGTGCTATGAACGTCAAGTTTGCTACGAACGTCAAGTGTGCAACAGACGTCAAGTGTGCTTAGAACATCAAGTGTGCTATGAACGTCCAGTTTGCTACGAACGACAAGTGCTACGAACGTCAAATGCTACGAACGTCAAGTGCTACGAACCTCAAGTGCTACGAACGTCAAGTGCTACGAACGTCAAGTGTGCTACAGACGTCAAGTGTGCTTAGAACATCAAGTGTGCTACGAACGTCCAGTTTGCTACGAACGACAAGTGTGCTTAGAACATCAAGTGTGCTACGAACGTCAAGTGCTACGAACGTCAAGTGCTACGAACGTCAAGTGCTACGAACGTCAAGTGCTACGAACGTCAAGTGTGCTACGAACGTCAAGTGTGCTACAGACGTCAAGTGTGCTTAGAACATCAAGTGTGCTACGAACGTCCAGTTTGCTACGAACGACAAGTGTGCTTAGAACATCAAGTGTGCTACGAACGTCAAGTGCTACGAACGTCAAGTGCTACGAACGTCAAGTGCTACGAACGTCAAGTGCTACGAACGTCAAGTGCTACGAACGTCAAGTGCTACGAACGTCAAGTGCTACGAACGTCAAGTGTGCTACGAACGTCAAGTGTGCTACGAACGTCAAGTGCTACGAACGTCAAGTGCTACGAACGTCAAGTGCTACGAACGTCAAGTGTGCTACAGACGTCAAGTGTGCTTAGAACATCAAGTGAGCTACGAACGACAAGTGTGCTACAGACGTCAAATGAGCTACAAACGTTAAATGCTACGAACGTCAAGTTTACTACGAACGACAAGTGTAATACAGACGTAAAGTGTGCTACAAAACGACAAGTGTGCTACGAACGTCAAGTGTGCTACGAACGTCAAGTGTGCTACGAACGTCAAGTACTACGAGCGTCAAGTGCTACGAACGTCATGTTTGCTACGAACGTTAAGTGTGCTGCAGACGTCAAATGTGCTACAAATGACAAGTGTACTACGAACGTCAAGTTTGCTACGAACGTCAAGTGTGTTACGAACGTCAAGTGTGCTACAAAACGACAAGTGTGCTACGAACGTCAAGTTTGCTACGAACGCCAAGTGTGCTACAGACGTCAAGTGTGCTACAAACGATAAGTGTGCTACGAACGTCCAGTTTGCTACGAACGTCAAGTGTGCTGCAAACCTAAAGTGTGCTACGAACGTCAAGTTTGCTACGAACCCCAAGTTTGCTACGAACGTCAAATGTGCTACGAACGTCAAGTGTGCTACGAACGTCAAGTGTGCTACGAACGACAAGTGTGCTATGAACGTTTAGTTTTTCACGAACGTCAAATGTGCTACGAACGTCAAGTGCTACGATTGTCAAGTGTGCTGCAAAGCTCAAGTGTGCTACGAACGTCAAGTTTGCTACGAACGTCAAGTGCTACGAACGTCAAGTGCTACGAACGTCAAGTTTACTACGAACGACAAGTGTAATACAGACGTAAAGTGTGCTACAAAACGACAAGTGTGCTACGAACGTCAAGTGTGCTACGAACGTCAAGTGTGCTACGAACGTCAAGTACTACGAGCGTCAAGTGCTACGAACGTCATGTTTGCTACGAACGTTAAGTGTGCTGCAGACGTCAAATGTGCTACAAATGACAAGTGTACTACGAACGTCAAGTTTGCTACGAACGTCAAGTGTGTTACGAACGTCAAGTGTGCTACAAAACGACAAGTGTGCTACGAACGTCAAGTTTGCTACGAACGCCAAGTGTGCTACAGACGTCAAGTGTGCTACAAACGATAAGTGTGCTACGAACGTCCAGTTTGCTACGAACGTCAAGTGTGCTGCAAACCTAAAGTGTGCTACGAACGTCAAGTTTGCTACGAACCCCAAGTTTGCTACGAACGTCAAATGTGCTACGAACGTCAAGTGTGCTACGAACGTCAAGTGTGCTACGAACGACAAGTGTGCTATGAACGTTTAGTTTTTCACGAACGTCAAATGTGCTACGAACGTCAAGTGCTACGATTGTCAAGTGTGCTGCAAAGCTCAAGTGTGCTACGAACGTCAAGTTTGCTACGAACGTCAAGTGCTACGAACGTCAAGTGCTACGAACGTCAAGTGCTACGAACGTCAAGTGTAATACGAACGTCAAGTGCTACGAACGTCAAGTGCTACGAACGTCAAGTGCTATGAACGTCAAGTGCCACGAACGTCAAGTGCTACGAACGTCAAGTGTGCTACGAACGAAAAGTGTGCTACGAACTTTAAATTTGCTACGAATGTCAAGTTTGCTACGAACGTCAAGTTTGGTACGAACGTCAAGTGTGCTACGAACGTCAAGTGCTACGAACATCAAGTGCTACGAACGTCAAGTGCTACGAACGTCAAGTGCTACGAACGTCAAGTGTGCTACGAACGTCAAGTGTGCTACGAACGTCAAGTGCTACGAACGTCATGTCTTCTACATACTCAAGTGTGCTACAAACGTCAAGTGTGCCACGAACGTCAAGTGCTACAAACGTCAAGTTTGCTACGAACTTCAAGTGTGCTACGAACGTCAAGTTTGCTACGAACTTTAAATTTGCTACGAAAGTCAAGTGTGTTACGAACGTCAAGTGCTATGAACGTCAAGTTTGCTACGAACGTCAAGTGTGCAACAGACGTCAAGTGTGCTTAGAACATCAAGTGTGCTATGAACGTCCAGTTTCCTACGAACGACAAGTGCTACGAACGTCAAGTGCTACGAACGTCAAGTGCTACGAACGTCAAGTGCTACGAACGTCAAGTGCTACGAACGTCAAGTGTGCTACAGACGTCAAGTGTGCTTAGAACATCAAGTGTGCTACGAACGTCCAGTTTGCTACGAACGACAAGTGTGCTTAGAACATCAAGTGTGCTACGAACGTCAAGTGCTACGAACGTAAAGTGCTACGAACGTCAAGTGCTACGAACGTCAAGTGCTACGAACGTCAAGTGCTACGAACGTCAAGTGTGCTACGAACGTCAAGTGTGCTACAGACGTCAAGTGTGCTTAGAACATCAAGTGTGCTACGAACGTCCAGTTTGCTACGAACGACAAGTGTGCTTAGAACATCAAGTGTGCTACGAACGTCAAGTGCTACGAACGTCAAGTGTGCTACGAACGTCAAGTGCTACGAACGTCAAATGCTACGAACGTCAAGTGCTACGAACGTCAAGTGCTACGAACGTCAAGTGCTACGAACGTCAAGTGTGCTACAGACGTCAAGTGTGCTTAGAACATCAAGTGTGCTACGAACGTCCAGTTTGCTACGAACGACAAGTGTGCTTAGAACATCAAGTGTGCTACGAACGTCAAGTGCTACGAACGTCAAGTGCTACGAACGTCAAGTGCTACGAACGTCAAGTGCTACGAACGTCAAGTGCTACGAACGTCAAGTGCTACGAACGTCAAGTGTGCTACGAACGTCAAGTGTGCTACAGACGTCAAGTGTGCTTAGAACATCAAGTGTGCTACGAACGTCCAGTTTGCTACGAACGACAAGTGTGCTTAGAACATCAAGTGTGCTACGAACGTCAAGTGCTACGAACGTCAAGTGCTACGAACGTCAAGTGCTACGAACGTCAAGTGCTACGAACGTCAAGTGTGCTACGAACGTCAAGTGTGCTACGAACGTCAAGTGCTACGAACGTCAAGTGCTACGAACGTCAAGTGTGCTACAGACGTCAAGTGTGCTTAGAACATCAAGTGAGCTACGAACGACAAGTGTGCTACAGACGTCAAATGAGCTACAAACGTTAAATGCTACGAACGTCAAGTTTACTACGAACGACAAGTGTAATACAGACGTAAAGTGTGCTACAAAACGACAAGTGTGCTACGACGTCAAGTGTGCTACGAACGTCAAGTGTGCTACGAACGTCAAGTACTACGAGCGTCAGTGCTACGAGCGTCATGTTTGCTACGAACGTTAAGTGTGCTGCAGACGTCAAATGTGCTACAAATGACAAGTGTACTACGAACGTCAAGTTTGCTACGAACGTCAAGTGTGTTACGAACGTCAAGTGTGCTACAAAACGACAAGTGTGCTACGAACGTCAAGTTTGCTACGAACGCCAAGTGTGCTACAGACGTCAAGTGTGCTACAAACGATAAGTGTGCTACGAACGTCCAGTTTGCTACGAACGTCAAGTGTGCTGCAAACCTAAAGTGTGCGCTACGAACGTCAAGTTTGCTACGAACCCCAAGTTTGCTACGAACGTCAAATGTGCTACGAACGTCAAGTGTGCTACGAACGTCAAGTGTGCTACGAACGACAAGTGTGCTATGAACAATTAGTTTTTCACGAACGTCAAATGTGCTACGAACGTCAAGTGCTACGATTGTCAAGTGTGCTGCAAAGCTCAAGTGTGCTACGAACGTCAAGTTTGCTACGAACGTCAAGTGCTACGAACGTCAAGTGCTACGAACGTCAAGTGCTACGAACGTCAAGTGTGCTACGAACGTCAAGTGCTACGAACGTCAAGTGCTACGAACGTCAAGTGCTATGAACGTCAAGTGCCACGAACGTCAAGTGCTACGAACGTCAAGTGTGCTACAGACGTCAAGTGTGCTTAGAACATCAAGTGTGCTACGAACGTCAAGTGCTACGAACGTCAAGTGCTACGAACGTCAAGTGCTACGAACGTCAAGTGCTACGAACGTCAAGTGCTACGAACGTCAAGTGCTACGAACGTCAAGTGCTACGAACGTCAAGTGCTACGAACGTCAAGTGCTACGAACGTCAAGTGTGCTACGAACGTCAAGTGCTACGAACGTCAAGTGCTACGAACGTCAAGTGCTACGAACGTCAAGTGTGCTACAGACGTCAAGTGTGCTTAGAACATCAAGTGTGCTACGAACGTCCAGTTTGCTACGAACGACAAGTGTGCTTAGAACATCAAGTGTGCTACGAACGTCAAGTGCTACGAACGTCAAGTGTGCTACAGACGTCAAGTGTGCTTAGAACATCAAGTGTGCTACGAACGTCCAGTTTGCTACGAACGACAAGTGTGCTTAGAACATCAAGTGTGCTACGAACGTCAAGTGCTACAAACGTCAAGTGCTACGAACGTCAAGTGCTACGAACGTCAAGTGCTACAAACGTCAAGTGCTACGAACGTCAAGTGTGCTACGAACGTCAAGTGTGCTACGAACGTCAAGTGCTACGAACGTCAAGTGCTACGAACGTCAAGTGCTACGAACGTCAAGTGTGCTACAAACGTCAAGTGTGCTTAGAACATCAAGTGTGCTACGAACGTCCAGTTTGCTACGAACGACAAGTGTGCTTAGAACATCAAGTGTGCTACGAACGTCAAGTGCTACGAGCGTCAAGTGCTACGAACGTCAAGTGCTACGAACGTCAAGTGTGCTACGAACGTCAAGTGTGCTACGAACGTCAAGTGCTACGAACGTCAAGTGCTACGAACGTCAAGTGTGCTACGAACGTCAAGTGTGCTACAGACGTCAAGTGTGCTTAGAACATCAAGTGTGCTACGAACGTCCAGTTTGCTACGAACGACAAGTGTGCTTAGAACATCAAGTGTGCTACGAACGTCAAGTGCTACGAACGTCAAGTGTGCTACAGACGTCAAGTGTGCTTAGAACATCAAGTGTGCTACGAACGTCCAGTTTGCTACGAACGACAAGTGTGCTTAGAACATCAAGTGTGCTACGAACGTCAAGTGCTACGAACGTCAAGTGCTACGAACGTCAAGTGCTACGAACGTCAAGTGCTACAAACGTCAAGTGCTACGAACGTCAAGTGTGCTACGAACGTCAAGTGTGCTACGAACGTCAAGTGCTACGAACGTCAAGTGCTACGAACGTCAAGTGCTACGAACGTCAAGTGTGCTACAAACGTCAAGTGTGCTTAGAACATCAAGTGTGCTACGAACGTCCAGTTTGCTACGAACGACAAGTGTGCTTAGAACATCAAGTGTGCTACGAACGTCAAGTGCTACGAACGTCAAGTGCTACGAACGTCAAGTGCTACGAACGTCAAGTGCTACGAACGTCAAGTGTGCTACGAACGTCAAGTGTGCTACGAACGTCAAGTGCTACGAACGTCAAGTGCTACGAACGTCAAGTGTGCTACGAACGTCAAGTGTGCTACGAACGTCAAGTGTGCTACGAACGTCAATTGCTACGAACGTCAGTTGCTACGAACGTCAAGTGTGCTACGAACGTCAAGTGCTACGAACGTCAAGTGTGCTACGAACGTCAAGTGTGCTACGAACGTCAAGTGCTACGAACGTCAAGTGCTACGAACGTCAAGTGTGCTACGAACGTCAAGTGTGCTACGAACGTCAAGTGTGCTACGAACGTCAATTGCTACGAACGTCAGTTGCTACGAACGTCAAGTGTGCTACGAACGTCAAGTGCTACGAACGTCATGTCTTCTACATACGTCAAGTGTGCTACAAACGTCAAGTGTGCCACGAACGTCAAGTGCTACAAACGTCAAGTGCTACGAACGTCAAGTGCTACGAACGTCAAGTGCTAGGAACGTCAAGTGCTACGAACGTCAAGTGTGCTACGAACGTCAAGTGCTACGAACGTCAAATGCTACGAACGTCAAGTGCTACGAACGTCAAGTGTGCTACGAACGTCAAGTGTGCTACGAACGTCAAGTGCTACGAACGTCATGTCTTCTACATACGTCAAGTGTGCTACAAACGTCAAGTGTGCCACGAACGTCAAGTGCTACAAACGTCAAGTTTGCTACGAACTTCAAGTGTGCTACGAACGTCAAGTGTGCTACGAACTTTAAATTTGCTACGAACGTCAAGTGTGTTACGAACGTAAAGTGCTATGAACGTCAAGATTGCTACGAACGTCAAGTGTGCAACAGACGTCAAGTGTGCTTAGAACATCAAGTGTGCTATGAACGTCCAGTTTGCTACGAACGACGAGTGTGCTTAGAACATCTAGTGTGCTACGAACGTCAAGTGCTACGAACGTCAAGTGCTACGAACGTCAAGTGTGCTACGAACGTCAAGTGTGCTACGAACGTCAAGTGCTACGAACGTCAAGTGCTACGAACGTCAAGTGCTACGAACGTCAAGTGCTACGAACGTCAAGTGCTATGAACGTCAAGTTTGCTACGAACGTCAAGTGTGCTACAGACGTCAAGTGTGCTTAGAACATCAAGTGTGCTTAAAACATCAAGTGTGCTACGAACGACAAGTGTGCTTAGAACATCAAGTGTGCTTAGAACATCAAGTGTGCTACGAAAGTCAAGTGCTACGAACGTCAAGTGCTACGAACGTCAAGTGCTACGAACGTCAAGTGCTACGAACGTCAAGTGCTACGAACGTCAAGTGTGCTACGAACGTCAAGTGTGCTACGAACGTCAAGTGCTACGAACGTCAAGTGCTACGAAAGTCAAGTGCTACGAACGTCAAAGGCTACGAACGTCAAGTGCTACGAACGTCAAGTGCTACGAACGTCAAGTGCTACGAACGTCAAGTGTGCTACGAACGTCAAGTAAGCTACGAACGTAACGACAAGTGTAATACAGACGTAAAGTGTGCTACAAAACGACAAGTGTGCTACGAACGTCAAGTGTGCTACGAACGTCAAGTGTGCTACGAACGTCAAGTACTACGAGCGTCAAGTGCTACGAACGTCATGTTTGCTACGAACGTTAAGTGTGCTGCAGACGTCAAATGTGCTACAAATGACAAGTGTACTACGAACGTCAAGTTTGCTACGAACGTCAAGTGTGTTACGAACGTCAAGTGTGCTACAAAACGACAAGTGTGCTACGAACGTCAAGTTTGCTACGAACGCCAAGTGTGCTACAGACGTCAAGTGTGCTACAAACGATAAGTGTGCTACGAACGTCCAGTTTGCTACGAACGTCAAGTGTGCTGCAAACCTAAAGTGTGCTACGAACGTCAAGTTTGCTACGAACCCCAAGTTTGCTACGAACGTCAAATGTGCTACGAACGTCAAGTGTGCTACGAACGTCAAGTGTGCTACGAACGACAAGTGTGCTATGAACAATTAGTTTTTCACGAACGTCAAATGTGCTACGAACGTCAAGTGCTACGATTGTCAAGTGTGCTGCAAAGCTCAAGTGTGCTACGAACGTCAAGTTTGCTACGAACGTCAAGTGCTACGAACGTCAAGTGCTACGAACGTCAAGTGCTACGAACGTCAAGTGTGCTACGAACGTCAAGTGCTACGAACGTCAAGTGCTACGAACGTCAAGTGCTATGAACGTCAAGTGCCACGAACGTCAAGTGCTACGAACGTCAAGTGTGCTACAGACGTCAAGTGTGCTTAGAACATCAAGTGTGCTACGAACGTCAAGTGCTACGAACGTCAAGTGCTACGAACGTCAAGTGCTACGAACGTCAAGTGCTACGAACGTCAAGTGCTACGAACGTCAAGTGCTACGAACGTCAAGTGCTACGAACGTCAAGTGCTACGAACGTCAAGTGCTACGAACGTCAAGTGTGCTACGAACGTCAAGTGCTACGAACGTCAAGTGCTACGAACGTCAAGTGCTACGAACGTCAAGTGTGCTACAGACGTCAAGTGTGCTTAGAACATCAAGTGTGCTACGAACGTCCAGTTTGCTACGAACGACAAGTGTGCTTAGAACATCAAGTGTGCTACGAACGTCAAGTGCTACGAACGTCAAGTGTGCTACAGACGTCAAGTGTGCTTAGAACATCAAGTGTGCTACGAACGTCCAGTTTGCTACGAACGACAAGTGTGCTTAGAACATCAAGTGTGCTACGAACGTCAAGTGCTACGAACGTCAAGTGCTACGAACGTCAAGTGCTACGAACGTCAAGTGCTACAAACGTCAAGTGCTACGAACGTCAAGTGTGCTACGAACGTCAAGTGTGCTACGAACGTCAAGTGCTACGAACGTCAAGTGCTACGAACGTCAAGTGCTACGAACGTCAAGTGTGCTACAAACGTCAAGTGTGCTAAGAACATCAAGTGTGCTACGAACGTCCAGTTTGCTACGAACGACAAGTGTGCTTAGAACATCAAGTGTGCTACGAACGTCAAGTGCTACGAACGTCAAGTGCTACGAACGTCAAGTGCTACGAACGTCAAGTGCTACGAACGTCAAGTGTGCTACGAACGTCAAGTGTGCTACGAACGTCAAGTGCTACGAACGTCAAGTGCTACGAACGTCAAGTGTGCTACGAACGTCAAGTGTGCTACAGACGTCAAGTGTGCTTAGAACATCAAGTGTGCTACGAACGTCCAGTTTGCTACGAACGACAAGTGTGCTTAGAACATCAAGTGTGCTACGAACGTCAAGTGCTACGAACGTCAAGTGTGCTACAGACGTCAAGTGTGCTTAGAACATCAAGTGTGCTACGAACGTCCAGTTTGCTACGAACGACAAGTGTGCTTAGAACATCAAGTGTGCTACGAACGTCAAGTGCTACGAACGTCAAGTGCTACGAACGTCAAGTGCTACGAACGTCAAGTGCTACAAACGTCAAGTGCTACGAACGTCAAGTGTGCTACGAACGTCAAGTGTGCTACGAACGTCAAGTGCTACGAACGTCAAGTGCTACGAACGTCAAGTGCTACGAACGTCAAGTGTGCTACAAACGTCAAGTGTGCTTAGAACATCAAGTGTGCTACGAACGTCCAGTTTGCTACGAACGACAAGTGTGCTTAGAACATCAAGTGTGCTACGAACGTCAAGTGCTACGAACGTCAAGTGCTACGAACGTCAAGTGCTACGAACGTCAAGTGCTACGAACGTCAAGTGTGCTACGAACGTCAAGTGTGCTACGAACGTCAAGTGCTACGAACGTCAAGTGCTACGAACGTCAAGTGTGCTACGAACGTCAAGTGTGCTACGAACGTCAAGTGTGCTACGAACGTCAATTGCTACGAACGTCAGTTGCTACGAACGTCAAGTGTGCTACGAACGTCAAGTGCTACGAACGTCAAGTGTGCTACGAACGTCAAGTGTGCTACGAACGTCAAGTGCTACGAACGTCAAGTGCTACGAACGTCAAGTGTGCTACGAACGTCAAGTGTGCTACGAACGTCAAGTGTGCTACGAACGTCAATTGCTACGAACGTCAGTTGCTACGAACGTCAAGTGTGCTACGAACGTCAAGTGCTACGAACGTCATGTCTTCTACATACGTCAAGTGTGCTACAAACGTCAAGTGTGCCACGAACGTCAAGTGCTACGAACGTCAAGTGCTACGAACGTCAAGTGCTACGAACGTCAAGTGCTAGGAACGTCAAGTGCTACGAACGTCAAGTGTGCTACGAACGTCAAGTGCTACGAACGTCAAATGCTACGAACGTCAAGTGCTACGAACGTCAAGTGTGCTACGAACGTCAAGTGTGCTACGAACGTCAAGTGCTACGAACGTCATGTCTTCTACATACGTCAAGTGTGCTACAAACGTCAAGTGTGCCACGAACGTCAAGTGCTACAAACGTCAAGTTTGCTACGAACTTCAAGTGTGCTACGAACGTCAAGTGTGCTACGAACTTTAAATTTGCTACGAACGTCAAGTGTGTTACGAACGTAAAGTGCTATGAACGTCAAGATTGCTACGAACGTCAAGTGTGCAACAGACGTCAAGTGTGCTTAGAACATCAAGTGTGCTATGAACGTCCAGTTTGCTACGAACGACGAGTGTGCTTAGAACATCTAGTGTGCTACGAACGTCAAGTGCTACGAACGTCAAGTGCTACGAACGTCAAGTGTGCTACGAACGTCAAGTGTGCTACGAACGTCAAGTGCTACGAACGTCAAGTGCTACGAACGTCAAGTGCTACGAACGTCAAGTGCTACGAACGTCAAGTGCTATGAACGTCAAGTTTGCTACGAACGTCAAGTGTGCTACAGACGTCAAGTGTGCTTAGAACATCAAGTGTGCTTAAAACATCAAGTGTGCTACGAACGACAAGTGTGCTTAGAACATCAAGTGTGCTTAGAACATCAAGTGTGCTACGAACGTCAAGTGCTACGAACGTCAAGTGCTACGAACGTCAAGTGCTACGAACGTCAAGTGCTACGAACGTCAAGTGCTACGAACGTCAAGTGTGCTACGAACGTCAAGTGTGCTACGAACGTCAAGTGCTACGAACGTCAAGTGCTACGAAAGTCAAGTGCTACGAACGTCAAAGGCTACGAACGTCAAGTGCTACGAACGTCAAGTGCTACGAACGTCAAGTGCTACGAACGTCAAGTGTGCTACGAACGTCAAGTAAGCTACGAACGTCAAGTGCTACGAACGTCATGTCTTCTACATACGTCAAGTGTGCTACAAACGTCAAGTGTGCCACGAACGTCAAGTGCTATGAACGTCAAGTTTGCTACGAACGTCAAGTGTGCTACAGACGTCAAGTGTGCTTAGAACATCAAGTGTGCTATGAACGTCCAGTTTGTTACGAACGTCAAATGTGCTACGAACGTCAAGTGCTACGAACGTCAAGTGTGCTACGAACGTCAAGTGTGCTACGAACGTCAAGTGCTACGAACGTCAAGTGCTACGAACGTCAAGTGCTACGAACGTCAAGTGTGCTACAAACGTTAAGTGTGCTACGAACGTCAAGTGCTACGAACGTCATGTCTTCTACATACGTCAAGTGTGCTACAAACGTCAAGTGTGCCACGAACGTCAAGTGCTACGAACGTCAAGTGCTACGAACGTCAAGTGCTACGAACGTCAAGTGCTACGAACGTCAAGTGTGCTACGAACGTCAAGTGCCACGAACGTCAAATGCTACGAACGTCAAGTGCTACGAACGTCAAGTGCTACGAACGTCAAGTGTGCTACGAACGTCAAGTGTGCTACGAACGTCAAGTGCTACGAACGTCATGTCTTCTACATACGTCAAGTGTGCTACAAACGTCAAGTGTGCCACGAACGTCAAGTGCTACAAACGTCAAGTTTGCTACGAACTTCAAGTGTGCTACGAACGTCAAGTGTGCTACGAACTTTAAATTTGCTACGAACGTCAAGTGTGCAACAGACGTCAAGTGTGCTTAGAACATCAAGTGTGCTATGAACGTCCAGTTTGCTACGAACGACAAGTGTGCTTAGAACATCAAGTGTGCTACGAACGTCAAGTGTGCAACAGACGTCAAGTGTGCTTAGAACAGCAAGTGTGCTATGAACGTCCAGTTTGCTACGAACGACAAGTGTGCTTAGAACATCAAGTGTGCTACGAACGTCAAGTGCTACAAACGTCAAGTGCTACGAACGTCAAGTGCTACGAACGTCAAGTGCTACGAACGTCAAGTGTGCTACGAACGTCAAGTGTGCTACGAACTTCAAGTGCTACGAACGTCAAGTGCTACAAACGTCAAGTGCTACGAACGTCAAGTGCTATGAACGTCAAGTGTGCTACAGACGTCAAGTGTGCTTAGAACATCAAGTGTGCTACGAACGTCCAGTTTGCTACGAACGACAAGTGTGCTTAGAACATCAAGTGTGCTACGAACGTCCAGTTTGCTACGAACGACAAGTGTGCTTAGAACATCAAGTGTGCTACGAACGTCAAGTGCTACGAACGTCAAGTGCTACGAACTCCAAGTGTGCTACGAACGTCAAGTGTGCTACGAACTTTAAATTTGCTACGAACGTCAAGTGTGTTCCGAACGTCAAGTGCTATGAACGTCAAGTTTGCTACGAACGTCAAGTGTGCAACAGACGTCAAGTGTGCTTAGAACAGCAAGTGTGCTATGAACGTCCAGTTTGCTACGAACGACAAGTGTGCTTAGAACATCAAGTGTGCTACGAACGTCAAGTGCTACGAACGTCAAGTGCTACGAACGTCAAGTGCTACGAACGTCAAGTGCTACGAACGTCAAGTGCTACGAACGTCAAGTGTGCTACGAACGTCAAGTGTGCTACGAACGTCAAGTGCTACGAACGTCAAGTGCTACAAACGTCAAGTGCTACGAACGTCAAGTGCTATGAACGTCAAGTTTGCTTCGAACGTCAAGTGTGCTACAGACGTCAAGTGTGCTTAGAACATCAAGTGTGCTACGAACGTCCAGTTTGCTACGAACGACAAGTGTGCTTAGAACATCAAGTGTGCTACGAACGTCAAGTGCTACGAACGTCAAGTGCTACGAACGTCAAGTGCTACGAACGTCAAGTGCTACGAACGTCAAGTGCTACGAACGTCAAGTGTGCTACGAACGTCAAGTGTGCCACGAACGTCAAGTGCTACGAACGTCAAGTGCTACGAACGTCAAGTGCTACGAACGTCAAGTGCTACGAACGTCAAGTGCTACGAACGTCAAGTGTGCCACGAACGTCAAGTGCTACGAACGTCAAGTGCTACGAACGTCAAGTGCTACGAACGTCAAGTGCTACGAACGTCAAGTGTGCTACGAACGTCAAGTGCTACGAACGTCAAATGCTACGAACGTCAAGTGCTACGAACGTCAAGTGCTACGAACGTCAAATGCTACGAACGTCAAGTGCTACGAACGTCAAGTGCTACGAACGTCAAGTGTGCTACGAACGTCAAGTGCTACGAACGTCATGTCTTCTACATACGTCAAGTGTGCTACAAACGTCAAGTGTGCCACGAACGTCAAGTGCTACAAACGTCAAGTTTGCTACAAACTTCAAGTGTGCTACGAACGTCAAGTGCTATGAACGTCAAGTTTGCTTCGAACGTCAAGTGTGCTACAGACGTCAAGTGTGCTTAGAACATCAAGTGTGCTACGAACGTCCAGTTTGCTACGAACGACAAGTGTGCTTAGAACATCAAGTGTGCTACGAACGTCAAGTGCTACGAACGTCAAGTGCTACGAACGTCAAGTGCTACGAACGTCAAGTGCTACGAACGTCAAGTGCTACGAACGTCAAGTGTGCTACGAACGTCAAGTGTGCCACGAACGTCAAGTGCTACGAACGTCAAGTGCTACGAACGTCAAGTGCTACGAACGTCAAGTGCTACGAACGTCAAGTGCTACGAACGTCAAGTGTGCCACGAACGTCAAGTGCTACGAACGTCAAGTGCTACGAACGTCAAGTGCTACGAACGTCAAGTGCTACGAACGTCAAGTGTGCTACGAACGTCAAGTGCTACGAACGTCAAATGCTACGAACGTCAAGTGCTACGAACGTCAAGTGCTACGAACGTCAAATGCTACGAACGTCAAGTGCTACGAACGTCAAGTGCTACGAACGTCAAGTGTGCTACGAACGTCAAGTGCTACGAACGTCATGTCTTCTACATACGTCAAGTGTGCTACAAACGTCAAGTGTGCCACGAACGTCAAGTGCTACAAACGTCAAGTTTGCTACAAACTTCAAGTGTGCTACGAACGTCAAGTGTGCTACGAACTTTAAATTTGCTACGAACGTCAAGTGTGTTTCGAACGTCAAGTGCTATGAACGTCAAGTTTGCTACGAACGTCAAGTGTGCAACAGACGTCAAGTGTGCTTAGAACATCAAGTGTGCTATGAACGTCCAGTTTGCTACGAACGACAAGTGTGCTTAGAACATCAAGTGTGCTACGAACGTCAAGTGCTACGAACGTCAAGTGCTACGAACGTCAAGTGCTACGAACGTCAAGTGCTACGAACGTCAAGTGTGCTACGAACGTCAAGTGCTACGAACGTCATGTCTTCTACATACGTCAAGTGTGCTACAAACGTCAAGTGTGCCACGAACGTCAAGTGCTACGAACGTCAAGTGCTACGAACGTCAAGTGTGCTACGAACGTCAAGTGCTACGAACATCAAGTGCTACGAACGTCAAGTGCTACGAACGTCAAGTGCTACGAACGTCAAGTGTGCTACGAACGTCAAGTGTGCAACGAACGTCAAGTGCTACGAACGTCATGTCTTCTACATACTCAAACGTGCTACAAACGTCAAGTGTGCCACGAACGTCAAGTGCTACAAACGTCAAGTTTGCTACGAACTTCAAGTGTGCTACGAACGTCAAGTTTGCTACGAACTTTAAATTTGCTACGAACGTCAAGTGTGTTACGAACGTCAAGTGCTATGAACGTCAAGTGCTACGAACGTCAAGTGCTACGAACGTCAAGTGCTACGAACGTCAAGTGTGCTACAGACGTCAAGTGTGCTTAGAACATCAAGTGTGCTACGAACGTCCAGTTTGCTACGAACGACAAGTGTGCTTAGAACATCAAGTGTGCTACGAACGTCAAGTGCTACGAACGTCAAGTGCTACGAACGTCAAGTGCTACGAACGTCAAGTGCTACGAACGTCAAGTGCTACGAACGTCAAGTGCTACGAACGTCAAGTGTGCTACGAACGTCAAGTGTGCTACAGACGTCAAGTGTGCTTAGAACATCAAGTGTGCTACGAACGTCCAGTTTGCTACGAACGACAAGTGTGCTTAGAACATCAAGTGTGCTACGAACGTCAAGTGCTACGAACGTCAAGTGCTACGAACGTCAAGTGCTACGAACGTCAAGTGCTACGAACGTCAAGTGTGCTACGAACGTCAAGTGTGCTACGAACGTCAAGTGCTACGAACGTCAAGTGCTACGAACGTCAAGTGTGCTACAGACGTCAAGTGTGCTTAGAACATCAAGTGAGCTACGAACGACAAGTGTGCTACAGACGTCAAATGAGCTACAAACGTTAAATGCTACGAACGTCAAGTTTACTACGAACGACAAGTGTAATACAGACGTAAAGTGTGCTACAAAACGACAAGTGTGCTACGAACGTCAAGTGTGCTACGAACGTCAAGTGTGCTACGAACGTCAAGTACTACGAGCGTCAAGTGCTACGAGCGTCATGTTTGCTACGAACGTTAAGTGTGCTGCAGACGTCAAATGTGCTACAAATGACAAGTGTACTACGAACGTCAAGTTTGCTACGAACGTCAAGTGTGTTACGAACGTCAAGTGTGCTACAAAACGACAAGTGTGCTACGAACGTCAAGTTTGCTACGAACGCCAAGTGTGCTACAGACGTCAAGTGTGCTACAAACGATAAGTGTGCTACGAACGTCCAGTTTGCTACGAACGTCAAGTGTGCTGCAAACCTAAAGTGTGCTACGAACGTCAAGTTTGCTACGAACCCCAAGTTTGCTACGAACGTCAAATGTGCTACGAACGTCAAGTGTGCTACGAACGTCAAGTGTGCTACGAACGACAAGTGTGCTATGAACGTCAAGTGCTACGAACGTCAAGTGCTACGAACGTCAAGTGCTACGAACGTCAAGTGTGCTACGAACGTCAAGTGCTACGAACGTCAAGTGCTACGAACGTCAAGTGCTATGAACGTCAAGTGCCACGAACGTCAAGTGCTACGAACGTCAAGTGTGCTACAGACGTCAAGTGTGCTTAGAACATCAAGTGTGCTACGAACGTCAAGTGCTACGAACGTCAAGTGCTACGAACGTCAAGTGCTACGAACGTCAAGTGCTACGAACGTCAAGTGCTACGAACGTCAAGTGCTACGAACGTCAAGTGCTACGAACGTCAAGTGCTACGAACGTCAAGTGCTACGAACGTCAAGTGTGCTACGAACGTCAAGTGCTACGAACGTCAAGTGCTACGAACGTCAAGTGCTACGAACGTCAAGTGTGCTACAGACGTCAAGTGTGCTTAGAACATCAAGTGTGCTACGAACGTCCAGTTTGCTACGAACGACAAGTGTGCTTAGAACATCAAGTGTGCTACGAACGTCAAGTGCTACGAACGTCAAGTGTGCTACAGACGTCAAGTGTGCTTAGAACATCAAGTGTGCTACGAACGTCCAGTTTGCTACGAACGACAAGTGTGCTTAGAACATCAAGTGTGCTACGAACGTCAAGTGCTACAAACGTCAAGTGCTACGAACGTCAAGTGCTACGAACGTCAAGTGCTACAAACGTCAAGTGCTACGAACGTCAAGTGTGCTACGAACGTCAAGTGTGCTACGAACGTCAAGTGCTACGAACGTCAAGTGCTACGAACGTCAAGTGCTACGAACGTCAAGTGTGCTACAAACGTCAAGTGTGCTTAGAACATCAAGTGTGCTACGAACGTCCAGTTTGCTACGAACGACAAGTGTGCTTAGAACATCAAGTGTGCTACGAACGTCAAGTGCTACGAGCGTCAAGTGCTACGAACGTCAAGTGCTACGAACGTCAAGTGTGCTACGAACGTCAAGTGTGCTACGAACGTCAAGTGCTACGAACGTCAAGTGCTACGAACGTCAAGTGTGCTACGAACGTCAAGTGTGCTACAGACGTCAAGTGTGCTTAGAACATCAAGTGTGCTACGAACGTCCAGTTTGCTACGAACGACAAGTGTGCTTAGAACATCAAGTGTGCTACGAACGTCAAGTGCTACGAACGTCAAGTGTGCTACAGACGTCAAGTGTGCTTAGAACATCAAGTGTGCTACGAACGTCCAGTTTGCTACGAACGACAAGTGTGCTTAGAACATCAAGTGTGCTACGAACGTCAAGTGCTACGAACGTCAAGTGCTACGAACGTCAAGTGCTACGAACGTCAAGTGCTACAAACGTCAAGTGCTACGAACGTCAAGTGTGCTACGAACGTCAAGTGTGCTACGAACGTCAAGTGCTACGAACGTCAAGTGCTACGAACGTCAAGTGCTACGAACGTCAAGTGTGCTACAAACGTCAAGTGTGCTTAGAACATCAAGTGTGCTACGAACGTCCAGTTTGCTACGAACGACAAGTGTGCTTAGAACATCAAGTGTGCTACGAACGTCAAGTGCTACGAACGTCAAGTGCTACGAACGTCAAGTGCTACGAACGTCAAGTGCTACGAACGTCAAGTGTGCTACGAACGTCAAGTGTGCTACGAACGTCAAGTGCTACGAACGTCAAGTGCTACGAACGTCAAGTGTGCTACGAACGTCAAGTGTGCTACGAACGTCAAGTGTGCTACGAACGTCAATTGCTACGAACGTCAGTTGCTACGAACGTCAAGTGTGCTACGAACGTCAAGTGCTACGAACGTCAAGTGTGCTACGAACGTCAAGTGTGCTACGAACGTCAAGTGCTACGAACGTCAAGTGCTACGAACGTCAAGTGTGCTACGAACGTCAAGTGTGCTACGAACGTCAAGTGTGCTACGAACGTCAATTGCTACGAACGTCAGTTGCTACGAACGTCAAGTGTGCTACGAACGTCAAGTGCTACGAACGTCATGTCTTCTACATACGTCAAGTGTGCTACAAACGTCAAGTGTGCCACGAACGTCAAGTGCTACAAACGTCAAGTGCTACGAACGTCAAGTGCTACGAACGTCAAGTGCTAGGAACGTCAAGTGCTACGAACGTCAAGTGTGCTACGAACGTCAAGTGCTACGAACGTCAAATGCTACGAACGTCAAGTGCTACGAACGTCAAGTGTGCTACGAACGTCAAGTGTGCTACGAACGTCAAGTGCTACGAACGTCATGTCTTCTACATACGTCAAGTGTGCTACAAACGTCAAGTGTGCCACGAACGTCAAGTGCTACAAACGTCAAGTTTGCTACGAACTTCAAGTGTGCTACGAACGTCAAGTGTGCTACGAACTTTAAATTTGCTACGAACGTCAAGTGTGTTACGAACGTAAAGTGCTATGAACGTCAAGATTGCTACGAACGTCAAGTGTGCAACAGACGTCAAGTGTGCTTAGAACATCAAGTGTGCTATGAACGTCCAGTTTGCTACGAACGACGAGTGTGCTTAGAACATCTAGTGTGCTACGAACGTCAAGTGCTACGAACGTCAAGTGCTACGAACGTCAAGTGTGCTACGAACGTCAAGTGTGCTACGAACGTCAAGTGCTACGAACGTCAAGTGCTACGAACGTCAAGTGCTACGAACGTCAAGTGCTACGAACGTCAAGTGCTATGAACGTCAAGTTTGCTACGAACGTCAAGTGTGCTACAGACGTCAAGTGTGCTTAGAACATCAAGTGTGCTTAAAACATCAAGTGTGCTACGAACGACAAGTGTGCTTAGAACATCAAGTGTGCTTAGAACATCAAGTGTGCTACGAAAGTCAAGTGCTACGAACGTCAAGTGCTACGAACGTCAAGTGCTACGAACGTCAAGTGCTACGAACGTCAAGTGCTACGAACGTCAAGTGTGCTACGAACGTCAAGTGTGCTACGAACGTCAAGTGCTACGAACGTCAAGTGCTACGAAAGTCAAGTGCTACGAACGTCAAAGGCTACGAACGTCAAGTGCTACGAACGTCAAGTGCTACGAACGTCAAGTGCTACGAACGTCAAGTGTGCTACGAACGTCAAGTAAGCTACGAACGTAACGACAAGTGTAATACAGACGTAAAGTGTGCTACAAAACGACAAGTGTGCTACGAACGTCAAGTGTGCTACGAACGTCAAGTGTGCTACGAACGTCAAGTACTACGAGCGTCAAGTGCTACGAACGTCATGTTTGCTACGAACGTTAAGTGTGCTGCAGACGTCAAATGTGCTACAAATGACAAGTGTACTACGAACGTCAAGTTTGCTACGAACGTCAAGTGTGTTACGAACGTCAAGTGTGCTACAAAACGACAAGTGTGCTACGAACGTCAAGTTTGCTACGAACGCCAAGTGTGCTACAGACGTCAAGTGTGCTACAAACGATAAGTGTGCTACGAACGTCCAGTTTGCTACGAACGTCAAGTGTGCTGCAAACCTAAAGTGTGCTACGAACGTCAAGTTTGCTACGAACCCCAAGTTTGCTACGAACGTCAAATGTGCTACGAACGTCAAGTGTGCTACGAACGTCAAGTGTGCTACGAACGACAAGTGTGCTATGAACAATTAGTTTTTCACGAACGTCAAATGTGCTACGAACGTCAAGTGCTACGATTGTCAAGTGTGCTGCAAAGCTCAAGTGTGCTACGAACGTCAAGTTTGCTACGAACGTCAAGTGCTACGAACGTCAAGTGCTACGAACGTCAAGTGCTACGAACGTCAAGTGTGCTACGAACGTCAAGTGCTACGAACGTCAAGTGCTACGAACGTCAAGTGCTATGAACGTCAAGTGCCACGAACGTCAAGTGCTACGAACGTCAAGTGTGCTACAGACGTCAAGTGTGCTTAGAACATCAAGTGTGCTACGAACGTCAAGTGCTACGAACGTCAAGTGCTACGAACGTCAAGTGCTACGAACGTCAAGTGCTACGAACGTCAAGTGCTACGAACGTCAAGTGCTACGAACGTCAAGTGCTACGAACGTCAAGTGCTACGAACGTCAAGTGCTACGAACGTCAAGTGTGCTACGAACGTCAAGTGCTACGAACGTCAAGTGCTACGAACGTCAAGTGCTACGAACGTCAAGTGTGCTACAGACGTCAAGTGTGCTTAGAACATCAAGTGTGCTACGAACGTCCAGTTTGCTACGAACGACAAGTGTGCTTAGAACATCAAGTGTGCTACGAACGTCAAGTGCTACGAACGTCAAGTGTGCTACAGACGTCAAGTGTGCTTAGAACATCAAGTGTGCTACGAACGTCCAGTTTGCTACGAACGACAAGTGTGCTTAGAACATCAAGTGTGCTACGAACGTCAAGTGCTACGAACGTCAAGTGCTACGAACGTCAAGTGCTACGAACGTCAAGTGCTACAAACGTCAAGTGCTACGAACGTCAAGTGTGCTACGAACGTCAAGTGTGCTACGAACGTCAAGTGCTACGAACGTCAAGTGCTACGAACGTCAAGTGCTACGAACGTCAAGTGTGCTACAAACGTCAAGTGTGCTAAGAACATCAAGTGTGCTACGAACGTCCAGTTTGCTACGAACGACAAGTGTGCTTAGAACATCAAGTGTGCTACGAACGTCAAGTGCTACGAACGTCAAGTGCTACGAACGTCAAGTGCTACGAACGTCAAGTGCTACGAACGTCAAGTGTGCTACGAACGTCAAGTGTGCTACGAACGTCAAGTGCTACGAACGTCAAGTGCTACGAACGTCAAGTGTGCTACGAACGTCAAGTGTGCTACAGACGTCAAGTGTGCTTAGAACATCAAGTGTGCTACGAACGTCCAGTTTGCTACGAACGACAAGTGTGCTTAGAACATCAAGTGTGCTACGAACGTCAAGTGCTACGAACGTCAAGTGTGCTACAGACGTCAAGTGTGCTTAGAACATCAAGTGTGCTACGAACGTCCAGTTTGCTACGAACGACAAGTGTGCTTAGAACATCAAGTGTGCTACGAACGTCAAGTGCTACGAACGTCAAGTGCTACGAACGTCAAGTGCTACGAACGTCAAGTGCTACAAACGTCAAGTGCTACGAACGTCAAGTGTGCTACGAACGTCAAGTGTGCTACGAACGTCAAGTGCTACGAACGTCAAGTGCTACGAACGTCAAGTGCTACGAACGTCAAGTGTGCTACAAACGTCAAGTGTGCTTAGAACATCAAGTGTGCTACGAACGTCCAGTTTGCTACGAACGACAAGTGTGCTTAGAACATCAAGTGTGCTACGAACGTCAAGTGCTACGAACGTCAAGTGCTACGAACGTCAAGTGCTACGAACGTCAAGTGCTACGAACGTCAAGTGTGCTACGAACGTCAAGTGTGCTACGAACGTCAAGTGCTACGAACGTCAAGTGCTACGAACGTCAAGTGTGCTACGAACGTCAAGTGTGCTACGAACGTCAAGTGTGCTACGAACGTCAATTGCTACGAACGTCAGTTGCTACGAACGTCAAGTGTGCTACGAACGTCAAGTGCTACGAACGTCAAGTGTGCTACGAACGTCAAGTGTGCTACGAACGTCAAGTGCTACGAACGTCAAGTGCTACGAACGTCAAGTGTGCTACGAACGTCAAGTGTGCTACGAACGTCAAGTGTGCTACGAACGTCAATTGCTACGAACGTCAGTTGCTACGAACGTCAAGTGTGCTACGAACGTCAAGTGCTACGAACGTCATGTCTTCTACATACGTCAAGTGTGCTACAAACGTCAAGTGTGCCACGAACGTCAAGTGCTACGAACGTCAAGTGCTACGAACGTCAAGTGCTACGAACGTCAAGTGCTAGGAACGTCAAGTGCTACGAACGTCAAGTGTGCTACGAACGTCAAGTGCTACGAACGTCAAATGCTACGAACGTCAAGTGCTACGAACGTCAAGTGTGCTACGAACGTCAAGTGTGCTACGAACGTCAAGTGCTACGAACGTCATGTCTTCTACATACGTCAAGTGTGCTACAAACGTCAAGTGTGCCACGAACGTCAAGTGCTACAAACGTCAAGTTTGCTACGAACTTCAAGTGTGCTACGAACGTCAAGTGTGCTACGAACTTTAAATTTGCTACGAACGTCAAGTGTGTTACGAACGTAAAGTGCTATGAACGTCAAGATTGCTACGAACGTCAAGTGTGCAACAGACGTCAAGTGTGCTTAGAACATCAAGTGTGCTATGAACGTCCAGTTTGCTACGAACGACGAGTGTGCTTAGAACATCTAGTGTGCTACGAACGTCAAGTGCTACGAACGTCAAGTGCTACGAACGTCAAGTGTGCTACGAACGTCAAGTGTGCTACGAACGTCAAGTGCTACGAACGTCAAGTGCTACGAACGTCAAGTGCTACGAACGTCAAGTGCTACGAACGTCAAGTGCTATGAACGTCAAGTTTGCTACGAACGTCAAGTGTGCTACAGACGTCAAGTGTGCTTAGAACATCAAGTGTGCTTAAAACATCAAGTGTGCTACGAACGACAAGTGTGCTTAGAACATCAAGTGTGCTTAGAACATCAAGTGTGCTACGAACGTCAAGTGCTACGAACGTCAAGTGCTACGAACGTCAAGTGCTACGAACGTCAAGTGCTACGAACGTCAAGTGCTACGAACGTCAAGTGTGCTACGAACGTCAAGTGTGCTACGAACGTCAAGTGCTACGAACGTCAAGTGCTACGAAAGTCAAGTGCTACGAACGTCAAAGGCTACGAACGTCAAGTGCTACGAACGTCAAGTGCTACGAACGTCAAGTGCTACGAACGTCAAGTGTGCTACGAACGTCAAGTAAGCTACGAACGTCAAGTGCTACGAACGTCATGTCTTCTACATACGTCAAGTGTGCTACAAACGTCAAGTGTGCCACGAACGTCAAGTGCTATGAACGTCAAGTTTGCTACGAACGTCAAGTGTGCTACAGACGTCAAGTGTGCTTAGAACATCAAGTGTGCTATGAACGTCCAGTTTGTTACGAACGTCAAATGTGCTACGAACGTCAAGTGCTACGAACGTCAAGTGTGCTACGAACGTCAAGTGTGCTACGAACGTCAAGTGCTACGAACGTCAAGTGCTACGAACGTCAAGTGCTACGAACGTCAAGTGTGCTACAAACGTTAAGTGTGCTACGAACGTCAAGTGCTACGAACGTCATGTCTTCTACATACGTCAAGTGTGCTACAAACGTCAAGTGTGCCACGAACGTCAAGTGCTACGAACGTCAAGTGCTACGAACGTCAAGTGCTACGAACGTCAAGTGCTACGAACGTCAAGTGTGCTACGAACGTCAAGTGCCACGAACGTCAAATGCTACGAACGTCAAGTGCTACGAACGTCAAGTGCTACGAACGTCAAGTGTGCTACGAACGTCAAGTGTGCTACGAACGTCAAGTGCTACGAACGTCATGTCTTCTACATACGTCAAGTGTGCTACAAACGTCAAGTGTGCCACGAACGTCAAGTGCTACAAACGTCAAGTTTGCTACGAACTTCAAGTGTGCTACGAACGTCAAGTGTGCTACGAACTTTAAATTTGCTACGAACGTCAAGTGTGCAACAGACGTCAAGTGTGCTTAGAACATCAAGTGTGCTATGAACGTCCAGTTTGCTACGAACGACAAGTGTGCTTAGAACATCAAGTGTGCTACGAACGTCAAGTGTGCAACAGACGTCAAGTGTGCTTAGAACAGCAAGTGTGCTATGAACGTCCAGTTTGCTACGAACGACAAGTGTGCTTAGAACATCAAGTGTGCTACGAACGTCAAGTGCTACAAACGTCAAGTGCTACGAACGTCAAGTGCTACGAACGTCAAGTGCTACGAACGTCAAGTGTGCTACGAACGTCAAGTGTGCTACGAACTTCAAGTGCTACGAACGTCAAGTGCTACAAACGTCAAGTGCTACGAACGTCAAGTGCTATGAACGTCAAGTGTGCTACAGACGTCAAGTGTGCTTAGAACATCAAGTGTGCTACGAACGTCCAGTTTGCTACGAACGACAAGTGTGCTTAGAACATCAAGTGTGCTACGAACGTCCAGTTTGCTACGAACGACAAGTGTGCTTAGAACATCAAGTGTGCTACGAACGTCAAGTGCTACGAACGTCAAGTGCTACGAACTCCAAGTGTGCTACGAACGTCAAGTGTGCTACGAACTTTAAATTTGCTACGAACGTCAAGTGTGTTCCGAACGTCAAGTGCTATGAACGTCAAGTTTGCTACGAACGTCAAGTGTGCAACAGACGTCAAGTGTGCTTAGAACAGCAAGTGTGCTATGAACGTCCAGTTTGCTACGAACGACAAGTGTGCTTAGAACATCAAGTGTGCTACGAACGTCAAGTGCTACGAACGTCAAGTGCTACGAACGTCAAGTGCTACGAACGTCAAGTGCTACGAACGTCAAGTGCTACGAACGTCAAGTGTGCTACGAACGTCAAGTGTGCTACGAACGTCAAGTGCTACGAACGTCAAGTGCTACAAACGTCAAGTGCTACGAACGTCAAGTGCTATGAACGTCAAGTTTGCTTCGAACGTCAAGTGTGCTACAGACGTCAAGTGTGCTGTAGAACATCAAGTGTGCTACGAACGTCCAGTTTGCTACGAACGACAAGTGTGCTTAGAACATCAAGTGTGCTACGAACGTCAAGTGCTACGAACGTCAAGTGCTACGAACGTCAAGTGCTACGAACGTCAAGTGCTACGAACGTCAAGTGCTACGAACGTCAAGTGTGCTACGAACGTCAAGTGTGCCACGAACGTCAAGTGCTACGAACGTCAAGTGCTACGAACGTCAAGTGCTACGAACGTCAAGTGCTACGAACGTCAAGTGCTACGAACGTCAAGTGTGCCACGAACGTCAAGTGCTACGAACGTCAAGTGCTACGAACGTCAAGTGCTACGAACGTCAAGTGCTACGAACGTCAAGTGTGCTACGAACGTCAAGTGCTACGAACGTCAAATGCTACGAACGTCAAGTGCTACGAACGTCAAGTGCTACGAACGTCAAATGCTACGAACGTCAAGTGCTACGAACGTCAAGTGCTACGAACGTCAAGTGTGCTACGAACGTCAAGTGCTACGAACGTCATGTCTTCTACATACGTCAAGTGTGCTACAAACGTCAAGTGTGCCACGAACGTCAAGTGCTACAAACGTCAAGTTTGCTACAAACTTCAAGTGTGCTACGAACGTCAAGTGCTATGAACGTCAAGTTTGCTTCGAACGTCAAGTGTGCTACAGACGTCAAGTGTGCTTAGAACATCAAGTGTGCTACGAACGTCCAGTTTGCTACGAACGACAAGTGTGCTTAGAACATCAAGTGTGCTACGAACGTCAAGTGCTACGAACGTCAAGTGCTACGAACGTCAAGTGCTACGAACGTCAAGTGCTACGAACGTCAAGTGCTACGAACGTCAAGTGTGCTACGAACGTCAAGTGTGCCACGAACGTCAAGTGCTACGAACGTCAAGTGCTACGAACGTCAAGTGCTACGAACGTCAAGTGCTACGAACGTCAAGTGCTACGAACGTCAAGTGTGCCACGAACGTCAAGTGCTACGAACGTCAAGTGCTACGAACGTCAAGTGCTACGAACGTCAAGTGCTACGAACGTCAAGTGTGCTACGAACGTCAAGTGCTACGAACGTCAAATGCTACGAACGTCAAGTGCTACGAACGTCAAGTGCTACGAACGTCAAATGCTACGAACGTCAAGTGCTACGAACGTCAAGTGCTACGAACGTCAAGTGTGCTACGAACGTCAAGTGCTACGAACGTCATGTCTTCTACATACGTCAAGTGTGCTACAAACGTCAAGTGTGCCACGAACGTCAAGTGCTACAAACGTCAAGTTTGCTACAAACTTCAAGTGTGCTACGAACGTCAAGTGTGCTACGAACTTTAAATTTGCTACGAACGTCAAGTGTGTTTCGAACGTCAAGTGCTATGAACGTCAAGTTTGCTACGAACGTCAAGTGTGCAACAGACGTCAAGTGTGCTTAGAACATCAAGTGTGCTATGAACGTCCAGTTTGCTACGAACGACAAGTGTGCTTAGAACATCAAGTGTGCTACGAACGTCAAGTGCTACGAACGTCAAGTGCTACGAACGTCAAGTGCTACGAACGTCAAGTGCTACGAACGTCAAGTGTGCTACGAACGTCAAGTGCTACGAACGTCATGTCTTCTACATACGTCAAGTGTGCTACAAACGTCAAGTGTGCCACGAACGTCAAGTGCTACGAACGTCAAGTGCTACGAACGTCAAGTGTGCTACGAACGTCAAGTGCTACGAACATCAAGTGCTACGAACGTCAAGTGCTACGAACGTCAAGTGCTACGAACGTCAAGTGTGCTACGAACGTCAAGTGTGCAACGAACGTCAAGTGCTACGAACGTCATGTCTTCTACATACTCAAACGTGCTACAAACGTCAAGTGTGCCACGAACGTCAAGTGCTACAAACGTCAAGTTTGCTACGAACTTCAAGTGTGCTACGAACGTCAAGTTTGCTACGAACTTTAAATTTGCTACGAACGTCAAGTGTGTTACGAACGTCAAGTGCTATGAACGTCAAGTTTGCTACGAACGTCAAGTGTGCAACAGACGTCAAGTGTGCTTAGAACATCAAGTGTGCTATGACCGTCCAGTTTGCTACGAACGACAAGTGCTACGAACGTCAAATGCTACGAACGTCAAGTGCTACGAACCTCAAGTGCTACGAACGTCAAGTGCTACGAACGTCAAGTGTGCTACAGACGTCAAGTGTGCTTAGAACATCAAGTGTGCTACGAACGTCCAGTTTGCTACGAACGACAAGTGTGCTTAGAACATCAAGTGTGCTACGAACGTCAAGTGCTACGAACGTCAAGTGCTACGAACGTCAAGTGCTACGAACGTCAAGTGCTACGAACGTCAAGTGCTACGAACGTCAAGTGTGCTACGAACGTCAAGTGTGCTACAGACGTCAAGTGTGCTTAGAACATCAAGTGTGCTACGAACGTCCAGTTTGCTACGAACGACAAGTGTGCTTAGAACATCAAGTGTGCTACGAACGTCAAGTGCTACGAACGTCAAGTGCTACGAACGTCAAGTGCTACGAACGTCAAGTGCTACGAACGTCAAGTGCTACGAACGTCAAGTGCTACGAACGTCAAGTGCTACGAACGTCAAGTGTGCTACGAACGTCAAGTGTGCTACGAACGTCAAGTGCTACGAACGTCAAGTGCTACGAACGTCAAGTGCTACGAACGTCAAGTGTGCTACAGACGTCAAGTGTGCTTAGAACATCAAGTGAGCTACGAACGACAAGTGTGCTACAGACGTCAAATGAGCTACAAACGTTAAATGCTACGAACGTCAAGTTTACTACGAACGACAAGTGTAATACAGACGTAAAGTGTGCTACAAAACGACAAGTGTGCTACGAACGTCAAGTGTGCTACGAACGTCAAGTGTGCTACGAACGTCAAGTACTACGAGCGTCAAGTGCTACGAACGTCATGTTTGCTACGAACGTTAAGTGTGCTGCAGACGTCAAATGTGCTACAAATGACAAGTGTACTACGAACGTCAAGTTTGCTACGAACGTCAAGTGTGTTACGAACGTCAAGTGTGCTACAAAACGACAAGTGTGCTACGAACGTCAAGTTTGCTACGAACGCCAAGTGTGCTACAGACGTCAAGTGTGCTACAAACGATAAGTGTGCTACGAACGTCCAGTTTGCTACGAACGTCAAGTGTGCTGCAAACCTAAAGTGTGCTACGAACGTCAAGTTTGCTACGAACCCCAAGTTTGCTACGAACGTCAAATGTGCTACGAACGTCAAGTGTGCTACGAACGTCAAGTGTGCTACGAACGACAAGTGTGCTATGAACGTTTAGTTTTTCACGAACGTCAAATGTGCTACGAACGTCAAGTGCTACGATTGTCAAGTGTGCTGCAAAGCTCAAGTGTGCTACGAACGTCAAGTTTGCTACGAAGGTCAAGTGCTACGAACGTCAAGTGCTACGAACGTCAAGTGCTACGAACGTCAAGTGTGCTACGAACGTCAAGTGCTACGAACGTCAAGTGCTACGAACGTCAAGTGCTATGAACGTCAAGTGCCACGAACGTCAAGTGCTACGAACGTCAAGTGTGCTACGAACGAAAATTGTGCTACGAACTTTAAATTTGCTACGAATGTCAAGTTTTCTACGAACGTCAAGTTTGGTACGAACGTCAAGTGTGCTACGAACGTCAAGTGCTACGAACATCAAGTGCTACGAACGTCAAGTGCTACGAACGTCAAGTGCTACGAACGTCAAGTGTGCTACAAACGTCAAGTGTGCTACGAACGTCAAGTGCTACGAACGTCATGTCTTCTACATACTCAAGTGTGCTACAAACGTCAAGTGTGCCACGAACGTCAAGTGCTACAAACGTCAAGTTTGCTACGAACTTCAAGTGTGCTACGAACGTCAAGTTTGCTACGAACTTTAAATTTGCTACGAAAGTCAAGTGTGTTACGAACGTCAAGTGCTATGAACGTCAAGTTTGCTACGAACGTCAAGTGTGCAACAGACGTCAAGTGTGCTTAGAACATCAAGTGTGCTATGAACGTCCAGTTTCCTACGAACGACAAGTGCTACGAACGTCAAGTGCTACGAACGTCAAGTGCTACGAACGTCAAGTGCTACGAACGTCAAGTGCTACGAACGTCAAGTGTGCTACAGACGTCAAGTGTGCTTAGAACATCAAGTGTGCTACGAACGTCCAGTTTGCTACGAACGACAAGTGTGCTTAGAACATCAAGTGTGCTACGAACGTCAAGTGCTACGAACGTAAAGTGCTACGAACGTCAAGTGCTACGAACGTCAAGTGCTACGAACGTCAAGTGCTACGAACGTCAAGTGTGCTACGAACGTCAAGTGTGCTACAGACGTCAAGTGTGCTTAGAACATCAAGTGTGCTACGAACGTCCAGTTTGCTACGAACGACAAGTGTGCTTAGAACATCAAGTGTGCTACGAACGTCAAGTGCTACGAACGTCAAGTGTGCTACGAACGTCAAGTGCTACGAACGTCAAATGCTACGAACGTCAAGTGCTACGAACGTCAAGTGCTACGAACGTCAAGTGCTACGAACGTCAAGTGTGCTACAGACGTCAAGTGTGCTTAGAACATCAAGTGTGCTACGAACGTCCAGTTTGCTACGAACGACAAGTGTGCTTAGAACATCAAGTGTGCTACGAACGTCAAGTGCTACGAACGTCAAGTGCTACGAACGTCAAGTGCTACGAACGTCAAGTGCTACGAACGTCAAGTGCTACGAACGTCAAGTGCTACGAACGTCAAGTGTGCTACGAACGTCAAGTGTGCTACAGACGTCAAGTGTGCTTAGAACATCAAGTGTGCTACGAACGTCCAGTTTGCTACGAACGACAAGTGTGCTTAGAACATCAAGTGTGCTACGAACGTCAAGTGCTACGAACGTCAAGTGCTACGAACGTCAAGTGCTACGAACGTCAAGTGCTACGAACGTCAAGTGTGCTACGAACGTCAAGTGTGCTACGAACGTCAAGTGCTACGAACGTCAAGTGCTACGAACAACAAGTGTGCTACAGACGTCAAGTGTGCTTAGAACATCAAGTGAGCTACGAACGACAAGTGTGCTACAGACGTCAAATGAGCTACAAACGTTAAATGCTACGAACGTCAAGTTTACTACGAACGACAAGTGTAATACAGACGTAAAGTGTGCTACAAAACGACAAGTGTGCTACGAACGTCAAGTGTGCTACGAACGTCAAGTGTGCTACGAACGTCAAGTACTACGAGCGTCAAGTGCTACGAACGTCATGTTTGCTACGAACGTTAAGTGTGCTGCAGACGTCAAATGTGCTACAAATGACAAGTGTACTACGAACGTCAAGTTTGCTACGAACGTCAAGTGTGTTACGAACGTCAAGTGTGCTACAAAACGTCCAGTTTGCTACGAACGACAAGTGTGCTTAGAACATCAAGTGTGCTATGAACGTCCAGTTTGCTACGAACGACAAGTGCTACGAACGTCAAGTGCTACGAACGTCAAGTGCTACGAACGTCAAGTGCTACGAACGTCAAGTGCTACGAACGTCAAGTGTGCTACAGACGTCAAGTGTGCTTAGAACATCAAGTGTGCTACGAACGTCAAGTGCTACGAACGTCAAGTGCTACGAACGTCAAGTGCTACGAACGTCAAGTGCTACGAACGTCAAGTGCTACGAACGTCAAGTGCTACGAACGTCAAGTGCTACGAACGTCAAGTGCTACGAACGTCAAGTGTGCTACGAACGTCAAGTGCTACGAACGTCAAGTGCTACGAACGTCAAGTGCTACGAACGTCAAGTGTGCTACAGACGTCAAGTGTGCTTAGAACATCAAGTGTGCTACGAACGTCCAGTTTGCTACGAACGACAAGTGTGCTTAGAACATCAAGTGTGCTACGAACGTCAAGTGCTACGAACGTCAAGTGTGCTACAGACGTCAAGTGTGCTTAGAACATCAAGTGTGCTACGAACGTCCAGTTTGCTACGAACGACAAGTGTGCTTAGAACATCAAGTGTGCTACGAACGTCAAGTGCTACGAACGTCAAGTGCTACGAACGTCAAGTGCTACGAACGTCAAGTGCTACGAACGTCAAGTGCTACGAACGTCAAGTGCTACGAACGTCAAGTGCTACGAACGTCAAGTGTGCTACGAACGTCAAGTGTGCTACGAACGTCAAGTGCTACGAACGTCAAGTGCTACAAACGTCAAGTGCTACGAACGTCAAGTGCTATGAACGTCAAGTTTGCTTCGAACGTCAAGTGTGCTACAGACGTCAAGTGTGCTTAGAACATCAAGTGTGCTACGAACGTCCAGTTTGCTACGAACGACAAGTGTGCTTAGAACATCAAGTGTGCTACGAACGTCAAGTGCTACGAACGTCAAGTGCTACGAACGTCAAGTGCTACGAACGTCAAGTGCTACGAACGTCAAGTGCTACGAACGTCAAGTGTGCTACGAACGTCAAGTGTGCCACGAACGTCAAGTGCTACGAACGTCAAGTGCTACGAACGTCAAGTGCTACGAACGTCAAGTGCTACGAACGTCAAGTGCTACGAACGTCAAGTGTGCCACGAACGTCAAGTGCTACGAACGTCAAGTGCTACGAACGTCAAGTGCTACGAACGTCAAGTGCTACGAACGTCAAGTGTGCTACGAACGTCAAGTGCTACGAACGTCAAATGCTACGAACGTCAAGTGCTACGAACGTCAAGTGCTACGAACGTCAAATGCTACGAACGTCAAGTGCTACGAACGTCAAGTGCTACGAACGTCAAGTGTGCTACGAACGTCAAGTGCTACGAACGTCATGTCTTCTACATACGTCAAGTGTGCTACAAACGTCAAGTGTGCCACGAACGTCAAGTGCTACAAACGTCAAGTTTGCTACAAACTTCAAGTGTGCTACGAACGTCAAGTGCTATGAACGTCAAGTTTGCTTCGAACGTCAAGTGTGCTACAGACGTCAAGTGTGCTTAGAACATCAAGTGTGCTACGAACGTCCAGTTTGCTACGAACGACAAGTGTGCTTAGAACATCAAGTGTGCTACGAACGTCAAGTGCTACGAACGTCAAGTGCTACGAACGTCAAGTGCTACGAACGTCAAGTGCTACGAACGTCAAGTGCTACGAACGTCAAGTGTGCTACGAACGTCAAGTGTGCCACGAACGTCAAGTGCTACGAACGTCAAGTGCTACGAACGTCAAGTGCTACGAACGTCAAGTGCTACGAACGTCAAGTGCTACGAACGTCAAGTGTGCCACGAACGTCAAGTGCTACGAACGTCAAGTGCTACGAACGTCAAGTGCTACGAACGTCAAGTGCTACGAACGTCAAGTGTGCTACGAACGTCAAGTGCTACGAACGTCAAATGCTACGAACGTCAAGTGCTACGAACGTCAAGTGCTACGAACGTCAAATGCTACGAACGTCAAGTGCTACGAACGTCAAGTGCTACGAACGTCAAGTGTGCTACGAACGTCAAGTGCTACGAACGTCATGTCTTCTACATACGTCAAGTGTGCTACAAACGTCAAGTGTGCCACGAACGTCAAGTGCTACAAACGTCAAGTTTGCTACAAACTTCAAGTGTGCTACGAACGTCAAGTGTGCTACGAACTTTAAATTTGCTACGAACGTCAAGTGTGTTTCGAACGTCAAGTGCTATGAACGTCAAGTTTGCTACGAACGTCAAGTGTGCAACAGACGTCAAGTGTGCTTAGAACATCAAGTGTGCTATGAACGTCCAGTTTGCTACGAACGACAAGTGTGCTTAGAACATCAAGTGTGCTACGAACGTCAAGTGCTACGAACGTCAAGTGCTACGAACGTCAAGTGCTACGAACGTCAAGTGCTACGAACGTCAAGTGTGCTACGAACGTCAAGTGCTACGAACGTCATGTCTTCTACATACGTCAAGTGTGCTACAAACGTCAAGTGTGCCACGAACGTCAAGTGCTACGAACGTCAAGTGCTACGAACGTCAAGTGTGCTACGAACGTCAAGTGCTACGAACATCAAGTGCTACGAACGTCAAGTGCTACGAACGTCAAGTGCTACGAACGTCAAGTGTGCTACGAACGTCAAGTGTGCAACGAACGTCAAGTGCTACGAACGTCATGTCTTCTACATACTCAAACGTGCTACAAACGTCAAGTGTGCCACGAACGTCAAGTGCTACAAACGTCAAGTTTGCTACGAACTTCAAGTGTGCTACGAACGTCAAGTTTGCTACGAACTTTAAATTTGCTACGAACGTCAAGTGTGTTACGAACGTCAAGTGCTATGAACGTCAAGTTTGCTACGAACGTCAAGTGTGCAACAGACGTCAAGTGTGCTTAGAACATCAAGTGTGCTATGACCGTCCAGTTTGCTACGAACGACAAGTGCTACGAACGTCAAATGCTACGAACGTCAAGTGCTACGAACCTCAAGTGCTACGAACGTCAAGTGCTACGAACGTCAAGTGTGCTACAGACGTCAAGTGTGCTTAGAACATCAAGTGTGCTACGAACGTCCAGTTTGCTACGAACGACAAGTGTGCTTAGAACATCAAGTGTGCTACGAACGTCAAGTGCTACGAACGTCAAGTGCTACGAACGTCAAGTGCTACGAACGTCAAGTGCTACGAACGTCAAGTGCTACGAACGTCAAGTGTGCTACGAACGTCAAGTGTGCTACAGACGTCAAGTGTGCTTAGAACATCAAGTGTGCTACGAACGTCCAGTTTGCTACGAACGACAAGTGTGCTTAGAACATCAAGTGTGCTACGAACGTCAAGTGCTACGAACGTCAAGTGCTACGAACGTCAAGTGCTACGAACGTCAAGTGCTACGAACGTCAAGTGCTACGAACGTCAAGTGCTACGAACGTCAAGTGCTACGAACGTCAAGTGTGCTACGAACGTCAAGTGTGCTACGAACGTCAAGTGCTACGAACGTCAAGTGCTACGAACGTCAAGTGCTACGAACGTCAAGTGTGCTACAGACGTCAAGTGTGCTTAGAACATCAAGTGAGCTACGAACGACAAGTGTGCTACAGACGTCAAATGAGCTACAAACGTTAAATGCTACGAACGTCAAGTTTACTACGAACGACAAGTGTAATACAGACGTAAAGTGTGCTACAAAACGACAAGTGTGCTACGAACGTCAAGTGTGCTACGAACGTCAAGTGTGCTACGAACGTCAAGTACTACGAGCGTCAAGTGCTACGAACGTCATGTTTGCTACGAACGTTAAGTGTGCTGCAGACGTCAAATGTGCTACAAATGACAAGTGTACTACGAACGTCAAGTTTGCTACGAACGTCAAGTGTGTTACGAACGTCAAGTGTGCTACAAAACGACAAGTGTGCTACGAACGTCAAGTTTGCTACGAACGCCAAGTGTGCTACAGACGTCAAGTGTGCTACAAACGATAAGTGTGCTACGAACGTCCAGTTTGCTACGAACGTCAAGTGTGCTGCAAACCTAAAGTGTGCTACGAACGTCAAGTTTGCTACGAACCCCAAGTTTGCTACGAACGTCAAATGTGCTACGAACGTCAAGTGTGCTACGAACGTCAAGTGTGCTACGAACGACAAGTGTGCTATGAACGTTTAGTTTTTCACGAACGTCAAATGTGCTACGAACGTCAAGTGCTACGATTGTCAAGTGTGCTGCAAAGCTCAAGTGTGCTACGAACGTCAAGTTTGCTACGAAGGTCAAGTGCTACGAACGTCAAGTGCTACGAACGTCAAGTGCTACGAACGTCAAGTGTGCTACGAACGTCAAGTGCTACGAACGTCAAGTGCTACGAACGTCAAGTGCTATGAACGTCAAGTGCCACGAACGTCAAGTGCTACGAACGTCAAGTGTGCTACGAACGAAAATTGTGCTACGAACTTTAAATTTGCTACGAATGTCAAGTTTTCTACGAACGTCAAGTTTGGTACGAACGTCAAGTGTGCTACGAACGTCAAGTGCTACGAACATCAAGTGCTACGAACGTCAAGTGCTACGAACGTCAAGTGCTACGAACGTCAAGTGTGCTACAAACGTCAAGTGTGCTACGAACGTCAAGTGCTACGAACGTCATGTCTTCTACATACTCAAGTGTGCTACAAACGTCAAGTGTGCCACGAACGTCAAGTGCTACAAACGTCAAGTTTGCTACGAACTTCAAGTGTGCTACGAACGTCAAGTTTGCTACGAACTTTAAATTTGCTACGAAAGTCAAGTGTGTTACGAACGTCAAGTGCTATGAACGTCAAGTTTGCTACGAACGTCAAGTGTGCAACAGACGTCAAGTGTGCTTAGAACATCAAGTGTGCTATGAACGTCCAGTTTCCTACGAACGACAAGTGCTACGAACGTCAAGTGCTACGAACGTCAAGTGCTACGAACGTCAAGTGCTACGAACGTCAAGTGCTACGAACGTCAAGTGTGCTACAGACGTCAAGTGTGCTTAGAACATCAAGTGTGCTACGAACGTCCAGTTTGCTACGAACGACAAGTGTGCTTAGAACATCAAGTGTGCTACGAACGTCAAGTGCTACGAACGTAAAGTGCTACGAACGTCAAGTGCTACGAACGTCAAGTGCTACGAACGTCAAGTGCTACGAACGTCAAGTGTGCTACGAACGTCAAGTGTGCTACAGACGTCAAGTGTGCTTAGAACATCAAGTGTGCTACGAACGTCCAGTTTGCTACGAACGACAAGTGTGCTTAGAACATCAAGTGTGCTACGAACGTCAAGTGCTACGAACGTCAAGTGTGCTACGAACGTCAAGTGCTACGAACGTCAAATGCTACGAACGTCAAGTGCTACGAACGTCAAGTGCTACGAACGTCAAGTGCTACGAACGTCAAGTGTGCTACAGACGTCAAGTGTGCTTAGAACATCAAGTGTGCTACGAACGTCCAGTTTGCTACGAACGACAAGTGTGCTTAGAACATCAAGTGTGCTACGAACGTCAAGTGCTACGAACGTCAAGTGCTACGAACGTCAAGTGCTACGAACGTCAAGTGCTACGAACGTCAAGTGCTACGAACGTCAAGTGCTACGAACGTCAAGTGTGCTACGAACGTCAAGTGTGCTACAGACGTCAAGTGTGCTTAGAACATCAAGTGTGCTACGAACGTCCAGTTTGCTACGAACGACAAGTGTGCTTAGAACATCAAGTGTGCTACGAACGTCAAGTGCTACGAACGTCAAGTGCTACGAACGTCAAGTGCTACGAACGTCAAGTGCTACGAACGTCAAGTGTGCTACGAACGTCAAGTGTGCTACGAACGTCAAGTGCTACGAACGTCAAGTGCTACGAACAACAAGTGTGCTACAGACGTCAAGTGTGCTTAGAACATCAAGTGAGCTACGAACGACAAGTGTGCTACAGACGTCAAATGAGCTACAAACGTTAAATGCTACGAACGTCAAGTTTACTACGAACGACAAGTGTAATACAGACGTAAAGTGTGCTACAAAACGACAAGTGTGCTACGAACGTCAAGTGTGCTACGAACGTCAAGTGTGCTACGAACGTCAAGTACTACGAGCGTCAAGTGCTACGAACGTCATGTTTGCTACGAACGTTAAGTGTGCTGCAGACGTCAAATGTGCTACAAATGACAAGTGTACTACGAACGTCAAGTTTGCTACGAACGTCAAGTGTGTTACGAACGTCAAGTGTGCTACAAAACGTCCAGTTTGCTACGAACGACAAGTGTGCTTAGAACATCAAGTGTGCTATGAACGTCCAGTTTGCTACGAACGACAAGTGCTACGAACGTCAAGTGCTACGAACGTCAAGTGCTACGAACGTCAAGTGCTACGAACGTCAAGTGCTACGAACGTCAAGTGTGCTACAGACGTCAAGTGTGCTTAGAACATCAAGTGTGCTACGAACGTCAAGTGCTACGAACGTCAAGTGCTACGAACGTCAAGTGCTACGAACGTCAAGTGCTACGAACGTCAAGTGCTACGAACGTCAAGTGCTACGAACGTCAAGTGCTACGAACGTCAAGTGCTACGAACGTCAAGTGTGCTACGAACGTCAAGTGCTACGAACGTCAAGTGCTACGAACGTCAAGTGCTACGAACGTCAAGTGTGCTACAGACGTCAAGTGTGCTTAGAACATCAAGTGTGCTACGAACGTCCAGTTTGCTACGAACGACAAGTGTGCTTAGAACATCAAGTGTGCTACGAACGTCAAGTGCTACGAACGTCAAGTGTGCTACAGACGTCAAGTGTGCTTAGAACATCAAGTGTGCTACGAACGTCCAGTTTGCTACGAACGACAAGTGTGCTTAGAACATCAAGTGTGCTACGAACGTCAAGTGCTACGAACGTCAAGTGCTACGAACGTCAAGTGCTACGAACGTCAAGTGCTACAAACGTCAAGTGCTACGAACGTCAAGTGTGCTACGAACGTCAAGTGTGCTACGAACGTCAAGTGCTACGAACGTCAAGTGCTACGAACGTCAAGTGCTACGAACGTCAAGTGTGCTACAGACGTCAAGTGTGCTTAGAACATCAAGTGTGCTACGAACGTCCAGTTTGCTACGAACGACAAGTGTGCTTAGAACATCAAGTGTGCTACGAACGTCAAGTGCTACGAACGTCAAGTGCTACGAACGTCAAGTGCTACGAACGTCAAGTGCTACGAACGTCAAGTGCTACGAACGTCAAGTGCTACGAACGTCAAGTGTGCTACGAACGTCAAGTGTGCTACGAACGTCAAGTGCTACGAACGTCAAGTGCTACGAACGTCAAGTGCTACGAACGTCAAGTGCTACGAACGTCAAGTGTGCTACGAACGTCAAGTGTGCTACGAACGTCAAGTGTGCTACGAACGTCAATTGCTACGATCGTCAGTTGCTACGAACGTCAAGTGTTCTACGAACGTCAAGTGTTACGAACGTCATGTCTTCTACATACGTCAAGTGTGCTACAAACGTCAAGTGTGCCACGAACGTCAAGTGCTACGAACGTCAAGTGCTACGAACGTCAAGTGCTACGAACGTCAAGTGCTACGAACGTCAAGTGCTACGAACGTCAAGTGCTACGAACGTCAAGTGTGCTACGAACGTCAAGTGCTACGAACGTCAAATGCTACGAACGTCAAGTGCTACGAACGTCAAGTGTGCTACGAACGTCAAGTGTGCTACGAACGTCAAGTGCTACGAACGTCATGTCTTCTACATACGTCAAGTGTGCTACAAACGTCAAGTGTGCCACGAACGTCAAGTGCTACAAACGTCAAGTTTGCTACGAACTTCAAGTGTGCTACGAACGTCAAGTGTGCTACGAACTTTAAATTTGCTACGAACGTCAAGTGTGTTACGAACGTAAAGTGCTATGAACGTCAAGATTGCTACGAACGTCAAGTGTGCAACAGACGTCAAGTGTGCTTAGAACATCAAGTGTGCTATGAACGTCCAGTTTGCTACGAACGACGAGTGTGCTTAGAACATCTAGTGTGCTACGAACGTCAAGTGCTACGAACGTCAAGTGCTACGAACGTCAAGTGTGCTACGAACGTCAAGTGTGCTACGAACGTCAAGTGCTACGAACGTCAAGTGCTACGAACGTCAAGTGCTACGAACGTCAAGTGCTATGAACGTCAAGTTTGCTACGAACGTCAAGTGTGCTACAGACGTCAAGTGTGCTTAGAACATCAAGTGTGCTTAAAACATCAAGTGTGCTACGAACGACAAGTGTGCTTAGAACATCAAGTGTGCTTAGAACATCAAGTGTGCTACGAACGTCAAGTGCTACGAACGTCAAGTGTTACGAACGTCAAGTGCTACGAACGTCAAGTGCTACGAACGTCAAGTGCTACGAACGTCAAGTGTGCTACGAACGTCAAGTGTGCTACGAACGTCAAGTGCTACGAACGTCAAGTGCTACGAAAGTCAAGTGCTACGAACGTCAAAGGCTACGAACGTCAAGTGCTACGAACGTCAAGTGCTACGAACGTCAAGTGCTACGAACGTCAAGTGTGCTACGAACGTCAAGTAAGCTACGAACGTCAAGTGCTACGAACGTCATGTCTTCTACATACGTCAAGTGTGCTACAAACGTCAAGTGTGCCACGAACGTCAAGTGCTATGAACGTCAAGTTTGCTACGAACTTCAAGTGTGCTACGAACGTCAAGTGTGCTACGAACTTTAAATTTGCTACGAACGTCAAGTGTGTTTCGAACGTCAAGTGCTATGAACGTCAAGTTTGCTACGAACGTCAAGTGTGCAACAGACGTCAAGTGTGCTTAGAACATCAAGTGTGCTATGAACGTCCAGTTTGCTACGAACGACAAGTGTGCTTAGAACATCAAGTGTGCTACGAACGTCAAGTGCTACGAACGTCAAGTGCTACGAACGTCAAGTGCTACGAACGTCAAGTGCTACGAACGTCAAGTGTGCTACGAACGTCAAGTGCTACGAACGTCATGTCTTCTACATACGTCAAGTGTGCTACAAACGTCAAGTGTGCCACGAACGTCAAGTGCTACGAACGTCAAGTGCTACGAACGTCAAGTGCTACGAACGTCAAGTGCTACGAACGTCAAGTGTGCTACGAACGTCAAGTGCTACGAACGTCAAGTGCTACGAACGTCAAGTGTGCTACGAACGTCAAGTGTGCTTCGAACGTCAAGTGCTACGAACGTCAAGTGCTACGAACATCAAGTGCTACGAACGTCAAGTGCTACGAACGTCAAGTGCTACGAACGTCAAGTGTGCTACGAACGTCAAGTGCTACGAACGTCAAATGGTACGAACGTCAAGTGCTACGAACGTCAAGTGCTACGAACGTCAAGTGTAATACAGACGTAAAGTGTGCTACAAAACGACAAGTGTGCTACGAACGTCAAGTGTGCTACGAACGTCAAGTGTGCTACGAACGTCAAGTACTACGAGCGTCAAGTGCTACGAACGTCATGTTTGCTACGAACGTTAAGTGTGCTGCAGACGTCAAATGTGCTACAAATGACAAGTGTACTACGAACGTCAAGTTTGCTACGAACGTCAAGTGTGTTACGAACGTCAAGTGTGCTACAAAACGACAAGTGTGCTACGAACGTCAAGTTTGCTACGAACGCCAAGTGTGCTACAGACGTCAAGTGTGCTACAAACGATAAGTGTGCTACGAACGTCCAGTTTGCTACGAACGTCAAGTGTGCTGCAAACCTAAAGTGTGCTACGAACGTCAAGTTTGCTACGAACCCCAAGTTTGCTACGAACGTCAAATGTGCTACGAACGTCAAGTGTGCTACGAACGTCAAGTGTGCTACGAACGTCAAGTGTGCTACGAACGACAAGTGTGCTGCAGACGTCAAATGTGCTACAAATGACAAGTGTACTACGAACGTCAAGTTTGCTACGAACGTCAAGTGTGTTACGAACGTCAAGTGTGCTACAAAACGACAAGTGTGCTACGAACGTCAAGTTTGCTACGAACGCCAAGTGTGCTACAGACGTCAAGTGTGCTACAAACGATAAGTGTGCTACGAACGTCCAGTTTGCTACGAACGTCAAGTGTGCTGCAAACCTTAAGTGTGCTACGAACGTCAAGTGTGCTACGAACGTCAATTGCTACGATCGTCAGTTGCTACGAACGTCAAGTGTTCTACGAACGTCAAGTGTTACGAACGTCATGTCTTCTACATACGTCAAGTGTGCTACAAACGTCAAGTGTGCCACGAACGTCAAGTGCTACGAACGTCAAGTGCTACGAACGTCAAGTGCTACGAACGTCAAGTGCTACGAACGTCAAGTACTACGAACGTCAAGTGTGCTACGAACGTCAAGTGCTACGAACGTCAAATGCTACGAACGTCAAGTGCTACGAACGTCAAGTGTGCTACGAACGTCAAGTGTGCTACGAACGTCAAGTGCTACGAACGTCATGTCTTCTACATACGTCAAGTGTGCTACAAACGTCAAGTGTGCCACGAACGTCAAGTGCTACAAACGTCAAGTTTGCTACGAACTTCAAGTGTGCTACGAACGTCAAGTGTGCTACGAACTTTAAATTTGCTACGAACGTCAAGTGTGTTACGAACGTAAAGTGCTATGAACGTCAAGATTGCTACGAACGTCAAGTGTGCAACAGACGTCAAGTGTGCTTAGAACATCAAGTGTGCTATGAACGTCCAGTTTGCTACGAACGACGAGTGTGCTTAGAACATCTAGTGTGCTACGAACGTCAAGTGCTACGAACGTCAAGTGCTACGAACGTCAAGTGTGCTACGAACGTCAAGTGTGCTACGAACGTCAAGTGCTACGAACGTCAAGTGCTACGAACGTCAAGTGCTACGAACGTCAAGTGCTATGAACGTCAAGTTTGCTACGAACGTCAAGTGTGCTACAGACGTCAAGTGTGCTTAGAACATCAAGTGTGCTTAAAACATCAAGTGTGCTACGAACGACAAGTGTGCTTAGAACATCAAGTGTGCTTAGAACATCAAGTGTGCTACGAACGTCAAGTGCTACGAACGTCAAGTGCTACGAACGTCAAGTGCTACGAACGTCAAGTGCTACGAACGTCAAGTGCTACGAACGTCAAGTGTGCTACGAACGTCAAGTGTGCTACGAACGTCAAGTGCTACGAACGTCAAGTGCTACGAAAGTCAAGTGCTACGAACGTCAAAGGCTACGAACGTCAAGTGCTACGAACGTCAAGTGCTACGAACGTCAAGTGCTACGAACGTCAAGTGTGCTACGAACGTCAAGTAAGCTACGAACGTCAAGTGCTACGAACGTCATGTCTTCTACATACGTCAAGTGTGCTACAAACGTCAAGTGTGCCACGAACGTCAAGTGCTATGAACGTCAAGTTTGCTACGAACTTCAAGTGTGCTACGAACGTCAAGTGTGCTACGAACTTTAAATTTGCTACGAACGTCAAGTGTGTTTCGAACGTCAAATACTATGAACGTCAAGTTTGCTACGAACGTCAAGTGTGCAACAGACGTCAAGTGTGCTTAGAACATCAAGTGTGCTATGAACGTCCAGTTTGCTACGAACGACAAGTGTGCTTAGAACATCAAGTGTGCTACGAACGTCAAGTGCTACGAACGTCAAGTGCTACGAACGTCAAGTGCTACGAACGTCAAGTGCTACGAACGTCAAGTGTGCTACGAACGTCAAGTGCTACGAACGTCATGTCTTCTACATACGTCAAGTGTGCTACAAACGTCAAGTGTGCCACGAACGTCAAGTGCTACGAACGTCAAGTGCTACGAACGTCAAGTGCTACGAACGTCAAGTGCTACGAACGTCAAGTGTGCTACGAACGTCAAGTGCTACGAACGTCAAGTGCTACGAACGTCAAGTGTGCTACGAACGTCAAGTGTGCTTCGAACGTCAAGTGCTACGAACGTCAAGTGCTACGAACATCAAGTGCTACGAACGTCAAGTGCTACGAACGTCAAGTGCTACGAACGTCAAGTGTGCTACGAACGTCAAGTGCTACGAACGTCAAATGCTACGAACGTCAAGTGCTACGAACGTCAAGTGCTACGAACGTCAAGTGTAATACAGACGTAAAGTGTGCTACAAAACGACAAGTGTGCTACGAACGTCAAGTGTGCTACGAACGTCAAGTGTGCTACGAACGTCAAGTACTACGAGCGTCAAGTGCTACGAACGTCATGTTTGCTACGAACGTTAAGTGTGCTGCAGACGTCAAATGTGCTACAAATGACAAGTGTACTACGAACGTCAAGTTTGCTACGAACGTCAAGTGTGTCACGAACGTCAAGTGTGCTACAAAACGACAAGTGTGCTACGAACGTCAAGTTTGCTACGAACGCCAAGTGTGCTACAGACGTCAAGTGTGCTACAAACGATAAGTGTGCTACGAACGTCCAGTTTGCTACGAACGTCAAGTGTGCTGCAAACCTAAAGTGTGCTACGAACGTCAAGTTTGCTACGAACCCCAAGTTTGCTACGAACGTCAAATGTGCTACGAACGTCAAGTGTGCTACGAACGTCAAGTGTGCTACGAACGACAAGTGTGCTATGAACGTTTAGTTTTTCACGAACGTCAAATGTGCTACGAACGTCAAGTGCTACGATTGTCAAGTGTGCTGCAAAGCTCAAGTGTGCTACGAACGTCAAGTTTGCTACGAACGTCAAGTGCTACGAACGTCAAGTGCTACGAACGTCAAGTTTACTACGAACGACAAGTGTAATACAGACGTAAAGTGTGCTACAAAACGACAAGTGTGCTACGAACGTCAAGTGTGCTACGAACGTCAAGTGTGCTACGAACGTCAAGTACTACGAGCGTCAAGTGCTACGAACGTCATGTTTGCTACGAACGTTAAGTGTGCTGCAGACGTCAAATGTGCTACAAATGACAAGTGTACTACGAACGTCAAGTTTGCTACGAACGTCAAGTGTGTTACGAACGTCAAGTGTGCTACAAAACGACAAGTGTGCTACGAACGTCAAGTTTGCTACGAACGCCAAGTGTGCTACAGACGTCAAGTGTGCTACAAACGATAAGTGTGCTACGAACGTCCAGTTTGCTACGAACGTCAAGTGTGCTGCAAACCTAAAGTGTGCTACGAACGTCAAGTTTGCTACGAACCCCAAGTTTGCTACGAACGTCAAATGTGCTACGAACGTCAAGTGTGCTACGAACGTCAAGTGTGCTACGAACGACAAGTGTGCTATGAACGTTTAGTTTTTCACGAACGTCAAATGTGCTACGAACGTCAAGTGCTACGATTGTCAAGTGTGCTGCAAAGCTCAAGTGTGCTACGAACGTCAAGTTTGCTACGAACGTCAAGTGCTACGAACGTCAAGTGCTACGAACGTCAAGTGCTACGAACGTCAAGTGTGCTACGAACGTCAAGTGCTACGAACGTCAAGTGCTACGAACGTCAAGTGCTATGAACGTCAAGTGCCACGAACGTCAAGTGCTACGAACGTCAAGTGTGCTACGAACGAAAAGTGTGCTACGAACTTTAAATTTGCTACGAATGTCAAGTTTGCTACGAACGTCAAGTTTGGTACGAACGTCAAGTGTGCTACGAACGTCAAGTGCTACGAACATCAAGTGCTACGAACGTCAAGTGCTACGAACGTCAAGTGCTACGAACGTCAAGTGTGCTACGAACGTCAAGTGTGCTACGAACGTCAAGTGCTACGAACGTCATGTCTTCTACATACTCAAGTGTGCTACAAACGTCAAGTGTGCCACGAACGTCAAGTGCTACAAACGTCAAGTTTGCTACGAACTTCAAGTGTGCTACGAACGTCAAGTTTGCTACGAACTTTAAATTTGCTACGAAAGTCAAGTGTGTTACGAACGTCAAGTGCTATGAACGTCAAGTTTGCTACGAACGACAAGTGTGCAACAGACGTCAAGTGTGCTTAGAACATCAAGTGTGCTATGAACGTCCAGTTTCCTACGAACGACAAGTGCTACGAACGTCAAGTGCTACGAACGTCAAGTGCTACGAACGTCAAGTGCTACGAACGTCAAGTGCTACGAACGTCAAGTGTGCTACAGACGTCAAGTGTGCTTAGAACATCAAGTGTGCTACGAACGTCCAGTTTGCTACGAACGACAAGTGTGCTTAGAACATCAAGTGTGCTACGAACGTCAAGTGCTACGAACGTAAAGTGCTACGAACGTCAAGTGCTACGAACGTCAAGTGCTACGAACGTCAAGTGCTACGAACGTCAAGTGCTACGAACGTCAAGTGTGCTACAGACGTCAAGTGTGCTTAGAACATCAAGTGTGCTACGAACGTCCAGTTTGCTACGAACGACAAGTGTGCTTAGAACATCAAGTGTGCTACGAACGTCAAGTGCTACGAACGTCAAGTGTGCTACGAACGTCAAGTGCTACGAACGTCAAATGCTACGAACGTCAAGTGCTACGAACGTCAAGTGCTACGAACGTCAAGTGCTACGAACGTCAAGTGTGCTACAGACGTCAAGTGTGCTTAGAACATCAAGTGTGCTACGAACGTCCAGTTTGCTACGAACGACAAGTGTGCTTAGAACATCAAGTGTGCTACGAACGTCAAGTGCTACGAACGTCAAGTGCTACGAACGTCAAGTGCTACGAACGTCAAGTGCTACGAACGTCAAGTGCTACGAACGTCAAGTGCTACGAACGTCAAGTGTGCTACGAACGTCAAGTGTGCTACAGACGTCAAGTGTGCTTAGAACATCAAGTGTGCTACGAACGTCCAGTTTGCTACGAACGACAAGTGTGCTTAGAACATCAAGTGTGCTACGAACGTCAAGTGCTACGAACGTCAAGTGCTACGAACGTCAAGTGCTACGAACGTCAAGTGCTACGAACGTCAAGTGTGCTACGAACGTCAAGTGTGCTACGAACGTCAAGTGCTACGAACGTCAAGTGCTACGAACGTCAAGTGTGCTACAGACGTCAAGTGTGCTTAGAACATCAAATGAGCTACGAACGACAAGTGTGCTACAGACGTCAAATGAGCTACAAACGTTAAATGCTACGAACGTCAAGTTTACTACGAACGACAAGTGTAATACAGACGTAAAGTGTGCTACAAAACGACAAGTGTGCTACGAACGTCAAGTGTGCTACGAACGTCAAGTACTACGAGCGTCAAGTGCTACGAACGTCATGTTTGCTACGAACGTTAAGTGTGCTGCAGACGTCAAATGTGCTACAAATGACAAGTGTACTACGAACGTCAAGTTTGCTACGAACGTCAAGTGTGTTACGAACGTCAAGTGTGCTACAAAACGACAAGTGTGCTACGAACGTCAAGTTTGCTACGAACGCCAAGTGTGCTACAGACGTCAAGTGTGCTACAAACGATAAGTGTGCTACGAACGTCCAGTTTGCTACGAACGTCAAGTGTGCTGCAAACCTAAAGTACGTCAAGTTTGCTACGAACCCCAAGTTTGCTACGAACGTCAAATGTGCTACGAACGTGAAGTGTGCTACGAACGTCAAGTGTGCTACGAACGACAAGTGTGCTATGAACGTTTAGTTTTTCACGAACGTCAAATGTGCTACGAACGTCAAGTGCTACGATTGTCAAGTGTGCTGCAAACCTCAAGTGTGCTACGAACGTCAAGTTTGCTACGAACGTCAAGTGCTACGAACGTCAAGTGTGCTACGAACGTCAAGTGCTACGAACGTCAAGTGTGCTACGAACGTCAAGTGCTACGAACGTCAAGTGCTACGAACGTCAAGTGCTATGAACGTCAAGTGTGCTACGAACGTCAAGTGTGCAACAGACGTCAAGTGTGCTTAGAACATCAAAGACGTCAAGTATGCTTAGAACATCAAGTGTGCTACGAACGTCCAGTTTGCTACGAACGACAAGTGTGCTTAGAACATCAAGTGTGCTACGAACGTCAAGTGCTACGAACGTCAAGTGCTACGAACGTCACGTGCTACGAACGTCAAGTGCTACGAACGTCAAGTGCTACGAACGTCAAGTGCTACGAACGTCAAGTGTGCTACGAACGTCAAGTGTGCTACAGACGTCAAGTGTGCTTAGAACATCAAGTGTGCTACGAACGTCCAGTTTGCTACGAACGACAAGTGTGCTTAGAACATCAAGTGTGCTACGAACGTCAAGTGCTACGAACGTCAAGTGCTACGAACGTCAAGTGCTACGAACGTCAAATGCTACGAACGTCAAGTGCTACGAACGTCAAGTGCTACGAACGTCAAGTGCTACGAACGTCAAGTTTACTACGAACGACAAGTGTAATACAGACGTAAAGTGTGCTACAAAACGACAAGTGTGCTACGAACGTCAAGTGTGCTACGAACGTCAAGTGTGCTACGAACGTCAAGTACTACGAGCGTCAAGTGCTACGAACGTCATGTTTGCTACGAACGTTAAGTGTGCTGCAGACGTCAAATGTGCTACAAATGACAAGTGTACTACGAACGTCAAGTTTGCTACGAACGTCAAGTGTGTTACGAACGTCAAGTGTGCTACAAAACGACAAGTGTGCTACGAACGTCAAGTTTGCTACGAACGCCAAGTGTGCTACAGACGTCAAGTGTGCTACAAACGATAAGTGTGCTACGAACGTCCAGTTTGCTACGAACGTCAAGTGTGCTGCAAACCTAAAGTGTGCTACGAACGTCAAGTTTGCTACGAACCCCAAGTTTGCTACGAACGTCAAATGTGCTACGAACGTGAAGTGTGCTACGAACGTCAAGTGTGCTACGAACGTCAAGTACTACGAGCGTCAAGTGCTACGAACGTCATGTTTGCTACGAACGTTAAGTGTGCTGCAGACGTCAAATGTGCTACAAATGACAAGTGTACTACGAACGTCAAGTTTGCTACGAACGTCAAGTGTGTTACGAACGTCAAGTGTGCTACAAAACGACAAGTGTGCTACGAACGTCAAGTTTGCTACGAACACCAAGTGTGCTACAGACGTCAAGTGTGCTACAAACGATAAGTGTGCTACGAACGTCCAGTTTGCTACGAACGTCAAGTGTGCTGCAAACCTAAAGTGTGCTACGAACGTCAAGTTTGCTACGAACCCCAAGTTTGCTACGAACGTCAAATGTGCTACGAACGTCAAGTGTGCTACGAACGTCAAGTGTGCTACGAACGACAAGTGTGCTATGAACGTTTAGTTTTTCACGAACGTCAAATGTGCTACGAACGTCAAGTGCTACGATTGTCAAGTGTGCTGCAAAGCTCAAGTGTGCTACGAACGTCAAGTTTGCTACGAACGTCAAGTGCTACGAACGTCAAGTGCTACGAACGTCAAGTTTACTACGAACGACAAGTGTAATACAGACGTAAAGTGTGCTACAAAACGACAAGTGTGCTACGAACGTCAAGTGTGCTACGAACGTCAAGTGTGCTACGAACGTCAAGTTTGCTACGAACGTCAAGTGCTACGAACGTCAAGTGCTACGAACGTCAAGTGCTACGAACGTCAAGTGTGCAACGAACGTCAAGTGCTATGAACGTCAAGTGCCACGAACGCCGAGTGCTACGAACGTCAAGTGTGCTACGAACGAAAAGTGTGCTACGAACTTTAAATTTGCTACGAATGTCAAGTTTGCTACGAACGTCAAGTTTGGTATGAACGTCAAGTGTGCTACGAACGTCAAGTGCTACGAACATCAAGTGCTACGAACGTCAAGTGCTACGAACGTCAAGTGCTACGAACGTCAAGTGCTACGAACGTCAAGTGTGCTACGAACGTCAAGTGTGCTACGAACGTCAAGTTTGCTACGAACGTCAAGTGCTACGAACGTCAAGTGCTACGAACGTCAAGTGCTACGAACGTCAAGTGTGCAACGAACGTCAAGTGCTATGAACGTCAAGTGCCACGAACGTCAAGTGCTATGAACGTCAAGTGCCACGAACGTCAAGTGCTACGAACGTCAAGTGTGCTACGAACGAAAAGTGTGCTACGAACTTTAAATTTGCTACGAATGTCAAGTTTGCTACGAACGTCAAGTTTGGTATGAACGTCAAGTGTGCTACGAACGTCAAGTGCTACGAACATCAAGTGCTACGAACGTCAAGTGCTACGAACGTCAAGTGCTACGAACGTCAAGTGTGCTACGAACGTCAAGTGTGCTACGAACGTCAAGTGCTACGAACGTCATGTCTTCTACATACTCAAGTGTGCTACAAACGTCAAGTGTGCCACGAACGTCAAGTGCTACAAACGTCAAGTTTGCTACGAACTTCAAGTGTGCTACGAACGTCAAGTTTGCTGCGAACTTTAAATTTGCTACGAAAGTCAAGTGTGTTACGAACGTCAAGTGCTATGAACGTCAAGTTTGCTACGAACGTCAAGTGTGCAACAGACGTCAAGTGTGCTTAGAACATCAAGTGTGCTATGAACGTCCAGTTTCCTACGAACGACAAGTGCTACGAACGTCAAGTGCTACGAACGTCAAGTGCTACGAACGTCAAGTGCTACGAACGTCAAGTGCTACGAACGTCAAGTGCTACGAACGTCATGTCTTCTACATACGTCAAGTGTGCTACAAACGTCAAGTGTGCCACGAACGTCAAGTGCTACAAACGTCAAGTTTGCTACGAACTTCAAGTGTGCTACGAACGTCAAGTGTGCTACGAACTTTAAATTTGCTACGAACGTCAAGTGTGTTACGAACGTAAAGTGCTATGAACGTCAAGATTGCTACGAACGTCAAGTGTGCAACAGACGTCAAGTGTGCTTAGAACATCAAGTGTGCTATGAACGTCCAGTTTGCTACGAACGACGAGTGTGCTTAGAACATCTAGTGTGCTACGAACGTCAAGTGCTACGAACGTCAAGTGCTACGAACGTCAAGTGTGCTACGAACGTCAAGTGTGCTACGAACGTCAAGTGCTACGAACGTCAAGTGCTACGAACGTCAAGTGCTACGAACGTCAAGTGCTATGAACGTCAAGTTTGCTACGAACGTCAAGTGTGCTACAGACGTCAAGTGTGCTTAGAACATCAAGTGTGCTTAAAACATCAAGTGTGCTACGAACGACAAGTGTGCTTAGAACATCAAGTGTGCTTAGAACATCAAGTGTGCTACGAACGTCAAGTGCTACGAACGTCAAGTGCTACGAACGTCAAGTGCTACGAACGTCAAGTGTGCTACGAACGTCAAGTGTGCTACGAACGTCAAGTGCTACGAACGTCAAGTGCTACGAAAGTCAAGTGCTACGAACGTCAAAGGCTACGAACGTCAAGTGCTACGAACGTCAAGTGCTACGAACGTCAAGTGCTACGAACGTCAAGTGTGCTACGAACGTCAAGTAAGCTACGAACGTCAAGTGCTACGAACGTCATGTCTTCTACATACGTCAAGTGTGCTACAAACGTCAAGTGTGCCACGAACGTCAAGTGCTATGAACGTCAAGTTTGCTACGAACTTCAAGTGTGCTACGAACGTCAAGTGTGCTACGAACTTTAAATTTGCTACGAACGTCAAGTGTGTTTCGAACGTCAAGTGCTATGAACGTCAAGTTTGCTACGAACGTCAAGTGTGCAACAGACGTCAAGTGTGCTTAGAACATCAAGTGTGCTATGAACGTCCAGTTTGCTACGAACGACAAGTGTGCTTAGAACATCAAGTGTGCTACGAACGTCAAGTGCTACGAACGTCAAGTGCTACGAACGTCAAGTGCTACGAACGTCAAGTGCTACGAACGTCAAGTGTGCTACGAACGTCAAGTGCTACGAACGTCAAGTGTGCTACGAACGTCAAGTGTGCTACAGACGTCAAGTGTGCTTAGAACATCAAGTGTGCTACGAACGTCCAGTTTGCTACGAACGACAAGTGTGCTTAGAACATCAAGTGTGCTACGAACGTCAAGTGCTACGAACGTCAAGTGCTACGAACGTCAAGTGCTACGAACGTCAAGTGCTACGAACGTCAAGTGTGCTACGAACGTCAAGTGTGCTACGAACGTCAAGTGCTACGAACGTCAAGTGCTACGAACGTCAAGTGTGCTACAGACGTCAAGTGTGCTTAGAACATCAAATGAGCTACGAACGACAAGTGTGCTACAGACGTCAAATGAGCTACAAACGTTAAATGCTACGAACGTCAAGTTTACTACGAACGACAAGTGTAATACAGACGTAAAGTGTGCTACAAAACGACAAGTGTGCTACGAACGTCAAGTGTGCTACGAACGTCAAGTGTGCTACGAACGTCAAGTACTACGAGCGTCAAGTGCTACGAACGTCATGTTTGCTACGAACGTTAAGTGTGCTGCAGACGTCAAATGTGCTACAAATGACAAGTGTACTACGAACGTCAAGTTTGCTACGAACGTCAAGTGTGTTACGAACGTCAAGTGTGCTACAAAACGACAAGTGTGCTACGAACGTCAAGTTTGCTACGAACGCCAAGTGTGCTACAGACGTCAAGTGTGCTACAAACGATAAGTGTGCTACGAACGTCCAGTTTGCTACGAACGTCAAGTGTGCTGCAAACCTAAAGTGTGCTACGAACGTCAAGTTTGCTACGAACCCCAAGTTTGCTACGAACGTCAAATGTGCTACGAACGTCAAGTGTGCTACGAACGTCAAGTGTGCTACGAACGCCAAGTGTGCTATGAACGTTTAGTTTTTCACGAACGTCAAATGTGCTACGAACGTCAAGTGCTACGATTGTCAAGTGTGCTGCAAAGCTCAAGTGTGCTACGAACGTCAAGTTTGCTACGAACGTCAAGTGCTACGAACGTCAAGTGCTACGAACGTCAAGTGCTACGAACGTCAAGTGTGCAACGAACGTCAAGTGCTACGAACGTCAAGTGCTACGAACGTCAAGTGCTATGAACGTCAAGTGCCACGAACGTCAAGTGCTACGAACGTCAAGTGTGCTACGAACGAAAAGTGCTACAAACGTCAAGTTTGCTACGAACTTCAAGTGTGCTACGAACGTCAAGTTTGCTACGAACTTTAAATTTGCTACGAAAGTCAAGTGTGTTACGAACGTCAAGTGCTATGAACGTCAAGTTTGCTACGAACGTCAAGTGTGCAACAGACGTCAAGTGTGCTTAGAACATCAAGTGTGCTATGAACGTCCAGTTTCCTACGAACGACAAGTGCTACGAACGTCAAGTGCTACGAACGTCAAGTGCTACGAACGTCAAGTGCTACGAACGTCAAGTGCTACGAACGTCAAGTGTGCTACAGACGTCAAGTGTGCTTAGAACATCAAGTGTGCTACGAACGTCCAGTTTGCTACGAACGACAAGTGTGCTTAGAACATCAAGTGTGCTACGAACGTCAAGTGCTACGAACGTAAAGTGCTACGAACGTCAAGTGCTACGAACGTCAAGTGCTACGAACGTCAAGTGCTACGAACGTCAAGTGCTACGAACGTCAAGTGTGCTACAGACGTCAAGTGTGCTTAGAACATCAAGTGTGCTACGAACGTCCAGTTTGCTACGAACGACAAGTGTGCTTAGAACATCAAGTGTGCTACGAACGTCAAGTGCTACGAACGTCAAGTGTGCTACGAACGTCAAGTGCTACGAACGTCAAATGCTACGAACGTCAAGTGCTACGAACGTCAAGTGCTACGAACGTCAAGTGCTACGAACGTCAAGTGTGCTACAGACGTCAAGTGTGCTTAGAACATCAAGTGTGCTACGAACGTCCAGTTTGCTACGAACGACAAGTGTGCTTAGAACATCAAGTGTGCTACGAACGTCAAGTGCTACGAACGTCAAGTGCTACGAACGTCACGTGCTACGAACGTCAAGTGCTACGAACGTCAAGTGCTACGAACGTCAAGTGCTACGAACGTCAAGTGTGCTACGAACGTCAAGTGTGCTACAGACGTCAAGTGTGCTTAGAACATCAAGTGTGCTACGAACGTCCAGTTTGCTACGAACGACAAGTGTGCTTAGAACATCAAGTGTGCTACGAACGTCAAGTGCTACGAACGTCAAGTGCTACGAACGTCAAGTGCTACGAACGTCAAGTGCTACGAACGTCAAGTGCTACGAACGTCAAGTGCTACGAACGTCAAGTGCTACGAACGTCAAGTGTGCTACAGACGTCAAGTGTGCTTAGAACATCAAGTGTGCTACGAACGTCCAGTTTGCTACGAACGACAAGTGTGCTTAGAACATCAAGTGTGCTACGAACGTCAAGTGCTACGAACGTCAAGTGTGCTACGAACGTCAAGTGCTACGAACGTCAAATGCTACGAACGTCAAGTGCTACGAACGTCAAGTGCTACGAACGTCAAGTGCTACGAACGTCAAGTGTGCTACAGACGTCAAGTGTGCTTAGAACAGCAAGTGTGCTACGAACGTCCAGTTTGCTACGAACGACAAGTGTGCTTAGAACATCAAGTGTGCTACGAACGTCAAGTGCTACGAACGTCAAGTGCTACGAACGTCACGTGCTACGAACGTCAAGTGCTACGAACGTCAAGTGCTACGAACGTCAAGTGCTACGAACGTCAAGTGTGCTACGAACGTCAAGTGTGCTAAAGACGTCAAGTGTGCTTAGAACATCAAGTGTGCTACGAACGTCAAGTGTGCTTCGAACGTCAAGTGCTACGAACGTCAAGTGCTACGAACATCAAGTGCTACGAACGTCAAGTGCTACGAACGTCAAGTGCTACGAACGTCAAGTGTGCTACGAACGTCAAGTGCTACGAACGTCATGTCTTCTACATACTCAAACGTGCTACAAACGTCAAGTGTGCCACGAACGTCAAGTGCTACAAACGTCAAGTTTGCTACGAACTTCAAGTGTGCTACGAACGTCAAGTTTGCTACGAACTTTAAATTTGCTACGAACGTCAAGTGTGTTACGAACGTCAAGTGCTATGAACGTCAAGTTTGCTACGAACGTCAAGTGTGCAACAGACGTCAAGTGTGCTTAGAACATCAAGTGTGCTATGAACGTCCAGTTTGCTACGAACGACAAGTGCTACGAACGTCAAATGCTACGAACGTCAAGTGCTACGAACCTCAAGTGCTACGAACGTCAAGTGCTACGAACGTCAAGTGTGCTACAGACGTCAAGTGTGCTTAGAACATCAAGTGTGCTACGAACGTCCAGTTTGCTACGAACGACAAGTGTGCTATGAACGTTTAGTTTTTCACGAACGTCAAATGTGCTACGAACGTCAAGTGCTACGATTGTCAAGTGTGCTGCAAACCTCAAGTGTGCTACGAACGTCAAGTTTGCTACGAACGTCAAGTGCTACGAACGTCAAGTGCTACAGACGTCAAGTGTGCTTAGAACATCAAGTGTGCTACGAACGTCCAGTTTGCTACGAACGACAAGTGTGCTATGAACGTTTAGTTTTTCACGAACGTCAAATGTGCTACGAACGTCAAGTGCTACGATTGTCAAGTGTGCTGCAAACCTCAAGTGTGCTACGAACGTCAAGTTTGCTACGAACGTCAAGTGCTACGAACGTCAAGTGCTACGAACGTCAAGTGCTACGAACGTCAAGTGTGCTACGAACGTCAAGTGCTACGAACGTCAAGTGCTACGAACGTCAAGTGCTATGAACGTCAAGTGTGCTACGAACGAAAAGTGTGCTACGAACTTTAAATTTGCTACGAATGTCAAGTTTGCTACGAACGTCAAGTTTGGTACGAACGTCAAGTGTGCTACGAACGTCAAGTGCTACGAACATCAAGTGCTACGAACGTCAAGTGCTACGAACGTCAAGTGCTACGAACGTCAAGTGTGCTACGAACGTCAAGTGTGCTACGAACGTCAAGTGCTACGAACGTCATGTCTTCTACATACTCAAGTGTGCTACAAACGTCAAGTGTGCCACGAACGTCAAGTGCTACAAACGTCAAGTTTGCTACGAACTTCAAGTGTGCTACGAACGTCAAGTTTGCTACGAACTTTAAATTTGCTACGAAAGTCAAGTGTGTTACGAACGTCAAGTGCTATGAACGTCAAGTGCTACGAACGTCAAGTGCTACGAACGTCAAGTGTGCTACGAACGTCAAGTGTGCTACAGACGTCAAGTGTGCTTAGAACATCAAGTGTGCTACGAACGTCCAGTTTGCTACGAACGACAAGTGTGCTTAGAACATCAAGTGTGCTACGAACGTCAAGTGCTACGAACATCAAGTGCTACGAACGTCAAGTGCTACGAACGTCAAGTGCTACGAACGTCAAGTGCTACGAACGTCAAGTGTGCTACGAACGTCAAGTGCTACGAACGTCAAGTGCTACGAACGTCAAGTGTGCTACAGACGTCAAGTGTGCTTAGAACATCAAGTGTGCTACGAACGTCCAGTTTGCTACGAACGACAAGTGTGCTTAGAACATCAAGTGTGCTACGAACGTCAAGTGCTACGAACGTCAAGTGCTACGAACGTCAAGTGCTACGAACGTCAAGTGCTACGAACGTCAAGTGCTACGAACGTCAAGTGTGCTACGAACGTCAAGTGCTACGAACGTCAAGTGCTACGAACGTCAAGTGTGCTACGAACGTCAAGTGTGCTTCGAACGTCAAGTGCTACGAACGTCAAGTGCTACGAACATCAAGTGCTACGAACGTCAAGTGCTACGAACGTCAAGTGCTACGAACGTCATGTCTTCTACATACTCAAACGTGCTACAAACGTCAAGTGTGCCACGAACGTCAAGTGCTACAAACGTCAAGTTTGCTACGAACTTCAAGTGTGCTACGAACGTCAAGTTTGCTACGAACTTTAAATTTGCTACGAACGTCAAGTGTGTTACGAACGTCAAGTGCTATGAACGTCAAGTTTGCTACGAACGTCAAGTGTGCAACAGACGTCAAGTGTGCTTAGAACATCAAGTGTGCTATGAACGTCCAGTTTGCTACGAACGACAAGTGCTACGAACGTCAAATGCTACGAACGTCAAGTGCTACGAACCTCAAGTGCTACGAACGTCAAGTGCTACGAACGTCAAGTGTGCTACAGACGTCAAGTGTGCTTAGAACATCAAGTGTGCTACGAACGTCCAGTTTGCTACGAACGACAAGTGTGCTTAGAACATCAAGTGTGCTACGAACGTCAAGTGCTACGAACGTCAAGTGCTACGAACGTCAAGTGCTACGAACGTCAAGTGCTACGAACGTCAAGTGCTACGAACGTCAAGTGTGCTACGAACGTCAAGTGTGCTACAGACGTCAAGTGTGCTTAGAACATCAAGTGTGCTACGAACGTCCAGTTTGCTACGAACGACAAGTGTGCTTAGAACATCAAGTGTGCTACGAACGTCAAGTGCTACGAACGTCAAGTGCTACGAACGTCAAGTGCTACGAACGTCAAGTGCTACGAACGTCAAGTGCTACGAACGTCAAGTGCTACGAACGTCAAGTGCTACGAACGTCAAGTGTGCTACGAACGTCAAGTGTGCTACGAACGTCAAGTGCTACGAACGTCAAGTGCTACGAACGTCAAGTGCTACGAACGTCAAGTGTGCTACAGACGTCAAGTGTGCTTAGAACATCAAGTGAGCTACGAACGACAAGTGTGCTACAGACGTCAAATCGACGGGTCCTACGTATACTGGTGTAACCCGCAAAACACCAAAATACGTTTTTTTGCACCAAAAGCCTTAAAATTACCTAAACTTTATACCCTGTAAAAATTATATTATTTTATTCAGTAATTTCAGAGATACAAACTTGTAAACTAATATAAGTGACATGATTTTCGGCCACACGACCATCTACACTGATGTAAGTCACTTGCACCAGTGTAGGTAGTCGCGTGCGCCGCGTCACGTACGCGCAAGTGCCATTTACTCCAGTATGCGCGCTGCGACGGAGTCGGGAGCACGTTAACACTGGTATAACTGCGTTAACTGCTAACGTATTCTTCTGTATCAAAACTATTTCGTGGCCTGTTTTTAGGGGTTGTGTTACTTTTTTACATATTTAACAAGTTTTGTTTGCTTTGAGTAAGTAGTGGTGAGAATTCACAACAATTAAGGGTTCACGAGGTCAATTATTAATAAATTTATGCGTTAAAAATTTACAATCAAATAACTAAGTTGATAGTACTAATATTTCTACAAAAGGGTTTAATTAATGTTCACCTATACTCCATTTGTTTAGGTAATTAACTAAATGTAAACAATTTTGGTATGTCTTTTAAACAAAATGTGATCTTTAAAAATGTAAAATACGTTTTACAACTTGAAATACATTCAGATTTTCTAAAACTATAGTTAATTGATTTATAAGCAGTAATATCCAAATTAAAAATTATTTTTTTGGTTAAAAAGTAACGCCAAGATTGTTTACATTTAGTTAACTACCTAAACAAATGGAGTATAATGCAAGATACAGATTGTACTGCTTGTAGATTTGTTTGTGCCGCCTGCATTAATTTTTTACGTATAAATTATATAATGTAGGTGCGTCTACATACCTACGTACCTACTGCATACTCTTCACGCTAAATTATAGAGTTTGTTTTTCCCTTTTTAGTTAGTGGTTGTTTTTTTACAGTCGGGTTTTTTTGTTTTTTTTTATTATTATTTTATTCTTTCAATAAATTTTACAATTATATCAGTAGGAATACAAAGTAGTAGTATACGAAGTCACATGTGACTTTGTTTTATTTTCTTGATATTGTTATCTGACGTAACCTACATTATTTTAATAATAATATCTATTTACGAATAAAATATAAAGCTATACTACTTTTAATACATTTTTTGCAGCAATTAACGTAAGGAGTTACCAAATTTTGCTACTTGGTAACTGACGAAACAATTTTTTTTTATGTACCCAAGTACATCATTTTTAAAGGTGTAGAAATATTCCAGAGGTAAACAATATAACAATATTCGCAACGTCAGTTTATTTTGGTAAAGTTGTAGTATTGAAAAAACAATTAAGTTCAATCAAAACTTAAGTATAGTAATACAAAAGACATTCAAATTAAACTTATAAAGGACTTAGTGGTCGCCCGCAACTTCGACCGCACGAGTGTCGGTTATAACTGCAAAACATTGCCCTCCTCTGACGCAGTCGGTTAAAAAGTCTATGTTTTAATCCAGGTTGACAGCTAACTCAATACGAAATTTCTTCAAAATTGGTTAAGTCGTTTGAGCGTCAAAGAGTAACAAACATCCATACTTATGCAACTTTCGCGTTAACTATACTAGCAGGATATTTTCAAATGTATGAAATGCATATTTAAACAAGTATAACGAGTGTGGTGATGTGATAAGGTATTCGTATGAAGGGTGTCCTACACAAATCACCATTTAATACAAGTTGTAAAAATGTAATGAATTTTCCATCATCTGATTTAGACTCTAAGGTCTCATTGCCCTGTTTTTAGGGGTTGTGTTACTTTTTTATACATTTAACAAGTTATGTACACAACTATACACTTAATAGAAGCACATAGTTCGAAAAGAGTTGCACAAAGGTTATACTAATTTCTTTAAAATACCTTTTCTAGCGGATCTGCAAAGGGAGAAAAATTAGAAACATCAACGTACAAAAACTAGTGGACGTAACTGAACAGACATAACGTACGTAACTGACGTAAGGTAACTGAAAAATAATAGTGGAAATGCTATTTATAAGAAAAATTACATGAAATTCAAGACAAGCTAGTCTTGAAAAAAAAAAAAACAATTAGGTAATATCGTAAGAAAACCTCTTTAAAAATCAAACCTTTTTTTTACTTAAAAAAAGAAGATTACATTTTTTTGTTTTTTATTTTTAAGATTGCAAGGCCAATGATTTTATTTTTCATTATTAAGAATGCTAGTATGTAATAATTAAGTGTTATTTTGTATTTGAAATGTTTTTTTTTTAACTTCTTGCCACTTTAATTTAAATATTCACACTTAATAATAATTCAGCAAACTGTTGCAAGTAGCTTTCCAGTACTGAGTAAACTGTTGTAAGTGTTAAAAACTCGATAAAAGTAGATAAAAGTAGGTATTATTTTTAATATCATAACCTCACATTGGTCAATAACACGGAAATACTACGTTTAAAGAGTTAAATTCTTCAGATTTGCTTTATTATAAGTATAAGCAAGTACACTATATACTGGTATAAGTGGCCACTTGTATCAGTTTACAGGTTCTACCGTAGTAAAGAAAACAGGCTACATCAATGCAAGTTAACCTATTTTCCAAAGTATAAAAAAAGAAGAAAAGCCAATAATGCAGTTTTATTTCTTAAATATTAAAATATAACATACTAAAATATCTAGTGTTTTTATTGATTTACGACAAAGTTACAAGCTTCAGAACCTTTAAACCGCTCTCTTGAAAAGTTGTGTTTTTGCACTTGTACTAGTCTACGTAGGACCCGTCGAAATGAGCTACAAACGTTAAATGCTACGAACGTCAAGTTTACTACGAACGACAAGTGTAATACAGACGTAAAGTGTGCTACAAAACGACAAGTGTGCTACGAACGTCAAGTGTGCTACGAACGTCAAGTGTGCTACGAACGTCAAGTACTACGAGCGTCAAGTGCTACGAACGTCATGTTTGCTACGAACGTTAAGTGTGCTGCAGACGTCAAATGTGCTACAAATGACAAGTGTACTACGAACGTCAAGTTTGCTACGAACGTCAAGTGTGTTACGAACGTCAAGTGTGCTACAAAACGACAAGTGTGCTACGAACGTCAAGTTTGCTACGAACGCCAAGTGTGCTACAGACGTCAAGTGTGCTACAAACGATAAGTGTGCTACGAACGTCCAGTTTGCTACGAACGTCAAGTGTGCTGCAAACCTAAAGTGTGCTACGAACGTCAAGTTTGCTACGAACCCCAAGTTTGCTACGAACGTCAAATGTGCTACGAACGTCAAGTGTGCTACGAACGTCAAGTGTGCTACGAACGACAAGTGTGCTATGAACGTTTAGTTTTTCACGAACGTCAAATGTGCTACGAACGTCAAGTGCTACGATTGTCAAGTGTGCTGCAAAGCTCAAGTGTGCTACGAACGTCAAGTTTGCTACGAACGTCAAGTGCTACGAACGTCAAGTGCTACGAACGTCAAGTTTACTACGAACGACAAGTGTAATACAGACGTAAAGTGTGCTACAAAACGACAAGTGTGCTACGAACGTCAAGTGTGCTACGAACGTCAAGTGTGCTACGAACGTCAAGTACTACGAGCGTCAAGTGCTACGAACGTCATGTTTGCTACGAACGTTAAGTGTGCTGCAGACGTCAAATGTGCTACAAATGACAAGTGTACTACGAACGTCAAGTTTGCTACGAACGTCAAGTGTGTTACGAACGTCAAGTGTGCTACAAAACGACAAGTGTGCTACGAACGTCAAGTTTGCTACGAACGCCAAGTGTGCTACAGACGTCAAGTGTGCTACAAACGATAAGTGTGCTACGAACGTCCAGTTTGCTACGAACGTCCAGTGTGCTGCAAACCTAAAGTGTGCTACGAACGTCAAGTTTGCTACGAACCCCAAGTTTGCTACGAACGTCAAATGTGCTACGAACGTCAAGTGTGCTACGAACGTCAAGTGTGCTACGAACGACAAGTGTGCTATGAACGTTTAGTTTTTCACGAACGTCAAATGTGCTACGAACGTCAAGTGCTACGATTGTCAAGTGTGCTGCAAAGCTCAAGTGTGCTACGAACGTCAAGTTTGCTACGAACGTCAAGTGCTACGAACGTCAAGTGCTACGAACGTCAAGTGCTACGAACGTCAAGTGTGCTACGAACGTCAAGTGCTACGAACGTCAAGTGCTACGAACGTCAAGTGCTATGAACGTCAAGTGCCACGAACGTCAATTGCTACGAACGTCAAGTGTGCTACGAACGAAAAGTGTGCTACGAACTTTAAATTTGCTACGAATGTCAAGTTTGCTACGAACGTCAAGTTTGGTACGAACGTCAAGTGTGCTACGAACGTCAAGTGCTACGAACATCAAGTGCTACGAACGTCAAGTGCTACGAACGTCAAGTGCTACGAACGTCAAGTGTGCTACGAACGTCAAGTGTGCTACGAACGTCAAGTGCTACGAACGTCATGTCTTCTACATACTCAAGTGTGCTACAAACGTCAAGTGTGCCACGAACGTCAAGTGCTACAAACGTCAAGTTTGCTACGAACTTCAAGTGTGCTACGAACGTCAAGTTTGCTACGAACTTTAAATTTGCTACGAAAGTCAAGTGTGTTACGAACGTCAAGTGCTATGAACGTCAAGTTTGCTACGAACGTCAAGTGTGCAACAGACGTCAAGTGTGCTTAGAACATCAAGTGTGCTATGAACGTCCAGTTTCCTACGAACGACAAGTGCTACGAACGTCAAGTGCTACGAACGTCAAGTGCTACGAACGTCAAGTGCTACGAACGTCAAGTGCTACGAACGTCAAGTGTGCTACAGACGTCAAGTGTGCTTAGAACATCAAGTGTGCTACGAACGTCCAGTTTGCTACGAACGACAAGTGTGCTTAGAACATCAAGTGTGCTACGAACGTCAAGTGCTACGAACGTCAAGTGCTACGAACGTCAAGTGCTACGAACGTCAAGTGCTACGAACGTCAAGTGCTACGAACGTCAAGTGTGCTACGAACGTCAAGTGTGCTACAGACGTCAAGTGTGCTTAGAACATCAAGTGTGCTACGAACGTCCAGTTTGCTACGAACGACAAGTGTGCTTAGAACATCAAGTGTGCTACGAACGTCAAGTGCTACGAACGTCAAGTGTGCTACGAACGTCAAGTGCTACGAACGTCAAATGCTACGAACGTCAAGTGTGTTACGAACGTCAAGTGTGCTACAAAACGACAAGTGTGCTACGAACGTCAAGTTTGCTACGAACGCCAAGTGTGCTACAGACGTCAAGTGTGCTACAAACGATAAGTGTGCTACGAACGTCCAGTTTGCTACGAACGTCAAGTGTGCTGCAAACCTAAAGTGTGCTACGAACGTCAAGTTTGCTACGAACCCCAAGTTTGCTACGAACGTCAAATGTGCTACGAACGTGAAGTGTGCTACGAACGTCAAGTGTGCTACGAACGACAAGTGTGCTACGAACGTCAAGTTTGCTACGAACGTCAAGTGTGTTACGAACGTCAAGTGTGCTACAAAACGACAAGTGTGCTACGAACGTCAAGTTTGCTACGAACGCCAAGTGTGCTACAGACGTCAAGTGTGCTACAAACGATAAGTGTGCTACGAACGTCCAGTTTGCTACGAACGTCAAGTGTGCTGCAAACCTAAAGTGTGCTACGAACGTCAAGTTTGCTACGAACCCCAAGTTTGCTACGAACGTCAAATGTGCTACGAACGTCAAGTGTGCTACGAACGTCAAGTGTGCTACGAACGACAAGTGTGCTATGAACGTTTAGTTTTTCACGAACGTCAAATGTGCTACGAACGTCAAGTGCTACGATTGTCAAGTGTGCTGCAAACCTCAAGTGTGCTACGAACGTCAAGTTTGCTACGGACGTCAAGTGCTACGAACGTCAAGTGCAACGAACGTCAAGTGCTACGAACGTCAAGTGTGCTACGAACGTCAAGTGCTACGAACGTCAAGTGCTACGAACGTCAAGTGCTACGAACGTCAAGTGCTATGAACGTCAAGTGTGCTACGAACGAAAAGTGTGCTACGAACTTTAAATTTGCTACGAATGTCAAGTTTGCTACGAACGTCAAGTTTGGTACGAACGTCAAGTGTGCTACGAACGTCAAGTGCTACGAACATCAAGTGCTACGAACGTCAAGTGCTACGAACGTCAAGTGCTACGAACGTCAAGTGTGCTACGAACGTCAAGTGTGCTACGAACGTCAAGTGCTACGAACGTCATGTCTTCTACATACTCAAGTGTGCTACAAACGTCAAGTGTGCCACGAACGTCAAGTGCTACAAACGTCAAGTTTGCTACGAACTTCAAGTGTGCTACGAACGTCAAGTTTGCTACGAACTTTGAATTTGCTACGAAAGTCAAGTGTGTTACGAACGTCAAGTGCTATGAACGTCAAGTTTGCTACAGACGTCAAGTGTGCTTAGAACATCAAGTGTGCTACGAACGTCCAGTTTGCTACGAACGACAAGTGTGCTTAGAACATCAAGTGTGCTACGAACGTCAAGTGCTACGAACGTCAAGTGCTACGAACGTCAAGTGCTACGAACGTCAAGTGCTACGAACGTCAAGTGCTACGAACGTCAAGTGCTACGAACGTCAAGTGTGCTACGAACGTCAAGTGCTACGAACGTCAAGTGCTACGAACGTCAAGTGTGCTACAGACGTCAAGTGTGCTTAGAACATCAAGTGTGCTACGAACGTCCAGTTTGCTACGAACGACAAGTGTGCTTAGAACATCAAGTGTGCTACGAACGTCAAGTGCTACGAACGTCAAGTGTGCTACAGACGTCAAGTGTGCTTAGAACATCAAGTGTGCTACGAACGTCCAGTTTGCTACGAACGACAAGTGTGCTTAGAACATCAAGTGTGCTATGAACGTCCAGTTTGCTACGAACGACAAGTGCTACGAACGTCAAGTGCTACGAACGTCAAGTGCTACGAACGTCAAGTGCTACGAACGTCAAGTGCTACGAACGTCAAGTGTGCTACAGACGTCAAGTGTGCTTAGAACATCAAGTGTGCTACGAACGTCCAGTTTGCTACGAACGTCAAGTGCTACGAACGTCAAGTGCTACGAACGTCAAGTGCTACGAACGTCAAGTGCTACGAACGTCAAGTGTGCTACAGACGTCAAGTGTGCTTAGAACATCAAGTGTGCTACGAACGTCCAGTTTGCTACGAACGACAAGTGTGCTTAGAACATCAAGTGTGCTACGAACGTCAAGTGCTACGAACGTCAAGTGCTACGAACGTCAAGTGCTACGAACGTCAAGTGCTACGAACGTCAAGTGCTACGAACGTCAAGTGTGCTACGAACGTCAAGTGTGCTACAGACGTCAAGTGTGCTTAGAACATCAAGTGTGCTACGAACGTCCAGTTTGCTACGAACGACAAGTGTGCTTAGAACATCAAGTGTGCTACGAACGTCAAGTGCTACGAACGTCAAGTGTGCTACGAACGTCAAGTGCTACGAACGTCAAATGCTACGAACGTCAAGTGTGTTACGAACGTCAAGTGTGCTACAAAACGACAAGTGTGCTACGAACGTCAAGTTTGCTACGAACGCCAAGTGTGCTACAGACGTCAAGTGTGCTACAAACGATAAGTGTGCTACGAACGTCCAGTTTGCTACGAACGTCAAGTGTGCTGCAAACCTAAAGTGTGCTACGAACGTCAAGTTTGCTACGAACCCCAAGTTTGCTACGAACGTCAAATGTGCTACGAACGTGAAGTGTGCTACGAACGTCAAGTGTGCTACGAACGACAAGTGTGCTACGAACGTCAAGTTTGCTACGAACGTCAAGTGTGTTACGAACGTCAAGTGTGCTACAAAACGACAAGTGTGCTACGAACGTCAAGTTTGCTACGAACGCCAAGTGTGCTACAGACGTCAAGTGTGCTACAAACGATAAGTGTGCTACGAACGTCCAGTTTGCTACGAACGTCAAGTGTGCTGCAAACCTAAAGTGTGCTACGAACGTCAAGTTTGCTACGAACCCCAAGTTTGCTACGAACGTCAAATGTGCTACGAACGTCAAGTGTGCTACGAACGTCAAGTGTGCTACGAACGACAAGTGTGCTATGAACGTTTAGTTTTTCACGAACGTCAAATGTGCTACGAACGTCAAGTGCTACGATTGTCAAGTGTGCTGCAAACCTCAAGTGTGCTACGAACGTCAAGTTTGCTACGGACGTCAAGTGCTACGAACGTCAAGTGCAACGAACGTCAAGTGCTACGAACGTCAAGTGTGCTACGAACGTCAAGTGCTACGAACGTCAAGTGCTACGAACGTCAAGTGCTACGAACGTCAAGTGCTATGAACGTCAAGTGTGCTACGAACGAAAAGTGTGCTACGAACTTTAAATTTGCTACGAATGTCAAGTTTGCTACGAACGTCAAGTTTGGTACGAACGTCAAGTGTGCTACGAACGTCAAGTGCTACGAACATCAAGTGCTACGAACGTCAAGTGCTACGAACGTCAAGTGCTACGAACGTCAAGTGTGCTACGAACGTCAAGTGTGCTACGAACGTCAAGTGCTACGAACGTCATGTCTTCTACATACTCAAGTGTGCTACAAACGTCAAGTGTGCCACGAACGTCAAGTGCTACAAACGTCAAGTTTGCTACGAACTTCAAGTGTGCTACGAACGTCAAGTTTGCTACGAACTTTGAATTTGCTACGAAAGTCAAGTGTGTTACGAACGTCAAGTGCTATGAACGTCAAGTTTGCTACAGACGTCAAGTGTGCTTAGAACATCAAGTGTGCTACGAACGTCCAGTTTGCTACGAACGACAAGTGTGCTTAGAACATCAAGTGTGCTACGAACGTCAAGTGCTACGAACGTCAAGTGCTACGAACGTCAAGTGCTACGAACGTCAAGTGCTACGAACGTCAAGTGCTACGAACGTCAAGTGCTACGAACGTCAAGTGTGCTACGAACGTCAAGTGCTACGAACGTCAAGTGCTACGAACGTCAAGTGTGCTACAGACGTCAAGTGTGCTTAGAACATCAAGTGTGCTACGAACGTCCAGTTTGCTACGAACGACAAGTGTGCTTAGAACATCAAGTGTGCTACGAACGTCAAGTGCTACGAACGTCAAGTGTGCTACAGACGTCAAGTGTGCTTAGAACATCAAGTGTGCTACGAACGTCCAGTTTGCTACGAACGACAAGTGTGCTTAGAACATCAAGTGTGCTATGAACGTCCAGTTTGCTACGAACGACAAGTGCTACGAACGTCAAGTGCTACGAACGTCAAGTGCTACGAACGTCAAGTGCTACGAACGTCAAGTGCTACGAACGTCAAGTGTGCTACAGACGTCAAGTGTGCTTAGAACATCAAGTGTGCTACGAACGTCCAGTTTGCTACGAACGACAAGTGTGCTTAGAACATCAAGTGTGCTACGAACGTCAAGTGCTACGAACGTCAAGTGCTACGAACGTCAAGTGCTACGAACGTCAAGTGCTACGAACGTCAAGTGCTACGAACGTCAAGTGCTACGAACGTCAAGTGTGCTACGAACGTCAAGTGCTACGAACGTCAAGTGCTACGAACGTCAAGTGCTACGAACGTCAAGTGTGCTACAGACGTCAAGTGTGCTTAGAACATCAAGTGTGCTACGAACGTCCAGTTTGCTACGAACGACAAGTGTGCTTAGAACATCAAGTGTGCTACGAACGTCAAGTGCTACGAACGTCAAGTGTGCTACAGACGTCAAGTGAGCTTAGAACATCAAGTGTGCTACGAACGTCCAGTTTGCTACGAACGACAAGTGTGCTTAGAACATCAAGTGTGCTACGAACGTCAAGTGCTACGAACGTCAAGTGCTACGAACGTCAAGTGCTACGAACGTCAAGTGCTACAAACGTCAAGTGCTACGAACGTCAAGTGTGCTACGAACGTCAAATGTGCTACGAACGTCAAGTGCTACGAACGTCAAGTGCTACGAACGTCAAGTGCTACGAACGTCAAGTGTGCTACAGACGTCAAGTGTGCTTAGAACATCAAGTGTGCTACGAACGTCCAGTTTGCTACGAACGACAAGTGTGCTTAGAACATCAAGTGTGCTACGAACGTCAAGTGCTACGAACGTCAAGTACTACGAACGTCAAGTGCTACGAACGTCAAGTGCTACGAACGTCAAGTGCTACGAACGTCAAGTGCTACGAACGTCAAGTGCTACGAACGTCAAGTGCTACGAACGTCAAGTGCTACGAACGTCAAGTGCTACGAACGTCAAGTGTGCTACGAACGTCAAGTGCTACGAACGTCATGTCTTCTACATACGTCAAGTGTGCTACAAACGTCAAGTGTGCCACGAACGTCAAGTGCTACAAACGTCAAGTTTGCTACGAACTTCAAGTGTGCTACGAACGTCAAGTGTGTTACGAACTTTAAATTTGCTACGAACGTCAAGTGTGTTACGAACGTAAAGTGCTATGAACGTCAAGATTGCTACGAACGTCAAGTGTGCTACAGACGTCAAGTGTGCTTAGAACATCAAGTGTGCTACGAACGTCCAGTTTGCTACGAACGACAAGTGTGCTTAGAACATCAAGTGTGCTACGAACGTCAAGTGCTACGAACGTCAAGTGCTACGAACGTCAAGTGCTACGAACGTCAAGTGCTACGAACGTCAAGTGCTACGAACGTCAAGTGCTACGAACGTCAAGTGCTACGAACGTCAAGTGTGCTACGAACGTCAAGTGTGCTACGAACGTCAAGTGCTACGAACGTCAAGTGCTACGAACGTCAAGTGCTACGAACGTCAAGTGTGCTACAGACGTCAAGTGTGCTTAGAACATCAAGTGAGCTACGAACGACAAGTGTGCTACAGACGTCAAATGAGCTACAAACGTTAAATGCTACGAACGTCAAGTTTACTACGAACGACAAGTGTAATACAGACGTAAAGTGTGCTACAAAACGACAAGTGTGCTACGAACGTCAAGTGTGCTACGAACGTCAAGTGTGCTACGAACGTCAAGTACTACGAGCGTCAAGTGCTACGAACGTCATGTTTGCTACGAACGTTAAGTGTGCTGCAGACGTCAAATGTGCTACAAATGACAAGTGTACTACGAACGTCAAGTTTGCTACGAACGTCAAGTGTGTTACGAACGTCAAGTGTGCTACAAAACGACAAGTGTGCTACGAACGTCAAGTTTGCTACGAACGCCAAGTGTGCTACAGACGTCAAGTGTGCTACAAACGATAAGTGTGCTACGAACGTCCAGTTTGCTACGAACGTCAAGTGTGCTGCAAACCTAAAGTGTGCTACGAACGTCAAGTTTGCTACGAACCCCAAGTTTGCTACGAACGTCAAATGTGCTACGAACGTCAAGTGTGCTACGAACGTCAAGTGTGCTACGAACGACAAGTGTGCTATGAACGTTTAGTTTTTCACGAACGTCAAATGTGCTACGAACGTCAAGTGCTACGATTGTCAAGTGTGCTGCAAAGCTCAAGTGTGCTACGAACGTCAAGTTTGCTACGAACGTCAAGTGCTACGAACGTCAAGTGCTACGAACGTCAAGTTTACTACGAACGACAAGTGTAATACAGACGTAAAGTGTGCTACAAAACGACAAGTGTGCTACGAACGTCAAGTGTGCTACGAACGTCAAGTGTGCTACGAACGTCAAGTACTACGAGCGTCAAGTGCTACGAACGTCATGTTTGCTACGAACGTTAAGTGTGCTGCAGACGTCAAATGTGCTACAAATGACAAGTGTACTACGAACGTCAAGTTTGCTACGAACGTCAAGTGTGTTACGAACGTCAAGTGTGCTACAAAACGACAAGTGTGCTACGAACGTCAAGTTTGCTACGAACGCCAAGTGTGCTACAGACGTCAAGTGTGCTACAAACGATAAGTGTGCTACGAACGTCCAGTTTGCTACGAACGTCAAGTGTGCTGCAAACCTAAAGTGTGCTACGAACGTCAAGTTTGCTACGAACCCCAAGTTTGCTACGAACGTCAAATGTGCTACGAACGTCAAGTGTGCTACGAACGTCAAGTGTGCTACGAACGACAAGTGTGCTATGAACGTTTAGTTTTTCACGAACGTCAAATGTGCTACGAACGTCAAGTGCTACGATTGTCAAGTGTGCTGCAAAGCTCAAGTGTGCTACGAACGTCAAGTTTGCTACGAACGTCAAGTGCTACGAACGTCAAGTGCTACGAACGTCAAGTGCTACGAACGTCAAGTGTAATACGAACGTCAAGTGCTACGAACGTCAAGTGCTACGAACGTCAAGTGCTATGAACGTCAAGTGCCACGAACGTCAAGTGCTACGAACGTCAAGTGTGCTACGAACGAAAAGTGTGCTACGAACTTTAAATTTGCTACGAATGTCAAGTTTGCTACGAACGTCAAGTTTGGTACGAACGTCAAGTGTGCTACGAACGTCAAGTGCTACGAACATCAAGTGCTACGAACGTCAAGTGCTACGAACGTCAAGTGCTACGAACGTCAAGTGTGCTACGAACGTCAAGTGTGCTACGAACGTCAAGTGCTACGAACGTCATGTCTTCTACATACTCAAGTGTGCTACAAACGTCAAGTGTGCCACGAACGTCAAGTGCTACAAACGTCAAGTTTGCTACGAACTTCAAGTGTGCTACGAACGTCAAGTTTGCTACGAACTTTAAATTTGCTACGAAAGTCAAGTGTGTTACGAACGTCAAGTGCTATGAACGTCAAGTTTGCTACGAACGTCAAGTGTGCAACAGACGTCAAGTGTGCTTAGAACATCAAGTGTGCTATGAACGTCCAGTTTCCTACGAACGACAAGTGCTACGAACGTCAAGTGCTACGAACGTCAAGTGCTACGAACGTCAAGTGCTACGAACGTCAAGTGCTACGAACGTCAAGTGTGCTACAGACGTCAAGTGTGCTTAGAACATCAAGTGTGCTACGAACGTCCAGTTTGCTACGAACGACAAGTGTGCTTAGAACATCAAGTGTGCTACGAACGTCAAGTGCTACGAACGTAAAGTGCTACGAACGTCAAGTGCTACGAACGTCAAGTGCTACGAACGTCAAGTGCTACGAACGTCAAGTGTGCTACGAACGTCAAGTGTGCTACAGACGTCAAGTGTGCTTAGAACATCAAGTGTGCTACGAACGTCCAGTTTGCTACGAACGACAAGTGTGCTTAGAACATCAAGTGTGCTACGAACGTCAAGTGCTACGAACGTCAAGTGTGCTACGAACGTCAAGTGCTACGAACGTCAAATGCTACGAACGTCAAGTGCTACGAACGTCAAGTGCTACGAACGTCAAGTGCTACGAACGTCAAGTGTGCTACAGACGTCAAGTGTGCTTAGAACATCAAGTGTGCTACGAACGTCCAGTTTGCTACGAACGACAAGTGTGCTTAGAACATCAAGTGTGCTACGAACGTCAAGTGCTACGAACGTCAAGTGCTACGAACGTCAAGTGCTACGAACGTCAAGTGCTACGAACGTCAAGTGCTACGAACGTCAAGTGCTACGAACGTCAAGTGTGCTACGAACGTCAAGTGTGCTACAGACGTCAAGTGTGCTTAGAACATCAAGTGTGCTACGAACGTCCAGTTTGCTACGAACGACAAGTGTGCTTAGAACATCAAGTGTGCTACGAACGTCAAGTGCTACGAACGTCAAGTGCTACGAACGTCAAGTGCTACGAACGTCAAGTGCTACGAACGTCAAGTGTGCTACGAACGTCAAGTGTGCTACGAACGTCAAGTGCTACGAACGTCAAGTGCTACGAACGTCAAGTGTGCTACAGACGTCAAGTGTGCTTAGAACATCAAGTGAGCTACGAACGACAAGTGTGCTACAGACGTCAAATGAGCTACAAACGTTAAATGCTACGAACGTCAAGTTTACTACGAACGACAAGTGTAATACAGACGTAAAGTGTGCTACAAAACGACAAGTGTGCTACGAACGTCAAGTGTGCTACGAACGTCAAGTGTGCTACGAACGTCAAGTACTACGAGCGTCAAGTGCTACGAGCGTCATGTTTGCTACGAACGTTAAGTGTGCTGCAGACGTCAAATGTGCTACAAATGACAAGTGTACTACGAACGTCAAGTTTGCTACGAACGTCAAGTGTGTTACGAACGTCAAGTGTGCTACAAAACGACAAGTGTGCTACGAACGTCAAGTTTGCTACGAACGCCAAGTGTGCTACAGACGTCAAGTGTGCTACAAACGATAAGTGTGCTACGAACGTCCAGTTTGCTACGAACGTCAAGTGTGCTGCAAACCTAAAGTGTGCTACGAACGTCAAGTTTGCTACGAACCCCAAGTTTGCTACGAACGTCAAATGTGCTACGAACGTCAAGTGTGCTACGAACGTCAAGTGTGCTACGAACGACAAGTGTGCTATGAACAATTAGTTTTTCACGAACGTCAAATGTGCTACGAACGTCAAGTGCTACGATTGTCAAGTGTGCTGCAAAGCTCAAGTGTGCTACGAACGTCAAGTTTGCTACGAACGTCAAGTGCTACGAACGTCAAGTGCTACGAACGTCAAGTGCTACGAACGTCAAGTGTGCTACGAACGTCAAGTGCTACGAACGTCAAGTGCTACGAACGTCAAGTGCTATGAACGTCAAGTGCCACGAACGTCAAGTGCTACGAACGTCAAGTGTGCTACAGACGTCAAGTGTGCTTAGAACATCAAGTGTGCTACGAACGTCAAGTGCTACGAACGTCAAGTGCTACGAACGTCAAGTGCTACGAACGTCAAGTGCTACGAACGTCAAGTGCTACGAACGTCAAGTGCTACGAACGTCAAGTGCTACGAACGTCAAGTGCTACGAACGTCAAGTGCTACGAACGTCAAGTGTGCTACGAACGTCAAGTGCTACGAACGTCAAGTGCTACGAACGTCAAGTGCTACGAACGTCAAGTGTGCTACAGACGTCAAGTGTGCTTAGAACATCAAGTGTGCTACGAACGTCCAGTTTGCTACGAACGACAAGTGTGCTTAGAACATCAAGTGTGCTACGAACGTCAAGTGCTACGAACGTCAAGTGTGCTACAGACGTCAAGTGTGCTTAGAACATCAAGTGTGCTACGAACGTCCAGTTTGCTACGAACGACAAGTGTGCTTAGAACATCAAGTGTGCTACGAACGTCAAGTGCTACAAACGTCAAGTGCTACGAACGTCAAGTGCTACGAACGTCAAGTGCTACAAACGTCAAGTGCTACGAACGTCAAGTGTGCTACGAACGTCAAGTGTGCTACGAACGTCAAGTGCTACGAACGTCAAGTGCTACGAACGTCAAGTGCTACGAACGTCAAGTGTGCTACAAACGTCAAGTGTGCTTAGAACATCAAGTGTGCTACGAACGTCCAGTTTGCTACGAACGACAAGTGTGCTTAGAACATCAAGTGTGCTACGAACGTCAAGTGCTACGAGCGTCAAGTGCTACGAACGTCAAGTGCTACGAACGTCAAGTGTGCTACGAACGTCAAGTGTGCTACGAACGTCAAGTGCTACGAACGTCAAGTGCTACGAACGTCAAGTGTGCTACGAACGTCAAGTGTGCTACAGACGTCAAGTGTGCTTAGAACATCAAGTGTGCTACGAACGTCCAGTTTGCTACGAACGACAAGTGTGCTTAGAACATCAAGTGTGCTACGAACGTCAAGTGCTACGAACGTCAAGTGTGCTACAGACGTCAAGTGTGCTTAGAACATCAAGTGTGCTACGAACGTCCAGTTTGCTACGAACGACAAGTGTGCTTAGAACATCAAGTGTGCTACGAACGTCAAGTGCTACGAACGTCAAGTGCTACGAACGTCAAGTGCTACGAACGTCAAGTGCTACAAACGTCAAGTGCTACGAACGTCAAGTGTGCTACGAACGTCAAGTGTGCTACGAACGTCAAGTGCTACGAACGTCAAGTGCTACGAACGTCAAGTGCTACGAACGTCAAGTGTGCTACAAACGTCAAGTGTGCTTAGAACATCAAGTGTGCTACGAACGTCCAGTTTGCTACGAACGACAAGTGTGCTTAGAACATCAAGTGTGCTACGAACGTCAAGTGCTACGAACGTCAAGTGCTACGAACGTCAAGTGCTACGAACGTCAAGTGCTACGAACGTCAAGTGTGCTACGAACGTCAAGTGTGCTACGAACGTCAAGTGCTACGAACGTCAAGTGCTACGAACGTCAAGTGTGCTACGAACGTCAAGTGTGCTACGAACGTCAAGTGTGCTACGAACGTCAATTGCTACGAACGTCAGTTGCTACGAACGTCAAGTGTGCTACGAACGTCAAGTGCTACGAACGTCAAGTGTGCTACGAACGTCAAGTGTGCTACGAACGTCAAGTGCTACGAACGTCAAGTGCTACGAACGTCAAGTGTGCTACGAACGTCAAGTGTGCTACGAACGTCAAGTGTGCTACGAACGTCAATTGCTACGAACGTCAGTTGCTACGAACGTCAAGTGTGCTACGAACGTCAAGTGCTACGAACGTCATGTCTTCTACATACGTCAAGTGTGCTACAAACGTCAAGTGTGCCACGAACGTCAAGTGCTACAAACGTCAAGTGCTACGAACGTCAAGTGCTACGAACGTCAAGTGCTAGGAACGTCAAGTGCTACGAACGTCAAGTGTGCTACGAACGTCAAGTGCTACGAACGTCAAATGCTACGAACGTCAAGTGCTACGAACGTCAAGTGTGCTACGAACGTCAAGTGTGCTACGAACGTCAAGTGCTACGAACGTCATGTCTTCTACATACGTCAAGTGTGCTACAAACGTCAAGTGTGCCACGAACGTCAAGTGCTACAAACGTCAAGTTTGCTACGAACTTCAAGTGTGCTACGAACGTCAAGTGTGCTACGAACTTTAAATTTGCTACGAACGTCAAGTGTGTTACGAACGTAAAGTGCTATGAACGTCAAGATTGCTACGAACGTCAAGTGTGCAACAGACGTCAAGTGTGCTTAGAACATCAAGTGTGCTATGAACGTCCAGTTTGCTACGAACGACGAGTGTGCTTAGAACATCTAGTGTGCTACGAACGTCAAGTGCTACGAACGTCAAGTGCTACGAACGTCAAGTGTGCTACGAACGTCAAGTGTGCTACGAACGTCAAGTGCTACGAACGTCAAGTGCTACGAACGTCAAGTGCTACGAACGTCAAGTGCTACGAACGTCAAGTGCTATGAACGTCAAGTTTGCTACGAACGTCAAGTGTGCTACAGACGTCAAGTGTGCTTAGAACATCAAGTGTGCTTAAAACATCAAGTGTGCTACGAACGACAAGTGTGCTTAGAACATCAAGTGTGCTTAGAACATCAAGTGTGCTACGAAAGTCAAGTGCTACGAACGTCAAGTGCTACGAACGTCAAGTGCTACGAACGTCAAGTGCTACGAACGTCAAGTGCTACGAACGTCAAGTGTGCTACGAACGTCAAGTGTGCTACGAACGTCAAGTGCTACGAACGTCAAGTGCTACGAAAGTCAAGTGCTACGAACGTCAAAGGCTACGAACGTCAAGTGCTACGAACGTCAAGTGCTACGAACGTCAAGTGCTACGAACGTCAAGTGTGCTACGAACGTCAAGTAAGCTACGAACGTAACGACAAGTGTAATACAGACGTAAAGTGTGCTACAAAACGACAAGTGTGCTACGAACGTCAAGTGTGCTACGAACGTCAAGTGTGCTACGAACGTCAAGTACTACGAGCGTCAAGTGCTACGAACGTCATGTTTGCTACGAACGTTAAGTGTGCTGCAGACGTCAAATGTGCTACAAATGACAAGTGTACTACGAACGTCAAGTTTGCTACGAACGTCAAGTGTGTTACGAACGTCAAGTGTGCTACAAAACGACAAGTGTGCTACGAACGTCAAGTTTGCTACGAACGCCAAGTGTGCTACAGACGTCAAGTGTGCTACAAACGATAAGTGTGCTACGAACGTCCAGTTTGCTACGAACGTCAAGTGTGCTGCAAACCTAAAGTGTGCTACGAACGTCAAGTTTGCTACGAACCCCAAGTTTGCTACGAACGTCAAATGTGCTACGAACGTCAAGTGTGCTACGAACGTCAAGTGTGCTACGAACGACAAGTGTGCTATGAACAATTAGTTTTTCACGAACGTCAAATGTGCTACGAACGTCAAGTGCTACGATTGTCAAGTGTGCTGCAAAGCTCAAGTGTGCTACGAACGTCAAGTTTGCTACGAACGTCAAGTGCTACGAACGTCAAGTGCTACGAACGTCAAGTGCTACGAACGTCAAGTGTGCTACGAACGTCAAGTGCTACGAACGTCAAGTGCTACGAACGTCAAGTGCTATGAACGTCAAGTGCCACGAACGTCAAGTGCTACGAACGTCAAGTGTGCTACAGACGTCAAGTGTGCTTAGAACATCAAGTGTGCTACGAACGTCAAGTGCTACGAACGTCAAGTGCTACGAACGTCAAGTGCTACGAACGTCAAGTGCTACGAACGTCAAGTGCTACGAACGTCAAGTGCTACGAACGTCAAGTGCTACGAACGTCAAGTGCTACGAACGTCAAGTGCTACGAACGTCAAGTGTGCTACGAACGTCAAGTGCTACGAACGTCAAGTGCTACGAACGTCAAGTGCTACGAACGTCAAGTGTGCTACAGACGTCAAGTGTGCTTAGAACATCAAGTGTGCTACGAACGTCCAGTTTGCTACGAACGACAAGTGTGCTTAGAACATCAAGTGTGCTACGAACGTCAAGTGCTACGAACGTCAAGTGTGCTACAGACGTCAAGTGTGCTTAGAACATCAAGTGTGCTACGAACGTCCAGTTTGCTACGAACGACAAGTGTGCTTAGAACATCAAGTGTGCTACGAACGTCAAGTGCTACGAACGTCAAGTGCTACGAACGTCAAGTGCTACGAACGTCAAGTGCTACAAACGTCAAGTGCTACGAACGTCAAGTGTGCTACGAACGTCAAGTGTGCTACGAACGTCAAGTGCTACGAACGTCAAGTGCTACGAACGTCAAGTGCTACGAACGTCAAGTGTGCTACAAACGTCAAGTGTGCTAAGAACATCAAGTGTGCTACGAACGTCCAGTTTGCTACGAACGACAAGTGTGCTTAGAACATCAAGTGTGCTACGAACGTCAAGTGCTACGAACGTCAAGTGCTACGAACGTCAAGTGCTACGAACGTCAAGTGCTACGAACGTCAAGTGTGCTACGAACGTCAAGTGTGCTACGAACGTCAAGTGCTACGAACGTCAAGTGCTACGAACGTCAAGTGTGCTACGAACGTCAAGTGTGCTACAGACGTCAAGTGTGCTTAGAACATCAAGTGTGCTACGAACGTCCAGTTTGCTACGAACGACAAGTGTGCTTAGAACATCAAGTGTGCTACGAACGTCAAGTGCTACGAACGTCAAGTGTGCTACAGACGTCAAGTGTGCTTAGAACATCAAGTGTGCTACGAACGTCCAGTTTGCTACGAACGACAAGTGTGCTTAGAACATCAAGTGTGCTACGAACGTCAAGTGCTACGAACGTCAAGTGCTACGAACGTCAAGTGCTACGAACGTCAAGTGCTACAAACGTCAAGTGCTACGAACGTCAAGTGTGCTACGAACGTCAAGTGTGCTACGAACGTCAAGTGCTACGAACGTCAAGTGCTACGAACGTCAAGTGCTACGAACGTCAAGTGTGCTACAAACGTCAAGTGTGCTTAGAACATCAAGTGTGCTACGAACGTCCAGTTTGCTACGAACGACAAGTGTGCTTAGAACATCAAGTGTGCTACGAACGTCAAGTGCTACGAACGTCAAGTGCTACGAACGTCAAGTGCTACGAACGTCAAGTGCTACGAACGTCAAGTGTGCTACGAACGTCAAGTGTGCTACGAACGTCAAGTGCTACGAACGTCAAGTGCTACGAACGTCAAGTGTGCTACGAACGTCAAGTGTGCTACGAACGTCAAGTGTGCTACGAACGTCAATTGCTACGAACGTCAGTTGCTACGAACGTCAAGTGTGCTACGAACGTCAAGTGCTACGAACGTCAAGTGTGCTACGAACGTCAAGTGTGCTACGAACGTCAAGTGCTACGAACGTCAAGTGCTACGAACGTCAAGTGTGCTACGAACGTCAAGTGTGCTACGAACGTCAAGTGTGCTACGAACGTCAATTGCTACGAACGTCAGTTGCTACGAACGTCAAGTGTGCTACGAACGTCAAGTGCTACGAACGTCATGTCTTCTACATACGTCAAGTGTGCTACAAACGTCAAGTGTGCCACGAACGTCAAGTGCTACGAACGTCAAGTGCTACGAACGTCAAGTGCTACGAACGTCAAGTGCTAGGAACGTCAAGTGCTACGAACGTCAAGTGTGCTACGAACGTCAAGTGCTACGAACGTCAAATGCTACGAACGTCAAGTGCTACGAACGTCAAGTGTGCTACGAACGTCAAGTGTGCTACGAACGTCAAGTGCTACGAACGTCATGTCTTCTACATACGTCAAGTGTGCTACAAACGTCAAGTGTGCCACGAACGTCAAGTGCTACAAACGTCAAGTTTGCTACGAACTTCAAGTGTGCTACGAACGTCAAGTGTGCTACGAACTTTAAATTTGCTACGAACGTCAAGTGTGTTACGAACGTAAAGTGCTATGAACGTCAAGATTGCTACGAACGTCAAGTGTGCAACAGACGTCAAGTGTGCTTAGAACATCAAGTGTGCTATGAACGTCCAGTTTGCTACGAACGACGAGTGTGCTTAGAACATCTAGTGTGCTACGAACGTCAAGTGCTACGAACGTCAAGTGCTACGAACGTCAAGTGTGCTACGAACGTCAAGTGTGCTACGAACGTCAAGTGCTACGAACGTCAAGTGCTACGAACGTCAAGTGCTACGAACGTCAAGTGCTACGAACGTCAAGTGCTATGAACGTCAAGTTTGCTACGAACGTCAAGTGTGCTACAGACGTCAAGTGTGCTTAGAACATCAAGTGTGCTTAAAACATCAAGTGTGCTACGAACGACAAGTGTGCTTAGAACATCAAGTGTGCTTAGAACATCAAGTGTGCTACGAACGTCAAGTGCTACGAACGTCAAGTGCTACGAACGTCAAGTGCTACGAACGTCAAGTGCTACGAACGTCAAGTGCTACGAACGTCAAGTGTGCTACGAACGTCAAGTGTGCTACGAACGTCAAGTGCTACGAACGTCAAGTGCTACGAAAGTCAAGTGCTACGAACGTCAAAGGCTACGAACGTCAAGTGCTACGAACGTCAAGTGCTACGAACGTCAAGTGCTACGAACGTCAAGTGTGCTACGAACGTCAAGTAAGCTACGAACGTCAAGTGCTACGAACGTCATGTCTTCTACATACGTCAAGTGTGCTACAAACGTCAAGTGTGCCACGAACGTCAAGTGCTATGAACGTCAAGTTTGCTACGAACGTCAAGTGTGCTACAGACGTCAAGTGTGCTTAGAACATCAAGTGTGCTATGAACGTCCAGTTTGTTACGAACGTCAAATGTGCTACGAACGTCAAGTGCTACGAACGTCAAGTGTGCTACGAACGTCAAGTGTGCTACGAACGTCAAGTGCTACGAACGTCAAGTGCTACGAACGTCAAGTGCTACGAACGTCAAGTGTGCTACAAACGTTAAGTGTGCTACGAACGTCAAGTGCTACGAACGTCATGTCTTCTACATACGTCAAGTGTGCTACAAACGTCAAGTGTGCCACGAACGTCAAGTGCTACGAACGTCAAGTGCTACGAACGTCAAGTGCTACGAACGTCAAGTGCTACGAACGTCAAGTGTGCTACGAACGTCAAGTGCCACGAACGTCAAATGCTACGAACGTCAAGTGCTACGAACGTCAAGTGCTACGAACGTCAAGTGTGCTACGAACGTCAAGTGTGCTACGAACGTCAAGTGCTACGAACGTCATGTCTTCTACATACGTCAAGTGTGCTACAAACGTCAAGTGTGCCACGAACGTCAAGTGCTACAAACGTCAAGTTTGCTACGAACTTCAAGTGTGCTACGAACGTCAAGTGTGCTACGAACTTTAAATTTGCTACGAACGTCAAGTGTGCAACAGACGTCAAGTGTGCTTAGAACATCAAGTGTGCTATGAACGTCCAGTTTGCTACGAACGACAAGTGTGCTTAGAACATCAAGTGTGCTACGAACGTCAAGTGTGCAACAGACGTCAAGTGTGCTTAGAACAGCAAGTGTGCTATGAACGTCCAGTTTGCTACGAACGACAAGTGTGCTTAGAACATCAAGTGTGCTACGAACGTCAAGTGCTACAAACGTCAAGTGCTACGAACGTCAAGTGCTACGAACGTCAAGTGCTACGAACGTCAAGTGTGCTACGAACGTCAAGTGTGCTACGAACTTCAAGTGCTACGAACGTCAAGTGCTACAAACGTCAAGTGCTACGAACGTCAAGTGCTATGAACGTCAAGTGTGCTACAGACGTCAAGTGTGCTTAGAACATCAAGTGTGCTACGAACGTCCAGTTTGCTACGAACGACAAGTGTGCTTAGAACATCAAGTGTGCTACGAACGTCCAGTTTGCTACGAACGACAAGTGTGCTTAGAACATCAAGTGTGCTACGAACGTCAAGTGCTACGAACGTCAAGTGCTACGAACTCCAAGTGTGCTACGAACGTCAAGTGTGCTACGAACTTTAAATTTGCTACGAACGTCAAGTGTGTTCCGAACGTCAAGTGCTATGAACGTCAAGTTTGCTACGAACGTCAAGTGTGCAACAGACGTCAAGTGTGCTTAGAACAGCAAGTGTGCTATGAACGTCCAGTTTGCTACGAACGACAAGTGTGCTTAGAACATCAAGTGTGCTACGAACGTCAAGTGCTACGAACGTCAAGTGCTACGAACGTCAAGTGCTACGAACGTCAAGTGCTACGAACGTCAAGTGCTACGAACGTCAAGTGTGCTACGAACGTCAAGTGTGCTACGAACGTCAAGTGCTACGAACGTCAAGTGCTACAAACGTCAAGTGCTACGAACGTCAAGTGCTATGAACGTCAAGTTTGCTTCGAACGTCAAGTGTGCTACAGACGTCAAGTGTGCTTAGAACATCAAGTGTGCTACGAACGTCCAGTTTGCTACGAACGACAAGTGTGCTTAGAACATCAAGTGTGCTACGAACGTCAAGTGCTACGAACGTCAAGTGCTACGAACGTCAAGTGCTACGAACGTCAAGTGCTACGAACGTCAAGTGCTACGAACGTCAAGTGTGCTACGAACGTCAAGTGTGCCACGAACGTCAAGTGCTACGAACGTCAAGTGCTACGAACGTCAAGTGCTACGAACGTCAAGTGCTACGAACGTCAAGTGCTACGAACGTCAAGTGTGCCACGAACGTCAAGTGCTACGAACGTCAAGTGCTACGAACGTCAAGTGCTACGAACGTCAAGTGCTACGAACGTCAAGTGTGCTACGAACGTCAAGTGCTACGAACGTCAAATGCTACGAACGTCAAGTGCTACGAACGTCAAGTGCTACGAACGTCAAATGCTACGAACGTCAAGTGCTACGAACGTCAAGTGCTACGAACGTCAAGTGTGCTACGAACGTCAAGTGCTACGAACGTCATGTCTTCTACATACGTCAAGTGTGCTACAAACGTCAAGTGTGCCACGAACGTCAAGTGCTACAAACGTCAAGTTTGCTACAAACTTCAAGTGTGCTACGAACGTCAAGTGCTATGAACGTCAAGTTTGCTTCGAACGTCAAGTGTGCTACAGACGTCAAGTGTGCTTAGAACATCAAGTGTGCTACGAACGTCCAGTTTGCTACGAACGACAAGTGTGCTTAGAACATCAAGTGTGCTACGAACGTCAAGTGCTACGAACGTCAAGTGCTACGAACGTCAAGTGCTACGAACGTCAAGTGCTACGAACGTCAAGTGCTACGAACGTCAAGTGTGCTACGAACGTCAAGTGTGCCACGAACGTCAAGTGCTACGAACGTCAAGTGCTACGAACGTCAAGTGCTACGAACGTCAAGTGCTACGAACGTCAAGTGCTACGAACGTCAAGTGTGCCACGAACGTCAAGTGCTACGAACGTCAAGTGCTACGAACGTCAAGTGCTACGAACGTCAAGTGCTACGAACGTCAAGTGTGCTACGAACGTCAAGTGCTACGAACGTCAAATGCTACGAACGTCAAGTGCTACGAACGTCAAGTGCTACGAACGTCAAATGCTACGAACGTCAAGTGCTACGAACGTCAAGTGCTACGAACGTCAAGTGTGCTACGAACGTCAAGTGCTACGAACGTCATGTCTTCTACATACGTCAAGTGTGCTACAAACGTCAAGTGTGCCACGAACGTCAAGTGCTACAAACGTCAAGTTTGCTACAAACTTCAAGTGTGCTACGAACGTCAAGTGTGCTACGAACTTTAAATTTGCTACGAACGTCAAGTGTGTTTCGAACGTCAAGTGCTATGAACGTCAAGTTTGCTACGAACGTCAAGTGTGCAACAGACGTCAAGTGTGCTTAGAACATCAAGTGTGCTATGAACGTCCAGTTTGCTACGAACGACAAGTGTGCTTAGAACATCAAGTGTGCTACGAACGTCAAGTGCTACGAACGTCAAGTGCTACGAACGTCAAGTGCTACGAACGTCAAGTGCTACGAACGTCAAGTGTGCTACGAACGTCAAGTGCTACGAACGTCATGTCTTCTACATACGTCAAGTGTGCTACAAACGTCAAGTGTGCCACGAACGTCAAGTGCTACGAACGTCAAGTGCTACGAACGTCAAGTGTGCTACGAACGTCAAGTGCTACGAACATCAAGTGCTACGAACGTCAAGTGCTACGAACGTCAAGTGCTACGAACGTCAAGTGTGCTACGAACGTCAAGTGTGCAACGAACGTCAAGTGCTACGAACGTCATGTCTTCTACATACTCAAACGTGCTACAAACGTCAAGTGTGCCACGAACGTCAAGTGCTACAAACGTCAAGTTTGCTACGAACTTCAAGTGTGCTACGAACGTCAAGTTTGCTACGAACTTTAAATTTGCTACGAACGTCAAGTGTGTTACGAACGTCAAGTGCTATGAACGTCAAGTGCTACGAACGTCAAGTGCTACGAACGTCAAGTGCTACGAACGTCAAGTGTGCTACAGACGTCAAGTGTGCTTAGAACATCAAGTGTGCTACGAACGTCCAGTTTGCTACGAACGACAAGTGTGCTTAGAACATCAAGTGTGCTACGAACGTCAAGTGCTACGAACGTCAAGTGCTACGAACGTCAAGTGCTACGAACGTCAAGTGCTACGAACGTCAAGTGCTACGAACGTCAAGTGCTACGAACGTCAAGTGTGCTACGAACGTCAAGTGTGCTACAGACGTCAAGTGTGCTTAGAACATCAAGTGTGCTACGAACGTCCAGTTTGCTACGAACGACAAGTGTGCTTAGAACATCAAGTGTGCTACGAACGTCAAGTGCTACGAACGTCAAGTGCTACGAACGTCAAGTGCTACGAACGTCAAGTGCTACGAACGTCAAGTGTGCTACGAACGTCAAGTGTGCTACGAACGTCAAGTGCTACGAACGTCAAGTGCTACGAACGTCAAGTGTGCTACAGACGTCAAGTGTGCTTAGAACATCAAGTGAGCTACGAACGACAAGTGTGCTACAGACGTCAAATGAGCTACAAACGTTAAATGCTACGAACGTCAAGTTTACTACGAACGACAAGTGTAATACAGACGTAAAGTGTGCTACAAAACGACAAGTGTGCTACGAACGTCAAGTGTGCTACGAACGTCAAGTGTGCTACGAACGTCAAGTACTACGAGCGTCAAGTGCTACGAGCGTCATGTTTGCTACGAACGTTAAGTGTGCTGCAGACGTCAAATGTGCTACAAATGACAAGTGTACTACGAACGTCAAGTTTGCTACGAACGTCAAGTGTGTTACGAACGTCAAGTGTGCTACAAAACGACAAGTGTGCTACGAACGTCAAGTTTGCTACGAACGCCAAGTGTGCTACAGACGTCAAGTGTGCTACAAACGATAAGTGTGCTACGAACGTCCAGTTTGCTACGAACGTCAAGTGTGCTGCAAACCTAAAGTGTGCTACGAACGTCAAGTTTGCTACGAACCCCAAGTTTGCTACGAACGTCAAATGTGCTACGAACGTCAAGTGTGCTACGAACGTCAAGTGTGCTACGAACGACAAGTGTGCTATGAACGTCAAGTGCTACGAACGTCAAGTGCTACGAACGTCAAGTGCTACGAACGTCAAGTGTGCTACGAACGTCAAGTGCTACGAACGTCAAGTGCTACGAACGTCAAGTGCTATGAACGTCAAGTGCCACGAACGTCAAGTGCTACGAACGTCAAGTGTGCTACAGACGTCAAGTGTGCTTAGAACATCAAGTGTGCTACGAACGTCAAGTGCTACGAACGTCAAGTGCTACGAACGTCAAGTGCTACGAACGTCAAGTGCTACGAACGTCAAGTGCTACGAACGTCAAGTGCTACGAACGTCAAGTGCTACGAACGTCAAGTGCTACGAACGTCAAGTGCTACGAACGTCAAGTGTGCTACGAACGTCAAGTGCTACGAACGTCAAGTGCTACGAACGTCAAGTGCTACGAACGTCAAGTGTGCTACAGACGTCAAGTGTGCTTAGAACATCAAGTGTGCTACGAACGTCCAGTTTGCTACGAACGACAAGTGTGCTTAGAACATCAAGTGTGCTACGAACGTCAAGTGCTACGAACGTCAAGTGTGCTACAGACGTCAAGTGTGCTTAGAACATCAAGTGTGCTACGAACGTCCAGTTTGCTACGAACGACAAGTGTGCTTAGAACATCAAGTGTGCTACGAACGTCAAGTGCTACAAACGTCAAGTGCTACGAACGTCAAGTGCTACGAACGTCAAGTGCTACAAACGTCAAGTGCTACGAACGTCAAGTGTGCTACGAACGTCAAGTGTGCTACGAACGTCAAGTGCTACGAACGTCAAGTGCTACGAACGTCAAGTGCTACGAACGTCAAGTGTGCTACAAACGTCAAGTGTGCTTAGAACATCAAGTGTGCTACGAACGTCCAGTTTGCTACGAACGACAAGTGTGCTTAGAACATCAAGTGTGCTACGAACGTCAAGTGCTACGAGCGTCAAGTGCTACGAACGTCAAGTGCTACGAACGTCAAGTGTGCTACGAACGTCAAGTGTGCTACGAACGTCAAGTGCTACGAACGTCAAGTGCTACGAACGTCAAGTGTGCTACGAACGTCAAGTGTGCTACAGACGTCAAGTGTGCTTAGAACATCAAGTGTGCTACGAACGTCCAGTTTGCTACGAACGACAAGTGTGCTTAGAACATCAAGTGTGCTACGAACGTCAAGTGCTACGAACGTCAAGTGTGCTACAGACGTCAAGTGTGCTTAGAACATCAAGTGTGCTACGAACGTCCAGTTTGCTACGAACGACAAGTGTGCTTAGAACATCAAGTGTGCTACGAACGTCAAGTGCTACGAACGTCAAGTGCTACGAACGTCAAGTGCTACGAACGTCAAGTGCTACAAACGTCAAGTGCTACGAACGTCAAGTGTGCTACGAACGTCAAGTGTGCTACGAACGTCAAGTGCTACGAACGTCAAGTGCTACGAACGTCAAGTGCTACGAACGTCAAGTGTGCTACAAACGTCAAGTGTGCTTAGAACATCAAGTGTGCTACGAACGTCCAGTTTGCTACGAACGACAAGTGTGCTTAGAACATCAAGTGTGCTACGAACGTCAAGTGCTACGAACGTCAAGTGCTACGAACGTCAAGTGCTACGAACGTCAAGTGCTACGAACGTCAAGTGTGCTACGAACGTCAAGTGTGCTACGAACGTCAAGTGCTACGAACGTCAAGTGCTACGAACGTCAAGTGTGCTACGAACGTCAAGTGTGCTACGAACGTCAAGTGTGCTACGAACGTCAATTGCTACGAACGTCAGTTGCTACGAACGTCAAGTGTGCTACGAACGTCAAGTGCTACGAACGTCAAGTGTGCTACGAACGTCAAGTGTGCTACGAACGTCAAGTGCTACGAACGTCAAGTGCTACGAACGTCAAGTGTGCTACGAACGTCAAGTGTGCTACGAACGTCAAGTGTGCTACGAACGTCAATTGCTACGAACGTCAGTTGCTACGAACGTCAAGTGTGCTACGAACGTCAAGTGCTACGAACGTCATGTCTTCTACATACGTCAAGTGTGCTACAAACGTCAAGTGTGCCACGAACGTCAAGTGCTACAAACGTCAAGTGCTACGAACGTCAAGTGCTACGAACGTCAAGTGCTAGGAACGTCAAGTGCTACGAACGTCAAGTGTGCTACGAACGTCAAGTGCTACGAACGTCAAATGCTACGAACGTCAAGTGCTACGAACGTCAAGTGTGCTACGAACGTCAAGTGTGCTACGAACGTCAAGTGCTACGAACGTCATGTCTTCTACATACGTCAAGTGTGCTACAAACGTCAAGTGTGCCACGAACGTCAAGTGCTACAAACGTCAAGTTTGCTACGAACTTCAAGTGTGCTACGAACGTCAAGTGTGCTACGAACTTTAAATTTGCTACGAACGTCAAGTGTGTTACGAACGTAAAGTGCTATGAACGTCAAGATTGCTACGAACGTCAAGTGTGCAACAGACGTCAAGTGTGCTTAGAACATCAAGTGTGCTATGAACGTCCAGTTTGCTACGAACGACGAGTGTGCTTAGAACATCTAGTGTGCTACGAACGTCAAGTGCTACGAACGTCAAGTGCTACGAACGTCAAGTGTGCTACGAACGTCAAGTGTGCTACGAACGTCAAGTGCTACGAACGTCAAGTGCTACGAACGTCAAGTGCTACGAACGTCAAGTGCTACGAACGTCAAGTGCTATGAACGTCAAGTTTGCTACGAACGTCAAGTGTGCTACAGACGTCAAGTGTGCTTAGAACATCAAGTGTGCTTAAAACATCAAGTGTGCTACGAACGACAAGTGTGCTTAGAACATCAAGTGTGCTTAGAACATCAAGTGTGCTACGAAAGTCAAGTGCTACGAACGTCAAGTGCTACGAACGTCAAGTGCTACGAACGTCAAGTGCTACGAACGTCAAGTGCTACGAACGTCAAGTGTGCTACGAACGTCAAGTGTGCTACGAACGTCAAGTGCTACGAACGTCAAGTGCTACGAAAGTCAAGTGCTACGAACGTCAAAGGCTACGAACGTCAAGTGCTACGAACGTCAAGTGCTACGAACGTCAAGTGCTACGAACGTCAAGTGTGCTACGAACGTCAAGTAAGCTACGAACGTAACGACAAGTGTAATACAGACGTAAAGTGTGCTACAAAACGACAAGTGTGCTACGAACGTCAAGTGTGCTACGAACGTCAAGTGTGCTACGAACGTCAAGTACTACGAGCGTCAAGTGCTACGAACGTCATGTTTGCTACGAACGTTAAGTGTGCTGCAGACGTCAAATGTGCTACAAATGACAAGTGTACTACGAACGTCAAGTTTGCTACGAACGTCAAGTGTGTTACGAACGTCAAGTGTGCTACAAAACGACAAGTGTGCTACGAACGTCAAGTTTGCTACGAACGCCAAGTGTGCTACAGACGTCAAGTGTGCTACAAACGATAAGTGTGCTACGAACGTCCAGTTTGCTACGAACGTCAAGTGTGCTGCAAACCTAAAGTGTGCTACGAACGTCAAGTTTGCTACGAACCCCAAGTTTGCTACGAACGTCAAATGTGCTACGAACGTCAAGTGTGCTACGAACGTCAAGTGTGCTACGAACGACAAGTGTGCTATGAACAATTAGTTTTTCACGAACGTCAAATGTGCTACGAACGTCAAGTGCTACGATTGTCAAGTGTGCTGCAAAGCTCAAGTGTGCTACGAACGTCAAGTTTGCTACGAACGTCAAGTGCTACGAACGTCAAGTGCTACGAACGTCAAGTGCTACGAACGTCAAGTGTGCTACGAACGTCAAGTGCTACGAACGTCAAGTGCTACGAACGTCAAGTGCTATGAACGTCAAGTGCCACGAACGTCAAGTGCTACGAACGTCAAGTGTGCTACAGACGTCAAGTGTGCTTAGAACATCAAGTGTGCTACGAACGTCAAGTGCTACGAACGTCAAGTGCTACGAACGTCAAGTGCTACGAACGTCAAGTGCTACGAACGTCAAGTGCTACGAACGTCAAGTGCTACGAACGTCAAGTGCTACGAACGTCAAGTGCTACGAACGTCAAGTGCTACGAACGTCAAGTGTGCTACGAACGTCAAGTGCTACGAACGTCAAGTGCTACGAACGTCAAGTGCTACGAACGTCAAGTGTGCTACAGACGTCAAGTGTGCTTAGAACATCAAGTGTGCTACGAACGTCCAGTTTGCTACGAACGACAAGTGTGCTTAGAACATCAAGTGTGCTACGAACGTCAAGTGCTACGAACGTCAAGTGTGCTACAGACGTCAAGTGTGCTTAGAACATCAAGTGTGCTACGAACGTCCAGTTTGCTACGAACGACAAGTGTGCTTAGAACATCAAGTGTGCTACGAACGTCAAGTGCTACGAACGTCAAGTGCTACGAACGTCAAGTGCTACGAACGTCAAGTGCTACAAACGTCAAGTGCTACGAACGTCAAGTGTGCTACGAACGTCAAGTGTGCTACGAACGTCAAGTGCTACGAACGTCAAGTGCTACGAACGTCAAGTGCTACGAACGTCAAGTGTGCTACAAACGTCAAGTGTGCTAAGAACATCAAGTGTGCTACGAACGTCCAGTTTGCTACGAACGACAAGTGTGCTTAGAACATCAAGTGTGCTACGAACGTCAAGTGCTACGAACGTCAAGTGCTACGAACGTCAAGTGCTACGAACGTCAAGTGCTACGAACGTCAAGTGTGCTACGAACGTCAAGTGTGCTACGAACGTCAAGTGCTACGAACGTCAAGTGCTACGAACGTCAAGTGTGCTACGAACGTCAAGTGTGCTACAGACGTCAAGTGTGCTTAGAACATCAAGTGTGCTACGAACGTCCAGTTTGCTACGAACGACAAGTGTGCTTAGAACATCAAGTGTGCTACGAACGTCAAGTGCTACGAACGTCAAGTGTGCTACAGACGTCAAGTGTGCTTAGAACATCAAGTGTGCTACGAACGTCCAGTTTGCTACGAACGACAAGTGTGCTTAGAACATCAAGTGTGCTACGAACGTCAAGTGCTACGAACGTCAAGTGCTACGAACGTCAAGTGCTACGAACGTCAAGTGCTACAAACGTCAAGTGCTACGAACGTCAAGTGTGCTACGAACGTCAAGTGTGCTACGAACGTCAAGTGCTACGAACGTCAAGTGCTACGAACGTCAAGTGCTACGAACGTCAAGTGTGCTACAAACGTCAAGTGTGCTTAGAACATCAAGTGTGCTACGAACGTCCAGTTTGCTACGAACGACAAGTGTGCTTAGAACATCAAGTGTGCTACGAACGTCAAGTGCTACGAACGTCAAGTGCTACGAACGTCAAGTGCTACGAACGTCAAGTGCTACGAACGTCAAGTGTGCTACGAACGTCAAGTGTGCTACGAACGTCAAGTGCTACGAACGTCAAGTGCTACGAACGTCAAGTGTGCTACGAACGTCAAGTGTGCTACGAACGTCAAGTGTGCTACGAACGTCAATTGCTACGAACGTCAGTTGCTACGAACGTCAAGTGTGCTACGAACGTCAAGTGCTACGAACGTCAAGTGTGCTACGAACGTCAAGTGTGCTACGAACGTCAAGTGCTACGAACGTCAAGTGCTACGAACGTCAAGTGTGCTACGAACGTCAAGTGTGCTACGAACGTCAAGTGTGCTACGAACGTCAATTGCTACGAACGTCAGTTGCTACGAACGTCAAGTGTGCTACGAACGTCAAGTGCTACGAACGTCATGTCTTCTACATACGTCAAGTGTGCTACAAACGTCAAGTGTGCCACGAACGTCAAGTGCTACGAACGTCAAGTGCTACGAACGTCAAGTGCTACGAACGTCAAGTGCTAGGAACGTCAAGTGCTACGAACGTCAAGTGTGCTACGAACGTCAAGTGCTACGAACGTCAAATGCTACGAACGTCAAGTGCTACGAACGTCAAGTGTGCTACGAACGTCAAGTGTGCTACGAACGTCAAGTGCTACGAACGTCATGTCTTCTACATACGTCAAGTGTGCTACAAACGTCAAGTGTGCCACGAACGTCAAGTGCTACAAACGTCAAGTTTGCTACGAACTTCAAGTGTGCTACGAACGTCAAGTGTGCTACGAACTTTAAATTTGCTACGAACGTCAAGTGTGTTACGAACGTAAAGTGCTATGAACGTCAAGATTGCTACGAACGTCAAGTGTGCAACAGACGTCAAGTGTGCTTAGAACATCAAGTGTGCTATGAACGTCCAGTTTGCTACGAACGACGAGTGTGCTTAGAACATCTAGTGTGCTACGAACGTCAAGTGCTACGAACGTCAAGTGCTACGAACGTCAAGTGTGCTACGAACGTCAAGTGTGCTACGAACGTCAAGTGCTACGAACGTCAAGTGCTACGAACGTCAAGTGCTACGAACGTCAAGTGCTACGAACGTCAAGTGCTATGAACGTCAAGTTTGCTACGAACGTCAAGTGTGCTACAGACGTCAAGTGTGCTTAGAACATCAAGTGTGCTTAAAACATCAAGTGTGCTACGAACGACAAGTGTGCTTAGAACATCAAGTGTGCTTAGAACATCAAGTGTGCTACGAACGTCAAGTGCTACGAACGTCAAGTGCTACGAACGTCAAGTGCTACGAACGTCAAGTGCTACGAACGTCAAGTGCTACGAACGTCAAGTGTGCTACGAACGTCAAGTGTGCTACGAACGTCAAGTGCTACGAACGTCAAGTGCTACGAAAGTCAAGTGCTACGAACGTCAAAGGCTACGAACGTCAAGTGCTACGAACGTCAAGTGCTACGAACGTCAAGTGCTACGAACGTCAAGTGTGCTACGAACGTCAAGTAAGCTACGAACGTCAAGTGCTACGAACGTCATGTCTTCTACATACGTCAAGTGTGCTACAAACGTCAAGTGTGCCACGAACGTCAAGTGCTATGAACGTCAAGTTTGCTACGAACGTCAAGTGTGCTACAGACGTCAAGTGTGCTTAGAACATCAAGTGTGCTATGAACGTCCAGTTTGTTACGAACGTCAAATGTGCTACGAACGTCAAGTGCTACGAACGTCAAGTGTGCTACGAACGTCAAGTGTGCTACGAACGTCAAGTGCTACGAACGTCAAGTGCTACGAACGTCAAGTGCTACGAACGTCAAGTGTGCTACAAACGTTAAGTGTGCTACGAACGTCAAGTGCTACGAACGTCATGTCTTCTACATACGTCAAGTGTGCTACAAACGTCAAGTGTGCCACGAACGTCAAGTGCTACGAACGTCAAGTGCTACGAACGTCAAGTGCTACGAACGTCAAGTGCTACGAACGTCAAGTGTGCTACGAACGTCAAGTGCCACGAACGTCAAATGCTACGAACGTCAAGTGCTACGAACGTCAAGTGCTACGAACGTCAAGTGTGCTACGAACGTCAAGTGTGCTACGAACGTCAAGTGCTACGAACGTCATGTCTTCTACATACGTCAAGTGTGCTACAAACGTCAAGTGTGCCACGAACGTCAAGTGCTACAAACGTCAAGTTTGCTACGAACTTCAAGTGTGCTACGAACGTCAAGTGTGCTACGAACTTTAAATTTGCTACGAACGTCAAGTGTGCAACAGACGTCAAGTGTGCTTAGAACATCAAGTGTGCTATGAACGTCCAGTTTGCTACGAACGACAAGTGTGCTTAGAACATCAAGTGTGCTACGAACGTCAAGTGTGCAACAGACGTCAAGTGTGCTTAGAACAGCAAGTGTGCTATGAACGTCCAGTTTGCTACGAACGACAAGTGTGCTTAGAACATCAAGTGTGCTACGAACGTCAAGTGCTACAAACGTCAAGTGCTACGAACGTCAAGTGCTACGAACGTCAAGTGCTACGAACGTCAAGTGTGCTACGAACGTCAAGTGTGCTACGAACTTCAAGTGCTACGAACGTCAAGTGCTACAAACGTCAAGTGCTACGAACGTCAAGTGCTATGAACGTCAAGTGTGCTACAGACGTCAAGTGTGCTTAGAACATCAAGTGTGCTACGAACGTCCAGTTTGCTACGAACGACAAGTGTGCTTAGAACATCAAGTGTGCTACGAACGTCCAGTTTGCTACGAACGACAAGTGTGCTTAGAACATCAAGTGTGCTACGAACGTCAAGTGCTACGAACGTCAAGTGCTACGAACTCCAAGTGTGCTACGAACGTCAAGTGTGCTACGAACTTTAAATTTGCTACGAACGTCAAGTGTGTTCCGAACGTCAAGTGCTATGAACGTCAAGTTTGCTACGAACGTCAAGTGTGCAACAGACGTCAAGTGTGCTTAGAACAGCAAGTGTGCTATGAACGTCCAGTTTGCTACGAACGACAAGTGTGCTTAGAACATCAAGTGTGCTACGAACGTCAAGTGCTACGAACGTCAAGTGCTACGAACGTCAAGTGCTACGAACGTCAAGTGCTACGAACGTCAAGTGCTACGAACGTCAAGTGTGCTACGAACGTCAAGTGTGCTACGAACGTCAAGTGCTACGAACGTCAAGTGCTACAAACGTCAAGTGCTACGAACGTCAAGTGCTATGAACGTCAAGTTTGCTTCGAACGTCAAGTGTGCTACAGACGTCAAGTGTGCTGTAGAACATCAAGTGTGCTACGAACGTCCAGTTTGCTACGAACGACAAGTGTGCTTAGAACATCAAGTGTGCTACGAACGTCAAGTGCTACGAACGTCAAGTGCTACGAACGTCAAGTGCTACGAACGTCAAGTGCTACGAACGTCAAGTGCTACGAACGTCAAGTGTGCTACGAACGTCAAGTGTGCCACGAACGTCAAGTGCTACGAACGTCAAGTGCTACGAACGTCAAGTGCTACGAACGTCAAGTGCTACGAACGTCAAGTGCTACGAACGTCAAGTGTGCCACGAACGTCAAGTGCTACGAACGTCAAGTGCTACGAACGTCAAGTGCTACGAACGTCAAGTGCTACGAACGTCAAGTGTGCTACGAACGTCAAGTGCTACGAACGTCAAATGCTACGAACGTCAAGTGCTACGAACGTCAAGTGCTACGAACGTCAAATGCTACGAACGTCAAGTGCTACGAACGTCAAGTGCTACGAACGTCAAGTGTGCTACGAACGTCAAGTGCTACGAACGTCATGTCTTCTACATACGTCAAGTGTGCTACAAACGTCAAGTGTGCCACGAACGTCAAGTGCTACAAACGTCAAGTTTGCTACAAACTTCAAGTGTGCTACGAACGTCAAGTGCTATGAACGTCAAGTTTGCTTCGAACGTCAAGTGTGCTACAGACGTCAAGTGTGCTTAGAACATCAAGTGTGCTACGAACGTCCAGTTTGCTACGAACGACAAGTGTGCTTAGAACATCAAGTGTGCTACGAACGTCAAGTGCTACGAACGTCAAGTGCTACGAACGTCAAGTGCTACGAACGTCAAGTGCTACGAACGTCAAGTGCTACGAACGTCAAGTGTGCTACGAACGTCAAGTGTGCCACGAACGTCAAGTGCTACGAACGTCAAGTGCTACGAACGTCAAGTGCTACGAACGTCAAGTGCTACGAACGTCAAGTGCTACGAACGTCAAGTGTGCCACGAACGTCAAGTGCTACGAACGTCAAGTGCTACGAACGTCAAGTGCTACGAACGTCAAGTGCTACGAACGTCAAGTGTGCTACGAACGTCAAGTGCTACGAACGTCAAATGCTACGAACGTCAAGTGCTACGAACGTCAAGTGCTACGAACGTCAAATGCTACGAACGTCAAGTGCTACGAACGTCAAGTGCTACGAACGTCAAGTGTGCTACGAACGTCAAGTGCTACGAACGTCATGTCTTCTACATACGTCAAGTGTGCTACAAACGTCAAGTGTGCCACGAACGTCAAGTGCTACAAACGTCAAGTTTGCTACAAACTTCAAGTGTGCTACGAACGTCAAGTGTGCTACGAACTTTAAATTTGCTACGAACGTCAAGTGTGTTTCGAACGTCAAGTGCTATGAACGTCAAGTTTGCTACGAACGTCAAGTGTGCAACAGACGTCAAGTGTGCTTAGAACATCAAGTGTGCTATGAACGTCCAGTTTGCTACGAACGACAAGTGTGCTTAGAACATCAAGTGTGCTACGAACGTCAAGTGCTACGAACGTCAAGTGCTACGAACGTCAAGTGCTACGAACGTCAAGTGCTACGAACGTCAAGTGTGCTACGAACGTCAAGTGCTACGAACGTCATGTCTTCTACATACGTCAAGTGTGCTACAAACGTCAAGTGTGCCACGAACGTCAAGTGCTACGAACGTCAAGTGCTACGAACGTCAAGTGTGCTACGAACGTCAAGTGCTACGAACATCAAGTGCTACGAACGTCAAGTGCTACGAACGTCAAGTGCTACGAACGTCAAGTGTGCTACGAACGTCAAGTGTGCAACGAACGTCAAGTGCTACGAACGTCATGTCTTCTACATACTCAAACGTGCTACAAACGTCAAGTGTGCCACGAACGTCAAGTGCTACAAACGTCAAGTTTGCTACGAACTTCAAGTGTGCTACGAACGTCAAGTTTGCTACGAACTTTAAATTTGCTACGAACGTCAAGTGTGTTACGAACGTCAAGTGCTATGAACGTCAAGTTTGCTACGAACGTCAAGTGTGCAACAGACGTCAAGTGTGCTTAGAACATCAAGTGTGCTATGACCGTCCAGTTTGCTACGAACGACAAGTGCTACGAACGTCAAATGCTACGAACGTCAAGTGCTACGAACCTCAAGTGCTACGAACGTCAAGTGCTACGAACGTCAAGTGTGCTACAGACGTCAAGTGTGCTTAGAACATCAAGTGTGCTACGAACGTCCAGTTTGCTACGAACGACAAGTGTGCTTAGAACATCAAGTGTGCTACGAACGTCAAGTGCTACGAACGTCAAGTGCTACGAACGTCAAGTGCTACGAACGTCAAGTGCTACGAACGTCAAGTGCTACGAACGTCAAGTGTGCTACGAACGTCAAGTGTGCTACAGACGTCAAGTGTGCTTAGAACATCAAGTGTGCTACGAACGTCCAGTTTGCTACGAACGACAAGTGTGCTTAGAACATCAAGTGTGCTACGAACGTCAAGTGCTACGAACGTCAAGTGCTACGAACGTCAAGTGCTACGAACGTCAAGTGCTACGAACGTCAAGTGCTACGAACGTCAAGTGCTACGAACGTCAAGTGCTACGAACGTCAAGTGTGCTACGAACGTCAAGTGTGCTACGAACGTCAAGTGCTACGAACGTCAAGTGCTACGAACGTCAAGTGCTACGAACGTCAAGTGTGCTACAGACGTCAAGTGTGCTTAGAACATCAAGTGAGCTACGAACGACAAGTGTGCTACAGACGTCAAATGAGCTACAAACGTTAAATGCTACGAACGTCAAGTTTACTACGAACGACAAGTGTAATACAGACGTAAAGTGTGCTACAAAACGACAAGTGTGCTACGAACGTCAAGTGTGCTACGAACGTCAAGTGTGCTACGAACGTCAAGTACTACGAGCGTCAAGTGCTACGAACGTCATGTTTGCTACGAACGTTAAGTGTGCTGCAGACGTCAAATGTGCTACAAATGACAAGTGTACTACGAACGTCAAGTTTGCTACGAACGTCAAGTGTGTTACGAACGTCAAGTGTGCTACAAAACGACAAGTGTGCTACGAACGTCAAGTTTGCTACGAACGCCAAGTGTGCTACAGACGTCAAGTGTGCTACAAACGATAAGTGTGCTACGAACGTCCAGTTTGCTACGAACGTCAAGTGTGCTGCAAACCTAAAGTGTGCTACGAACGTCAAGTTTGCTACGAACCCCAAGTTTGCTACGAACGTCAAATGTGCTACGAACGTCAAGTGTGCTACGAACGTCAAGTGTGCTACGAACGACAAGTGTGCTATGAACGTTTAGTTTTTCACGAACGTCAAATGTGCTACGAACGTCAAGTGCTACGATTGTCAAGTGTGCTGCAAAGCTCAAGTGTGCTACGAACGTCAAGTTTGCTACGAAGGTCAAGTGCTACGAACGTCAAGTGCTACGAACGTCAAGTGCTACGAACGTCAAGTGTGCTACGAACGTCAAGTGCTACGAACGTCAAGTGCTACGAACGTCAAGTGCTATGAACGTCAAGTGCCACGAACGTCAAGTGCTACGAACGTCAAGTGTGCTACGAACGAAAATTGTGCTACGAACTTTAAATTTGCTACGAATGTCAAGTTTTCTACGAACGTCAAGTTTGGTACGAACGTCAAGTGTGCTACGAACGTCAAGTGCTACGAACATCAAGTGCTACGAACGTCAAGTGCTACGAACGTCAAGTGCTACGAACGTCAAGTGTGCTACAAACGTCAAGTGTGCTACGAACGTCAAGTGCTACGAACGTCATGTCTTCTACATACTCAAGTGTGCTACAAACGTCAAGTGTGCCACGAACGTCAAGTGCTACAAACGTCAAGTTTGCTACGAACTTCAAGTGTGCTACGAACGTCAAGTTTGCTACGAACTTTAAATTTGCTACGAAAGTCAAGTGTGTTACGAACGTCAAGTGCTATGAACGTCAAGTTTGCTACGAACGTCAAGTGTGCAACAGACGTCAAGTGTGCTTAGAACATCAAGTGTGCTATGAACGTCCAGTTTCCTACGAACGACAAGTGCTACGAACGTCAAGTGCTACGAACGTCAAGTGCTACGAACGTCAAGTGCTACGAACGTCAAGTGCTACGAACGTCAAGTGTGCTACAGACGTCAAGTGTGCTTAGAACATCAAGTGTGCTACGAACGTCCAGTTTGCTACGAACGACAAGTGTGCTTAGAACATCAAGTGTGCTACGAACGTCAAGTGCTACGAACGTAAAGTGCTACGAACGTCAAGTGCTACGAACGTCAAGTGCTACGAACGTCAAGTGCTACGAACGTCAAGTGTGCTACGAACGTCAAGTGTGCTACAGACGTCAAGTGTGCTTAGAACATCAAGTGTGCTACGAACGTCCAGTTTGCTACGAACGACAAGTGTGCTTAGAACATCAAGTGTGCTACGAACGTCAAGTGCTACGAACGTCAAGTGTGCTACGAACGTCAAGTGCTACGAACGTCAAATGCTACGAACGTCAAGTGCTACGAACGTCAAGTGCTACGAACGTCAAGTGCTACGAACGTCAAGTGTGCTACAGACGTCAAGTGTGCTTAGAACATCAAGTGTGCTACGAACGTCCAGTTTGCTACGAACGACAAGTGTGCTTAGAACATCAAGTGTGCTACGAACGTCAAGTGCTACGAACGTCAAGTGCTACGAACGTCAAGTGCTACGAACGTCAAGTGCTACGAACGTCAAGTGCTACGAACGTCAAGTGCTACGAACGTCAAGTGTGCTACGAACGTCAAGTGTGCTACAGACGTCAAGTGTGCTTAGAACATCAAGTGTGCTACGAACGTCCAGTTTGCTACGAACGACAAGTGTGCTTAGAACATCAAGTGTGCTACGAACGTCAAGTGCTACGAACGTCAAGTGCTACGAACGTCAAGTGCTACGAACGTCAAGTGCTACGAACGTCAAGTGTGCTACGAACGTCAAGTGTGCTACGAACGTCAAGTGCTACGAACGTCAAGTGCTACGAACAACAAGTGTGCTACAGACGTCAAGTGTGCTTAGAACATCAAGTGAGCTACGAACGACAAGTGTGCTACAGACGTCAAATGAGCTACAAACGTTAAATGCTACGAACGTCAAGTTTACTACGAACGACAAGTGTAATACAGACGTAAAGTGTGCTACAAAACGACAAGTGTGCTACGAACGTCAAGTGTGCTACGAACGTCAAGTGTGCTACGAACGTCAAGTACTACGAGCGTCAAGTGCTACGAACGTCATGTTTGCTACGAACGTTAAGTGTGCTGCAGACGTCAAATGTGCTACAAATGACAAGTGTACTACGAACGTCAAGTTTGCTACGAACGTCAAGTGTGTTACGAACGTCAAGTGTGCTACAAAACGTCCAGTTTGCTACGAACGACAAGTGTGCTTAGAACATCAAGTGTGCTATGAACGTCCAGTTTGCTACGAACGACAAGTGCTACGAACGTCAAGTGCTACGAACGTCAAGTGCTACGAACGTCAAGTGCTACGAACGTCAAGTGCTACGAACGTCAAGTGTGCTACAGACGTCAAGTGTGCTTAGAACATCAAGTGTGCTACGAACGTCAAGTGCTACGAACGTCAAGTGCTACGAACGTCAAGTGCTACGAACGTCAAGTGCTACGAACGTCAAGTGCTACGAACGTCAAGTGCTACGAACGTCAAGTGCTACGAACGTCAAGTGCTACGAACGTCAAGTGTGCTACGAACGTCAAGTGCTACGAACGTCAAGTGCTACGAACGTCAAGTGCTACGAACGTCAAGTGTGCTACAGACGTCAAGTGTGCTTAGAACATCAAGTGTGCTACGAACGTCCAGTTTGCTACGAACGACAAGTGTGCTTAGAACATCAAGTGTGCTACGAACGTCAAGTGCTACGAACGTCAAGTGTGCTACAGACGTCAAGTGTGCTTAGAACATCAAGTGTGCTACGAACGTCCAGTTTGCTACGAACGACAAGTGTGCTTAGAACATCAAGTGTGCTACGAACGTCAAGTGCTACGAACGTCAAGTGCTACGAACGTCAAGTGCTACGAACGTCAAGTGCTACGAACGTCAAGTGCTACGAACGTCAAGTGCTACGAACGTCAAGTGCTACGAACGTCAAGTGTGCTACGAACGTCAAGTGTGCTACGAACGTCAAGTGCTACGAACGTCAAGTGCTACAAACGTCAAGTGCTACGAACGTCAAGTGCTATGAACGTCAAGTTTGCTTCGAACGTCAAGTGTGCTACAGACGTCAAGTGTGCTTAGAACATCAAGTGTGCTACGAACGTCCAGTTTGCTACGAACGACAAGTGTGCTTAGAACATCAAGTGTGCTACGAACGTCAAGTGCTACGAACGTCAAGTGCTACGAACGTCAAGTGCTACGAACGTCAAGTGCTACGAACGTCAAGTGCTACGAACGTCAAGTGTGCTACGAACGTCAAGTGTGCCACGAACGTCAAGTGCTACGAACGTCAAGTGCTACGAACGTCAAGTGCTACGAACGTCAAGTGCTACGAACGTCAAGTGCTACGAACGTCAAGTGTGCCACGAACGTCAAGTGCTACGAACGTCAAGTGCTACGAACGTCAAGTGCTACGAACGTCAAGTGCTACGAACGTCAAGTGTGCTACGAACGTCAAGTGCTACGAACGTCAAATGCTACGAACGTCAAGTGCTACGAACGTCAAGTGCTACGAACGTCAAATGCTACGAACGTCAAGTGCTACGAACGTCAAGTGCTACGAACGTCAAGTGTGCTACGAACGTCAAGTGCTACGAACGTCATGTCTTCTACATACGTCAAGTGTGCTACAAACGTCAAGTGTGCCACGAACGTCAAGTGCTACAAACGTCAAGTTTGCTACAAACTTCAAGTGTGCTACGAACGTCAAGTGCTATGAACGTCAAGTTTGCTTCGAACGTCAAGTGTGCTACAGACGTCAAGTGTGCTTAGAACATCAAGTGTGCTACGAACGTCCAGTTTGCTACGAACGACAAGTGTGCTTAGAACATCAAGTGTGCTACGAACGTCAAGTGCTACGAACGTCAAGTGCTACGAACGTCAAGTGCTACGAACGTCAAGTGCTACGAACGTCAAGTGCTACGAACGTCAAGTGTGCTACGAACGTCAAGTGTGCCACGAACGTCAAGTGCTACGAACGTCAAGTGCTACGAACGTCAAGTGCTACGAACGTCAAGTGCTACGAACGTCAAGTGCTACGAACGTCAAGTGTGCCACGAACGTCAAGTGCTACGAACGTCAAGTGCTACGAACGTCAAGTGCTACGAACGTCAAGTGCTACGAACGTCAAGTGTGCTACGAACGTCAAGTGCTACGAACGTCAAATGCTACGAACGTCAAGTGCTACGAACGTCAAGTGCTACGAACGTCAAATGCTACGAACGTCAAGTGCTACGAACGTCAAGTGCTACGAACGTCAAGTGTGCTACGAACGTCAAGTGCTACGAACGTCATGTCTTCTACATACGTCAAGTGTGCTACAAACGTCAAGTGTGCCACGAACGTCAAGTGCTACAAACGTCAAGTTTGCTACAAACTTCAAGTGTGCTACGAACGTCAAGTGTGCTACGAACTTTAAATTTGCTACGAACGTCAAGTGTGTTTCGAACGTCAAGTGCTATGAACGTCAAGTTTGCTACGAACGTCAAGTGTGCAACAGACGTCAAGTGTGCTTAGAACATCAAGTGTGCTATGAACGTCCAGTTTGCTACGAACGACAAGTGTGCTTAGAACATCAAGTGTGCTACGAACGTCAAGTGCTACGAACGTCAAGTGCTACGAACGTCAAGTGCTACGAACGTCAAGTGCTACGAACGTCAAGTGTGCTACGAACGTCAAGTGCTACGAACGTCATGTCTTCTACATACGTCAAGTGTGCTACAAACGTCAAGTGTGCCACGAACGTCAAGTGCTACGAACGTCAAGTGCTACGAACGTCAAGTGTGCTACGAACGTCAAGTGCTACGAACATCAAGTGCTACGAACGTCAAGTGCTACGAACGTCAAGTGCTACGAACGTCAAGTGTGCTACGAACGTCAAGTGTGCAACGAACGTCAAGTGCTACGAACGTCATGTCTTCTACATACTCAAACGTGCTACAAACGTCAAGTGTGCCACGAACGTCAAGTGCTACAAACGTCAAGTTTGCTACGAACTTCAAGTGTGCTACGAACGTCAAGTTTGCTACGAACTTTAAATTTGCTACGAACGTCAAGTGTGTTACGAACGTCAAGTGCTATGAACGTCAAGTTTGCTACGAACGTCAAGTGTGCAACAGACGTCAAGTGTGCTTAGAACATCAAGTGTGCTATGACCGTCCAGTTTGCTACGAACGACAAGTGCTACGAACGTCAAATGCTACGAACGTCAAGTGCTACGAACCTCAAGTGCTACGAACGTCAAGTGCTACGAACGTCAAGTGTGCTACAGACGTCAAGTGTGCTTAGAACATCAAGTGTGCTACGAACGTCCAGTTTGCTACGAACGACAAGTGTGCTTAGAACATCAAGTGTGCTACGAACGTCAAGTGCTACGAACGTCAAGTGCTACGAACGTCAAGTGCTACGAACGTCAAGTGCTACGAACGTCAAGTGCTACGAACGTCAAGTGTGCTACGAACGTCAAGTGTGCTACAGACGTCAAGTGTGCTTAGAACATCAAGTGTGCTACGAACGTCCAGTTTGCTACGAACGACAAGTGTGCTTAGAACATCAAGTGTGCTACGAACGTCAAGTGCTACGAACGTCAAGTGCTACGAACGTCAAGTGCTACGAACGTCAAGTGCTACGAACGTCAAGTGCTACGAACGTCAAGTGCTACGAACGTCAAGTGCTACGAACGTCAAGTGTGCTACGAACGTCAAGTGTGCTACGAACGTCAAGTGCTACGAACGTCAAGTGCTACGAACGTCAAGTGCTACGAACGTCAAGTGTGCTACAGACGTCAAGTGTGCTTAGAACATCAAGTGAGCTACGAACGACAAGTGTGCTACAGACGTCAAATGAGCTACAAACGTTAAATGCTACGAACGTCAAGTTTACTACGAACGACAAGTGTAATACAGACGTAAAGTGTGCTACAAAACGACAAGTGTGCTACGAACGTCAAGTGTGCTACGAACGTCAAGTGTGCTACGAACGTCAAGTACTACGAGCGTCAAGTGCTACGAACGTCATGTTTGCTACGAACGTTAAGTGTGCTGCAGACGTCAAATGTGCTACAAATGACAAGTGTACTACGAACGTCAAGTTTGCTACGAACGTCAAGTGTGTTACGAACGTCAAGTGTGCTACAAAACGACAAGTGTGCTACGAACGTCAAGTTTGCTACGAACGCCAAGTGTGCTACAGACGTCAAGTGTGCTACAAACGATAAGTGTGCTACGAACGTCCAGTTTGCTACGAACGTCAAGTGTGCTGCAAACCTAAAGTGTGCTACGAACGTCAAGTTTGCTACGAACCCCAAGTTTGCTACGAACGTCAAATGTGCTACGAACGTCAAGTGTGCTACGAACGTCAAGTGTGCTACGAACGACAAGTGTGCTATGAACGTTTAGTTTTTCACGAACGTCAAATGTGCTACGAACGTCAAGTGCTACGATTGTCAAGTGTGCTGCAAAGCTCAAGTGTGCTACGAACGTCAAGTTTGCTACGAAGGTCAAGTGCTACGAACGTCAAGTGCTACGAACGTCAAGTGCTACGAACGTCAAGTGTGCTACGAACGTCAAGTGCTACGAACGTCAAGTGCTACGAACGTCAAGTGCTATGAACGTCAAGTGCCACGAACGTCAAGTGCTACGAACGTCAAGTGTGCTACGAACGAAAATTGTGCTACGAACTTTAAATTTGCTACGAATGTCAAGTTTTCTACGAACGTCAAGTTTGGTACGAACGTCAAGTGTGCTACGAACGTCAAGTGCTACGAACATCAAGTGCTACGAACGTCAAGTGCTACGAACGTCAAGTGCTACGAACGTCAAGTGTGCTACAAACGTCAAGTGTGCTACGAACGTCAAGTGCTACGAACGTCATGTCTTCTACATACTCAAGTGTGCTACAAACGTCAAGTGTGCCACGAACGTCAAGTGCTACAAACGTCAAGTTTGCTACGAACTTCAAGTGTGCTACGAACGTCAAGTTTGCTACGAACTTTAAATTTGCTACGAAAGTCAAGTGTGTTACGAACGTCAAGTGCTATGAACGTCAAGTTTGCTACGAACGTCAAGTGTGCAACAGACGTCAAGTGTGCTTAGAACATCAAGTGTGCTATGAACGTCCAGTTTCCTACGAACGACAAGTGCTACGAACGTCAAGTGCTACGAACGTCAAGTGCTACGAACGTCAAGTGCTACGAACGTCAAGTGCTACGAACGTCAAGTGTGCTACAGACGTCAAGTGTGCTTAGAACATCAAGTGTGCTACGAACGTCCAGTTTGCTACGAACGACAAGTGTGCTTAGAACATCAAGTGTGCTACGAACGTCAAGTGCTACGAACGTAAAGTGCTACGAACGTCAAGTGCTACGAACGTCAAGTGCTACGAACGTCAAGTGCTACGAACGTCAAGTGTGCTACGAACGTCAAGTGTGCTACAGACGTCAAGTGTGCTTAGAACATCAAGTGTGCTACGAACGTCCAGTTTGCTACGAACGACAAGTGTGCTTAGAACATCAAGTGTGCTACGAACGTCAAGTGCTACGAACGTCAAGTGTGCTACGAACGTCAAGTGCTACGAACGTCAAATGCTACGAACGTCAAGTGCTACGAACGTCAAGTGCTACGAACGTCAAGTGCTACGAACGTCAAGTGTGCTACAGACGTCAAGTGTGCTTAGAACATCAAGTGTGCTACGAACGTCCAGTTTGCTACGAACGACAAGTGTGCTTAGAACATCAAGTGTGCTACGAACGTCAAGTGCTACGAACGTCAAGTGCTACGAACGTCAAGTGCTACGAACGTCAAGTGCTACGAACGTCAAGTGCTACGAACGTCAAGTGCTACGAACGTCAAGTGTGCTACGAACGTCAAGTGTGCTACAGACGTCAAGTGTGCTTAGAACATCAAGTGTGCTACGAACGTCCAGTTTGCTACGAACGACAAGTGTGCTTAGAACATCAAGTGTGCTACGAACGTCAAGTGCTACGAACGTCAAGTGCTACGAACGTCAAGTGCTACGAACGTCAAGTGCTACGAACGTCAAGTGTGCTACGAACGTCAAGTGTGCTACGAACGTCAAGTGCTACGAACGTCAAGTGCTACGAACAACAAGTGTGCTACAGACGTCAAGTGTGCTTAGAACATCAAGTGAGCTACGAACGACAAGTGTGCTACAGACGTCAAATGAGCTACAAACGTTAAATGCTACGAACGTCAAGTTTACTACGAACGACAAGTGTAATACAGACGTAAAGTGTGCTACAAAACGACAAGTGTGCTACGAACGTCAAGTGTGCTACGAACGTCAAGTGTGCTACGAACGTCAAGTACTACGAGCGTCAAGTGCTACGAACGTCATGTTTGCTACGAACGTTAAGTGTGCTGCAGACGTCAAATGTGCTACAAATGACAAGTGTACTACGAACGTCAAGTTTGCTACGAACGTCAAGTGTGTTACGAACGTCAAGTGTGCTACAAAACGTCCAGTTTGCTACGAACGACAAGTGTGCTTAGAACATCAAGTGTGCTATGAACGTCCAGTTTGCTACGAACGACAAGTGCTACGAACGTCAAGTGCTACGAACGTCAAGTGCTACGAACGTCAAGTGCTACGAACGTCAAGTGCTACGAACGTCAAGTGTGCTACAGACGTCAAGTGTGCTTAGAACATCAAGTGTGCTACGAACGTCAAGTGCTACGAACGTCAAGTGCTACGAACGTCAAGTGCTACGAACGTCAAGTGCTACGAACGTCAAGTGCTACGAACGTCAAGTGCTACGAACGTCAAGTGCTACGAACGTCAAGTGCTACGAACGTCAAGTGTGCTACGAACGTCAAGTGCTACGAACGTCAAGTGCTACGAACGTCAAGTGCTACGAACGTCAAGTGTGCTACAGACGTCAAGTGTGCTTAGAACATCAAGTGTGCTACGAACGTCCAGTTTGCTACGAACGACAAGTGTGCTTAGAACATCAAGTGTGCTACGAACGTCAAGTGCTACGAACGTCAAGTGTGCTACAGACGTCAAGTGTGCTTAGAACATCAAGTGTGCTACGAACGTCCAGTTTGCTACGAACGACAAGTGTGCTTAGAACATCAAGTGTGCTACGAACGTCAAGTGCTACGAACGTCAAGTGCTACGAACGTCAAGTGCTACGAACGTCAAGTGCTACAAACGTCAAGTGCTACGAACGTCAAGTGTGCTACGAACGTCAAGTGTGCTACGAACGTCAAGTGCTACGAACGTCAAGTGCTACGAACGTCAAGTGCTACGAACGTCAAGTGTGCTACAGACGTCAAGTGTGCTTAGAACATCAAGTGTGCTACGAACGTCCAGTTTGCTACGAACGACAAGTGTGCTTAGAACATCAAGTGTGCTACGAACGTCAAGTGCTACGAACGTCAAGTGCTACGAACGTCAAGTGCTACGAACGTCAAGTGCTACGAACGTCAAGTGCTACGAACGTCAAGTGCTACGAACGTCAAGTGTGCTACGAACGTCAAGTGTGCTACGAACGTCAAGTGCTACGAACGTCAAGTGCTACGAACGTCAAGTGCTACGAACGTCAAGTGCTACGAACGTCAAGTGTGCTACGAACGTCAAGTGTGCTACGAACGTCAAGTGTGCTACGAACGTCAATTGCTACGATCGTCAGTTGCTACGAACGTCAAGTGTTCTACGAACGTCAAGTGTTACGAACGTCATGTCTTCTACATACGTCAAGTGTGCTACAAACGTCAAGTGTGCCACGAACGTCAAGTGCTACGAACGTCAAGTGCTACGAACGTCAAGTGCTACGAACGTCAAGTGCTACGAACGTCAAGTGCTACGAACGTCAAGTGCTACGAACGTCAAGTGTGCTACGAACGTCAAGTGCTACGAACGTCAAATGCTACGAACGTCAAGTGCTACGAACGTCAAGTGTGCTACGAACGTCAAGTGTGCTACGAACGTCAAGTGCTACGAACGTCATGTCTTCTACATACGTCAAGTGTGCTACAAACGTCAAGTGTGCCACGAACGTCAAGTGCTACAAACGTCAAGTTTGCTACGAACTTCAAGTGTGCTACGAACGTCAAGTGTGCTACGAACTTTAAATTTGCTACGAACGTCAAGTGTGTTACGAACGTAAAGTGCTATGAACGTCAAGATTGCTACGAACGTCAAGTGTGCAACAGACGTCAAGTGTGCTTAGAACATCAAGTGTGCTATGAACGTCCAGTTTGCTACGAACGACGAGTGTGCTTAGAACATCTAGTGTGCTACGAACGTCAAGTGCTACGAACGTCAAGTGCTACGAACGTCAAGTGTGCTACGAACGTCAAGTGTGCTACGAACGTCAAGTGCTACGAACGTCAAGTGCTACGAACGTCAAGTGCTACGAACGTCAAGTGCTATGAACGTCAAGTTTGCTACGAACGTCAAGTGTGCTACAGACGTCAAGTGTGCTTAGAACATCAAGTGTGCTTAAAACATCAAGTGTGCTACGAACGACAAGTGTGCTTAGAACATCAAGTGTGCTTAGAACATCAAGTGTGCTACGAACGTCAAGTGCTACGAACGTCAAGTGTTACGAACGTCAAGTGCTACGAACGTCAAGTGCTACGAACGTCAAGTGCTACGAACGTCAAGTGTGCTACGAACGTCAAGTGTGCTACGAACGTCAAGTGCTACGAACGTCAAGTGCTACGAAAGTCAAGTGCTACGAACGTCAAAGGCTACGAACGTCAAGTGCTACGAACGTCAAGTGCTACGAACGTCAAGTGCTACGAACGTCAAGTGTGCTACGAACGTCAAGTAAGCTACGAACGTCAAGTGCTACGAACGTCATGTCTTCTACATACGTCAAGTGTGCTACAAACGTCAAGTGTGCCACGAACGTCAAGTGCTATGAACGTCAAGTTTGCTACGAACTTCAAGTGTGCTACGAACGTCAAGTGTGCTACGAACTTTAAATTTGCTACGAACGTCAAGTGTGTTTCGAACGTCAAGTGCTATGAACGTCAAGTTTGCTACGAACGTCAAGTGTGCAACAGACGTCAAGTGTGCTTAGAACATCAAGTGTGCTATGAACGTCCAGTTTGCTACGAACGACAAGTGTGCTTAGAACATCAAGTGTGCTACGAACGTCAAGTGCTACGAACGTCAAGTGCTACGAACGTCAAGTGCTACGAACGTCAAGTGCTACGAACGTCAAGTGTGCTACGAACGTCAAGTGCTACGAACGTCATGTCTTCTACATACGTCAAGTGTGCTACAAACGTCAAGTGTGCCACGAACGTCAAGTGCTACGAACGTCAAGTGCTACGAACGTCAAGTGCTACGAACGTCAAGTGCTACGAACGTCAAGTGTGCTACGAACGTCAAGTGCTACGAACGTCAAGTGCTACGAACGTCAAGTGTGCTACGAACGTCAAGTGTGCTTCGAACGTCAAGTGCTACGAACGTCAAGTGCTACGAACATCAAGTGCTACGAACGTCAAGTGCTACGAACGTCAAGTGCTACGAACGTCAAGTGTGCTACGAACGTCAAGTGCTACGAACGTCAAATGGTACGAACGTCAAGTGCTACGAACGTCAAGTGCTACGAACGTCAAGTGTAATACAGACGTAAAGTGTGCTACAAAACGACAAGTGTGCTACGAACGTCAAGTGTGCTACGAACGTCAAGTGTGCTACGAACGTCAAGTACTACGAGCGTCAAGTGCTACGAACGTCATGTTTGCTACGAACGTTAAGTGTGCTGCAGACGTCAAATGTGCTACAAATGACAAGTGTACTACGAACGTCAAGTTTGCTACGAACGTCAAGTGTGTTACGAACGTCAAGTGTGCTACAAAACGACAAGTGTGCTACGAACGTCAAGTTTGCTACGAACGCCAAGTGTGCTACAGACGTCAAGTGTGCTACAAACGATAAGTGTGCTACGAACGTCCAGTTTGCTACGAACGTCAAGTGTGCTGCAAACCTAAAGTGTGCTACGAACGTCAAGTTTGCTACGAACCCCAAGTTTGCTACGAACGTCAAATGTGCTACGAACGTCAAGTGTGCTACGAACGTCAAGTGTGCTACGAACGTCAAGTGTGCTACGAACGACAAGTGTGCTGCAGACGTCAAATGTGCTACAAATGACAAGTGTACTACGAACGTCAAGTTTGCTACGAACGTCAAGTGTGTTACGAACGTCAAGTGTGCTACAAAACGACAAGTGTGCTACGAACGTCAAGTTTGCTACGAACGCCAAGTGTGCTACAGACGTCAAGTGTGCTACAAACGATAAGTGTGCTACGAACGTCCAGTTTGCTACGAACGTCAAGTGTGCTGCAAACCTTAAGTGTGCTACGAACGTCAAGTGTGCTACGAACGTCAATTGCTACGATCGTCAGTTGCTACGAACGTCAAGTGTTCTACGAACGTCAAGTGTTACGAACGTCATGTCTTCTACATACGTCAAGTGTGCTACAAACGTCAAGTGTGCCACGAACGTCAAGTGCTACGAACGTCAAGTGCTACGAACGTCAAGTGCTACGAACGTCAAGTGCTACGAACGTCAAGTACTACGAACGTCAAGTGTGCTACGAACGTCAAGTGCTACGAACGTCAAATGCTACGAACGTCAAGTGCTACGAACGTCAAGTGTGCTACGAACGTCAAGTGTGCTACGAACGTCAAGTGCTACGAACGTCATGTCTTCTACATACGTCAAGTGTGCTACAAACGTCAAGTGTGCCACGAACGTCAAGTGCTACAAACGTCAAGTTTGCTACGAACTTCAAGTGTGCTACGAACGTCAAGTGTGCTACGAACTTTAAATTTGCTACGAACGTCAAGTGTGTTACGAACGTAAAGTGCTATGAACGTCAAGATTGCTACGAACGTCAAGTGTGCAACAGACGTCAAGTGTGCTTAGAACATCAAGTGTGCTATGAACGTCCAGTTTGCTACGAACGACGAGTGTGCTTAGAACATCTAGTGTGCTACGAACGTCAAGTGCTACGAACGTCAAGTGCTACGAACGTCAAGTGTGCTACGAACGTCAAGTGTGCTACGAACGTCAAGTGCTACGAACGTCAAGTGCTACGAACGTCAAGTGCTACGAACGTCAAGTGCTATGAACGTCAAGTTTGCTACGAACGTCAAGTGTGCTACAGACGTCAAGTGTGCTTAGAACATCAAGTGTGCTTAAAACATCAAGTGTGCTACGAACGACAAGTGTGCTTAGAACATCAAGTGTGCTTAGAACATCAAGTGTGCTACGAACGTCAAGTGCTACGAACGTCAAGTGCTACGAACGTCAAGTGCTACGAACGTCAAGTGCTACGAACGTCAAGTGCTACGAACGTCAAGTGTGCTACGAACGTCAAGTGTGCTACGAACGTCAAGTGCTACGAACGTCAAGTGCTACGAAAGTCAAGTGCTACGAACGTCAAAGGCTACGAACGTCAAGTGCTACGAACGTCAAGTGCTACGAACGTCAAGTGCTACGAACGTCAAGTGTGCTACGAACGTCAAGTAAGCTACGAACGTCAAGTGCTACGAACGTCATGTCTTCTACATACGTCAAGTGTGCTACAAACGTCAAGTGTGCCACGAACGTCAAGTGCTATGAACGTCAAGTTTGCTACGAACTTCAAGTGTGCTACGAACGTCAAGTGTGCTACGAACTTTAAATTTGCTACGAACGTCAAGTGTGTTTCGAACGTCAAATACTATGAACGTCAAGTTTGCTACGAACGTCAAGTGTGCAACAGACGTCAAGTGTGCTTAGAACATCAAGTGTGCTATGAACGTCCAGTTTGCTACGAACGACAAGTGTGCTTAGAACATCAAGTGTGCTACGAACGTCAAGTGCTACGAACGTCAAGTGCTACGAACGTCAAGTGCTACGAACGTCAAGTGCTACGAACGTCAAGTGTGCTACGAACGTCAAGTGCTACGAACGTCATGTCTTCTACATACGTCAAGTGTGCTACAAACGTCAAGTGTGCCACGAACGTCAAGTGCTACGAACGTCAAGTGCTACGAACGTCAAGTGCTACGAACGTCAAGTGCTACGAACGTCAAGTGTGCTACGAACGTCAAGTGCTACGAACGTCAAGTGCTACGAACGTCAAGTGTGCTACGAACGTCAAGTGTGCTTCGAACGTCAAGTGCTACGAACGTCAAGTGCTACGAACATCAAGTGCTACGAACGTCAAGTGCTACGAACGTCAAGTGCTACGAACGTCAAGTGTGCTACGAACGTCAAGTGCTACGAACGTCAAATGCTACGAACGTCAAGTGCTACGAACGTCAAGTGCTACGAACGTCAAGTGTAATACAGACGTAAAGTGTGCTACAAAACGACAAGTGTGCTACGAACGTCAAGTGTGCTACGAACGTCAAGTGTGCTACGAACGTCAAGTACTACGAGCGTCAAGTGCTACGAACGTCATGTTTGCTACGAACGTTAAGTGTGCTGCAGACGTCAAATGTGCTACAAATGACAAGTGTACTACGAACGTCAAGTTTGCTACGAACGTCAAGTGTGTCACGAACGTCAAGTGTGCTACAAAACGACAAGTGTGCTACGAACGTCAAGTTTGCTACGAACGCCAAGTGTGCTACAGACGTCAAGTGTGCTACAAACGATAAGTGTGCTACGAACGTCCAGTTTGCTACGAACGTCAAGTGTGCTGCAAACCTAAAGTGTGCTACGAACGTCAAGTTTGCTACGAACCCCAAGTTTGCTACGAACGTCAAATGTGCTACGAACGTCAAGTGTGCTACGAACGTCAAGTGTGCTACGAACGACAAGTGTGCTATGAACGTTTAGTTTTTCACGAACGTCAAATGTGCTACGAACGTCAAGTGCTACGATTGTCAAGTGTGCTGCAAAGCTCAAGTGTGCTACGAACGTCAAGTTTGCTACGAACGTCAAGTGCTACGAACGTCAAGTGCTACGAACGTCAAGTTTACTACGAACGACAAGTGTAATACAGACGTAAAGTGTGCTACAAAACGACAAGTGTGCTACGAACGTCAAGTGTGCTACGAACGTCAAGTGTGCTACGAACGTCAAGTACTACGAGCGTCAAGTGCTACGAACGTCATGTTTGCTACGAACGTTAAGTGTGCTGCAGACGTCAAATGTGCTACAAATGACAAGTGTACTACGAACGTCAAGTTTGCTACGAACGTCAAGTGTGTTACGAACGTCAAGTGTGCTACAAAACGACAAGTGTGCTACGAACGTCAAGTTTGCTACGAACGCCAAGTGTGCTACAGACGTCAAGTGTGCTACAAACGATAAGTGTGCTACGAACGTCCAGTTTGCTACGAACGTCAAGTGTGCTGCAAACCTAAAGTGTGCTACGAACGTCAAGTTTGCTACGAACCCCAAGTTTGCTACGAACGTCAAATGTGCTACGAACGTCAAGTGTGCTACGAACGTCAAGTGTGCTACGAACGACAAGTGTGCTATGAACGTTTAGTTTTTCACGAACGTCAAATGTGCTACGAACGTCAAGTGCTACGATTGTCAAGTGTGCTGCAAAGCTCAAGTGTGCTACGAACGTCAAGTTTGCTACGAACGTCAAGTGCTACGAACGTCAAGTGCTACGAACGTCAAGTGCTACGAACGTCAAGTGTGCTACGAACGTCAAGTGCTACGAACGTCAAGTGCTACGAACGTCAAGTGCTATGAACGTCAAGTGCCACGAACGTCAAGTGCTACGAACGTCAAGTGTGCTACGAACGAAAAGTGTGCTACGAACTTTAAATTTGCTACGAATGTCAAGTTTGCTACGAACGTCAAGTTTGGTACGAACGTCAAGTGTGCTACGAACGTCAAGTGCTACGAACATCAAGTGCTACGAACGTCAAGTGCTACGAACGTCAAGTGCTACGAACGTCAAGTGTGCTACGAACGTCAAGTGTGCTACGAACGTCAAGTGCTACGAACGTCATGTCTTCTACATACTCAAGTGTGCTACAAACGTCAAGTGTGCCACGAACGTCAAGTGCTACAAACGTCAAGTTTGCTACGAACTTCAAGTGTGCTACGAACGTCAAGTTTGCTACGAACTTTAAATTTGCTACGAAAGTCAAGTGTGTTACGAACGTCAAGTGCTATGAACGTCAAGTTTGCTACGAACGACAAGTGTGCAACAGACGTCAAGTGTGCTTAGAACATCAAGTGTGCTATGAACGTCCAGTTTCCTACGAACGACAAGTGCTACGAACGTCAAGTGCTACGAACGTCAAGTGCTACGAACGTCAAGTGCTACGAACGTCAAGTGCTACGAACGTCAAGTGTGCTACAGACGTCAAGTGTGCTTAGAACATCAAGTGTGCTACGAACGTCCAGTTTGCTACGAACGACAAGTGTGCTTAGAACATCAAGTGTGCTACGAACGTCAAGTGCTACGAACGTAAAGTGCTACGAACGTCAAGTGCTACGAACGTCAAGTGCTACGAACGTCAAGTGCTACGAACGTCAAGTGCTACGAACGTCAAGTGTGCTACAGACGTCAAGTGTGCTTAGAACATCAAGTGTGCTACGAACGTCCAGTTTGCTACGAACGACAAGTGTGCTTAGAACATCAAGTGTGCTACGAACGTCAAGTGCTACGAACGTCAAGTGTGCTACGAACGTCAAGTGCTACGAACGTCAAATGCTACGAACGTCAAGTGCTACGAACGTCAAGTGCTACGAACGTCAAGTGCTACGAACGTCAAGTGTGCTACAGACGTCAAGTGTGCTTAGAACATCAAGTGTGCTACGAACGTCCAGTTTGCTACGAACGACAAGTGTGCTTAGAACATCAAGTGTGCTACGAACGTCAAGTGCTACGAACGTCAAGTGCTACGAACGTCAAGTGCTACGAACGTCAAGTGCTACGAACGTCAAGTGCTACGAACGTCAAGTGCTACGAACGTCAAGTGTGCTACGAACGTCAAGTGTGCTACAGACGTCAAGTGTGCTTAGAACATCAAGTGTGCTACGAACGTCCAGTTTGCTACGAACGACAAGTGTGCTTAGAACATCAAGTGTGCTACGAACGTCAAGTGCTACGAACGTCAAGTGCTACGAACGTCAAGTGCTACGAACGTCAAGTGCTACGAACGTCAAGTGTGCTACGAACGTCAAGTGTGCTACGAACGTCAAGTGCTACGAACGTCAAGTGCTACGAACGTCAAGTGTGCTACAGACGTCAAGTGTGCTTAGAACATCAAATGAGCTACGAACGACAAGTGTGCTACAGACGTCAAATGAGCTACAAACGTTAAATGCTACGAACGTCAAGTTTACTACGAACGACAAGTGTAATACAGACGTAAAGTGTGCTACAAAACGACAAGTGTGCTACGAACGTCAAGTGTGCTACGAACGTCAAGTACTACGAGCGTCAAGTGCTACGAACGTCATGTTTGCTACGAACGTTAAGTGTGCTGCAGACGTCAAATGTGCTACAAATGACAAGTGTACTACGAACGTCAAGTTTGCTACGAACGTCAAGTGTGTTACGAACGTCAAGTGTGCTACAAAACGACAAGTGTGCTACGAACGTCAAGTTTGCTACGAACGCCAAGTGTGCTACAGACGTCAAGTGTGCTACAAACGATAAGTGTGCTACGAACGTCCAGTTTGCTACGAACGTCAAGTGTGCTGCAAACCTAAAGTACGTCAAGTTTGCTACGAACCCCAAGTTTGCTACGAACGTCAAATGTGCTACGAACGTGAAGTGTGCTACGAACGTCAAGTGTGCTACGAACGACAAGTGTGCTATGAACGTTTAGTTTTTCACGAACGTCAAATGTGCTACGAACGTCAAGTGCTACGATTGTCAAGTGTGCTGCAAACCTCAAGTGTGCTACGAACGTCAAGTTTGCTACGAACGTCAAGTGCTACGAACGTCAAGTGTGCTACGAACGTCAAGTGCTACGAACGTCAAGTGTGCTACGAACGTCAAGTGCTACGAACGTCAAGTGCTACGAACGTCAAGTGCTATGAACGTCAAGTGTGCTACGAACGTCAAGTGTGCAACAGACGTCAAGTGTGCTTAGAACATCAAAGACGTCAAGTATGCTTAGAACATCAAGTGTGCTACGAACGTCCAGTTTGCTACGAACGACAAGTGTGCTTAGAACATCAAGTGTGCTACGAACGTCAAGTGCTACGAACGTCAAGTGCTACGAACGTCACGTGCTACGAACGTCAAGTGCTACGAACGTCAAGTGCTACGAACGTCAAGTGCTACGAACGTCAAGTGTGCTACGAACGTCAAGTGTGCTACAGACGTCAAGTGTGCTTAGAACATCAAGTGTGCTACGAACGTCCAGTTTGCTACGAACGACAAGTGTGCTTAGAACATCAAGTGTGCTACGAACGTCAAGTGCTACGAACGTCAAGTGCTACGAACGTCAAGTGCTACGAACGTCAAATGCTACGAACGTCAAGTGCTACGAACGTCAAGTGCTACGAACGTCAAGTGCTACGAACGTCAAGTTTACTACGAACGACAAGTGTAATACAGACGTAAAGTGTGCTACAAAACGACAAGTGTGCTACGAACGTCAAGTGTGCTACGAACGTCAAGTGTGCTACGAACGTCAAGTACTACGAGCGTCAAGTGCTACGAACGTCATGTTTGCTACGAACGTTAAGTGTGCTGCAGACGTCAAATGTGCTACAAATGACAAGTGTACTACGAACGTCAAGTTTGCTACGAACGTCAAGTGTGTTACGAACGTCAAGTGTGCTACAAAACGACAAGTGTGCTACGAACGTCAAGTTTGCTACGAACGCCAAGTGTGCTACAGACGTCAAGTGTGCTACAAACGATAAGTGTGCTACGAACGTCCAGTTTGCTACGAACGTCAAGTGTGCTGCAAACCTAAAGTGTGCTACGAACGTCAAGTTTGCTACGAACCCCAAGTTTGCTACGAACGTCAAATGTGCTACGAACGTGAAGTGTGCTACGAACGTCAAGTGTGCTACGAACGTCAAGTACTACGAGCGTCAAGTGCTACGAACGTCATGTTTGCTACGAACGTTAAGTGTGCTGCAGACGTCAAATGTGCTACAAATGACAAGTGTACTACGAACGTCAAGTTTGCTACGAACGTCAAGTGTGTTACGAACGTCAAGTGTGCTACAAAACGACAAGTGTGCTACGAACGTCAAGTTTGCTACGAACACCAAGTGTGCTACAGACGTCAAGTGTGCTACAAACGATAAGTGTGCTACGAACGTCCAGTTTGCTACGAACGTCAAGTGTGCTGCAAACCTAAAGTGTGCTACGAACGTCAAGTTTGCTACGAACCCCAAGTTTGCTACGAACGTCAAATGTGCTACGAACGTCAAGTGTGCTACGAACGTCAAGTGTGCTACGAACGACAAGTGTGCTATGAACGTTTAGTTTTTCACGAACGTCAAATGTGCTACGAACGTCAAGTGCTACGATTGTCAAGTGTGCTGCAAAGCTCAAGTGTGCTACGAACGTCAAGTTTGCTACGAACGTCAAGTGCTACGAACGTCAAGTGCTACGAACGTCAAGTTTACTACGAACGACAAGTGTAATACAGACGTAAAGTGTGCTACAAAACGACAAGTGTGCTACGAACGTCAAGTGTGCTACGAACGTCAAGTGTGCTACGAACGTCAAGTTTGCTACGAACGTCAAGTGCTACGAACGTCAAGTGCTACGAACGTCAAGTGCTACGAACGTCAAGTGTGCAACGAACGTCAAGTGCTATGAACGTCAAGTGCCACGAACGCCGAGTGCTACGAACGTCAAGTGTGCTACGAACGAAAAGTGTGCTACGAACTTTAAATTTGCTACGAATGTCAAGTTTGCTACGAACGTCAAGTTTGGTATGAACGTCAAGTGTGCTACGAACGTCAAGTGCTACGAACATCAAGTGCTACGAACGTCAAGTGCTACGAACGTCAAGTGCTACGAACGTCAAGTGCTACGAACGTCAAGTGTGCTACGAACGTCAAGTGTGCTACGAACGTCAAGTTTGCTACGAACGTCAAGTGCTACGAACGTCAAGTGCTACGAACGTCAAGTGCTACGAACGTCAAGTGTGCAACGAACGTCAAGTGCTATGAACGTCAAGTGCCACGAACGTCAAGTGCTATGAACGTCAAGTGCCACGAACGTCAAGTGCTACGAACGTCAAGTGTGCTACGAACGAAAAGTGTGCTACGAACTTTAAATTTGCTACGAATGTCAAGTTTGCTACGAACGTCAAGTTTGGTATGAACGTCAAGTGTGCTACGAACGTCAAGTGCTACGAACATCAAGTGCTACGAACGTCAAGTGCTACGAACGTCAAGTGCTACGAACGTCAAGTGTGCTACGAACGTCAAGTGTGCTACGAACGTCAAGTGCTACGAACGTCATGTCTTCTACATACTCAAGTGTGCTACAAACGTCAAGTGTGCCACGAACGTCAAGTGCTACAAACGTCAAGTTTGCTACGAACTTCAAGTGTGCTACGAACGTCAAGTTTGCTGCGAACTTTAAATTTGCTACGAAAGTCAAGTGTGTTACGAACGTCAAGTGCTATGAACGTCAAGTTTGCTACGAACGTCAAGTGTGCAACAGACGTCAAGTGTGCTTAGAACATCAAGTGTGCTATGAACGTCCAGTTTCCTACGAACGACAAGTGCTACGAACGTCAAGTGCTACGAACGTCAAGTGCTACGAACGTCAAGTGCTACGAACGTCAAGTGCTACGAACGTCAAGTGCTACGAACGTCATGTCTTCTACATACGTCAAGTGTGCTACAAACGTCAAGTGTGCCACGAACGTCAAGTGCTACAAACGTCAAGTTTGCTACGAACTTCAAGTGTGCTACGAACGTCAAGTGTGCTACGAACTTTAAATTTGCTACGAACGTCAAGTGTGTTACGAACGTAAAGTGCTATGAACGTCAAGATTGCTACGAACGTCAAGTGTGCAACAGACGTCAAGTGTGCTTAGAACATCAAGTGTGCTATGAACGTCCAGTTTGCTACGAACGACGAGTGTGCTTAGAACATCTAGTGTGCTACGAACGTCAAGTGCTACGAACGTCAAGTGCTACGAACGTCAAGTGTGCTACGAACGTCAAGTGTGCTACGAACGTCAAGTGCTACGAACGTCAAGTGCTACGAACGTCAAGTGCTACGAACGTCAAGTGCTATGAACGTCAAGTTTGCTACGAACGTCAAGTGTGCTACAGACGTCAAGTGTGCTTAGAACATCAAGTGTGCTTAAAACATCAAGTGTGCTACGAACGACAAGTGTGCTTAGAACATCAAGTGTGCTTAGAACATCAAGTGTGCTACGAACGTCAAGTGCTACGAACGTCAAGTGCTACGAACGTCAAGTGCTACGAACGTCAAGTGTGCTACGAACGTCAAGTGTGCTACGAACGTCAAGTGCTACGAACGTCAAGTGCTACGAAAGTCAAGTGCTACGAACGTCAAAGGCTACGAACGTCAAGTGCTACGAACGTCAAGTGCTACGAACGTCAAGTGCTACGAACGTCAAGTGTGCTACGAACGTCAAGTAAGCTACGAACGTCAAGTGCTACGAACGTCATGTCTTCTACATACGTCAAGTGTGCTACAAACGTCAAGTGTGCCACGAACGTCAAGTGCTATGAACGTCAAGTTTGCTACGAACTTCAAGTGTGCTACGAACGTCAAGTGTGCTACGAACTTTAAATTTGCTACGAACGTCAAGTGTGTTTCGAACGTCAAGTGCTATGAACGTCAAGTTTGCTACGAACGTCAAGTGTGCAACAGACGTCAAGTGTGCTTAGAACATCAAGTGTGCTATGAACGTCCAGTTTGCTACGAACGACAAGTGTGCTTAGAACATCAAGTGTGCTACGAACGTCAAGTGCTACGAACGTCAAGTGCTACGAACGTCAAGTGCTACGAACGTCAAGTGCTACGAACGTCAAGTGTGCTACGAACGTCAAGTGCTACGAACGTCAAGTGTGCTACGAACGTCAAGTGTGCTACAGACGTCAAGTGTGCTTAGAACATCAAGTGTGCTACGAACGTCCAGTTTGCTACGAACGACAAGTGTGCTTAGAACATCAAGTGTGCTACGAACGTCAAGTGCTACGAACGTCAAGTGCTACGAACGTCAAGTGCTACGAACGTCAAGTGCTACGAACGTCAAGTGTGCTACGAACGTCAAGTGTGCTACGAACGTCAAGTGCTACGAACGTCAAGTGCTACGAACGTCAAGTGTGCTACAGACGTCAAGTGTGCTTAGAACATCAAATGAGCTACGAACGACAAGTGTGCTACAGACGTCAAATGAGCTACAAACGTTAAATGCTACGAACGTCAAGTTTACTACGAACGACAAGTGTAATACAGACGTAAAGTGTGCTACAAAACGACAAGTGTGCTACGAACGTCAAGTGTGCTACGAACGTCAAGTGTGCTACGAACGTCAAGTACTACGAGCGTCAAGTGCTACGAACGTCATGTTTGCTACGAACGTTAAGTGTGCTGCAGACGTCAAATGTGCTACAAATGACAAGTGTACTACGAACGTCAAGTTTGCTACGAACGTCAAGTGTGTTACGAACGTCAAGTGTGCTACAAAACGACAAGTGTGCTACGAACGTCAAGTTTGCTACGAACGCCAAGTGTGCTACAGACGTCAAGTGTGCTACAAACGATAAGTGTGCTACGAACGTCCAGTTTGCTACGAACGTCAAGTGTGCTGCAAACCTAAAGTGTGCTACGAACGTCAAGTTTGCTACGAACCCCAAGTTTGCTACGAACGTCAAATGTGCTACGAACGTCAAGTGTGCTACGAACGTCAAGTGTGCTACGAACGCCAAGTGTGCTATGAACGTTTAGTTTTTCACGAACGTCAAATGTGCTACGAACGTCAAGTGCTACGATTGTCAAGTGTGCTGCAAAGCTCAAGTGTGCTACGAACGTCAAGTTTGCTACGAACGTCAAGTGCTACGAACGTCAAGTGCTACGAACGTCAAGTGCTACGAACGTCAAGTGTGCAACGAACGTCAAGTGCTACGAACGTCAAGTGCTACGAACGTCAAGTGCTATGAACGTCAAGTGCCACGAACGTCAAGTGCTACGAACGTCAAGTGTGCTACGAACGAAAAGTGCTACAAACGTCAAGTTTGCTACGAACTTCAAGTGTGCTACGAACGTCAAGTTTGCTACGAACTTTAAATTTGCTACGAAAGTCAAGTGTGTTACGAACGTCAAGTGCTATGAACGTCAAGTTTGCTACGAACGTCAAGTGTGCAACAGACGTCAAGTGTGCTTAGAACATCAAGTGTGCTATGAACGTCCAGTTTCCTACGAACGACAAGTGCTACGAACGTCAAGTGCTACGAACGTCAAGTGCTACGAACGTCAAGTGCTACGAACGTCAAGTGCTACGAACGTCAAGTGTGCTACAGACGTCAAGTGTGCTTAGAACATCAAGTGTGCTACGAACGTCCAGTTTGCTACGAACGACAAGTGTGCTTAGAACATCAAGTGTGCTACGAACGTCAAGTGCTACGAACGTAAAGTGCTACGAACGTCAAGTGCTACGAACGTCAAGTGCTACGAACGTCAAGTGCTACGAACGTCAAGTGCTACGAACGTCAAGTGTGCTACAGACGTCAAGTGTGCTTAGAACATCAAGTGTGCTACGAACGTCCAGTTTGCTACGAACGACAAGTGTGCTTAGAACATCAAGTGTGCTACGAACGTCAAGTGCTACGAACGTCAAGTGTGCTACGAACGTCAAGTGCTACGAACGTCAAATGCTACGAACGTCAAGTGCTACGAACGTCAAGTGCTACGAACGTCAAGTGCTACGAACGTCAAGTGTGCTACAGACGTCAAGTGTGCTTAGAACATCAAGTGTGCTACGAACGTCCAGTTTGCTACGAACGACAAGTGTGCTTAGAACATCAAGTGTGCTACGAACGTCAAGTGCTACGAACGTCAAGTGCTACGAACGTCACGTGCTACGAACGTCAAGTGCTACGAACGTCAAGTGCTACGAACGTCAAGTGCTACGAACGTCAAGTGTGCTACGAACGTCAAGTGTGCTACAGACGTCAAGTGTGCTTAGAACATCAAGTGTGCTACGAACGTCCAGTTTGCTACGAACGACAAGTGTGCTTAGAACATCAAGTGTGCTACGAACGTCAAGTGCTACGAACGTCAAGTGCTACGAACGTCAAGTGCTACGAACGTCAAGTGCTACGAACGTCAAGTGCTACGAACGTCAAGTGCTACGAACGTCAAGTGCTACGAACGTCAAGTGTGCTACAGACGTCAAGTGTGCTTAGAACATCAAGTGTGCTACGAACGTCCAGTTTGCTACGAACGACAAGTGTGCTTAGAACATCAAGTGTGCTACGAACGTCAAGTGCTACGAACGTCAAGTGTGCTACGAACGTCAAGTGCTACGAACGTCAAATGCTACGAACGTCAAGTGCTACGAACGTCAAGTGCTACGAACGTCAAGTGCTACGAACGTCAAGTGTGCTACAGACGTCAAGTGTGCTTAGAACAGCAAGTGTGCTACGAACGTCCAGTTTGCTACGAACGACAAGTGTGCTTAGAACATCAAGTGTGCTACGAACGTCAAGTGCTACGAACGTCAAGTGCTACGAACGTCACGTGCTACGAACGTCAAGTGCTACGAACGTCAAGTGCTACGAACGTCAAGTGCTACGAACGTCAAGTGTGCTACGAACGTCAAGTGTGCTAAAGACGTCAAGTGTGCTTAGAACATCAAGTGTGCTACGAACGTCAAGTGTGCTTCGAACGTCAAGTGCTACGAACGTCAAGTGCTACGAACATCAAGTGCTACGAACGTCAAGTGCTACGAACGTCAAGTGCTACGAACGTCAAGTGTGCTACGAACGTCAAGTGCTACGAACGTCATGTCTTCTACATACTCAAACGTGCTACAAACGTCAAGTGTGCCACGAACGTCAAGTGCTACAAACGTCAAGTTTGCTACGAACTTCAAGTGTGCTACGAACGTCAAGTTTGCTACGAACTTTAAATTTGCTACGAACGTCAAGTGTGTTACGAACGTCAAGTGCTATGAACGTCAAGTTTGCTACGAACGTCAAGTGTGCAACAGACGTCAAGTGTGCTTAGAACATCAAGTGTGCTATGAACGTCCAGTTTGCTACGAACGACAAGTGCTACGAACGTCAAATGCTACGAACGTCAAGTGCTACGAACCTCAAGTGCTACGAACGTCAAGTGCTACGAACGTCAAGTGTGCTACAGACGTCAAGTGTGCTTAGAACATCAAGTGTGCTACGAACGTCCAGTTTGCTACGAACGACAAGTGTGCTATGAACGTTTAGTTTTTCACGAACGTCAAATGTGCTACGAACGTCAAGTGCTACGATTGTCAAGTGTGCTGCAAACCTCAAGTGTGCTACGAACGTCAAGTTTGCTACGAACGTCAAGTGCTACGAACGTCAAGTGCTACAGACGTCAAGTGTGCTTAGAACATCAAGTGTGCTACGAACGTCCAGTTTGCTACGAACGACAAGTGTGCTATGAACGTTTAGTTTTTCACGAACGTCAAATGTGCTACGAACGTCAAGTGCTACGATTGTCAAGTGTGCTGCAAACCTCAAGTGTGCTACGAACGTCAAGTTTGCTACGAACGTCAAGTGCTACGAACGTCAAGTGCTACGAACGTCAAGTGCTACGAACGTCAAGTGTGCTACGAACGTCAAGTGCTACGAACGTCAAGTGCTACGAACGTCAAGTGCTATGAACGTCAAGTGTGCTACGAACGAAAAGTGTGCTACGAACTTTAAATTTGCTACGAATGTCAAGTTTGCTACGAACGTCAAGTTTGGTACGAACGTCAAGTGTGCTACGAACGTCAAGTGCTACGAACATCAAGTGCTACGAACGTCAAGTGCTACGAACGTCAAGTGCTACGAACGTCAAGTGTGCTACGAACGTCAAGTGTGCTACGAACGTCAAGTGCTACGAACGTCATGTCTTCTACATACTCAAGTGTGCTACAAACGTCAAGTGTGCCACGAACGTCAAGTGCTACAAACGTCAAGTTTGCTACGAACTTCAAGTGTGCTACGAACGTCAAGTTTGCTACGAACTTTAAATTTGCTACGAAAGTCAAGTGTGTTACGAACGTCAAGTGCTATGAACGTCAAGTGCTACGAACGTCAAGTGCTACGAACGTCAAGTGTGCTACGAACGTCAAGTGTGCTACAGACGTCAAGTGTGCTTAGAACATCAAGTGTGCTACGAACGTCCAGTTTGCTACGAACGACAAGTGTGCTTAGAACATCAAGTGTGCTACGAACGTCAAGTGCTACGAACATCAAGTGCTACGAACGTCAAGTGCTACGAACGTCAAGTGCTACGAACGTCAAGTGCTACGAACGTCAAGTGTGCTACGAACGTCAAGTGCTACGAACGTCAAGTGCTACGAACGTCAAGTGTGCTACAGACGTCAAGTGTGCTTAGAACATCAAGTGTGCTACGAACGTCCAGTTTGCTACGAACGACAAGTGTGCTTAGAACATCAAGTGTGCTACGAACGTCAAGTGCTACGAACGTCAAGTGCTACGAACGTCAAGTGCTACGAACGTCAAGTGCTACGAACGTCAAGTGCTACGAACGTCAAGTGTGCTACGAACGTCAAGTGCTACGAACGTCAAGTGCTACGAACGTCAAGTGTGCTACGAACGTCAAGTGTGCTTCGAACGTCAAGTGCTACGAACGTCAAGTGCTACGAACATCAAGTGCTACGAACGTCAAGTGCTACGAACGTCAAGTGCTACGAACGTCATGTCTTCTACATACTCAAACGTGCTACAAACGTCAAGTGTGCCACGAACGTCAAGTGCTACAAACGTCAAGTTTGCTACGAACTTCAAGTGTGCTACGAACGTCAAGTTTGCTACGAACTTTAAATTTGCTACGAACGTCAAGTGTGTTACGAACGTCAAGTGCTATGAACGTCAAGTTTGCTACGAACGTCAAGTGTGCAACAGACGTCAAGTGTGCTTAGAACATCAAGTGTGCTATGAACGTCCAGTTTGCTACGAACGACAAGTGCTACGAACGTCAAATGCTACGAACGTCAAGTGCTACGAACCTCAAGTGCTACGAACGTCAAGTGCTACGAACGTCAAGTGTGCTACAGACGTCAAGTGTGCTTAGAACATCAAGTGTGCTACGAACGTCCAGTTTGCTACGAACGACAAGTGTGCTTAGAACATCAAGTGTGCTACGAACGTCAAGTGCTACGAACGTCAAGTGCTACGAACGTCAAGTGCTACGAACGTCAAGTGCTACGAACGTCAAGTGCTACGAACGTCAAGTGTGCTACGAACGTCAAGTGTGCTACAGACGTCAAGTGTGCTTAGAACATCAAGTGTGCTACGAACGTCCAGTTTGCTACGAACGACAAGTGTGCTTAGAACATCAAGTGTGCTACGAACGTCAAGTGCTACGAACGTCAAGTGCTACGAACGTCAAGTGCTACGAACGTCAAGTGCTACGAACGTCAAGTGCTACGAACGTCAAGTGCTACGAACGTCAAGTGCTACGAACGTCAAGTGTGCTACGAACGTCAAGTGTGCTACGAACGTCAAGTGCTACGAACGTCAAGTGCTACGAACGTCAAGTGCTACGAACGTCAAGTGTGCTACAGACGTCAAGTGTGCTTAGAACATCAAGTGAGCTACGAACGACAAGTGTGCTACAGACGTCAAATCGACGGGTCCTACGTATACTGGTGTAACCCGCAAAACACCAAAATACGTTTTTTTGCACCAAAAGCCTTAAAATTACCTAAACTTTATACCCTGTAAAAATTATATTATTTTATTCAGTAATTTCAGAGATACAAACTTGTAAACTAATATAAGTGACATGATTTTCGGCCACACGACCATCTACACTGATGTAAGTCACTTGCACCAGTGTAGGTAGTCGCGTGCGCCGCGTCACGTACGCGCAAGTGCCATTTACTCCAGTATGCGCGCTGCGACGGAGTCGGGAGCACGTTAACACTGGTATAACTGCGTTAACTGCTAACGTATTCTTCTGTATCAAAACTATTTCGTGGCCTGTTTTTAGGGGTTGTGTTACTTTTTTACATATTTAACAAGTTTTGTTTGCTTTGAGTAAGTAGTGGTGAGAATTCACAACAATTAAGGGTTCACGAGGTCAATTATTAATAAATTTATGCGTTAAAAATTTACAATCAAATAACTAAGTTGATAGTACTAATATTTCTACAAAAGGGTTTAATTAATGTTCACCTATACTCCATTTGTTTAGGTAATTAACTAAATGTAAACAATTTTGGTATGTCTTTTAAACAAAATGTGATCTTTAAAAATGTAAAATACGTTTTACAACTTGAAATACATTCAGATTTTCTAAAACTATAGTTAATTGATTTATAAGCAGTAATATCCAAATTAAAAATTATTTTTTTGGTTAAAAAGTAACGCCAAGATTGTTTACATTTAGTTAACTACCTAAACAAATGGAGTATAATGCAAGATACAGATTGTACTGCTTGTAGATTTGTTTGTGCCGCCTGCATTAATTTTTTACGTATAAATTATATAATGTAGGTGCGTCTACATACCTACGTACCTACTGCATACTCTTCACGCTAAATTATAGAGTTTGTTTTTCCCTTTTTAGTTAGTGGTTGTTTTTTTACAGTCGGGTTTTTTTGTTTTTTTTTATTATTATTTTATTCTTTCAATAAATTTTACAATTATATCAGTAGGAATACAAAGTAGTAGTATACGAAGTCACATGTGACTTTGTTTTATTTTCTTGATATTGTTATCTGACGTAACCTACATTATTTTAATAATAATATCTATTTACGAATAAAATATAAAGCTATACTACTTTTAATACATTTTTTGCAGCAATTAACGTAAGGAGTTACCAAATTTTGCTACTTGGTAACTGACGAAACAATTTTTTTTTATGTACCCAAGTACATCATTTTTAAAGGTGTAGAAATATTCCAGAGGTAAACAATATAACAATATTCGCAACGTCAGTTTATTTTGGTAAAGTTGTAGTATTGAAAAAACAATTAAGTTCAATCAAAACTTAAGTATAGTAATACAAAAGACATTCAAATTAAACTTATAAAGGACTTAGTGGTCGCCCGCAACTTCGACCGCACGAGTGTCGGTTATAACTGCAAAACATTGCCCTCCTCTGACGCAGTCGGTTAAAAAGTCTATGTTTTAATCCAGGTTGACAGCTAACTCAATACGAAATTTCTTCAAAATTGGTTAAGTCGTTTGAGCGTCAAAGAGTAACAAACATCCATACTTATGCAACTTTCGCGTTAACTATACTAGCAGGATATTTTCAAATGTATGAAATGCATATTTAAACAAGTATAACGAGTGTGGTGATGTGATAAGGTATTCGTATGAAGGGTGTCCTACACAAATCACCATTTAATACAAGTTGTAAAAATGTAATGAATTTTCCATCATCTGATTTAGACTCTAAGGTCTCATTGCCCTGTTTTTAGGGGTTGTGTTACTTTTTTATACATTTAACAAGTTATGTACACAACTATACACTTAATAGAAGCACATAGTTCGAAAAGAGTTGCACAAAGGTTATACTAATTTCTTTAAAATACCTTTTCTAGCGGATCTGCAAAGGGAGAAAAATTAGAAACATCAACGTACAAAAACTAGTGGACGTAACTGAACAGACATAACGTACGTAACTGACGTAAGGTAACTGAAAAATAATAGTGGAAATGCTATTTATAAGAAAAATTACATGAAATTCAAGACAAGCTAGTCTTGAAAAAAAAAAAAACAATTAGGTAATATCGTAAGAAAACCTCTTTAAAAATCAAACCTTTTTTTTACTTAAAAAAAGAAGATTACATTTTTTTGTTTTTTATTTTTAAGATTGCAAGGCCAATGATTTTATTTTTCATTATTAAGAATGCTAGTATGTAATAATTAAGTGTTATTTTGTATTTGAAATGTTTTTTTTTTAACTTCTTGCCACTTTAATTTAAATATTCACACTTAATAATAATTCAGCAAACTGTTGCAAGTAGCTTTCCAGTACTGAGTAAACTGTTGTAAGTGTTAAAAACTCGATAAAAGTAGATAAAAGTAGGTATTATTTTTAATATCATAACCTCACATTGGTCAATAACACGGAAATACTACGTTTAAAGAGTTAAATTCTTCAGATTTGCTTTATTATAAGTATAAGCAAGTACACTATATACTGGTATAAGTGGCCACTTGTATCAGTTTACAGGTTCTACCGTAGTAAAGAAAACAGGCTACATCAATGCAAGTTAACCTATTTTCCAAAGTATAAAAAAAGAAGAAAAGCCAATAATGCAGTTTTATTTCTTAAATATTAAAATATAACATACTAAAATATCTAGTGTTTTTATTGATTTACGACAAAGTTACAAGCTTCAGAACCTTTAAACCGCTCTCTTGAAAAGTTGTGTTTTTGCACTTGTACTAGTCTACGTAGGACCCGTCGAAATGAGCTACAAACGTTAAATGCTACGAACGTCAAGTTTACTACGAACGACAAGTGTAATACAGACGTAAAGTGTGCTACAAAACGACAAGTGTGCTACGAACGTCAAGTGTGCTACGAACGTCAAGTGTGCTACGAACGTCAAGTACTACGAGCGTCAAGTGCTACGAACGTCATGTTTGCTACGAACGTTAAGTGTGCTGCAGACGTCAAATGTGCTACAAATGACAAGTGTACTACGAACGTCAAGTTTGCTACGAACGTCAAGTGTGTTACGAACGTCAAGTGTGCTACAAAACGACAAGTGTGCTACGAACGTCAAGTTTGCTACGAACGCCAAGTGTGCTACAGACGTCAAGTGTGCTACAAACGATAAGTGTGCTACGAACGTCCAGTTTGCTACGAACGTCAAGTGTGCTGCAAACCTAAAGTGTGCTACGAACGTCAAGTTTGCTACGAACCCCAAGTTTGCTACGAACGTCAAATGTGCTACGAACGTCAAGTGTGCTACGAACGTCAAGTGTGCTACGAACGACAAGTGTGCTATGAACGTTTAGTTTTTCACGAACGTCAAATGTGCTACGAACGTCAAGTGCTACGATTGTCAAGTGTGCTGCAAAGCTCAAGTGTGCTACGAACGTCAAGTTTGCTACGAACGTCAAGTGCTACGAACGTCAAGTGCTACGAACGTCAAGTTTACTACGAACGACAAGTGTAATACAGACGTAAAGTGTGCTACAAAACGACAAGTGTGCTACGAACGTCAAGTGTGCTACGAACGTCAAGTGTGCTACGAACGTCAAGTACTACGAGCGTCAAGTGCTACGAACGTCATGTTTGCTACGAACGTTAAGTGTGCTGCAGACGTCAAATGTGCTACAAATGACAAGTGTACTACGAACGTCAAGTTTGCTACGAACGTCAAGTGTGTTACGAACGTCAAGTGTGCTACAAAACGACAAGTGTGCTACGAACGTCAAGTTTGCTACGAACGCCAAGTGTGCTACAGACGTCAAGTGTGCTACAAACGATAAGTGTGCTACGAACGTCCAGTTTGCTACGAACGTCCAGTGTGCTGCAAACCTAAAGTGTGCTACGAACGTCAAGTTTGCTACGAACCCCAAGTTTGCTACGAACGTCAAATGTGCTACGAACGTCAAGTGTGCTACGAACGTCAAGTGTGCTACGAACGACAAGTGTGCTATGAACGTTTAGTTTTTCACGAACGTCAAATGTGCTACGAACGTCAAGTGCTACGATTGTCAAGTGTGCTGCAAAGCTCAAGTGTGCTACGAACGTCAAGTTTGCTACGAACGTCAAGTGCTACGAACGTCAAGTGCTACGAACGTCAAGTGCTACGAACGTCAAGTGTGCTACGAACGTCAAGTGCTACGAACGTCAAGTGCTACGAACGTCAAGTGCTATGAACGTCAAGTGCCACGAACGTCAATTGCTACGAACGTCAAGTGTGCTACGAACGAAAAGTGTGCTACGAACTTTAAATTTGCTACGAATGTCAAGTTTGCTACGAACGTCAAGTTTGGTACGAACGTCAAGTGTGCTACGAACGTCAAGTGCTACGAACATCAAGTGCTACGAACGTCAAGTGCTACGAACGTCAAGTGCTACGAACGTCAAGTGTGCTACGAACGTCAAGTGTGCTACGAACGTCAAGTGCTACGAACGTCATGTCTTCTACATACTCAAGTGTGCTACAAACGTCAAGTGTGCCACGAACGTCAAGTGCTACAAACGTCAAGTTTGCTACGAACTTCAAGTGTGCTACGAACGTCAAGTTTGCTACGAACTTTAAATTTGCTACGAAAGTCAAGTGTGTTACGAACGTCAAGTGCTATGAACGTCAAGTTTGCTACGAACGTCAAGTGTGCAACAGACGTCAAGTGTGCTTAGAACATCAAGTGTGCTATGAACGTCCAGTTTCCTACGAACGACAAGTGCTACGAACGTCAAGTGCTACGAACGTCAAGTGCTACGAACGTCAAGTGCTACGAACGTCAAGTGCTACGAACGTCAAGTGTGCTACAGACGTCAAGTGTGCTTAGAACATCAAGTGTGCTACGAACGTCCAGTTTGCTACGAACGACAAGTGTGCTTAGAACATCAAGTGTGCTACGAACGTCAAGTGCTACGAACGTCAAGTGCTACGAACGTCAAGTGCTACGAACGTCAAGTGCTACGAACGTCAAGTGCTACGAACGTCAAGTGTGCTACGAACGTCAAGTGTGCTACAGACGTCAAGTGTGCTTAGAACATCAAGTGTGCTACGAACGTCCAGTTTGCTACGAACGACAAGTGTGCTTAGAACATCAAGTGTGCTACGAACGTCAAGTGCTACGAACGTCAAGTGTGCTACGAACGTCAAGTGCTACGAACGTCAAATGCTACGAACGTCAAGTGTGTTACGAACGTCAAGTGTGCTACAAAACGACAAGTGTGCTACGAACGTCAAGTTTGCTACGAACGCCAAGTGTGCTACAGACGTCAAGTGTGCTACAAACGATAAGTGTGCTACGAACGTCCAGTTTGCTACGAACGTCAAGTGTGCTGCAAACCTAAAGTGTGCTACGAACGTCAAGTTTGCTACGAACCCCAAGTTTGCTACGAACGTCAAATGTGCTACGAACGTGAAGTGTGCTACGAACGTCAAGTGTGCTACGAACGACAAGTGTGCTACGAACGTCAAGTTTGCTACGAACGTCAAGTGTGTTACGAACGTCAAGTGTGCTACAAAACGACAAGTGTGCTACGAACGTCAAGTTTGCTACGAACGCCAAGTGTGCTACAGACGTCAAGTGTGCTACAAACGATAAGTGTGCTACGAACGTCCAGTTTGCTACGAACGTCAAGTGTGCTGCAAACCTAAAGTGTGCTACGAACGTCAAGTTTGCTACGAACCCCAAGTTTGCTACGAACGTCAAATGTGCTACGAACGTCAAGTGTGCTACGAACGTCAAGTGTGCTACGAACGACAAGTGTGCTATGAACGTTTAGTTTTTCACGAACGTCAAATGTGCTACGAACGTCAAGTGCTACGATTGTCAAGTGTGCTGCAAACCTCAAGTGTGCTACGAACGTCAAGTTTGCTACGGACGTCAAGTGCTACGAACGTCAAGTGCAACGAACGTCAAGTGCTACGAACGTCAAGTGTGCTACGAACGTCAAGTGCTACGAACGTCAAGTGCTACGAACGTCAAGTGCTACGAACGTCAAGTGCTATGAACGTCAAGTGTGCTACGAACGAAAAGTGTGCTACGAACTTTAAATTTGCTACGAATGTCAAGTTTGCTACGAACGTCAAGTTTGGTACGAACGTCAAGTGTGCTACGAACGTCAAGTGCTACGAACATCAAGTGCTACGAACGTCAAGTGCTACGAACGTCAAGTGCTACGAACGTCAAGTGTGCTACGAACGTCAAGTGTGCTACGAACGTCAAGTGCTACGAACGTCATGTCTTCTACATACTCAAGTGTGCTACAAACGTCAAGTGTGCCACGAACGTCAAGTGCTACAAACGTCAAGTTTGCTACGAACTTCAAGTGTGCTACGAACGTCAAGTTTGCTACGAACTTTGAATTTGCTACGAAAGTCAAGTGTGTTACGAACGTCAAGTGCTATGAACGTCAAGTTTGCTACAGACGTCAAGTGTGCTTAGAACATCAAGTGTGCTACGAACGTCCAGTTTGCTACGAACGACAAGTGTGCTTAGAACATCAAGTGTGCTACGAACGTCAAGTGCTACGAACGTCAAGTGCTACGAACGTCAAGTGCTACGAACGTCAAGTGCTACGAACGTCAAGTGCTACGAACGTCAAGTGCTACGAACGTCAAGTGTGCTACGAACGTCAAGTGCTACGAACGTCAAGTGCTACGAACGTCAAGTGTGCTACAGACGTCAAGTGTGCTTAGAACATCAAGTGTGCTACGAACGTCCAGTTTGCTACGAACGACAAGTGTGCTTAGAACATCAAGTGTGCTACGAACGTCAAGTGCTACGAACGTCAAGTGTGCTACAGACGTCAAGTGTGCTTAGAACATCAAGTGTGCTACGAACGTCCAGTTTGCTACGAACGACAAGTGTGCTTAGAACATCAAGTGTGCTATGAACGTCCAGTTTGCTACGAACGACAAGTGCTACGAACGTCAAGTGCTACGAACGTCAAGTGCTACGAACGTCAAGTGCTACGAACGTCAAGTGCTACGAACGTCAAGTGTGCTACAGACGTCAAGTGTGCTTAGAACATCAAGTGTGCTACGAACGTCCAGTTTGCTACGAACGTCAAGTGCTACGAACGTCAAGTGCTACGAACGTCAAGTGCTACGAACGTCAAGTGCTACGAACGTCAAGTGTGCTACAGACGTCAAGTGTGCTTAGAACATCAAGTGTGCTACGAACGTCCAGTTTGCTACGAACGACAAGTGTGCTTAGAACATCAAGTGTGCTACGAACGTCAAGTGCTACGAACGTCAAGTGCTACGAACGTCAAGTGCTACGAACGTCAAGTGCTACGAACGTCAAGTGCTACGAACGTCAAGTGTGCTACGAACGTCAAGTGTGCTACAGACGTCAAGTGTGCTTAGAACATCAAGTGTGCTACGAACGTCCAGTTTGCTACGAACGACAAGTGTGCTTAGAACATCAAGTGTGCTACGAACGTCAAGTGCTACGAACGTCAAGTGTGCTACGAACGTCAAGTGCTACGAACGTCAAATGCTACGAACGTCAAGTGTGTTACGAACGTCAAGTGTGCTACAAAACGACAAGTGTGCTACGAACGTCAAGTTTGCTACGAACGCCAAGTGTGCTACAGACGTCAAGTGTGCTACAAACGATAAGTGTGCTACGAACGTCCAGTTTGCTACGAACGTCAAGTGTGCTGCAAACCTAAAGTGTGCTACGAACGTCAAGTTTGCTACGAACCCCAAGTTTGCTACGAACGTCAAATGTGCTACGAACGTGAAGTGTGCTACGAACGTCAAGTGTGCTACGAACGACAAGTGTGCTACGAACGTCAAGTTTGCTACGAACGTCAAGTGTGTTACGAACGTCAAGTGTGCTACAAAACGACAAGTGTGCTACGAACGTCAAGTTTGCTACGAACGCCAAGTGTGCTACAGACGTCAAGTGTGCTACAAACGATAAGTGTGCTACGAACGTCCAGTTTGCTACGAACGTCAAGTGTGCTGCAAACCTAAAGTGTGCTACGAACGTCAAGTTTGCTACGAACCCCAAGTTTGCTACGAACGTCAAATGTGCTACGAACGTCAAGTGTGCTACGAACGTCAAGTGTGCTACGAACGACAAGTGTGCTATGAACGTTTAGTTTTTCACGAACGTCAAATGTGCTACGAACGTCAAGTGCTACGATTGTCAAGTGTGCTGCAAACCTCAAGTGTGCTACGAACGTCAAGTTTGCTACGGACGTCAAGTGCTACGAACGTCAAGTGCAACGAACGTCAAGTGCTACGAACGTCAAGTGTGCTACGAACGTCAAGTGCTACGAACGTCAAGTGCTACGAACGTCAAGTGCTACGAACGTCAAGTGCTATGAACGTCAAGTGTGCTACGAACGAAAAGTGTGCTACGAACTTTAAATTTGCTACGAATGTCAAGTTTGCTACGAACGTCAAGTTTGGTACGAACGTCAAGTGTGCTACGAACGTCAAGTGCTACGAACATCAAGTGCTACGAACGTCAAGTGCTACGAACGTCAAGTGCTACGAACGTCAAGTGTGCTACGAACGTCAAGTGTGCTACGAACGTCAAGTGCTACGAACGTCATGTCTTCTACATACTCAAGTGTGCTACAAACGTCAAGTGTGCCACGAACGTCAAGTGCTACAAACGTCAAGTTTGCTACGAACTTCAAGTGTGCTACGAACGTCAAGTTTGCTACGAACTTTGAATTTGCTACGAAAGTCAAGTGTGTTACGAACGTCAAGTGCTATGAACGTCAAGTTTGCTACAGACGTCAAGTGTGCTTAGAACATCAAGTGTGCTACGAACGTCCAGTTTGCTACGAACGACAAGTGTGCTTAGAACATCAAGTGTGCTACGAACGTCAAGTGCTACGAACGTCAAGTGCTACGAACGTCAAGTGCTACGAACGTCAAGTGCTACGAACGTCAAGTGCTACGAACGTCAAGTGCTACGAACGTCAAGTGTGCTACGAACGTCAAGTGCTACGAACGTCAAGTGCTACGAACGTCAAGTGTGCTACAGACGTCAAGTGTGCTTAGAACATCAAGTGTGCTACGAACGTCCAGTTTGCTACGAACGACAAGTGTGCTTAGAACATCAAGTGTGCTACGAACGTCAAGTGCTACGAACGTCAAGTGTGCTACAGACGTCAAGTGTGCTTAGAACATCAAGTGTGCTACGAACGTCCAGTTTGCTACGAACGACAAGTGTGCTTAGAACATCAAGTGTGCTATGAACGTCCAGTTTGCTACGAACGACAAGTGCTACGAACGTCAAGTGCTACGAACGTCAAGTGCTACGAACGTCAAGTGCTACGAACGTCAAGTGCTACGAACGTCAAGTGTGCTACAGACGTCAAGTGTGCTTAGAACATCAAGTGTGCTACGAACGTCCAGTTTGCTACGAACGACAAGTGTGCTTAGAACATCAAGTGTGCTACGAACGTCAAGTGCTACGAACGTCAAGTGCTACGAACGTCAAGTGCTACGAACGTCAAGTGCTACGAACGTCAAGTGCTACGAACGTCAAGTGCTACGAACGTCAAGTGTGCTACGAACGTCAAGTGCTACGAACGTCAAGTGCTACGAACGTCAAGTGCTACGAACGTCAAGTGTGCTACAGACGTCAAGTGTGCTTAGAACATCAAGTGTGCTACGAACGTCCAGTTTGCTACGAACGACAAGTGTGCTTAGAACATCAAGTGTGCTACGAACGTCAAGTGCTACGAACGTCAAGTGTGCTACAGACGTCAAGTGAGCTTAGAACATCAAGTGTGCTACGAACGTCCAGTTTGCTACGAACGACAAGTGTGCTTAGAACATCAAGTGTGCTACGAACGTCAAGTGCTACGAACGTCAAGTGCTACGAACGTCAAGTGCTACGAACGTCAAGTGCTACAAACGTCAAGTGCTACGAACGTCAAGTGTGCTACGAACGTCAAATGTGCTACGAACGTCAAGTGCTACGAACGTCAAGTGCTACGAACGTCAAGTGCTACGAACGTCAAGTGTGCTACAGACGTCAAGTGTGCTTAGAACATCAAGTGTGCTACGAACGTCCAGTTTGCTACGAACGACAAGTGTGCTTAGAACATCAAGTGTGCTACGAACGTCAAGTGCTACGAACGTCAAGTACTACGAACGTCAAGTGCTACGAACGTCAAGTGCTACGAACGTCAAGTGCTACGAACGTCAAGTGCTACGAACGTCAAGTGCTACGAACGTCAAGTGCTACGAACGTCAAGTGCTACGAACGTCAAGTGCTACGAACGTCAAGTGTGCTACGAACGTCAAGTGCTACGAACGTCATGTCTTCTACATACGTCAAGTGTGCTACAAACGTCAAGTGTGCCACGAACGTCAAGTGCTACAAACGTCAAGTTTGCTACGAACTTCAAGTGTGCTACGAACGTCAAGTGTGTTACGAACTTTAAATTTGCTACGAACGTCAAGTGTGTTACGAACGTAAAGTGCTATGAACGTCAAGATTGCTACGAACGTCAAGTGTGCAACAGACGTCAAGTGTGCTTAGAACATCAAGTGTGCTATGAACGTCCAGTTTGCTACGAACGACGAGTGTGCTTAGAACATCTAGTGTGCTACGAACGTCAAGTGCTACGAACGTCAAGTGCTACGAACGTCAAGTGTGCTACGAACGTCAAGTGTGCTACGAACGTCAAGTGCTACGAACGTCAAGTGCTACGAACGTCAAGTGCTACGAACGTCAAGTGCTATGAACGTCAAGTTTGCTACGAACGTCAAGTGTGCTACAGACGTCAAGTGTGCTTAGAACATCAAGTGTGCTTAAAACATCAAGTGTGCTACGAACGTCAAGTGCTACGAACGTCAAGTGCTACGAACGTCAAGTGTGCTACGAACGTTAAGTGTGCTACGAACGTCAAGTGCTACGAACGTCATGTCTTCTACATACGTCAAGTGTGCTACAAACGTCAAGTGTGCCACGAACGTCAAGTGCTACGAACGTCAAGTGCTACGAACGTCAAGTGCTACGAACGTCAAGTGCTACGAACGTCAAGTGTGCTACGAACGTCAAGTGCTACGAACGTCAAATGCTACGAACGTCAAGTGCTACGAATGTCAAGTGTGCTACGAACGTCAAGTGTGCTACGAACGTCAAGTGCTACGAACGTCATGTCTTCTACATACGTCAAGTGTGCTACAAACGTCAAGTGTGCCACGAACGTCAAGTGCTACAAACGTCAAGTTTGCTACGAACTTCAAGTGTGCTACGAACGTCAAGTGTGCTACGAACTTTAAATTTGCTACGAACGTCAAGTGTGCAACAGACGTCAAGTGTGCTTAGAACATCAAGTGTGCTATGAACGTCCAGTTTGCTACGAACGACAAGTGTGCTTAGAACATCAAGTGTGCTACGAACGTCAAGTGTGCAACAGACGTCAAGTGTGCTTAGAACAGCAAGTGTGCTATGAACGTCCAGTTTGCTACGAACGACAAGTGTGCTTAGAACATCAAGTGTGCTACGAACGTCAAGTGCTACGAACGTCAAGTGCTACGAACGTCAAGTGCTACGAACGTCAAGTGCTACGAACGTCAAGTGTGCTACGAACGTCAAGTGTGCTACGAACTTCAAGTGCTACGAACGTCAAGTGCTACGAACGTCAAGTGCTACGAACGTCAAGTGCTACGAACGTCAAGTGCTACGAACGTCAAGTGTGCTACGAACGTCAAGTGTGCTACGAACGTCAAGTGCTACGAACGTCATGTCTTCTACATACGTCAAGTGTGCTACAAACGTCAAGTGTGCCACGAACGTCAAGTGCTATGAACGTCAAGTTTGCTACGAACGTCAAGTGTGCTACAGACGTCAAGTGTGCTTAGAACATCAAGTGTGCTATGAACGTCCAGTTTGTTACGAACGTCAAATGTGCTACGAACGTCAAGTGCTACGAACGTCAAGTGTGCTACGAACGTCAAGTGTGCTACGAACGTCAAGTGCTACGAACGTCAAGTGCTACGAACGTCAAGTGTGCTACGAACGTTAAGTGTGCTACGAACGTCAAGTGCTACGAACGTCATGTTTGCTACGAACGTCAAGTGTGCTACAGACGTCAAGTGTGCTTAGAACATCAAGTGTGCTATGAACGTCCAGTTTGTTACGAACGTCAAATGTGCTACGAACGTCAAGTGCTACGAACGTCAAGTGTGCTACGAACGTCAAGTGTGCTACGAACGTCAAGTGCTACGAACGTCAAGTGCTACGAACGTCAAGTGCTACGAACGTCAAGTGTGCTACAAACGTTAAGTGTGCTACGAACGTCAAGTGCTACGAACGTCATGTCTTCTACATACGTCAAGTGTGCTACAAACGTCAAGTGTGCCACGAACGTCAAGTGCTACGAACGTCAAGTGCTACGAACGTCAAGTGCTACGAACGTCAAGTGCTACGAACGTCAAGTGTGCTACGAACGTCAAGTGCCACGAACGTCAAATGCTACGAACGTCAAGTGCTACGAACGTCAAGTGCTACGAACGTCAAGTGTGCTACGAACGTCAAGTGTGCTACGAACGTCAAGTGCTACGAACGTCATGTCTTCTACATACGTCAAGTGTGCTACAAACGTCAAGTGTGCCACGAACGTCAAGTGCTACAAACGTCAAGTTTGCTACGAACTTCAAGTGTGCTACGAACGTCAAGTGTGCTACGAACTTTAAATTTGCTACGAACGTCAAGTGTGCAACAGACGTCAAGTGTGCTTAGAACATCAAGTGTGCTATGAACGTCCAGTTTGCTACGAACGACAAGTGTGCTTAGAACATCAAGTGTGCTACGAACGTCAAGTGTGCAAAAGACGTCAAGTGTGCTTAGAACAGCAAGTGTGCTATGAACGTCCAGTTTGCTACGAACGACAAGTGTGCTTAGAACATCAAGTGTGCTACGAACGTCAAGTGCTACAAACGTCAAGTGCTACGAACGTCAAGTGCTACGAACGTCAAGTGCTACGAACGTCAAGTGTGCTACGAACGTCAAGTGTGCTACGAACTTCAAGTGCTACGAACGTCAAGTGCTACAAACGTCAAGTGCTACGAACGTCAAGTGCTATGAACGTCAAGTTTGCTTCGAACTTCAAGTGTGCTACAGACGTCAAGTGTGCTTAGAACATCAAGTGTGCTACGAACGTCCAGTTTGCTACGAACGACAAGTGTGCTTAGAACATCAAGTGTGCTACGAACGTCAAGTGCTACGAACGTCAAGTGCTACGAACTCCAAGTGTGCTACGAACGTCAAGTGTGCTACGAACTTTAAATTTGCTACGAACGTCAAGTGTGTTCCGAACGTCAAGTGCTATGAACGTCAAGTTTGCTACGAACGTCAAGTGTGCAACAGACGTCAAGTGTGCTTAGAACAGCAAGTGTGCTATGAACGTCCAGTTTGCTACGAACGACAAGTGTGCTTAGAACATCAAGTGTGCTACGAACGTCAAGTGCTACGAACGTCAAGTGCTACGAACGTCAAGTGCTACGAACGTCAAGTGCTACGAACGTCAAGTGTGCTACGAACGTCAAGTGTGCTACGAACGTCAAGTGCTACGAACGTCAAGTGCTACGAACGTCAAGTGCTACGAACGTCAAGTGCTACGAACGTCAAGTGTGCCACGAACGTCAAGTGCTACGAACGTCAAGTGCTACGAACGTCAAGTGCTATGAACGTCAAGTGCTACGAACGTCAAGTGTGCTACGAACGTCAAGTGCTACGAACGTCAAATGCTACGAACGTCAAGTGCTACGAACGTCAAGTGCTACGAACGTCAAATGCTACGAACGTCAAGTGCTACGAACGTCAAGTGCTACGAACGTCAAGTGTGCTACGAACGTCAAGTGCTACGAACGTCATGTCTTCTACATACGTCAAGTGTGCTACAAACGTCAAGTGTGCCACGAACGTCAAGTGCTACAAACGTCAAGTTTGCTACGAACTTCAAGTGTGCTACGAACGTCAAGTGTGCTACGAACTTTAAATTTGCTACGAACGTCAAGTGTGTTTCGAACGTCAAGTGCTATGAACGTCAAGTTTGCTACGAACGTCAAGTGTGCAACAGACGTCAAGTGTGCTTAGAACATCAAGTGTGCTATGAACGTCCAGTTTGCTACGAACGACAAGTGTGCTTAGAACATCAAGTGTGCTACGAACGTCAAGTGCTACGAACGTCAAGTGCTACGAACGTCAAGTGCTACGAACGTCAAGTGCTACGAACGTAAAGTGTGCTACGAACGTCAAGTGCTACGAACGTCATGTCTTCTACATACGTCAAGTGTGCTACAAACGTCAAGTGTGCCACGAACGTCAAGTGCTACAAACGTCAAGTTTGCTACGAACTTCAAGTGTGCTACGAACGTCAATTGTGCTACGAACTTTAAATTTGCTACGAACGTCAAGTGTGTTCCGAACGTCAAGTGCTATGAACGTCAAGTTTGCTACGAACGTCAAGTGTGCAACAGACGTCAAGTGTGCTTAGAACAGCAAGTGTGCTATGAACGTCCAGTTTGCTACGAACGACAAGTGTGCTTAGAACATCAAGTGTGCTACGAACGTCAAGTGCTACGAACGTCAAGTGCTACGAACGTCAAGTGCTACGAACGTCAAGTGCTACGAACGTCAAGTGTGCTACGAACGTCAAGTGTGCTACGAACGTCAAGTGCTACGAACGTCAAGTGCTACAAACGTCAAGTGCTACGAACGTCAAGTGCTATGAACGTCAAGTTTGCTTCGAACGTCAAGTGCTACGAACGTCAAGTGCTACGAACGTCAAGTGCTACGAACGTCAAGTGCTACGAACGTCAAGTGCTACGAACGTCAAGTGTGCTACGAACGTCAAGTGTGCTACAGACGTCAAGTGTGCTTAGAACATCAAGTGTGCTACGAACGTCCAGTTTGCTACGAACGACAAGTGTGCTTAGAACATCAAGTGTGCTACGAACGTCAAGTGCTACGAACATCAAATGCTACGAACGTCAAGTGCTACGAACGTCAAGTGCTACGAACGTCAAGTGTGCTACGAACGTCAAGTGCTACGAACGTCAAGTGCTACGAACGTCAAGTGTGCTACAGACGTCAAGTGTGCTTAGAACATCAAGTGTGCTACGAACGTCCAGTTTGCTACGAACGACAAGTGTGCTTAGAACATCAAGTGTGCTACGAACGTCAAGTGCTACGAACGTCAAGTGCTACGAACGTCAAGTGCTACGAACGTCAAGTGCTACGAACGTCAAGTGCTACGAACGTCAAGTGTGCTACGAACGTCAAGTGCTACGAACGTCAAGTGCTACGAACGTCAAGTGTGCTACGAACGTCAAGTGTGCTTCGAACGTCAAGTGCTACGAACGTCAAGTGCTACGAACGTCAAGTGCTACGAACGTCAAGAGCTACGAACGTCAAGTGTGCTACGAACGTCAAGTGTGCTACGAACGTCAAGTGTGCTACGAACGTCAATTGCTACGAACGTCAGTTGCTACGAACGTCAAGTGTGCTACGAACGTCAAGTGCTACGAACGTCAAGTGCTACGAAAGTCAAGTGCTACGAACGTCAAAGGCTACGAACGTCAAGTGCTACGAACGTCAAGTGTGCTACGAACGTCAAGTGCTACGAACGTCAAGTGCTACGAACGTCCAGTTTGTTACGAACGTCAAATGTGCTACGAACGTCAAGTGCTACGAACGTCAAGTGTGCTACGAACGTCAAGTGTGCTACGAACGGTCAAGTGCTACGAACGTCAAGTGCTACGAACGTCAAGTGCTACGAACGTCAAGTGTGCTACGAACGTTAAGTGTGCTACGAACGTCAAGTGCTACGAACGTCATGTCTTCTACATACGTCAAGTGTGCTACAAACGTCAAGTGTGCCACGAACGTCCAAGTGCTACGAACGTCAAGTGCTACGAACGTCAAGTGCTACGAACGTCAAGTGCTACGAACGTCAAGTGTGCTACGAACGTCAAGTGCTACGAACGTCAAATGCTACGAACGTCAAGTGCTACGAATGTCAAGTGTGCTACGAACGTCAAGTGTGCTACGAACGTCAAGTGCTACGAACGTCATGTCTTCTACATACGTCAAGTGTGCTACAAACGTCAAGTGTGCCACGAACGTCAAGGTGCTACAAACGTCAAGTTTGCTACGAACTTCAAGTGTGCTACGAACGTCAAGTGTGCTACGAACTTTAAATTTGCTACGAACGTCAAGTGTGCAACAGACGTCAAGTGTGCTTAGAACATCAAGTGTGCTATGAACGTCCAGTTTGCTACGAACGACAAGTGTGCTTAGAACATCAAGTGTGCTACGAACGTCAAGTGTGCAACAGACGTCAAGTGTGCTTAGAACAGCAAGTGTGCTATGAACGTCCAGTTTGCTACGAACGACAAGTGTGCTTAGAACATCAAGTGTGCTACGAACGTCAAGTGCTACGAACGTCAAGTGCTACGAACGTCAAGTGCTACGAACGTCAAGTGCTACGAACGTCAAGTGTGCTACGAACGTCAAGTGTGCTACGAACTTCAAGTGCTACGAACGTCAAGTGCTACAAACGTCAAGTGCTACGAACGTCAAGTGCTATGAACGTCAAGTTTGCTTCGAACGTCAAGTGTGCTACAGACGTCAAGTGTGCTTAGAACATCAAGTGTGCTACGAACGTCCAGTTTGCTACGAACGACAAGTGTGCTTAGAACATCAAGTGTGCTACGAACGTCAAGTGCTACGAACGTCAAGTGCTACGAACTTCAAGTGTGCTACGAACGTCAAGTGTGCTACGAACTTTAAATTTGCTACGAACGTCAAGTGTGTTCCGAACGTCAAGTGCTATGAACGTTAAGTTTGCTACGAACGTCAAGTGTGCAACAAGACGTCAAGTGTGCTTAGAACAGCAAGTGTGCTATGAACGTCCAGTTTGCTATACGAACGACAAGTGTGCTTAGAACATCAAGTGTGCTACGAACGTCAAGTGCTACGAACGTCAAGTGCTACGAACGTCAAGTGCTACGAACGGCAAGTGCTACGAACGTCAAGTGTGCTACGAACGTCAAGTGTGCTACGAACGTCAAGTGCTACGAACGTCAAGTGCTACAAACGTCAAGTGCTACGAACGTCAAGTGCTATGAACGTCAAGTTTGCTTCGAACGTCAAGTGTGCTACAGACGTCAAGTGTGCTTAGAACATCAAGTGTGCTACGAACGTCCAGTTTGCTACGAACGACAAGTGTGCTTAGAACATCAAGTGTGCTACGAACGTCAAGTGCTACGAACGTCAAGTGCTACGAACGTCATGTCTTCTACATACGTCAAGTGTGCTACAAACGTCAAGTGTGCCACGAACGTCAAGTGCTACGAACGTCAAGTGCTACGAACGTCAAGTGCTACGAACGTCAAGTGCTACGAACGTCAAGCGTGGTACGAACGTCAAGTGCTACGAACGTCATGTTTGCTACGAACGTTAATTGTGCTGCAGACGTCAAATGTGCTACAAACGACAAGTGTGCTACGAAGGTCAAGTTTGCTACGAACGTCAAGTGTTCTTACGAACGTCAAGTGCTACGAACGTCAAGTGTGTTACGAACGTCAAGTGTGCTACAAAACGACGAGTGTGCTACGAACGTCAAGTGTGCCACGAACGTCAAGTGTGCTACGAACTTTAAATTTGCTACGAACGTCAAGTGTGTTACGAACGTCAAGTGCTATGAACGTCAAGTTTGCTACGAACGTCAAGTGTGCTACAGACGTCAAGTGTGCTTAGAACATCAAGTGTGCTATGAACGTCCAGTTTTCTACGAACGACAAGTGTGCTTAGAACATCAAGTATGCTATGAACGTCCAGTTTGCTACGAACGACAAGTGGTCTTAGAACATCAAGTGTGCTATGAACGTTAAGTTTTTCACGAACGTCAAATGTGCTACGAACGTCAAGTGCTACGATTGTCAAGTGTGCTACAAACGTCAAGTTTGGTACGAACGTCAAGTCTGCTACAAACGTCAAGTGTGCTACAGACGTCAAATGTGCTACAAACGTTAAATGCTACAAACTTCAAGTTTACTACGAACGTCAAGTGTAATACAGACGTCAAGTGTGCTACAAAACGACAAGTGTGCTACGAACGTCAAGTGCGCTACGAACGTCAAGTGCGCTACGAACGTCAAGTGTGCTACGAACGTCAAGTGCTACGAGTGTCAAGTGCTACGAACGTCATGTTTGCTACGAACGTTAAGTGTGCTGCAGACGTCAAATGTGCTACAAACGACAAGTGTGCTACGAACGTCAAGTTTGCTACGAACGTCAGTGTGCTACGAACGTCAAGTGTGCTACGAACGTCAAGTGCTACGAACGTCAAGTGCTACGAACGTCAAGTGCTACGAACGTCGAGTGCTACGAACGTCAAGTGCTACGAAAGTCAAGTGCGACGAACGTCAAGTGCTACGAACGTCAAGTGCTACGAACGTCAAGTGTGCTACGAACGTCAAGTGCTACGAACGTCAACTGCTACGAACGTCAAGTGCTACGAACGTCAAGTGTGCTACGAACGTCAAGTGTGCTATGAACCTCAAGTGCTACGAACGTCAAGTGCTTCGAATGTCATGTCTTCTACAAACGTCAAGTGTGCTACAAACGTCAAGTGTGCTACAGACGTCTAGTGTGCCACGAACGTCAAGTGCTACGAACGTCAAGTTTGCTACGAACTTTAAGTGTGCTACGAACGTCAAGTGTGCTACGAACGATAAGTGTGCTACGAACTTTAAATTTGCTACGAACGTCAAGTTTGCTACGAACGTCAAGTTTGTTACGAACGTCAAATGTGCTACGATCGTCAAGTGCTACGAACGTCAAGTGTGCTACGAACGTCAAGTACTACGATCTTCAAGTGTGCTACAGACGTCAAATTAGCTACGAACGTTAAGTGCTACGAACGTCAAGTTTGCAACGAATGTCAAGTGCTACGAACGTCAAGTGCTACGAATGTCAAGTGCTACGAACTTCAAGTGCTATGAATGTCATGTCTTCTACAAACGTCAAGTATGCTACAAACGTCAAGTGTGCTACGAACGTCAAGTGTGCTACGAACTTTAAATTTGCTACGAACGTCAAGTTTGCTACGAATGTCAAGTTTGGTACGAACTTCAAGTGTGCTACGAACGTCAAGTGCTACGAACGTCAAGTGTGCTCCGAACGACAAGTGTGCTACGAACTTTAAATTTGCTACGAACGTCAAGTTTGCTACGAACGTCAAGTTTGGTACGAACGTCAAATGTGCTACAAACGTCAAGTGTGCTACAGACGTCAAATGTGCTACGAACGTTAAGTGCTACGAACGTCAAGTTTGCTACGAATCTCAAGTGCTACGAACGTCAAGTGCTACGAACGTCAATTGCTACGAATGTCAAGTGCTACGAACGTCAAGTGCTACGAACTTCAAGTAGTATAATAGCGGTCCTGACCGATTTCGGCCACGGCGGCCAGTGTTACTATGACACCAGCCAGCTACGCAGGACATAATATTATAGTGCACAAGCGTGTGCGCAAACACAGGTGCACTCTCTATTCCTTTTACTCTCATAGCCCGATGGGACGGTAATCCGACACGACCGGAGAGAGATCAGGCCGCAGACCCACATTTTTACGTGCCTTCCGAAACACGGAAGCTGTGATATTTATTTCTTAAACGCACACAACATTCGAAAAGTCGGTGCGCGCCGTGGGGATCGAACTCAAGACCTCTGACTTAGCAGTCCTACGGTCTTGCCACCAAGCTATCACAGCTTCAAAAGTGTGATATGAACGTCAAGTGTGCTACGAACTTCAAAGGAGTATGCAAAAAATTGTATGGGCGCTGTCCCAAGAACCAACAGACTTGGGACTAGTTTTAATATAATTATGAAGTCCCATAAAAAGATAAATATCAATTTTTTTTCCCTAAAGATATGGGGTTATTGAAAAAAAAATAAAACATTTTACTTAAATGGGGTGTTAATTTTTTTTAAATAACCACATTTAGTTATTAATTACAACACATAATGGTTCAGCTGAACATTTTAGTTATCAATAGCAAAAATATTCAAGTGTATTATGTAATTATGTATATTTTTGATAAAAAAACAACATTTTAGGTTAGTATTTTTAAACATTTCTTTGTTGTTGTTAATTTACTATCAAAGGGCCCAATAAACAAGCAGAGGTCAGCAATAGCTGCAAACAAGCCGATATTGCACAGATAAACAACGTGAACACAGCGGAACGTACAGGACACGACTGAGGTGCGCGCGCGCATGTTAGCATGGCAAGGGGCGAGGGTACAGTGAGATTAGACCGTTATTTTACCTATGAGTCTCACGGCTGTTCTCTATCAATAGCTTTTTTATAGTTAAATAGGTGTGCCTAAAATTTTTTGTACTGAAAAAAGTGAACAAGAATTGTTTTTTTGCACGTTAACCCCATGACTTACGATGATGTCGTCATAATAAAAAATGATCATGATAACCATGATGTATTAAATGAGATACGTTTGAAATCTGTTGGTGGGTTGGGACGATTTTTTGCGTAGTCATTTGCTACGAACGTCAAGTTTGCTACGAACGTCACGTTTGCTACAAACGTCAAGTGTGCTACGAACGTCAAGTGTGCTACAAGTATCTCATACGCAATGATTTCGCAAAGAATAAGAAGTCCTTGTAAATAAAAAAAGCTATGTAAATTTTGTGTAACATTAACAATCGCTTAAAGGTACGCTTAAAGTATTTGCTTGTTTTTAAGATTTAAATAAGGTACCATGAGAATATCTCCTCCTCCCCCCCCCTCATTGGTAGTTAGGTAAGTCAGGATCACAAACCACTAGATCAACAGGCCATATGTATAAGTAGATACATACACACATAATCTCCTGCACCCATCTTCATTAAATACTCGGAATTTTTATATCTCAGGGCTGGGACCCCAGCAGGCAGGGCGTCACGCGTCGCGCCATCCCGTCGCCACTGAAGGACAAGGGGCGCCACGACGCCGGCACCCCGCAGCTCGCTATAAGGGATAATGATACATAAGTGACTTTATTCTAAGACCAAGATTAGCCTGTTTGTTTAGACGTGGAATAATCTTCTAGACCTCAAATAAGTTTGTGGATTTTATTACTTAACGTTGTATCTGAGGTACTTGTTGACAACCGATACTAAAGTAGAGTGAGTGATAATATAATTAATGAGTAAAGACAAAATCCAAGACAGCTAACGTACGCATCAACTGATGATGAGAAGAGGCAGACTAGGAAGAAAATTGTTAGACAAAAATTGGTATAACTTTTCTGAATCTTCATAAGCTTACCTACAAGTTTTCCAACACGTACTTTTTGTTCTCACACTCTCATAACCGGAGAGCGATCAGTGGCAAAACCAAGATTGTTTTCTTTCTTGTTTTTTTTTATGAGTTAATACCTCAAAATTTTGAAAATCTTTTCATTGATTAACTTGCTACATCAACCATTTGATATTCCCGATACGTATCTTTAAAAAAATAAATACGTAAGCTGGAGGATCACAGCGTCCCTCGTGTCGGCGTCTGTCTGCCGCGCGCCGGCCAAGGACACGCGGCGCCGGCCAGTCTGCCCCATGGAACAAAGGTCTGGAGACTGGGCGGAGATATGTAGGCACTATGTTCTTATTAGTAATTCGAGATATGGATTAGTTCTAGATTGATGGAATATGTTTGTTAAGCATACAGCTATGAGTAGGTACAAGTGCTAGTCGCCTTTTGAGTTTTAGCAGCAAGTACTGATAAAACTCACACTCGCACTTAGTTTGATTTTATTTATTAATTTATTTTATTTCGTAGATTGTCTTGTGTTATCTACTTTTGAGTAAAAATGTGGAGATCTTGGTTCACTTAAAATTAGACGGTTCACACAAATACACGTAATCATAGTAGCGGCAATAAAATGTTATGAGAAAAGCTTTTTACGACAACGGTAAGAAATAAAAAATAATTGAATAAAATAAAAATAGAATATTATTCAAAAAACAAAAGTGTTGCTAATAAAGAATTGAATAATTAGACTATGAAAATTTAACAAGAAAGAATTGTACAAAATAGAAGAACTTATCTTCTCAATGTTTAAAATTAAAATTTCTGCAAAAATAATATAATTGAAGGAGCAAAAACCTTGGTTTATTGATAGTCAGGAGTGGCTTTGAATGGGAAGCGGTTGAGTGGGTTTACTCGTCGCCTCTAGGTCTGAGCCCTGAGAAACATTGTTAGAAACGAGGTTTTATAAATCAGAGAATAGAAATTCAACACTTTTGCTAGATTTTCCAAAAGTGTTGAAATCATGAAATATTTCAGAATGGTGAAATAATTTAATCTAAAAGAATCAATTTTGTAGCGTATCAGAAATGCTGAACTGCAACTATTTGAATATCCATGATTCTTACAAAGAGAACTTTGATTTTATAATAAAGCTACAAGAAGTTTTTAATACTTACCACGATTATTTGACTCATAAAAAAACTGTGTAAAAATACGAAAATTCTACAACCAATTATCCAGAGAGTAACAGCATTTGCACTATTTCGTAAACAACTAAATAAAAAGCAAATACATTTTTATGCTCCTTTTTATATCAAAATGGTATAAAGTGAAGAGAAGCACGACACTGTAATTTAATTCTTAAAGAAATTCTCGAAGCGTATTATATTTGTGAGCGTTGAAACGGGAAGCGCAACATGGCGTGTTTTCTTTTCATTTTACGAACTTGAACCTGCTGAGAGCCACTCGTCTTGCAAATGAAACGATCCGACAAACAGATAGTTATGCAATGCTTCCCCTTTAAATATGACCCCGTGTTTTTATTTATAGGTATTATTGGTAGTTGGACTGAAATACGGGATCGTGTTTTATTTATTTAACTTTTATTTGGAATTATTACTTTGGTAAGCAATAATGTGCTAATTTTTGATTGATAGTGCGTTTTTCTTAGATGATAGATGTAGATATTAACGTTGAAAATGGAATAATATTGAATAATAAAAATAAATAAATTAAAAAAAAATAAAAACCCGACTGCATAAAAAACACTTTAAATAAAAACTGAAAAGTAAAAAACAAGCTTAGTCTAAAAGTGTAGATAGCAATGCTATTACCACAAAATTAAATAATTTCATAATCAATACACAAAAAATAATAATCTTATTTATTATTTTTTGTGTATTGATTATGAAATTATTTAATTTTGTGGTAAATTAAATTAAATAATTTCATAATCAATACACAAAAAATAATAATCTTATTTATTATTTTTTGTGTATTGATTATGAAATTATTTAATTTTGTGGTAATAGCATTGCTATCTACACTTTTAGACTAAGCTTGTTTTTTACTTTTCAGTTTTTATTTAAAGTGTTTTTTATGCAGTCGGGTTTTTATTTTTTTTTAATTTATTTATTTTTATTTAACACTTTTTAGTTAGTTATAATACGGCTATGTGTTTCTCAAGATTTCACCCGCGACATGAGAGAACTACTTCCAATACCAAGATACATAATATACGAGTAGGTATTTAGTTTGGATAATAAAGAAACAATTGCACATAGTATTTTTTTTCTATATGTCAGTGATATACCATTTTGGAATCCTCATGATGAGCTCTTTAATTTGATACCCATATTGTAGCAAATATTTTTTTTACTTCTATCTACGGCGCCTCACGGCCGCCATGTTGGTTTTTGTTTGACGTCACATATCTAAGAACACTTGGGTAATTAAGACGAATCCAACGATGCCCTGATTGTCGAAATCCATCAAGCCGTTTCGAAGAAATGAGGTAATAAAGAATATTATGCTCATACATACATACATACAAGATACGCGCGAAAAACATAACCCTTCCTTGGCAGTCGGGTAAAAAAAGCTTTTGCATCTATTAAATACAAAGATAGTTATTGAGGTATTATTTTATTTATGTCAAATGCCGATTGGTTTCTGATTTTTTTCTCCTCTCTCCTACTTTTGCTTTGTTTGGAGGATTCATAATTGTTATCCAACACCCATTGAAATTTTAAACACCTTAATGCATTGTAGAGCGCAAAATAAAACTAAAACAGTAACTCAGCCGAATACTTGCACGCTCTATGAACTCTACAAAAAGCGTTTAAATTTTTCAATCTGACTTTCTTAAACACTTTACAGATTAAAGGTATACAGAGCCAGTAATAGGCAGAAATAATGCTATAGTAGTCTTTGGGTATACAATACTTTGAAAAGTATGTAATAGAAAAGAATATATTCATCAACAATTGAACAAATATTTAATACATACTTCATCATTTACTTAAAACTAAACTTAAAGTATAAACTAAACTTAAAGATAAACTTCTAAATTATGTAAATTAACGTTAGGAACACAAGCTCGCGATATTAATGAAACAAAAATTGCCTCAATTTTTCGACAGCTACCTTCATTTTGTTGTATTAATCCACGGGGAAATTCCAACGAAATAGGCTTCATAATGCTAAGCTTGTCGCCTGTTGAATCTAAATCTGTTCCCCTCAAAACATATTTATATTTAACGTAATTTACAACCATTGTACTCTATTGACTTTGTTCGAATTTATAAAACCTTATTTATTTTTTATTTATTTATTTCCAAAAAGAAGACAGGCTTACAGTGTTAATCAAATAGCTTGCATGATTACTAACACTAAACTATACAAAATTATTACACTAACAATAATTGCACAGATAAAACAATATTTTAGAAAACAAATAACGACAATAGAATTTATTATAAAGTACTTAATAACATGAATATTTAATTGTTATGAACTTTCTCCAAGTACTTTGGGTGCTATGTCTATCAGACACTATAAACTTGATATTACACACTAAAACTGTTTAAAAGACATAAAAAGAACAAGATTGCAAGTCGTAAAATATTTACTGTCTAATAAATAGCAAAACTACTTCGACGGGTGTTACTCATATGTAAAATTAACTGAAGCTTTGGATATACTCTATTAGAGAGAATTTCCACGGTAATATTACGGTATATGCATGCATATGTAAGCAATTTCTTATACTAAACAGATCCACCCTTGGATGGAATCTGAGTACCTACCATAATCTCAAGTAATATTACTGCAATTGTGGAAAAGAGACGCCACTATATGTGTAGAGCGTTGTCACGCTTACACAATTGCAGTAACTCTATAAGAGTCGGTGGTAGGCCCTCCGAATGATAAATTTCTTATAGGTAAGGTAAGGAGGGGAGGAGTCGGTGAAAGTTGTATCCTTGATCGATGACCACGATTTTTTGCGATCCCCAGGCGTATTGTAAAATATTACCATTTTAGGTACTTCTTTTGTTGGTTATATTGCCATTTTTCGTACACTTCATGGAAATGGGACTCAACATCTCAATTTAAATTAAAATTTTGGTAGAACAACTGTACTAAATAAATTTCATTGAAAATTGTTATCTAAAACAGATCATGCGTTCTTTTATCTGATTGAGCCTGTTGGTCTAGTGGTTAGTGACCCTGACTGCTAAGCCAAAGGTCGTGGGTTCGATTCCCACTCAGTACAAATGTTTGTGTGATGAGTACGATCATTTTTTCTGTGTCTGGGTGTGATTTATCTATAAGGTATATATTAGAAATATATAAGTATGTTTATCAGCTATCTGATTACCATAACACAAGCTCTGTTTAGCTTGGGATCAGCAGTCAGGGCCACTTACCACTAGACCAACAGGTCAATCAAATGTATCTAATGATTGTTTGAAATGTAACAACAACAAATACTTCATTTATTTCCTCTACCTTTCTTTAACAGCCAAGCATTCCTAATTAAAGAAAATCTTATCTTCCCTTGACACGCTCACCAAAACGTCTGGAGAAATCAAAACAACAGCCAGAGATGTGCCGCCAATAAAATTCCCATTTTGTCTTTATGAACCTATAACCCGTTTCTGGGAACATTAAAACATTTACCGTCGGAGATGTAACTCATTGAATTATTCATGGTGTAGGCTAGCTTTAGTGATGACGTCATCTAGTCCGGCCATTGTGGTGGGCTTAGCTTTGTGCCTGTATTGACTTTGTTAGAGCATTTAAATAGCTATAGCGTGAATCGTATTTCATGCATAGGGGTTAGACAACATTTTGTGAAAATAGATGGCAATCTACCCGTCTTTATTCCTGGTTTTAAAGTATGGTATTAGCCGACAGGTAAGTAATATTGTGATTTTCTAAAACCAGTTTAAAAACATAATTTTGTAATTAATAAAGTCGATATGACTAAAACACACATCATCGCACGAGGTGTAATAAATCACATGACTTTTTTAAAATTTTTATTGTTGTATGCCTGCACTTTCTTCTATTTATTCAGGCGAACCCGGTCCTTCACTTCTTCCGTTGTCTAACAGTATACCTCACATTTAAGTATAACAAGCCTGTTCCTAATGAGAAAAGATAAAAACAAAAGAGTACAGCTTGCTGCAATCCTAAGTTTCGTGTAAGAAAAGGATCTCCTTTTTGTACAACCTTCGGGGTGGAGACTGTTCCCAATTTAGGAATCCTAATTAGTACATATTGTAGGAAAAAGTTGTACTAACAAATGATGAAGGCTAGGTATTTAGTTTAGATTTTATTAGAGAATGAAAAGCTATGATATTAGAGTCTGGTGAAGCAGTCAAAGCTTGCGTACAGGATAACTGCATATGTAGATCTGAAGATTTTTCAGTATTGCATAGGATTTTTTTGACTGGTTCCTTTTGAAACGTTTTTTTGTGTGTTTAAGTTTACTACGTGGTAAATTGTGATTATGCTTACTTTTAATTAGCTATAATGAAGGTATCTAATTAGCAAACACAGCAATTAACTGTGGGTCATATTAGTTTGTATAGTTTTAGTAACACTGTTTAGATATTACATTATATTTGAGAGTAATTACAATTTATTATCCTTATATTGTGCTATCTAAAAGCCGTCTATAAACAAAGTAACATAATTTGCTCATGATATTTATACTGCATCAATATTGAAGTAAAAGATGACATTAATATTTTATCACAAACTTTCCACAAATAACTCAATCAAAATCGAAATAAATCTCTTCGAACACCATACAAAAAACACTGCTCGACTTCGGAAGTAGAGCACCTTATCTTTCTGCAACATATATTTTCATAACAACACGGCCCATGAGAGTATTCGCGCCAAGGTCGCGGGAACCAATAACCTAATCCTTGCCTAACCCTGTCTATCAATTTGTTACGACGATATTTCAGAAAATATTACATTTTTGTTGCTTTTATATTTACAGGCGCGCGAAAGTCTTAGAATACGCTTTTTGTATGTACAAAGTTGGTATTGTATTGCAGATAGATTTGTAATATTAAACTTATTGAATTTTCGTCTTATTAAATCTAGTCTACACGATTCTTGTAACTAGATGCCTATGTAAAGATATGATAACCCGAAGTTTTAAAAAAGTAATATGACCTCAAAAACTAATATTGATTGAGAATTTTCAAGTGTATAGAGTCACGTCATAAGCTTAACAATTATACAGCGGTTTACCTCTTACGCTAGGTTACGAGCACGAGCATAAACATATACGCTCGAGGATAATTGAAGTTTGGTGTGGTGTCCGGAGATAAAGAATAGCACCACCCCATATCCTCCATTGGGTGTCGTAAAAGGCGACTAATGGACCTTAAGACCTAGTGCACTGTACCAAGCACCTTGGGTCACCCGAATGGTGGCGGGTAAGCAACCAACAATCGCATTCCCAAAGAGGGTTAGTGTCAGGCAGGCGGCCGACTATAAAACTATAGCCAAAACTTTAAGCAACATGTCTAAAAGACGTGTTGCGCCGACCCCAAGTAAAAATTGGGATAAGGGCAGGGGAATGATGATAATTGAAGTTTAATTCCTTGTAAAATGATTAGAAACATTTCACATTGAGATTTAAATATTAGGAAAATACCATAAAGCTTCAGAAATTTGACATAGAAAATTTCTTGCAATTATTTGGTCGAGTATACATGTTTTACACGTGACTCTACATCAACCATTCTATAAGAAGAAGACGCACTATTGATAAAAAAATAAATTTAAACAGCCTGCGGTATAGTCTTAATTTGTACTTTACATTAGCACAAATAACTAAGACGGTTACTTAAAAAGAACATGATACAAGTGATTAAACTTCGCTTAACGATGCAGAACGCTACTGCCTGTGCTCTTCTTTTTGCTTTAATTCCTCTTTCCAGTCTCTAAAACAGACTTTACAGAGCGAAACCGATAAAACTCGTTGCCTTTTTATTACAAGAACGGTTATGGAGTACAAACTTAACTAAGTATATTAGACATAATACGAAATGTACTGTGATATCGACCAAGAAAATATTCATTTTTAGTTTTAAAAGCAGATATTATCAGAATCATTTTTGTTTTCATTATTGATCAAACTGCACGATTCACAAAAGTCAATAACTAAATCGTGAAATTGAAGGTTAGAGATATAGGCAGTGACTTCCCGCCGATAATAGTGAATCATTCTCCACCGATGCAACAGCTAATTAAATTATAGACAAAAATATGATTGTCATATAAGTGCGTACAAAAAAGCACCTCAATAAAAACAAAAGAACGTCGGCACCCCAAGTATTTGCATACAGTGTAAGGGTAAAGTAAATCAAGATATTATTTTTAGATTCGCCTCTCTCGTTCTTGTAATGTGATGTCACGACGAAGCCATGACAAGGGTATGCCTGTTCACTACACGCGAATTATGCTCCGAATATGACATGTAACCAAATAAGTGGATATCTTTGTTATTCTGTAAATCCTTTCCTGGTTGAGTTAGGTTTTTATACGCCTGCGATGAAGTGTCGGAGGAAGGATGTTTTTTGGCCAGTTATTTTGGTATTCGCTTACGAAATCCTATCAGCTTATGACATTTGCTACCGTAAGCTTAATTTCCTTTTTTTTAAATAACTGCCTTTTGCAAAGAAAGTTCGTTACTATCATAAACAACTTGAATTGTTAGCTTTGAAGCACCTATATGAAATAAATAAACTAAAAGAATTGTTGAAAATATTTTCAGTACAAAAAGAAAATGTTTTCCGTACGTTTTTGGTGACAAAGGTAAGTGTCAAGTGTACCTAAGGCGGCTAAAGTAAGCTTCCAAGTATGAACATAACAGAATGTATTGTGGTTATTAATTCACATATTAGCGAGGTATACACAGTTAATTATTCTGTGATCCGACCACCAGTTGTTGAGCTAACGCAATCTGACCTATATTATTCACAAGGAAACCACAGTCACTGTCATGGCCACACGCTAACCCCCTTTACCTACTTAATCATCTAAAAATACTCATTCAAATATAGACTTAGGGGTTACTGGTCCTATATGCAAACGTTTCATAAATTGCGTTTAAAGAAGCAGCAGGCCTTGTATTTAGTTCTCGGCTTGCGAATGCTGCCAAAAATTTAAATACATCTCTTGTCTGGGCCTTCATGACCACTTTCGCTAAGCAAAACAGTCCAATCAAAAAATAGGGCTTACCTACTGCAAAAATGTCATCTGTTTTCTTTATCTGACTCTGGCGAGACCAAAAAGCTGACCACAACAAAACTCGAAAAAAGGTCATGCAGATGAAAAAATCTTCATAGTTATAGTATCTAGTAGTTGAATTTTTATAATAACTTTCGTGAGGATGATTCATATTCGCGTCAGCTCATGATTAAGGACTCGGTTGAGTCCGAAACTAGTCGGGCTATCCCGATAAATACGCGTGACTAAACCGTTATAATGTTTCAGTATAGTAGCTGAATATATCCAGCATTGACACTATTTCGTAGAACAACATAATTTGCTTTGCCAGGTAATCGAATTTGAGACTCGCACAGATACACTGCACAATCGTGTTTGTGACCACTGGGGCATGGTGGCAATCGATCCTATTGCTTACCTTTTACCGTCGATATTTCTATTTATGGAAGGTAAAAACACTTTCATGGCCAAAGAACTATTCGTAAATAAACTCAAGTAAGCGACACTTCATGAACCTTTTACAAGTTTATAATAGGCGATAAGTATGTGAGGTATTTCTTAGTATAGGACCTTTGACCGCGGGAGAATTTCTTGACTATAAAGGTAGTGAATAATATTTAGTATGAGATTGAAAAAAAGAATGTTCGGAATTCAAAGATTAGTTTGAAATGATACCTTTGTCTTGTGTTTGAGTCAATGTGCAATGGTAAAGTTATAATAAATAGTAGCCGCATTTTTGGCGTGCTTTAGGTTAACATGCAAATGGTTAATTAAAGTACGAAATCAAAACGTCTAATGTTTTGTCAGAGGGCCGAGTAACACCTCTTTAAGTAATATTATTACAGCAGGGGATGGGATGGCGCTCCGCCTTGGACGCCGTTTTAACTTCACAACTGCAACAATGTTATTTAAAGAGATGATGGAAGGCCCAAGGAGCACCACACTTTACTCGCAATATCTGAATTTTACACAAAAATCAAGGTGAAGTCGACTGACGGGTGCTAACCGGCATGGCGTGCGCGTAGTGGACGTATGTCGTCTAAACGCAACCAAAAAGATCGTTGATAAAACTAAATTCATTCTAAACGTTTGAGGCCTTTATATATAAAATACCAAAGCATATTTTAGAGAATTAACAAATATGAATAATAAGGATTGCAAAGGAAACGTTTACAATAAAACAAACATAAATATTCATTAAAATTAATTAACTTGACTACATTAACGACTGAATCTACGGCTGTATTGTTTTAATATTTATTCAACAAATTATGTTACACAAAGGAACCTGATTATCTGAAATGTTAATTTCTAAATTGGTTGTAACTTAAATAAAGTATTACCGCATTATGCATCGAATTTAAAATTAACAATTTCGATAATAATGTCTGGACCGATCACAGCGGCTAGTGTTGCTATGACACCAACCAGCCACGCGGGGCATATTGTAGAGCACAAGCGTGAGTGCAAACACAGGTGCACTCTCTATTTCACCTTTTAAAAGTCGTGATAATACTTTTCCTTTCAATCTACAAATTAAGCTAATTATAGCAGAAGTTTTTGATAATAGCGTAAAAAAGTTAAGTCCCTAGACGAACTAATAAAATAACAATACATACAAAATACCAGCACATACAAATTTTAACAGCCCCATTACGGCACCCTAACTTGTTTCAACGAATTTGGCTTTTGTTCGGGGCCGGGTTAGTGTAACAAATAATTTTAAGAGGGTCGTTAAGCCTCCGCGTTTTACTTTATATTGATACAAATAATATCGGGTTTGACATTACAGCTGTTAAAATACAAGGCTTATTAGTAACTGGCACACTAATGAAAGATAATTATTGAAACGTTTAGTTGTGTATCAAATATAAGACTAATTACTGGGAGGATCAATGTCTATGGGAGAAAAATATTCGCACCAATTTTGGGCACAGCGGCTAGTGTTACTATGACACCAGCCAGCTCCGCGGGACTTATTATAGTGCACAAGCGTGAGCGCAAACAGAGATGCACTCTGTATTCCTTTACTCTCATAGCCCGATTGGACGGTAATCCGACTCGAGTGGAGAAAGATCAGGCGCAGGACCCACATTTTTACGTGCCTTCCGAAACACAGAAGCTGTGATATTTATTTCAAAAACGCACACAACATTCGAAAACTTGGTGCGCGCCGTGGGGATCGACCTTTGACTAAGCAGTCCTGTGATCTTACCGCTAGGCTATCACAGCTTTAAGAATAAAATTGTTTTCACATACTCTACACCTACTACTACGTAATATTATTGAATATTATCAATAAGTAGTGTAAAAAAAAATCGCTTTTCTCGTCTGTCAGCCTCTATTTTGATGCGGTTTTATAATAATTTAAAATACATCAGTATTTCACCCTTACGTAACTGGGGCGACTCGCTACGTAAAACATAAAAATATACGTTCATTTACATATCTATAAAAATAAAGACCGACAAAAGCCGACAATCAAATCGTGGCAGATACTTACAGCAAAATATTTAAAATTCAATATTCAATATCAAAAATGCTGACTGGTTTCGTAAGTCAAGACCCGAGGTCATTACCATCGTTAATGACATGACTCCAGTGTATTTCCACTTCATTCGAACCTTACCGAAGTTATTTACAAAACGGCGATGTCACTGCGCCACCCAAATTCATTTACCGGGATGAATGAATCTGCCAGTCACGCGGCCCGCAGTTTCTGTAATCTATTGGAAAATGAATAGAGCGGACATTTTTAAATCATGATTTTTTTTTGCCTTGAAATATTTTTCTGCGTCAGATAAAATTGTGTGTTTTTCTAAATTTGTTGTTAACAACTAGATTTAAACCTGTTTTATTATTTACCGACTTATTAACAGAAGGATGTTTCTCAATTTCAACATATAATATACACTTTTTTGTATTTTGTTCATCGATTAATCTACCTTCACAATAGTGGATATACAAGCAAAACGCATTTAAATGTTAGGAACATTTTCTACTTAAAAACTCATTTAAAACTTCCTTAATTTAAACATACATTAGTAAATTAAGTGTAAAGTTAAAATGCGTACCTAGTTTATTTGCTTAATAAAAAACCTTAACGACGAAAAGCTTTTGACCCTTCGTTACAAAAACACTGATATTTACCCGACCCTCGCCCCAAATGGCAGTAATGTCAAACTTTATCATTCTGTTTTGGTTGCCCTTCGTAATCACAACAAATGTAAGACCTCTCAACTTATTAACGAAAGAACTTTAGCAGTCTAAACTAATTGAACCAATCGAAGTTGAATAAAAGGAGATAAACTATAAACAAATGAAGAACAAAAGGCCATACACGACTTCAATTACAATAAAAATAGAAATCAAAGACGAAATTACAAAATTTTGCATAAAGTTAATTATGATTTATGAACATAATGTTTTAATCGAAATTGTTCGTAACTTGTCTCAAATAATTAGCAAAAAGCCTAGCTCCAGAATATTGCCGAAGTTTGGACCCTATTATGTACCTCTATCCGCCCAATGATGAACACAGTGACGGTACTAAGTTAATGGAACTTTATGGACGAGGATTTACGAGCGACGATCGACAATGAAATAGCGAATGTTTGGAGAATAACCCGCTGTGGGCGGGCATTCATTTGTGTTTGACAGTTTCAAGACTATCGCCAGCTGTCCAAAAATATAGAAAGATGCGCGGTACTTGAAACAAAACTTAAACTATCGAGATGAAAATTGAATAGGTATGTAGGGAATAGATTAGCGGTCAATCTCTTAAGGTCAGGTCAGTGTCTTTGAGCAGGACGCCATAGACAAAACTGTCTAAAACCTACAACAATTAATACACGGCGACAAGTTATGTACGACAATCTTGTATATGTGAGTTAAAACATTCTTGTCTCGAATGAGCGCTCGCTCTTAATGGAACGGGATTTACGATCGCCGACCGACGATAAAATAGTGAACGTTTTGAGAATAACCCCCTAATTGACGTTGGATCCGACCAATGACAGAGTTCTCGGTAAACGTCATTTGTTTTGACAAGCCAACTGGAAGTGGCAGTACAAGGAAACGAGATTTAAGGCCTTTATAAGTCATTCGAACGGTAAATTGTTGAAAGGAAATTGAGTTCTGATTAGAATCTGAAAACGAACTAATTGATAAAGGTTTGACTAACAAACAATATGCTGGTGATAGGTTCATTAAAAACAATGAAAGCGTAGGTCAAAGATCACGTACCCGTACCGAAACAAACTTAACTTTTCATATTTTGTCAAATAAATAAACATTAGTAGGAATAACTTTAAAACTCGTCGTTAAAATTTAAATGGGACTCAAGCACCAGCTACCGAATGTAGGTATGAATAATATTAATCGATGTGAGACATTTTTATATCCGTAAAAAATATTCTTCTTGACAACGCCTTTCTGCCTGTAACGGGTTCTTAAAAGAAATAGCGAAACAATGATGACTGGAAGATCGCCGTCCATTCCATCAGGATTTCCCTTTCTAAAAAAGGATATCCATACGAAACTTGCTAAAAACATTCGACATAAACTCATGATACACCCGTCACATCCAATGTACTTACGTAGACGGTGTCAACGCATTACATTAAGGACTTATTGGGCTTACACCAAAGAATACCGGGGTTTACTAACGTCGGCAGATAAACCGTTTTTCGGGTACACGCATATTTCTACCGAGAATAATACGTATTTAGACTTACGAGATGTACTTAGTTACAGGCTTTTGTTAAAGTTAAATGGAATATGTTTGGGATTACTTATTCTTGTATTGTAGCCAGTTTAATTACTTTGCGAGTTGAACATTGGTCATACATAGTAAGTTTTTGGTCGCCTAGTTTTGTGTAACTACACATAATATATTAAGGCAATTCTGTGCCTAACAATTGTTTCTAAAATAAGGTTTGACTGCCTAGTCATGTAAGAGTCCCATCTGAAATGTAAAATAAATGTCAATGTTTTTTCTATGTATATCAACATTTTGACTACGGTATTCGCTGTTGCCCGCGACTTCGTCCGCGATTATTACTTCCCTAACGCAGTCGGTAAAAATGTTGTTTATGTGTGAATCCAGGGTGTCACCTAACTCCATGCCAACTTTCTATCGAAATTGATCCAGCAATTTAAGCGTGAAAGAGTAACAAACATCCATTCATGTTTACAAAATTTCTTGTAGGAAATATTGGTAGGAAATGTCTTAAAGCATATGAAAAAGATATTTTAACCATAGAATTTACAGGCATTTCGCCTGCAAGTCTTCATAACGCGTTACTTAAACCGTACTTAAAAGAACCTTTTTCTCAAACAGTCTAATGTTTCGTTAGCTCAAGCTTCTAAGTAAATTTACTCGAGACTGGTTTATCTAGGCATCCATTTGTTGAAGGTACATTACAGACGCTCGTCCAAATATTGTGTAGGTATTCCTTACAGGAACTCTACCATGAACTCTTCAAGTAAGGCTGCAGTTGTGGAAGAGAGATAACGCTATATGCCGTGTAGAGTGCTTTCTCTTTCCCACATCAGTAGTAGTCTTACTGTAAGAGTCGGTAATACGCCCCCAGGAAACTATTTGCAGGTTCACCTTTCTTGGCTTAGGTCTTATGTGATAGAGTTTCTTATTTATGAAAGCTCCGATATTGTATTTTCTGCTAGGAAATCAAAATAGAGATAGGAATAAGATTTTGTTACGATACGTTGTTTACGTTATGTACGTGACTGGACTGGTATTTTCGTTTTGTCTTAAATAACTATATTTACGAAAAGACAAGTTACATTACGTCATCGATTTATATAATTGTATTCTGAAATATGATTGGCTATTGGAAATAGAGTGGTTACTTATTTTAAGTTATAAAAGGAAAAGCAAAGTTTAAAAGAAATATAATAGTCCAATCAAAGTAGACGAAGTAGCTGAAAATTGGTGACAATCTTAAACGCATGATTATAAAGGAAATATAAAAGTTCTTACCGATCCTACCTCTGCAAGAAAAAATATTCAAAGTTACAAAGTGAAAAAATATTTAAATGTACAAAATATTGTTTTATTGGCGATGATTGCCTTGTGAAGGATGGAAAAAATCATCATACTAATATCGCAATAGCGATAGTGTGTATGTATGTGACTACTTGCAAGTCAGTCACTGGACCATTCAGTCCATAAGGAGCGTTTGTACTGGAGCCCCTCGTATAGAAGTGACAGACAGTCACTTGTCTTCGGGGCTGAGGCTCTGACGGTGCGGACCCATGTATGAACACTATAGGCTTATAAGGCAGTAGGGGCTTGGAGACTGAAATAGTCGAGCATTTTCTAGCACTGAAATAGTCAGTATTAGAAAATTTTACGTTGATCAAACCCTCTACGAACCTATCGCAATTCTGGACTGTGAACAGTATACACTCGTGCCTACATTAACGATATAACATCATAGGTATCTATATGTTAGTGACTATAAACGTTTGAAACAAAAGTTTCCAAGGGGAACGTGAGTGGATTAGGGTCTCAATCAATCCATCAACGCTGTCTTACTTCGAGGCAGTTCAGCCAATGCGTGGACTGATGACGATCGCTTATGCCATTTACAGTGATTGATCGGGCCGTGTACTCACGAAGGTTTTTGCATCTAATATGAAGACAATAAATATATGCTTCTGAAGAATGACTAGACAACGTGTGAAAGAAGCTGCTGACATGCTGCGCCGACCCCAAATAATAATTGAGATAAGGGCAGAGCTAAACTAAATTTCAGCTTTTTGACCTTAATTTACCACCCAAAACCTTAACTCGCAGGTCTACCTAAACACATTACATTCTGCCAAAATATAATTTAAGCAAATAAAGGTACGAAGAGCAAACAATAAAGGTTCGTATACAATTATACAAAGATCCCGAGGGTCCAATAAAACGTAATAGTCGATATAAAATGCCGAGCCGTCATAACCAGACTAGCCTTAGGTTATTAGATTAGATTGTTATCACTGTAATTTGGCTGTCAGAGTAACATTAACATGTATTGTATCGCACTGTTTATTTTCTGGTTTTTGCTTAAGTTATTTGGGTATAAGTGAACTTTTTATATCAGTATAATAATATAGTCAAAATGCAGGCAAACTTTTACGATGTGAAACATCGCTCAAATGTATGGAAATTTAATACTTTATAATCAGCCGCGTAACTTAACGTAAGTTTCTTCCATATTGAGGGATTTAGAAATTTATTCGTCATTGAAAACAGATCTCAGTGGCGTGCACTCGGAGAGCAAGACTGCGATAGGCTGATGATGATGATTCGTCTTTTCATTCTATTACTTTTAAGCATCCATCCAACCTATTATTTATGCTACAGACAAACATCCCAACATTCTGAACTACCTAAAGATACAAATACATTACAAAACTACGAATGAATATAAGTACCAGCCAATTGCAGAACTTTAACACTTTATTTTAGTTACAATACATTAATTACAATTTTAAACTAAAAGTATTTACGAAGCGACTAATTGCCTTGTAAAGTTTAAATTAAGTTTATTTGGGTTTGGACCCCCATAAGCTGCTTCATTTGCATACTTAACGTTAACTGCCTGTTTCGTTACAAAATATTTCAAACGTATATTTAAACATGATTTTATGTCAAGCGGATTTAATATCGTTTAAATATATTTTTTTCCATAACCTAAAAAAACACTAATATATTTTTTTTATTACGTAACTGTTGCTAATAATTCATAACTGCCTGATGTAAAAATATATTACCTATTTTATAAAAAATAAATTAAATAACCTATTTCCAGAAAACTTTAATATCGTACAAGATTAATATTCTTTTTAAAATTTAATACCGAGTTTTGTACGAAGAAATCTTAAAATAGATACTTCATAATAGGATTACGCCTAAACCATGTTTTATAAAAATAAACTTTAGAATCAATCAGGACTCTGTTCTGGGAAACCTAAACTTCTTAAAAGTAACTTAAAACTTTAGATATTCAATCAACCTAATTGATTTTTTACCCTATCTTTAGTGAACTAATGACATTTTTACAAGTTATATAGAGCTACAAGAATCTTTCTGGCTTAAATCGGTAATAATGCCCTCATATATGAAAAACCATCAGATTTGACACACAGTGAAACCGTTGAATTTATTCTTGTTGCGAATCTACACATGAGCTCTTTCATGTCAGTCATCCACGTGCTAAAGATCCCTGTAGCTCTACAACGCTGCTATTCGTATCCCAATTTTTTGCAAAATACAAATTATACATTTCATATCGATGTTCACATGACTTATCCATAAGAAATGTCTTTTCAGCTTAAGCGATTTCTATCATCGTTAACGCTGGTATAAATATAATTTGTGAGCTTAGAAAGCCTAGACAATGTTAGGTACAACGCTTTAGGATCAAAATTAACAATGTACCCATAGGAATGACTTTCCTTTCCGATAAGTGACGTGATTTTGACTTGTCAGTTCAATACGTTAGAACGATTAATTTGGGTTTAGAATACCGTAACTTCACACAACCCTCGATCATTCACTGTTTAAATGCTGGCATAGAATACCTAAGTACAACATAGTTTAGTGTAATTAGCAATAAAGGCGACATTGCGGTCGGTACAGCCTGTAACACCGGCCTCAGATCCCGCCTTGTCACCAACCCTCATTGCTCGAACATTGAAGGTCAGCCATTTTGTATTCACCACAAACTTCGTGACAAAGATAGTGCGGTTACTCTTTAATAATGTGAAAGAATTTAAACAGTAGATACATAATACATGACTGTATGTATGTAATATATGTATGCCTTTAATTTTCTCGTGTTTGCTCTCAGTAATTATATTTGCATACGGGCTGAGAATATATTGACGTGTAATTTATATCGAGTGAACATACACCTATTTATCGATGAAAGAATGAAATTCTGGTTAAACCTATAAATCGAAAAATGTTTACAAAGGCGTCTTTCGAGAATATTTTTAAGACTCCTATTTTTTAATTCAATATTTGCTACCACGAAAACTAAAAAGCAATACGTGGTAAAAATGTAGGTATCTTACAATAATTATGTCTAAACAAGTCTCTCGTTTCCGCCTAACAAATTGCTCAACCATTTTCAACATCAAATACAAACAAACGATTTCTAATACAGGGAAACAAGTATAACAATACAGGGTGTGCCCGCAATGCCTTAAGCTACAAGGGTCGAGTATTAAACACGCCAGGAAAATACCCCCTAACACCTTTTGGAGCCCCCAAGCTCTTCAGAAAGTCGTAAATGTTACCCCCGCTGCTAGTGCCGTTATGCGGGCGAATCTTAAACGAAATGTATGGACTATGGAATCTCTACGACGATCCCAGCTGTCTTGTAAGATGGAGTTATGTTCATCTTGTTATCTGGAGAGAGGGACAAAAAATGCGAAGTATTTAATATGTTTTGTCCTACTTTGGTATAGTATATTGTTGTTGTTGGGGATTTCGCGTATCGGATGTCTTTTTAAGCATCAACCTTACCTTAAAATCGCTCCTATTAATATTAATCGTAGTTACGGTAATAACTTGTTCGATATTATTTTTACTGGTCAGGTATATAAGCCAATGTTATTGACTATTACGACTGCTCAAACTCAAAGAGCAACACAGATTTCCTATAGAAAAGTTGAGGGTGATTGTTGTGTATCGTAAGCGGATTACAGCTTCTAAACATACATTTGGAATAAGTTCTTTGAGTGATCCCGATGTCTACTTACAGTAAAGCTTATTTTATTACGTCACTGATAAATCTATTGTTAATGATATTTGATATTCTAATGTTTATCTAAAAGATCTTAAGGACAACATATTTTTATGTAAAGAAAAGTATTTTTGTCCCGTTTATGAATAGCAATTAGCATAAACAAAAGAAGTCACTATAGAATACTAGAAGTTCGGAACAACAATATATGTAAAGAATTGTCATAAATTATCTACCGTTTAAGATTTTCAATAACTTATAAGTAAGTATGGCTTATAATTAATATTGTGCCTACACTGCACTACTTGTCAACAATCTACGAGGCGTAAGTAGGTAATATGATTTCAGAAAATTACGTTCACATGATCAAACAATCACAAACTGAAACGTGAATTTATAAAACTCATCTTTTAAGTATATTCACAAACAAAGTTTACAGCTCTATGAAATACATTCAAGGGCTTTAAACGTGAAAGGAGGCTGCATTGTACCACTGCATAGGTTCGATAAGCCACGCTTTCATCTCCCCTCATTTCGCGCGCTATCTTTGACGACCACCGATCAAATGTATTGAGTGTTGAGTCAACGATAAATCTGTCGCTTTCATGATGTTTTTATCAACACAACGCTGAATAACACCAATAATTTGAAGAATATCTTTTCAAAATAATGTATTTCGGTTTTTCGTACTACGAGAAAATATCTGATTACTTAGTGTTGGGTATTTTTGACATCATGACCTTAAAATTTCGTACTTTTTGTTCAATTTATATCATTTAATCGTGATCATGATGATCATAATACTTATCATCAATTAAATTAGTTTGTATAAATAATATTGGTATACTAATGAAATTTACAAAATTCCAACTTTTCGCGATATTCAAATCCATAATTCAACAAATCGATTGTAAATCATCGTTAAAAACTTATCCGAACTACGGGCTTTGGATTCCGTACTTTTCGCAACCAAAGCCAACCCCGAGGGGCTCGCAAAGCTTGTCAAAGACAGACGACGGGACTTTAGTTCTACATGCACCTAGGGGCGGATTTATAAGCCACTTGGAACCTGAATGGACGATCAATCGAATTTATTATTATTTTATGTTATTGGCAGAGTTCTAGCTGCTATTTCAGGTACATGCCTACCTACATAGTCCTTAGTTAGGTATCTATCTGACTTATTAATTTGTGTTCCTCAATATTAGTACGAATAGGAAGAGATGTTTACCACTTTATTATAATAATTATAAATTTAATAAAACACGAAAGGTAGGTACATATTGTATGCTGAAACGAAGTTTCGGCAAGAATATGGTATTGTAAAATTTGAGCGTACCTATTTAAAAAGTTGCCTTTATTGGAATCCAAATTATTATTCTTATCGACTCACAAAGTCATTCTAAAACATATTTAATTAATCTTTTTTTTTAATAAATAAGAACGTTAATTATCAATACTGTAATTACTTACCTGTTTCTTAATGAGTAAATTAGGTCCCTAGCTGTATAACATAGGTACGTTTATCAGTTTTTTTTGTACTCATAAAACAAGCTTTGCTTAATTGGAAACTTGATGAAGTTTTGTGATAGTCGTGGAATATTACATTAATTTTAAGCCATTGTGGTTTGTTTTGGAAGAAGCGCCCTCTGGTGCTCAAACCAATCGAAAGTTCAGATCATCAAATGTTTGCTTTGCTTACAAGCCAATTCGGTAAGTTAGATACTCTTTATTTAATTTTCTATGAAACTTCGAGGATGTAGTTCTTACAATCCCCAAGAGATGGCAGATATAACAATTTCTTTTGGTTTAGCTACATGTCTTTTAAGATTTAATGTAAAATTAATATATTAAACATTTTGATATTCTACTGATTTCCAAAAGTAAGAAGTAAACCGAAGTAAGGAAATATTAAATTAACTTGCACCTGTTCACGTCCAACCCATAACTTTTAAATAATGAACTGTAGATACATTTAGAAAACGCTAATTTTCTTTTTCGCTTTTCCATTCCGACGTAATTTTCTAATAATTGGTCGTTTGAAAGTAATTTTAGAATTAATCGGATAATAATAAACGGTCCGAAGCTACGGTTGTCGATGTCCAGTCTTAATTAACTTTAATCACAACCTGGCAACCCCAATTCAAAGTTTGGATCAGTCTATGGTGTCATCACATGACCCTTTATTTTGTTCCCGTGATCAAATTGTGGAAATTCAAAAATAATTACGCGCAATGGCCAAAGTGAAAATTGACGTTGATGACGTGCATGAAAATTCGCTTGATATCAGGTAATATGTAGTTAAAAACAGTGTTATTTGCATAGTGCATTATATAATTGTGATTTAAGCAACCGAAGGTCATTGGTTTATAGTTTTGCAACTTGGCAGGCGACGCAGTGTTCTCTCGATTTAGATTTTATTTTCAACTTCAAGTGTTGCATTTAATTTATCACGTTTGTTTCCAGTGGAGACGGTGAATATATGGGAATGGTAGATGAAGGATCGTTTGGTACGTACTCACTCTGTTGGTTTCGCAAATTGGTGTAGATTTACAATTAATAAACTGTAACATCCATAATTTGTTTAATGTTACATAGAATTAACCCTAATTTGTCATAACAAGTTTCAATTTAATTATCCCTGTACATTAAGTAGTGCTGTGTTATTCAATTAAGGTTAAATTTAATTATAATTTAATTTTAGGGAGTAACGAAGAAAGATCACAACTAGTGTCACAATCTTACCTGGACACCAACGAAAATACTTCGTACAACTTTAAAGATATACGTAAGTCATTTATATTATTTATTTACAAAATATACAAATAGCAAACATGACATTTGGCGCGTACTACATTTTACTCTATTTGTAATCTAATAATAGAAATAAATCGTGTTAACTAATCATGAAATCAGTTAAAAAGATAGAGTTAGTAATAAACCAAAAACATTAATACAATTGTTATTACTAATTTAAATGTGTGCCATTTGTATCTGCAACATGTCTAAGAAAGTGATCAAAATACATTTTCGTTTGTTTCTGCATTTACTTAATTCTTTTGCTTTGGTTCTTTTAAAAATAAACTCATTTTGTGTCAACCTGAAACGTAATTCATTAGCTAACCAATCAATTTATTTTGTCCATATTGTTTCAGCTAGTTCAGTTACCTATAAATTAATCCCTATGACTGGAGAACAATCCGGAAATACCATTACCAGTTCACCACAACATGGTAAGTAATAAAGCCATTTATTAACAATTATTTTTCTTTTGTTTTTTAGTGACTTCATAAATCATGTATGATATTCTTCTGGTTCTGTTCATAATTGGTATTAAATAAAGAGTTGGTATTAGAATTGGCATTGCTATTCAACATGGTAATGCCGTCAGCCTCGTGTGCATATTTCTCACAATTGACAGTGCAGACATTGACTTGCCATATACCCATACTGCTATAAAACACAAAATTTTTACTGTCTTTGTCTACCAACTCTTCCACCATATAAGAAATTCAATATGATGATATATTGTCAATAATTGTATTAACTTTTTCCACAACTAAACAAGAATGTGTAAAACATTGTTCTCCTAAAATACACCATACATATGCTAAAAGTGATGGTGATGGTGTTTTAAGAATAAATTAGGAACTGATATAACCAACGCTGATAATATTGATAACCTTAAATAACTTTGATAATATGTATTCTCATGTAAAATGTGTAAACAAGTATGCCTATTATACAACCTTCTATCATACATTACAAATTCGAAATGATCGGAAATAACTATTATTTACTGAAACGATTTTGTTTTAGGTACTGAATATTATGTGATAAGTAATCCCGTAGAGGTGTTTGGAACATCTTCACCAAAGAAAAATGCCCGCCGGGATCCCTTGCAAGTCAAAGCAGTCACTGCTAAAAAGGTAGGCTTCATTGATTTACCTTCTTTCATACATGAATAGTGGGCAAAATATATTGTGGTCGCAATGTGAACCTTTAATCAAGTCATCAAACGGCTATGCAGGAAGAAATCTAGATAAGAAAAAGAGATTAAAGGGACTGTCACCACTGGTAGGAAAAGAGGGACGCCTTTGCCCGTAATTGGAGTATTGCAGTGTAAAATGTTCTAATAAAATTAAATAATAAAAGTTCTTAACAAGGCTTCTGCTTGTTGAACCTTTGACAACAAGCAGAAGCATCCCATGTATGCCTTGAAAGTGGATGGGGTTCCATCTCGTAAAGTTACCACATAACTAAAAAGAGATACTTAATGTTAAGAGTTGTGACTAAAATAAACTAAATACCTCATTACAGCGTGATGACAAAAGGCGAGCTACACACAACGAAGTGGAGAGACGTCGTCGAGATAAAATCAACAATTGGATCTCCAAGCTAGCTAACCTAGTGCCTAACTCCGGACTACCCGACTCTGCCAGCAAAGGCGGGATTCTAGCCAAAGCCTGCGACCATATAACTGACCTTACGGAAAAACAAAAGAGGTGTGTACTGTGTATATTCAATGTGTTATTCATCATCAGTCATCTATACAACTAGATCTCTAATAAGTTGATAAATTTATCCTTGCTTAGTATAGAATGCCCCTTTTTCCCAATGAGTTTTTGTTACCTTTAATCTTCCTATACATCTATACTTATATTATAAACGTGAAAGTTTGTAAGTATGGATGTATGGATGTTTGTTACTCTTTCACGCTCAAACGGCTAAATCAATTTTGATGAAATTTGGTATGAAGTTAACTGGCGCCGTGGAATAACACATAGGCTACTTTTTAACCGACTGCGTCAGAGAGGGGTTATGCTTTTGCCACTAAATCTGATATGTGCGCGAGCGAAGTCGCGGGCAACAGCTAGTTTTTAATAAGAAGTTAGGTACATATCATTACTGTTGACTTAGTAACCGTAACCTACTTTAGTGTGAGATAAAATTCCGTAACATTCCAATTCTTCTCCAATATTAAAATCAAGAAAGATGTTATAATAATTTACAATTCTTATTTCAGATTAGAAAAATTGGAAGTTGAAAACGAGAAACTGGTAATAGAAATATTAAGGCTCAACCAAGAACTAGCCGAGGTCCGCAAAGAGAACAGTTCAATGCGCAACCAGTTAGCCGACAACTGCATAGTCTTATCACACAGGCCAAAAATCCAGAAGTCTTAGTCAAAAGCTATAGTGAAGTGTTGAACCACTGACCATAAGGTGCTGAAAGCTGTGTTTGTGAAGTGCAAGTCACAAGACATACCACTGAACAATTTAGCTAAGTACATGTTGGAATTAATACTGTTGGTATACCCAATGATTCTGTTATTTTGTGTTGAACAGTCATACTCAACCTTCTGCTGGGTTGGTAACTCACGGGGTCCAAACTAAAGTTATTATGAACAAGGCTAAGCAGACAGGGATCAGGAAAGCATGAGACTTGATGAGTCTATAGCCTGTGTAGTATTTAAGTAGAAAAGCCCAGAAAAGGTTGAGATTCACTGGCATAGAATTTAATCCAACTGACAATGTTTTCACAAGAATGTCTTAGTTGGTGCAAACCCATCGAGGTTCCAGTACCATTACTAGTAGTCCTAGATAAACCAATGGTTAATCTTACAGCAGCTAGAAAGTTTACGTCAATGTGAATCAATGTTTATTTTGTCCAATTATTTTAATTATTGTGAATGTCCACAATGAATGTTGTTATTTTTTTTTTCGTTTTATGAATTTAATGAATTAGTTGATGTTATTATTTTCGAATGTTTCTGTGCTTTGTGAGATGCCAATGTTGCCAAACTATCACGTGAAACATATCTGCTTAGATCAGTTTTGAATGGGAATGACGAATCTATCGCTATACTTTAATTCAGTTTAAAATAAATAAATAATTTTGTTTGTTGTTTAAAATGTTACATATCTTTTGATGCATCTCATGTTTGTTGAATGTTTGCAATCTATTTTCATTGACATGTAGATGATGTATTTAATTTTATGTTAGAAGAATGTGATTTAAGAAGCATGCTCTGTGGTTTAGGAAAATGTGTTATAGAGCAAAAAAGTTTTCTCCATAATAAAACTGGATATTTAGCCCTTAGTAGAAAAATGTAGTAGGTTTACAAGACAAGCTCTGAGCAGCCCGCTAGAGAATTAAACTTATAGACTTACATGGAACACAACTAAGACTAGTCATAACCCAGGCCAATTAACTTCTGAAGACATTATTGGATACAAGTACCACATTCCTCGCATCAAGCTTACAGACTGAGGCTGGCACTAGTCTATCAGACCCCAAAGACAGGGTTCTTGTGTGATTGGAAAGAAGTTAAAAGGCCTACAATGACTCATAGTAGTAATTAATAAATATTAATATTATGTGTCTGTGATGGATGGCACTAAAGTTTGGTATACAAAGCCTAATGATAGTTAATTATGAATTGGTTGTAAGATGTTAATTAAACAATTATGATGTTCGCAGAATCTACATACAAATTGTTACTGCGCTCTAGCACTGGTTAATATTGAACAAAAGTCTATTAAGTGCTGGACCCCATTTGCACTGAGTGACAACTAATTTATTGAAAAAAAGTTACTATTTATTCACCGACTTCGTGCTAATGGGTCCAATAATCCTGTATGAATGTTCTAAATTACTATGTATGTTGTTCTAATTATACATTTTTATATGATGTACTAGTTTAAAAAAAACTTACAGTGTGTAAGTACATAGTTATTAAAGTAGGGTATGCTAGCTTTAAGAGTTGATTTCTTCATTAAAGTATTGAATTATTGGCCGACAATCAAATTGAGAATTAATGCATTTAAATCCTAATTCAATTGATCACATACTTACCGTATTTGTTCGTAATATAACTGAATATCAGTTGGTGTTTTATATTTTTTTTTATGTAGCACAGACCTACTTGAATATAATCAGGTGTTGTTGAAATTTCGTGTTTTATTACTTGCTACCTACTGCGAATGATACACTTCTTTTACTAATATTAAACAATAAGAAAGAAAAAAAGAAGTATCCGCTCCAATCTACAAATTAATACAACAAAAGGATTTGTAAACAATTGATCTATTTGTGTTTATTCTTTAATTACTCATATCTGTTTCTATGAAAGGTAATTTATCTAATATTAGGTGCACTTTTGGCGTCTTCGGGGTCATCGTTCGATCATCATTGGCGTTATTAAGGACTTTTGTTATAGGGTTTTTAACACATTTAGTATAATTAATTTCCACTTTAACTTCCGTCTTTTTGATAGGTATTTCCTTAATTTCAGGTAGTAACTTAATATTTGGTAATAAACCTCGTTTTCTTAAGCATAATGTTGATCTTTGAATGTGGTGTTTTAAGTCAAACTTAATCTTAAACTTTGAACCACAGTAGTCGCACTGGTAAGGTCTCTCATCTGAAAAATATTAAAAAAATGTTAAAAGATTAATATTTCAACTGGTGATACTGAAAACCTGAGAATGTCTTTTTAAGTTCTAAAGGTTCTTGCTAATGCTAGTTTCTTCATTCTACTACACACTATTAAACTATTTTTTAATAAGATCTACATCGAAAAAATGCAGTTAATTTAGGCATAATAAAACTTCCGTATTTTCATATTCCAATTTACCACTTGATGTTTTAAAAACTAAATTTTAATGCTGATTAGTCTATATTTTGACTTGTTTGTGTATAAGTATAGGTACTTTGTCTAATATAAGTTACCTGTATGTATTTTCATGTGTTTGGCCAGTCCGTCTTGTCGAGAAAACGTTTTTGGGCAATGGATACATGTTAAAGGGCGTTCCCCTGTGTGAATTCTGTAACAGAAAATCAAGAACTATGTAATAGAGACGATAAAAATTGTTGACTCTCACCATGAAACTGTACTCTAAGCTAGAATAGTACATTTGACAATCACCATCTGACGTCGGTTACAATATTGTAAGGATACTTGCATTACTTACAAAACATTTTCTATTTTTATTTAATTCACAATCTCATTACAGTGAAACGGAGATTAGATTAACATGTTAACTAAAACAACCTCATATCATTACTGGTCTACACGAAAAGCAGTGTTTTCCCAACAATGGGATAATTTACGAAGTAATAGGTACTAACCTCATATGAACAGTTAAGTCCGATACTCGATAGAATCCTTTTCCACATTCCGTACAAGTCTGTGTATATTTCTTTGTATGCCGTCTCAGATGCAGCGTGTAATTCCCAACTTTGTTGAAAATGGCGCCGCAAATACTACAGATGAATTCCTGAAACGGTTTGTATTTGAATTTACTTTATTTAATTTTGTACAGTGTGGGTCTTAATAAAATGCTAGTCTATTATAATAATTAAAAACTAGCGGCTAAATAGAGGTACACATATTTTTTCATACATTCAATTTTAAATAAACAATTCACATTTAATCTGTACACTAGATCACTACATAGTATAAAACAAAGTCGCTTTTTCTGTCATGTGTCATGTTGTCCCTATGAACGCTCAAATCTTTAAAACTACGCAACGGATTTTGATGCGGTTTTTTTTAATAGATAGAGTAACTCATGAGGAAGGTTTTTATGTATAATATCATCCATTAAATAGTGGACAAATACTGTTATTTTTGAGGTTTCTAATGTGATGTCGCAAATAATTACATTTTTTCCGCTTACATTGCAAACGCAGGCTGAATCCTACGAGATTTATCAAAATAATGTACTAAGTATTGTACACAATGAAAAGGTCTACAGAAAACTCCGCGATGGTATATGTCTATCTCTTATGGATATCCCACAATAACATTTTTTTGTCATTTACTTTTTACGACAAATAATGACTAATATTCGAAGCGATTTTAACCAATACAGTATTAATCCTTATCCAATTAAATACCTTAAATACATTGTTGATTTAATATAGATCTATTTGGCCTTTTACAGCATCTGATTTAAATCAATATTTTTGAAGATGTACAGATTTAAAAATTGCGGAACGTAGCATTGCACCCGTGCGAAGCCGGGGCGGGTCGCTAGTTAAACATAAATTATCTATTTCGTTTCTTTTTATTTTAACAGTAAAAAAGTATTAACATTATTTCACGTTATTTCTATTAAAAAAAAACAAATATTTTTATTAATAAAAAAAAATACAAATAATTCGTTTATTGTTGATTGTATCATACCTTTCCAGTATCTTTTTTAACATATTTCCCAGTGTGACTACTCATATGCCTCTCCAACTTTACTTGTGAGGTGACTTGTAATTCACAAATTGTACATTTAATTTTTTGAACAGGTTTCTGAAAAAAAAAAAAAAAATACTTAAATAAAATTGTTGAAGGATTCAACATAATTATAAGAAAAACTTGCAAAAAGATATTCCGATACCGGGAATCGAACCCGAGCCTCCTGGGTGAGAGCCAGGTATCCTAGCCACTAGACCATATCGGATATTGAGAGACAAGTTGAATATGTATTTAGGTAGGTTTTTAAATGCGATCAGGATAATTTTAGTACAATTTGCACTAACGAGTTTATATTCACTTTTATTGTACTTATTACAATTGAAGTCAGTTTTTTCTGCATTTTTACTAAAATATATAGAAAACTTACCAAACATTTTTTTATATGTCTATAAAAGTTAGCATTCTGCGAGAATTCCTTTCCACAATCAGTACACAATCTCATCTTAGGCTTGTACGATCTTGGTCTGATAATCTTAATTCGATGTGATTTTGAAAAGTGAATACATAAGGCCTTGATATTACCAAATTGTTTGCTACACAAATAGCAATAGGCCTTCTCTAGATCAAACTTTTCACTAGTTTCAGTATTAACTATAATTTTCCCTTTATCTTTTGCAATTGAAACATCTGTTTTATCATGATTGCCAACTTTTTCTGTGACCAGATCTTTTTTATCTACAATACTATCTTCTAAAATAGTCTTTATAACGTTTTCCTTAACAGATTTAGTTAGTTCATCAATTTCAATATTATCAAGACTCATAGGTTCTTTTAAATCTCCGATATTGATGTCTATATTTTCCTTCATAGTTGTTTGATTACTTTCAATATCAAAGTCCTTTGGGTTGAAGAATTCTTCGAATATTTCGTTATCATTTTCTCCGTTGCCTATGTCCGTGAATGGTTCTATTTGCTGTCCTATATTCAATGTTTTGTTTGGTATTTCTAGTTTTTCACCAAAGAGTATGTTTGATATTGTTGGAGTTGAGACCGCTGATTGCATTTGGAACCCTGAAAATATTGTGAAAAGGAATCAGTAATGGTAGAGTTAACATGTAGGTACATTATGTACCTACATTCTCTATAGCCAGAGAAATACAAGTATTAATATTATTGAGAAATATTATTTCAATAGCTATAAATTATGATTTCAAAGATGCAGGCGGGCCTGCAGTTGTGTATAATATAACAATTACACTAGAATTTAAAACATTTATGACTCAAAACTATTTACCTGGAGGCGAAACAAGTATATCATCCAAAGAGAACTCTTTATTATCAGTATTCTTTAGAGCTCTTTCCAAATTCTTATCAATAGTGTCCTTCGAGTCTTTACTAAACGCTTGCAGCTTAATACTGTCTATACTATCAGCATTGACCACAGAATTTACTTTGCTCGCTTGTAAATCATTAATCTGTAGCTCCGGCACCTCAGGTATGTGGTACTTTTGCATATTAATTTGACTTTTATCCAAATCAAATGCCGGCAAGTCTAGGTTAGTAGGTGTTTTCATAATCCCGTCAATTTCATCAACATCTAAGTCACAGAGTTCTTTAGTTTTCTCGCCTTTGAACGCATTTATGAAGTCGTTTTCTATTGTATTCACTTTTTTGCTGTTTAATATGTCTAAATTTATTTGGGTCTCTTTTTGATTTGTTTGTTTCTTAGGTGTGTAGCAGCGCTCGTTGACTGCGCGAGGAGTTGAGAATGGACTGAAACTGTAAAATAAATAATGTTAAAAAAGAAATATTCAATTATTGGAAAAAAAAAATCAACTATCAGAAATTAAATAATATCATGACTATAATTTTTAATAAATTTTTATACCATTAAAGTGCAAATATTTGAGACCCAGGAGGAAATAATAAAGCTTATCAAACCAATTATTTATGCCTCTGAAACAGTTGTCCAACATGACCTAGGTATTTACTTTTTAATACCAAATTTTTAATATTTATAAATACAATTCCATGCAGTAGACACTTTCTAACAAATACCATACTCATCATTATTCCTTTATTACCTAAAATCCAATCTAAAGTCAGCATCAATCGAGGCATCATCTTGCAGCCAGTGGGAATCAAGGCTCTCATCCAATACATCTGCCTCTTCCTGTATAACTTCTCTTATGATACGAGCTTCTGTGTCAGGTACTTCCTCACCCTGTAATATATCCGTCATAAAGTTACGGATACTTGTGCATGTTGAATCTGAAAGAGAATTAAGTAGTTGTGAGAGTTTGTAAGGAATGTACTGATTCTGAATGTATGTAAGACTGATATGTGGTAGTGACAATAGGGAAGAGAGTGGGTTTAGTTCTCCTTTTCAAATCATGGACTTTTTATAGTTACCCCTGGTCTCTCTGATTAATACAATAATTAGTTAACTGTCAGTCAAATCTCATGTTAAGCTCTGTGATCAGTTGATTTACAGCAGATGCAATTGATCACCCTTCCAGAAATTGGATTTCAATGTTGTAGCTTTTATGGTTGAGCACAGGTAATATAGAGCAAAAATTTCTAAGAAGTCTTCTACCCAATCTTATTGACTGTTTATTTCGACCAAGTAAGGAATATTTTGATCAATTAAAGAAAACACCTTACCATTATCATCATCTCTGCATTTCTGGTTAGCTGGTGTACTGTTTCCACTCATAGGAAGGCTGAAACACAAAATAAATAATTTTAAATCCTCACTTTATATTGAACATTTTGGAATGAAAAACATTGATCATCAAGATAAATGTAAGTTATTTGCTAAAAAAAATGTATTTGCTACATTAGCTGTAAATGTATGTAAAATGTATATTTACCGTAAAGTCAAAGCATCTTCAGTCGTTTTGAGGAATGTACAGAAGTCACTTGTATCTCCAGTATCTTTCAAAGACACATAGTTCTTAAATCTTTTATCTGAAGTCCGACAAAGCTTTTTGAACTTGCATGCAAGCTTCATATTGAGAAAACAGTCTTTGCATAGTTGGAATGTGAAGGTATCATTTCTCTTTACCTAAAAAATTAACAAAACAAATACAATAAATATTCAACTATTGGACAGGAAAATCATAATTTTTGATCGATTTAAGTACACTTTTGCGTCATTTATAATTCAGAAAATGCAGACGGTTTGAATAATCATGGACTTTGCTGCTTTGCTATTCGGGCCATACTAAATGGTTAATCAAATTGTTATAAAGAAAGAAAAGCTGTAAACAATATACATTTCAACTTACTTGTATACCAGTGCAGTATACAAACAATCTTCGATTTTTCTCAGTGTATTGTAGCAGTTCCATTGGTTCGTTGTATTTTATAAGACAACCTCTACAAAATCCCTCCATTATATACTTTTGATTACAATTCTTACAGATTTCAAACGTGTTTACTACGGTAAGAAAAGTTTGTTTTCATTTTTGTTTTGAGTCAATCTTCAATGCCACTTCGTATAAAGTCCACGAAACTACGTTTCGTTCATTCGATGATTTTACGTTTATGCAAGGTAATTCACAGATATGAAGATTTTCGTTTGTTTTGCTTTTATCCTATTATGATGACAAACTACTTCAATATCTTTTGCATACCATAACTCTTTAGGTATTTTATTTATTCTCGACATAGTGAAATATGTCAATTTTTTATTCTGTACATAGAGCCAGTTCATAGAACTAAAACGTCATTGAACAATAACAAATAAATATCTTGACAGATACGTCACTTTTATAAACACAGACGAGTCACAGGTATTTGAGGTATTCCATATTTATTTACTTAAAAATGGAGAATACTGACACTCAAGTTACTATTAAAAAACCGGGAAGAGTTCTTCATTTTAGTGATGGAGTTGACGAAGAAATAGAGACGGAAGAAGCCAGTGAATTAGCTTGCGAACCTGAGGAATCCGAAGTGGATCCGGTAAGAAAAATATGCATGTCTTTGTGTACCTACATTGATTTAAGGCCTTGATGAAATTCGTTTCTAAAAATATCAATGACTACACAGTAGTTTCTATTACGCAGATAATGCTTTGATTTCCGTTGATCATGAATACTAAAATACCTATAGGTGAAAGGAAGAAGTTCGATCAAAAGAAATCCTTTGTTTTTTCTAAAACAAATATCGATCTTTTAACACATGTCTTGTTTGTACATTAGAATTAAAACCTTTTTGCCCTTAAATAGAGTATTACGCAGTAAATCTTTTTTTTATATAATTAAGGAAGATTAGAAAAGGTCCTAAGATTTATGATAGTTCAAATATGTTGTATGTTGTTCCAGAAATCTTTAACATGGGGTCCTTGGTTCTCTCACTATGCCTGGAAGTCTGGTAGCAAAGTCCTGAATGCAGTAGATTATGCTGGGGAAAGTCTAGCTGGCTTCTTTGGCATAACCACACCAAAGTACCAATTAGAAATATCTGAATATGAAAGAATGAAGGAGGAAAAGAGAAAACTAGACGAGGAAACTGCTGGCTGGATACCTAAGAACGGGGGTGGGGATATACCTTTAGTTTTGAATGAACCAGGGAAGGAAATTGAAAAGGCTGAGGAAGTGTGATAGTATTAATTTCAAAATAAATTATTTAACTTTTTGACATGTCTACTTATTTGTAAACAGTAGTATTTGTATAACATTTTACAGCTAGTAAAACTATGCACTCTGGTTTTTTAAATTTTTAAGATAAGATAAAATTATTATTCTTAAAACACGATACTTTGTATAAGAACTTTAAACATTAATAATGTTTATCTTCTAACAGAAAATTAATATAATAATGCAGTGCATCAAATCTTAATATGTAAATGGGTTTTGTTAGTTTATAGGATCAGTATTTTATGTAGGCTTACACCCACTGTCATCCATAATTTATTCTATGTTGAGGTACTCCTAGGCAGTAAACAACTATCTTGGAGAACATACAAGCAGTAAAATTATGTTTATGTAATTAAGTTTTGTTTAAACAATAAACAGTATTTATTTCTTAATCAATCCACCTATTTTGTCATCACTATCTACATGTTAGTATTTCTTCAATTTTTTTTTCTTTTAAGGCAAAGGCAAATAATGCAAAATCCCATTAAGTATGCATCACATTTTGATCATGTCATTATTCTTAGAAACACACCTTAAAATAGCTTTATTTTATTGTTAACATTTAATTTTTATGTCATTGTTATTTTCAATTATAGTTTGTGTTAGACTTTGTTATTTTATCGGTAAATTAATTGTTTAATGTATGGAACTAATAATAGTTCAAATTATTGTCCATTGTTTTGACTGTAACTAATTTTATTACCTTATAAAACTTAGAAATATATGTTCATACTAACATGACTGTAGTTTTGAACGATAAATTACCTTACATTAGTAGCACCTTGCTAATGCAAACGACTTACTTTAATAAGAGATTTTAAAAGGAGGAGGTTTCTCAATTCGACCGCAAAAATGCTTTTTTTCTAATAAGATATTACATACATACATACATACATAAACGTCACGCCTCTTTCCCTTGGGGGTAGGCAGAGATCACATCTTTTCATTTGCCACGATCCTGGCATACCACTTTAGCTTCATCCACACTCATCAGTCGCTTCATACACGCCTGACCCTTTTTTAGGACTTTCCCTATTTGGTCATGGAACGTCTGTCGTGGTCTTCCCCTCCCAACAACTCCATTCAAACTACACTTATATATCTGTTTCGTTAGTCTTCTTTCGTTCATCCTTTCAACATGCCCAAACCATTTAAGCATCCCTTTCTCAATCCTTGTTAATCCTTGTTATACATCTTCTTTCACGCCACATCTTTCCCTTATCACATCGTTTCTAATCCTATCGCTCAATTTCATTCCTAGCATACTTCTTAGAGCTCTCATTTCAACTGCATTTATTCTAAATAAATAAGATATTAGTTAGATATTTTCAAAGAAGTGGAGGATTTGATACATAAGAATGTGAAACTAATAAGACTTGTCAACAGCGCCATCTCTTGATCAATAGCTGTTACTACAATGAGAATTGTTTTTAATAATTTATTCACACTGTTACCGATAGATGGCATTGCAGTTTGTGTAATTTTATACATACAACTTGAAAATATTAAGTTTACAAGCGAACCTAAGCTTGTACAGCTTAGGTTTGTAAAAATTCATATAGAAATTATCTCTTTAAATCATTTATTAAATAGAAGCCTTTATTTTCGTAAATACTTTACACAGATTTCGAGTATTTGTTAGTTTATTCCACGCACATTTCAAATTAAACGTAGCATGCTAATAGTGCATTTTTCTAATCTCGATGGTTAATTAAACTAGTCAAAATTAGTAAAAATTGGACGTATAATTTACTTGACCTTATTTTAAGCACAGTAAGGTTCAGTTTCGCATGTTGATCTCTCACACATTATAAATTACACCCCTCTTAAAAATCAAAACGTTGTATGCGTCTCTTAATATTGCCTTTAATTTTGAACCTTACATAGAGCAATTTATGGTTGGTTTTTGCCTAACAGAATACCATATGTTATTGTTTGTCGGTGTTTAGCATGTGATATGTCGAAATGTAAACGGTTCGAGCGGTGTCCGCAGATCAATATGCGTGTTGCGCGGCCCGTGAGGGTGTTCGCCCCGTGCGATTGGCCGGCGTGTGTGGGGCGGGGCGAGCGTGTGTGAGGCGGCGCGCGTTCTCGCACGCGACGCGCCGTTTTGGCGCCAAATTGGGCAATAGGCATTCCATTTTCAAGTTTCGCGAATGAGTATAGGCCACTAAGATAAGCTAAGGCCATTCTCTATGGTAATGTTTAAGAATTTTATCGTCTATGGTGTATGTAGGTACTTGTATTTACCATGACTTAATATATACCTAGATATGTTTGAGATCTATTAAAAAATTGAAGTCAATTTATTTATAATTAAGCAAGTAGATGGATAGTTAGCAAATTTTTAAATTATTCGGTACTTATAACGGTCATTTGCATACTAATTTATTTCCTAAAGAAGACTCAGTTAAGTACCTACTGACTTAAAGAGATAAATAACTGGTAACTTACAACTTTTAATCTTGTAAAATCGTTATTAATTATATTCTGGATAATGCTATTGATTCTTATAACAGAAGTAATAAGATACATCTATCTAATTTGAAACAATGGGTTAATTACTTCAAATAATATTGAAATCCATAACTTACCTCTTCCTTGATAAATTATAATCAATTTCAAAGGTTTTTCTCCTTCCTAGTAAAAACCTTAAATCCTTTTTTCAACTTATTTCATACATTTATTAATCTTATTATACCTAATAGGTAAGTAGATGAACTCCTACAGGAACCTGGGCTGAGAATAAAACATTAGATAATTAGGTATAATACAGTGTTTGTTTGTAAATTGCTGTAAATCCCATGTGGAAAATACCTAGTCACTTTATAACGTGATGCTGATATAATTTATCTGATGCAGGATATAATTTATCTGATTTATAATTATCTACAAGTCGAATAAAATCTACCGGACACCATGTTGCGGCTATCAACAATACAAAGTAATGACTTATATTTCTACCCATTTATAACAAAATTTACGACGAGCGCGTGTAATTATTAACTAATTCAATAATTCGTTAACAGTGCAGGTCATTCCGGACAATATGGCACGGGACAATAAACACGCACCAAGGTTGCCAGTTAAAAATATTGCGAATTAAAAAAGGCGCGTGGACCGCGGCAGAACGGGTTTCGAAATTCGAATGAACTTGAAATTCTGGTTTTTCGCAGGCGACCATTGTATTGTGAATTTGCATTTTGCGAGGATTTGCTAAACATAATGATTTTCTATGGATACCGAACTAGTTTTAGTCAGTTCATGGTTTTGAATAGTTTATTTGTGTTGGATATTAAAAATATGCTTGTATGGTTGTCAGTGAATTAATTTAAAATGCAGTTGGTCAGCTGTTGGTTGATTTTGGGCACGCGCATGTTCATTATTGGTGAAACTGGTTACTTTTCTTCGCCAAATTGCAGGCGTGCGTCTTTTATTATCAATGTCGATACAATTCTTTAAAAAAGTGAGAACAATCGTCGAATTATAATTATATAGATTAGGTATAAAAGAGTTCATACGCAAAATAAGTTCTTTCTTTATTCTGTGGTTCAAACAACTGTTAAAAAATTTTAACGTACCTACCCAACGACCTACCTACCTTGCATTTTATAACATTCGAATCAATCATATTTTTCCCTAAACTAGAACTTATTGCCAGTCTTCCTATTATAATTATTTATCGAGTTCCAATAATATCAGTACCCTTACCTAAATTAATAAGAATAATAATTTCATCGCTAAATAGATGCAGGTATCCACAGTGTAACGTTAATTCAATCGATATTCAAATTTTGCACAATCAGTATTCAACCCCAAGTAGCAGATGTTCTACTTTTAAAATTGCATGCATTTGCAGTGTTGTTTATTAAAAAAATCTTTTGTGGCCATTTACAAAATAAAGCTTTGCAACACAATACCTCATGCAAATTAGAATCTAACTTGACACGTAAGGCCGTTAAAGGGACCAACCTTTTTTGCAAATATGAACTGTATGCTTGTTATAAAAGCATTCAAATTAAATTGCATAGTACAGTCTTTTTATAGCAATGCCTGGTCAAGGTAATATGGACTCTATTCTGTAGCTGCTAAGGCTTATTACATTTTGAATGTGAGGACTAGTTCAAAAAATTTGCATAAACGACGCACACCTTTCCCGTTGATCCTTTCTATGCAATTTGACTGACAGTTTTTATTGAATACTGGATATTATTAGAATTTTATGTATGAACTTTATGTATTTCCGATTTGGAATTAAAGCTGAGTACATACCTACCTTTTTTAATCCCTTTTGTAGATATATTTGCTCTTTAGGACTGAATTTATTCCTTGTTTCCCTGTATATTTTTTTTTCTTTTAACAACCGTTGGTGTTATAATTCTTAACGCAACCTCAATACTGCCTTTTCAAACATATCTTAAGGCACCTACTTATTTCCTACTTAGAAAAATAATGCTAATTTAAAATTATGTATTAGGTATGTTTCTCGCCCGTTTTGGGCCACGACGACCTCTTCAAACTCCGTTTTACAGTTCCATTTACACATTACATTAGTTACCAGCCCCACAAGATATCACAACCGGACCACACAATTCCCTTTAATAATTCTCATCTTCCCAAACTCGCCTCACTACAGTCCAACGATCTTTAAACATGTAGTGGGTCCTTGTTAAGTTCCGCAGCTCATCCAAGATGCACATGAGGCAGGCTCCGCTAGTCGCACACAAGGGGAACATTTCCTGTGCATAAATAATAACAATAAATTGTTAGGTAACCATTAGAAGGGGTGTTTTGGCGTCTGCATGCCTCTGTATGCAAAATAGTTGGAGTCCGTTGTTGTTATTGGGAATGGATTTTGATTTTGCAATGTACGTGCGTGATTATCGAATGATTTGGGATGCAGTTGGTTTTGATTCACGGGTAATATTATTATTACTTTAGCATTTTAATTATTTTTAGTAGATACCTTTGGAATACAAATAAGGCTTCAATCGGAATTGTTTTATGATCTTCAAGGGCTCTACCTGAGTTTTTTTAACGTGATTTATTTTAAACACACCCAAGTAATTTTGATAATACGTAGATTTATTAGTTCATAGATAAATTAATTTAATCTTTGTCAACATTTAGGCTACTAGAGTCTAGTTTTCATGTTTCAGTTTTGTATAAACTCCAGTGATTATAATTATATGCCTTGGATATAAAACAGATAGTACTTGGGCACTCTACTTTTTATCATAGATACTCGTAATTCTACTAATAATAAAAGCACACACCTATCTCCAAAATCAAATCCCAAAAACCAGTTCTGACCGCTGTCCGAAAAAAAAAAATTCGCAAACCAGTTTCGCGAACCCTAAACGGCCAGGGGACACTTAAAAAGTTTTAATACAAACACAATGAAGGGACGTATAACGGGTGGGCAGTGTCCATACAATGGGCATACTAGCCGATTAATTCGTTACACAATGACCAGGGGCTAGGCCGAAAGGTCATATTTAGGTAAAGGGGTTAGGGGTCAGTGAGGGTTATTGGTAAATAGAAGCCATTGAATGTAGGGAGTGACGCGGTCGCTAAGTTTTGGAAAACATGTCGCTGACGGGAGAAAATTTATGTGTTTACTAGCTGTACAGTCACGGGCAGAAACATGTATACACGATTAAACAATTGAAGTTTAAGTCCTCCAAGTTTGGTACATGAAATCGAAATTTTTTTTTTCAATTTAATCATTTTATGTTTAGCTTACAAAATCAAGGATATTTCATAACAGCTTTTGAAATTTCGCATAAGAAATCGTCTTCAACTTTTTGGTCGTGTACACATGTTTTTGCTCGTGACTGTACCCGCGAGTTTGTCCGCATTGGTTGTTATTTTCTTTGTGCTCTCGTTTGTAAGTTTTTCGAGTGGAAGTTTTGTTGTTTGTGTGTTAGTGGATGTAACAGGTTGGATTGGATGATTGGAATTAAGAAATTAAACGAATTGTAAGTTTTTTGAGTTTTATTTAAGAGAAACGTTTCATAGCAAGTTACATTTGTAAACCTACATACAAACATTCGTGGACTTCAACAGGCAAGGTTATGTTGATACAATCATTTGTTGATGGAGACAAAAGAATAACTATCTATTTATATACACACAAAAACAGATAAAGAACACCACCAACAAGATGTACAAAAGTTAATTAACATTAAATAATTAGTTTATAATATTTTTCAAATAATGATCATGTATCTTTAGAGGTTAAAGAATATTCGTATACAAAGTTATAATTATCTAATATCAAACAGATTTTGCCGATGAAATCGTATTAACACTATAATTTCTCACTTTACTATATTCAGGAGTACCTGAAACAAAAAAACACAATTACACCTCCAATGACAACACACACAGCTTTATACCTTAACACATACACAGAAAGTCATAAATAAAAAAGAACTTATTCTATCTTAATTATAAAATCAAAACAAGTCAATGGCACCAGAATACTTGAACATAATGATATCAAATGGAATCAGGAGCGATACTTATCGACGCAAATAAAGCACTCTTCTGTCAAATTGAAAAAAAAACGCGCTTAAAAAAGTGCTTTCCTACGTGTAAAGTGTGAAATTGTTGATGATATCTCTCTGGTTTTGTCTGCTAGTTTTGTGTTGGGTACAATAGACCGGGCTTTCGAGGGTTAGTAGGTATTCTTTTTAATATAGATGGTGTTGATGTGATTTCTGTATCTGTTTTTTTATTCTGTCATATTTTTATACTCTGATTGCAATTATTTTACTGGTTAAATAGTGTGAAACTCGATATAAAACTATGATTAAGATAACTTTTAAACACAAAACTGTACCGTTTTATTACTAAGTACTACTAGCTTCTAATACAACTAATGATTCCTATTTTATGTCAGTTCTTTTACAAAACGAAGTAAAAGTTTTATGAAAACAAAATGAATGTATTACTTCCCAGCTTACATCAGCCAAAAAAACATTGATGGGATAAACAAATCCACAAACGCAAATTCAACTTTAACACCGATATAACGAACCGTCACGAACCGCATTCGCAGGGTTAACTCTTTGTACGTCACATTAAAAAAAAAGTATTCAATGCACTACCGACGTGTCTAACCCTTTCACGGCACACAAAAAGACCAATTTTATATGCGTACATTGCGTACCCGGTGTCTCATTTCAATAAAGTGTAATAAAAAAAAAATGATAAAACTTTTTTACCCACGATTCTTTGGGGTTATATTTTTTTTGTAGGATTGAATCCTTAATTTGCAACAAGGTGCATGGCAGGCAAAGTAGGGTGCATCGAGAGATTTAAATGAGTTCTATAGTAAAAAAAGGGTACATCTCGGTTATTTTTTCCCATAGATATGACAAAAGATGTCATGGTGTTTGACTTTGATATGTCGATCACGTCATTGACCTGTTGGTACTTTCTACGGGTTGAAACGGTTGAACTTTTAATAGGCTTTCAATTGTCAATTCGGCTATAAAACTTTTTAAGAAGTTCTGCTGAATTAGCTCTCATCGCTCTTGATTTTATTTTAAGACGAGTTACGATAACTGTGTGATCTCAGTGGCGTGCACTGGGAGAGGCCTATGTCCAATGGGTGTACATAAAAAATATTGCTTTATGAATAATGTTTGAGATTGTTCGGCTTTTAAGAATTACAATTTCAAAAAGAAATGGCATATCTATTGTCAGAAACTATTAGTGCGTAGATACTTAAACTTACTATTGTACAGACATCTTTGGTTTTGCTCAAGTATTTGCCTGATATAGTCTGCTAGCAAATCCTTTTACTTACATCTTAATTTTTGTCACACATCGCAATGCTTGTTCTGAGTCTGGATGTCTTTGTGATTGTGACTTAAATGTCATTCTAGTGCGAGGCGCAAATTTTCTTTCGTACCTTTTCCGATTAGGCCATTGCAGACTTAATTCTCCTTTAATTTTCCACACAAGTTTATTTTTAGAAAAACATTATTAATGCAATCTTAAGATTTGATTTGTAGTTTCATTATTTGTTTTATCTAAGTTCATGATGAGAGAGTGAATAGTATATATCTCTATTACAATTTGAAGGTTTGTAATCTTCTTACATATTTCAGCACCTAATTAAATCATTCCCCACCCACATATCTTCAACTACTCACATAATTATCAATAACTGTTGTCCGTGACTTCGCCCGCGCGAAAGTCGGTTATAGCCGTAAAAACAATATTTAATTCTGCTATATCGAACGCAATTAACGTTCCAACAACTAATCTTCACATTTTAGTCAATGTTTACAAAAATTACACAAATTGTATACTAAAATTTTCTTCGAGAACCACTTTACAAATTGGTGACAAAAACGAGAAAATTGGTGCAGTAGTTTTTGAGTTTATCGCGGACAGACAGACAGACACGGCGGAGGTCTTTGTTTTACAATATGTAATGATTCCTATCTAGTATACATATGATTATACATGTATTGCGATGTTCAGCCCTCGTATCGAGTTACTTATTCACGTGTGTTACATTATTAAGCGCGCCCATTACGTTGCTATCAATCAATATGGCTTAAAATTTGCACAGAGTGCCGTCCTAAATGTATGTTAATAAGTAATAGGTCTTCGAGAATGTATAATACTGAGTAGAAAGGGAGATGACTGAATATGAGATGAGAAATGACTGCACGGATAGCCGAATGGTAGGTCACCACGCCAATTACTACTGTATTCGATCCTCGCGTAGGACAAGAATTTGTGCATTCCACAAGTGCTTGTTCCGGGTGTCTCTATGCAATTGAATGTCTGTGAAATACAAGGATTGAATTCCTTATTGCGGGAGTCGTTTAAAAAAACAAAAATACATTAAACCTATCGTGTTTTTGTCCAAAAATTTTACATTCTAACTGTTTTTTTTTTAAATACAGAATCTTTAAACACATTTTCCACCTAATCGTATCAAAATTCAAACATCAAAAAATTTCGTTAAAAATCGAACTCCAATACCTCCACAAAAAGAGCACCCAGTAAAATAATACAGCCATCATAATGTGAGATACCTGTCGTATCGCAAGCGGGCAATTTTAGCGCTCTGTCCTGTACAGGATTTCCTTTGCGACGTGTGCCTTCAAACAGGAAAACGTTACCCCACACGCCCGCACGCCCACCTCCCTGCTTAGTTGACGAATAAACTGAGGGTTAAGATGTAAAAAGAAGCGATAATTGATGGACAATAGGTATTTATTCTTAGAAATTATTACAAATGTGTAATATAGCCACGATGAAGTCCGTGTTAAAATATAGTCCAGTTTTGTTTTGAATACTGCTTCTGTTCATAGGATAGGAATGAGGGACTTTTTTTAAGAAAGCGATGCTGAATAGGATATTGGAGAAAGATAAAGTATTTGCTACCATTTTATATTAATATCAGCTATAAATATGGGCAGCCCATACTATTCTCGGAACAGACTACTGCGTTCTTAGTAAAACTTGTATTGAACTTATAAGTTTAATTTGGTAAGTTTGGTAATTATGAATATGAAACATCGCCAATTTGTACACAAACATGACCTCAAACTCAATGAGAAGTTAATTTGGCCTGCTGATTACAGTGGTTAAATAAAATCACATTTTAAGTATACAATTTCAAGGATAAGCTACATTACAACTTAAATCATCTCTCAAATACAACAAATCAATACATTCTCTTTCCAATCCGCTCTATCTTATCCCTTGTCCCAACCACCAAAACATGCGTTATACCACCCTGCTTAGGCGACCAAACAGGGTGGGTATGTACCATCGTATGATATATAGTGCCCCTTAAACTTAAACGGATTACCTTTGATATATTACGAGGATTCGCAATTCAATCTCGGATAGTCGATCTTAGATGTGATTGCTTTTTGAAAGACATTTGTTGTAATTACGTGTCGTCGCGTCTCGTAAGGAGTTTATTGATATTTAATATGGTTAATGCAAGTTTGAGAGGTATTTTTAGGCTTATATACTCACTTCATTGCATATTTGATTTTATTCTGCTCATAGATTCGATGGTAGGCATAACTAGAGTTCTTGAACTCAGAAAGATAATTTTTAAGGAATTGAAATTTTGGGAAGTTTCCGAAAGTCTTTGTAACCCCTTTGTGTGACGTGCAAGAGTTTACTAAGAATTTATCGGTGATATAAGACACTGTTGCCACATCAAACATGTTACATAGCTGCGATGACGTTCGGTACATTGTTTTGAACCTAACTTGTCTATATACGTCCCACTACTGGGCACAGGCGTCTTGCCATGTAGGGATGTGTGTGATGCCTATGTAGTGACAGAATATTGTTTTCTACCTCGGTAGCTTTAAAACAAAGAAAGAAGTTCATCTTAATATGTATATGTGCACATACCTACATCATAACAACAATACTTGTGCTACAATCTTCAACATTCTTGCTTTTAAATTAAAAATCGTGACAGACATTATTTCCCGGGAATTGCAGGTGAGGGTTGGTTCCTTGTGGTTTCTTCCCCCTGATACAGGTTGGTTGCTGTGAAACAAACCACAATGGAGGGGTACGCATCACACATCCTTTCATCACTCGCGAAGGAGCGAAGGGCATGCGGTAACGGAGCTACGAAAATGTTAATGGATACGGCATTTTTTGACAAAATAATTTTCTTGAAATATAATGATAATTTATTTTTAGAAGAGGTACAACAAACTAGCAACATGTATTACAATACATGTTTGCTAATAACAACTTAGAGGTACAGTGGCTTCATTTTTACTAGCGTACTGAGTCCCGAACTAAGCTAGCTCGTATAGAATCTCGGGAATATGAATAATGTGTAGGTTTAACAAACTGATATATTTCTTACAAGTCTTAAGTAAAGTTTAAAGAGTTTTCTATGTGTAATACTTGTATACACAGGATTTCTTTTTAATAAATTTTCGAAATCTAAGGCACTTAGTGCCTTTGGTTGCGAGAACCGTTTATAGATTAAACTATTATATTAACATGTTATTCTACCTACATGATGTTCCGAGAACATTGTAGTGCCTTTACTGAGAAATGCATAAATAGATTCTTGAAGCCGTGTATGAGTATTTGCGACATGAATTTCCTAGAAATCGTAACAAACCTCGTTAATTCTGTTTCGTCGTAGCTAGCGTAGCATTCTGGCTACGCTTTCACAATGAAGATGTAATGTAATGTATCAGTCTTTTCAAGTTCTGTTTTCTAAGAATTGAGGAATGACTTAACATGTTTAAGGGAAGGAAAATTTCGTAGCGGTCTCGTAGCTGCCTAATGAGTCTCAAGATTGTATCCTTTTGCTATTAATTTGTGTTCCTTTTTTCAAGTTACTTAAATAAACTTTACATTGCTCCAGTCATATAAAAAGAAAAATAATAATATTAGTACGAGTGTCACGTGCAGCTTCGTCTGTGCCTTTATTACTGAATAAATTATAAATTTTGTACTTTTAGTATCTCTGTTTAACTTGAGAACAATCACTGTATGCATAACTTACGCCTATAATCAACCAGCAGGCACAATGGCCATTGTTAATCACGTTGACCTTACACCACCACAAATTACCAATTTTTTGAAAACTACTAAAGCAGAAAATATAAAACCTTCGTCGAGTATAGTAGATCCGTGCAACATATCGGCGAGTTCCCGATAGGGCGTGCACAGAGGGTGCGGGGCGGCGCGTGGACAGGCATTCGAAATGAAGAGTGCTTCACAACTACGTCTGTCTGCCCTCTGTAGTGAGACGGTATGGAGAGGGAACTTGTATAGTTTGTGATGGAGTAAAATCGTTCAACGATTTGGGAATATATTCTTTTAATAGTGCGTCAAGTAGCCACTTCATTCTACGACGAGAAAGGCAGAGAGAGATATTAGTTATAATGAGAGAGACGAGATGGAAACCAACAGATGATAAGGAAATCCAACATAAATGAAGGCAAGTAAATAATGTCCGCAACCGATAAAAAAGACTTTTTAGGTACCATATAAAAATATGGAAAGTTTTCAGAATAACCACATAGGTAATATGAATACCCATATAAATTAGTTTAGGCGTTTGTTGCACTTTGAAGTTAAGTATCAGATATAAATAAAAAAAAAACCGCTACGAAATAACTTAATTGATAGTCTTGTTTTATTACTTTGCCATATACCCTTCATTATTGGCTTAAAGTTTAAGGTATTTGTTGTATGAGAAAGTTTAATTTTATTATTATAAGCAAGCGCTAAGCAAGTTGCCGAGCAAGCTGTGGTTGAAGCTTGGAACGTTGGAGCTGATAGGCCTACTATAGGTAACTAGTACCTGCTACCTACTGGGGTTTTAGACTTTTAGATAAATGTAAGTATGTTTTATAATATAGGTCCGAGCAGCTGTTGACAGTTGTGTATGGCACGCCCAATTCTTTATGGAGAATATAACGACACAGTGTTGTATCTAACAACGACGTGTAATAGACAATCACTTTGTGTCAATGAATCAGTATTTGTTATATATTATTGACATTATTCTTGTGCACACGTCATCAACCTGCTATCTTAAACAATTCAGTTTCTAAGCTAAGTATATCTTAATATTTAAGACCCTTTGATGAATGTTACATACTTACCTATTTTTGTCTAAATATCTTGTAGATTTTAGTAGCCGACAAACACAAATTTAAATACTTATTTCTATTAACATTTTCAATGTACACCACGGGGACTGATTCGAGGTGGCGCAGGACAGAATAAAGTGGAAGAAATTGGAGAAGGCCTTTGCTCAGCAGTGAAACACAACAGGCTAGAAAAAAAAATATTTTGTTAAATTCCTACTCTACAGTTTCAAACTGTACAAGGGTAGTTCAGCACTCATATCTTGGGCCGCGGCTCCGCCTGCTAATGGCGGACCAACGTTTATATTGAAATACTCCATCGAATTGCTGTAGCACTACACAGGAATCCAAGAATGAGGACGATGCACTCCTTGTTCCTTTAATACCGGGCTTTTTTGTTTTAATGCATTCTTATGCGAGGTTGTGCGTGGACTAGATATTTTATAAGGCTAGTTTAGTTGGTTTTTTATTGGCGTAAGTTAAGTAGGTTAATAATTGACCATGTTTAAGATGGAATGAAAGAAAATGTTATTTAGAAGTCGATATGAAGAGGTTTGACACCGATACAGTTAATAAATACGTTTTGAAAAAAATTGAATGAACTATGCTATTTTTGAGTTCGTTAACTGCGATTGACATTAGACCTAAGCAGGTCACTGAATATTACGTACGTACATATAAGACATTAAAATAGAACAAAAGAGTTTATTTCCCGTCGAAAACAGTTGACTGTATCTACTCTAAAAATGTTAAATGACCAAAAAAAATCGTTAAACTGTCACCCACATCCCAAATTCGCATGCAATACTCATAATAAACAACAAAGCGTGAAGTTATTTACATTTCAGGTAGCGAGCAGACAATTCGCGGCCGGTTGCTATGGCTACGGCAAGATGGCCGCCGTCTGCTGCGGTTTCAAACTTCGCCTCTAGTTCCAAATTGTTCCCGGAGTATTTTAGAGCGTATGTATGTACGAACGTGCATAATTACGTTATATACGCCGGCTATGTACCACGGTCCCACTAATTACTGGTATGGTTAGCAACGGAATTTGTATGGATGTGTATGAAATGTATGAGTACCATACATGTAGAATTTGTATATAGAGCTTGATGGTTCTATTGATGTTTGAGAATTTGTACGTTAGGTATTCTAAGTTGGAAATTATTTCGGAGTAAGGTTAGAGAGGTGACGGTGTTTACGTAGAATCGCAGTCCTTCATGAAGATTCATGAAGTTAACGCAGTTACTGTTTTGCTTAAACTGTTTAATTTACACTGCTTAAAGCATAATCTTAAGTCTAATCACTCAAATACTAGACAGAGCTTTCGACATTCTTAAACAGGTATACAGATAAAAAAAAAAACTAAAAGAAATTCTTCGCTGTTACATTTTCTTGCAGTCAGTACTCCTGAAGGATTAGTTAAGGAGGATTTAATAAGAGTTCCTTAGATAAGTGTAGCGAGCGCTCTTCTATCTAATGCTCATCAACTTAAACACCTCTTGGGAGCAGGTCACCCTGTGCGGAGAGATTTTACTGATACATTACCGCGTGTGCAAGTAGATTGCTTGGTTAATGTTCGAAGTTGTGAACAAAACGCGACGTGTATTGAAAATTTTGGGGAGTTTTCTTTTGATCATTATTAGGCTTTAGATCGTGTTTTTTTTTCAAATCCATATTTAAAATCTCTTTTATTACCTGTTTCTATTGCTGTATTGCAGCTTTGTAATGCCTTAATCTATTACAATGCTATTAATCTTTCTCTGATATGAGAAGAGGAATTTTCCCAATTGTGAGACTTTTAGTTTTCTAGTATTTTACCATTTTCATCGCTTAGGTAGGTGTCAAAGTCAAAGTTAAAGGATTTATTTGCTAATGAATACAGTTATATAAAAGGTATTACAAAATGTCAATCAGTGTGCCATAAATACCCTACTATTTGCAGTTTTAACAACACTACCGATATACAGCAACATAGTTCATGATGAAAGGTAAACATCAATATGTGAAAGCAGTTGTCACAGTATAAAAACATTGATAAAACCTCCATGGAGAGTTGATGACAGTCGTAACTCATACGGTGTCGCTACCAACCTATAAAACATTTATGTTTTGTATACGATCGTTGGACGGTCGAGAAAAAAAGGTTATACTGGTTTAACTAGATTCGATGTGAATGAAGAATTGATGAATTTGTTATAATATTGTTTGGTTTTTTTTAATATTTGTTATGATACTACTAGCATACAATTTCTACTTGCCTAGTTGTTATGGGTTATCTAGAGACTTAAGACTGTTTTTAAATCTTAATAAGACGACCTTTTTGGCATAAATGGTCATAAGTATGTTTCTTTTAGCTCTGACGACCGGAGCCTCGAACCTAGTATCATACAATTTGCTACACTTTGCCATTTGCTTTCTTTTTGAAGTCGTCGAGTATCGGACACTTTCCTTATCTCGAAAACGAGGAGCTTTGTGACTAAAAAAATATTTATGATTTAGAAAAGTTTTTTTTTTTTCATTTATTTTGGCAAAAAAATTATACTCTTATTCAAAATTTAAAATGGTATTAATTCGTTTAAAATTGTTGACTAATTTCAATTCTTTGACCAAAGTACTTCTTATATTATTGAAAATTGATTTGTATGTATGTTAGAAAAATCCTATGAAAAGTCCACGCACATAGTAGAAAGTAAATAATTAACACAGAAGAGCAATGCCATTAAAAACAGAGGACTATTAACCTCAAAAATAACATTATTTAAAGCCAAACAAATCCTAAGGAAGCGTAATATAGTGCTTTGTTTTAGTGTCGCGTCTTCAATCTTTTATTATGAATAGCCGAGTCGTAAAACTGACTTAGAGCAAAGGTCATGAATTCTCTACGGGTTTATGTTTCTTGTAAGAAAAATGTGTGTTGGATATCTTTATATGGGAATGGATACATATCATATACACATACATGTACCAACATTAATAATTATTTAATTCTTTCGGTTGACTCCTTTCATATGCTAAAAACTGAATTATCTAACAAAATAATCTTGGACTTGTTTTTTTTATATTAAAACACTCATTACTCAATGCTTTATTAGCATTCTATAATTATGTTATATAGGTGGTACATTTGAAAGAAAACTGACGTCGTACTAAATAGTTCGACATCTACCAATAGCTTCAAAAATAATTACAAAGGACAAGAACGGCTTACTATATAATACTAGACATACTCCGTTGTCCAAATTTTCTAAATAGATTGTGTTTAGAAAATCATACTAACTTTTAGTACCGAATAACAAATGCGAATCACATAAATTAAAAATCGAAGTATAAACCTTAATGATTGTTTATTATTATAAGTCTCAGTCAAATATCATCTTGTCAAAAGCCAACGTCTCAAACATCCGTGACGTGGTACCACACACATACAACAGCCATACAACAGGAGACGTCCCCGGATATTAATAAGCCGGTTATCCAGCAATCGCCCGGAGTGACGGCGCTTTACTTTACGTCAATATGTATTACATGTGTGTGTGCGTGGATTTTGTATGGCCTTTGAGAGGACGTTTTATTAGATGTTGTAGGTACCTACTATATATTTGATGTTATGTTATAATATATGTTAGAAAGTAGGTTTTTTTAAATGTTATATGCTGTTATCCTATCGCAGGGTTTGACTGCTTTACCGGAGTTGTTAGATGGTAGATAGATACCTATATGTTATGTAGTTACGTATGTGTGTCTGTTAGGGCATGTGACTCGGATTATATACTTTTTGGTGTTAAAAGATCAGATTTGAAACGTAGAAGGGAGATAGCAGTAGTAATTTAAAGAAGGAGCTCAGGTACAAGGTTTTTATAATGTACGCGCTCTAATTCAGCTGTATTAATCTAAATTAGGCAATATACACCGACATGAATATCACAAATTACACCGCAAAATTACGCGAACATCCTATCTAAAACAAAAGCGTTAACCATACATAATTGGCAAGTTCACATAACAATTACAATTATAATCAAACAACCTACCTACGTACAACGGAACACAATTACAGCTAAGCGCAACCGGTCTCACCACAAAGGCTCGCCTAAACGCCGAATTTTGCCGACAACCCCCCGCCCCCCACCCTAAAAGAGGGGAAGGCGAGGTTACCCCCCCTCGAGCTCACACGTCTATCCATTTGCCAGCTAGTTCCGAGCTAAATTAATTTCAAAGCTCCTTATGTTACGTGCTTGCGGCTTTACCGTCTATGTGTGCGTTCCCGTTTCAGTGTGAAAGTACTTTCGGAAGGCTTAAATGAATATATATGATGTTGATGTGTGCGTGTGTTATGTACTAAGTTTACGGATAGCGTCTTGTTAAGGATCGAATTAGATGTAACGAATTAGTTTTAGCTGGTTTATGTTGGACGGTTGTGTGATTATTTGGTTCTATGGATGTAATGGATAAATGAAGGAGGTAATTAGTTTCTAAGTGCCGCCGGTGAGAAATCGTTTGTTTATCAGTAGTTACAATAAAAATGTTTTGATTCAACGGTACGTATTAATTTCATTAACACGACTCTACAATTTTTATCCATGCCCTTTTAATGTTAATGATCTGCACAGATAATTAAAGTATCTTACATGGTCATAAGTTATACGTAGTCTGTGTTTATTAGGATTTTGACTCAAATAGCAAAACAAAAGAACAAAGATAACATCAAAATTTTGAACGCAGCATTAATCTATTGTTAAGTGTTTTTTTTAACTACACGTGAAATATTTCTATCCAACCAGGAAAGAGTAAAAACAAAAGATCGAAAACTTAAATTTCAAACTTAGCGCACAACTCTATTTTTTTTTGAACGGCTCGTGAAATAGTTTATTCAGCCAGTTATTTGAGAGTACCACATTACAAGTTTGAAGTTATTTTTTTAAAGAACAGCAAGCAAAAATAAACACATACAGCCAGTCTTCCATCACTCCGTATATCACTAGCGAAACTTTATCTATACTGTAGCTATTTGACGCCGCTCTAGAATCTCCACACGCCCATGTTTCCACATAAATAAACTGACAGCCGCCGACGATACCAAACGGATATTGCCTCGGCCTATAGCTTACATTATATACGTATGTTTGGAGGCCGGGGTTTCTGTGTAACGCACATTTGCGTGATATTAGATATATTATAGAAGATTTTGTGTAGTAACAGTGAGTAACAGTTGCGGCTGATTAATGGGGTTGCCTACTGTTAATATTTGAATTAGTATTATAGAATCAGTATTTTATAGGCGTAAGTTTGTGCCTGTGTTTGTGTTTGTCGCTCAAACGGCTAGACCGATTTTGGGAACGTCTTTGAAAAAAATGTACACTCTAAATATTTTTTAAAAGACTTTCCCAAAATCGGTTTGACAAGAGTTGACACCGTTTACTAAATCAGGCTTTATTGCGGGTGTAACGGATATACACGTGGGAAAATTCACGAGCAAAATTTTGTTAAAATAAAACAATAGAACTTTAATTAATCTACCTATAGAGCCCTATATCAAAACAAAACAGATGCGACATCAACAAACGGTCGACAGTTGACCTCCACAATACGCATTCAAATAATTAAAAAAAACGTTCCATTTCCATATCCATCACCAAGCTGACATCCGCGGCCCTTTATTCCAAATATCACGATCAAAGAAATAAACTGAGATTAATTCGCGCCCTGCGAAAACAATGAAGGATCTCACCCTAACAAAGGGTTAGGACAAAGGCCACGAATGGAGTTTAGTCTATAACTCTGCATGTGACTCCGAAACTTATTGTTTTAACGCTTGTGAAACGAAAACAATGCTAGTAGAGAATTAATACGGTGACTGTTTTGTGCGTTCGTTTTTTGGGTTTTTAATTTGGAATTATTCTTGGCGGTGAGCTTGTTTCGGCTTCGTTCTGTTTTAGTATTTAGACAAATTATTTAATTTTAATCTAAAACTTTTTTGTGATATTGATATTGTAATATTTTATTATTTTTATTTGTTGCTTTTTCGTTTTATTTATGAAACAAGAACATAAATAATATTAAAATGTCATATACCTACTCATATTGGGGGTTGTTGTAATAAAAAATGGGCATAATTAAAAAAAACACCATATTTGAACCAACAACGACTGACATTCTTCAAAAGTAACCGAGTCCAATCAATCAAAAATACCAATACAGCTTACATAAGCATAAAATAAATACTAAGTAGACATGATTCAAAAACTGGCGGCAATTTCTTTCTTTTTTCTCTGCCGCTGAATTGCAGACTATGGCGTGGCTTCAAAAAGTCTATCAGAGCGGAATATTCAGTTCGTCAAATGGTAATCAGAGGGAGGCATTATACGTTATGGTTCAAATATCACAAGCGAAGCTTCTACAAGATTTTTGCTTTTATGAGAAAATAAAAACATAGGTAACTTTGATTGAACATAATATCTACTTTCATATTTTTATCTGTTAGAAAAAATGTGTGTCTTGATGGAAAAAGAAAGTGTATTACATGTCATGAAAAACACATTTTCTCATCAAGGGAAAAAAACTTTCAGTTCCCAGGCACGTAAGCCTACTCGAAATTATTTTATTTGTGACCACGCATGTATGGTTCTTATGTCGTGTGGATAGGGTCGAGATTGGGTTGTGTGGCGTCGACAAAGAGTTAAAGGTTTAATACACGTGACTGTGAGAACGCTAGTTGTTACGGTCGTAACAAGGCGAGCGCATCAAAGGACGTTTTTCAAAGAGAACGTGATTCTCGACCGATGCTCTAACAAGTCCGCCCTCGGGTGGCTCGGGGGAACTCCACAATATATTTTTAAGAATTACAATTTTATTTGAAGGATTGTGCGGCCAATGTGTTTTATGCAACGCATACTTGCTGCTCTACGAGCTCATTTTATTTATGAAGGTGATTTAGGGTAGAGTGCATGAGTGGCTTACTTTAGGTGATATACGAACGAGTTAGTGGTAAATGGACGAGAAAGGGGAATGAAGAGATACTTTCCTTTGTATCCACCCGACTCTACTATTACTAGTACCTAGTGACTTCTCCAAAAAGGTTGACTTTATTTTTATCGACTCTACAATTTTTACCAGTGATTTCTCCACACATTTTTGATCCTCATTTGTTTTAGCCAAACTCTGTCGTTGCTACGAGCTTACATAACCTTTCATGTTCCAAATCAAAGCATGTATACACGTCCATACAGATTTAGCCCCTCATTTCAACGCGAAGCAATCGCAATAGTTTCGATAGTTCTCTCCGGGATTAAAGCGGGGCCGGATAACATGGCCCATATGTCTTCGGCGTCACCTCGCCGATACTTCACCTAGCACAAAGGTGGGGACTGATTGAAAATCCGAACACGCTATGCGGTACCTACACCTACTGTATTAGGCTTAATGCTTTGAATCTACGAGTACTACCTATACATGTGTGTGTGAGAAACTAGTCTTTGTTTGCAGAGGAAATTCGGGTTTGATTTATTTTAGTAGTAGTATCGATTATAATTTGTAGCTCTATCATTAGTAAATGTTGATTGAACTTTATATTACAGGTTTGCGGAGATTTGAATATATCAAGAAAGATTTAATCATGTATGAATTTAAAAAAACATACTAGAGAAGTATTGAAAATGTTGTTAATTTGAATACCACGCAAAGTATAACTAAGCATTAGTTTTTAGACGAATAATGGCACCGGCTAGACGAACATTAAAGATTGCGTGATGATCTAATTAGACAAATACTAAGTACAAGTATATTTAGACTGTGGTACAACTATCAAAATATTATTTCAAGTTCTCTATAAAGGAACACTTCTAAATATTCTTGCTGTATATTGTGGCGAAAGCAGCGCTGTTAAAGAATTTGTCTCTCTCTTATTGTGACAGAGATTTATGATGGCCGTGTTCGGTCTCCCCTGCACCGTCTGGGTACCAATCATACATTTTGCTCTTATAATTAAACATTATTTTGGTTTATGTTACTAGGTAGTTTATGTAAGTGAGATCGTCTTTTGTCTTTCTAGTGTGGTTGCCAGTTATAAATGGAGATAGTAAGCTATATGTGAGGTTTAAAATAGGTCTGAATGATAGGATATAGGAAAAACGTTGAATTTCTTTTCAGATATTAAATAATTTTCATACAAATTCAAATAAAGGTGAGTTTAAAAATTAAGATGCTACATAGGTTCTGCTAATTGAATTGATTGTAATAATTTATTTATACATGTATACGAAGAGTAGTACCTACCTAAAATATTAAAAAAATCTGATAAGAATGTCCTTTTGACTTATGATTACTTTTTGGTCTTATGGAAACGGTCCCTTGTCTTAATAGCTTAAATAAGTTGAACCATATGCATAAGTGACGAAAATTAATACCAGTATGGTTTCACAAAATCTTATATCCTATACAAATAAGACGTCAATTTCTCCAAATCATCAATTTCTCCTAATATTAGACTTACAGCTTAACAAACATACAAACACTCATTATATCAAAGTTCCGAAACTATAGCTATAGTACACAGTGAGGGTTTAACTTAATTTAACGCAACATAAAATAAAGGGATACGATGTATGACTAGTAAATGAACCAACAAAACGTTATGGGGCTCGTGCTATTAGATATATGGGACTGGGGTTAGTAGATGAATGTTTTGTTTGTATTCGACGTGATAGTTAATTTCGACTTTCGTAGGAATGTTCTAAGAAGGTATACCGAGTATAGAAAAATATAATATTAGGACGAGTTTAGTACTAATAAGGAAACTTAAAGTGTAATAGTGAATTTTGTTGGAATGTGTGTTCTAAAATGGTATACTGAGTCTAGTATTGTACCGTGAATTTTCTTGCACCATTGTGGTAACTAATTTAATTGTGTGTATGGGCTTTAATTTAAAATTAATTTTGGTACCAATTACGATTTCTTTATTTGATATTTACTTGTTATCAAGAACTGGTCAATTCAGTAACTTATTCCTCTAAAATATTTTTTTTTTAAATCAAATATCGTAGATGTGTTCTTTGTTCTCTTCAAACTTTGTTGAGCTCGCTTTCTGGCAGCAACTGAAGGTGGACCTGTGAAAAATAAAACGGGTAAAGTAAGTTTGAATTATAACCTTAATAACATATTTAAACCCCGTAGTTAATATAAAACGTTTTGCCACAAAGACCTTAATAAAACTTAGTATTATAATAAAGTGTTCTTTTGACAAAAACGCGTGCGTACAACATTTTATTTAAAGAGACCCAATTTAAAGGCTTTGAAGCGTAGGGAGGCCTCTATATCACATATAGGGTAAAACGCCCACTCAAACACACACATATTATGATACGTATGTAGGTACATAGAGAGCATATAGCCTGGGGGCCCGTCAAACGCCCTGAAAGTCACGTATGCCTGGTGGCCTCGCAATGTTATTATCCAACACTTACGCACGAACGTACACTCACGCATCTGTGTGTGCTGTGGATGTGCGTAGGTAGGCGAGCCCGGGCATCTCACGGCCCACACGACCCCGACCGAAGGGACAAAGCGAAACGGGTTTGTCCCAAGGGAAATTCAATATTCGGGACTAAACCTTAACTCCCCCTTAAGACACCCCGTCTACCTCCCCCGGAATGCTTATATGGCCACGACGTGTATCGATTTTCTTGCCAAATGGAAGATTGGTGTCGAACCGTTCTCGGCGGACGAATGAATGATGTATTGAAGTGGCGAGTGAATATTTCAAGTGTGTGTGTGGCTGTGTGCCACCTTCGGGGTTTTGTGTTTAGCCACCGTATCGGCTCTGATGGAAATCTCCTTCGGAAATTGACGTGAATTTTTTATTTCGGTAATGCATTGGGTAGAGCCGAGCGGGGCGTTCGTAACCGCGTATTTCTTTGAGCTCGACGCCAATTATCTCTGAAATGCTCTTTGAGGTGACTGATTGGATCGAAGCCGTTGCTTTTAGGCCGCTCTGGCTTATTGTTATGAATATTGGGCTTTCTGTGTGTTCGAGCTTTGTGTTAAAGAAAATTATTAGCTATTTATGAATACTATAGTTAGTTCCATCACAAAATAAATAAGTACCAACATTATATGAGCCTTTTAGTCGAACCTGTTCTCAAACATGTTCTACAAAGAATATTAATATGCACATTTATAATTCCCTGTGCCTAGAGCTCTAAGAGGTATAAGGTTCCTATTTGCTGTGCTCATGGATATAGTACACATATTTACAATATAAACTGGAAAGGTCCCTGCATGACGTACTAACTTATTCACAAGCGAATCCTTTAAGGGGAAATCTCGACTTTTATGTACGTAACATGCTATAAAGCTACGCCATAAACTTTCCTCGTAAAATACGTTACAACTAAATTATATATTTACTCAATTTATTTATTACTTGAGATAATATTTAAATGGTAAATATAAATATGAAATTAGATACCTAACAGTCAGAATATTTTGCTTTAAACTACTTAAAATTTTACAATTGAAATTGATAAAATTCATAACGGGTAGAGTTATTCTTTAAGTTATATCTACAGTAACTATTTAAAATTCAGAAAAATAAGAAACAAAATAGATAGAGTGTAGGTACTCAATGTGATTTTAAATATCACTATCTAAAGCTACAAATAAAAAAATACGAAGTACTTCAAGCATATTTCAGTTACAGGATTTTCGCTACCACGACATTTAAAATTTATTTACCAACCACATTCCACTTTCATATCACATCCTAAAACTTGATTCTCTAAAAAGGTTCATATTTAAAATAGACTGACCTCCATGCTAAGCCTGAACTCAAGTCAAGAATCCACTTCATTAAAACGTTCGGTACCGTTACGGTACCGTAAAACAGTTCGTAAGAGCCTCAACTTAAAAGGCACTTAGTTCCTGATGCATCAATAAATTACTAATAGTTTTATAAGAAGCTCTGTTCTACATACATGAGATTTAATTTTATTTCAGGTATAAAATGAGTGAGTGTTTCGTGTTTAAAAAGTTTTGATATGTAGAGTTTTTATTGTTCAATGATTTTATAGTCAAAACTATCAGAAACTTTTTGGTAAACGAATTTGATATTGATGCCAAAATATTCCTGAAAATCAAACAATTTAATGTCACTCAATTTCACATACGCTTTTAAAAGTTTTCACTTGTGTTTAGTTTAAAGAGACATAGCAAATCTTTAATTAGTTTTTTGTAAACATCTGCCTCTTACGAAGTATTACTTTAAAGATTCCGAGAAAAACAAAAACGCATCAAGCACGAGTATTATAAGTCTCATCAAACAATAAACTGTACTCAATACAAAACAAACACAAAAAACAAACGAATAACAAATGGAGCGCAAACAATTTTAGCTCAACCTGTGTACTGTGTATTCTACATTATACACCCACACACGCTCATACGTAGAGGACATTAGTATTAGTGGGTTTCGGCCTTTCAAAGGCCCCTTAGATCGAGGGGGCTGTTTGGGGTAAGATTGAGCGTGGGAGGCCCGCGGGGAGGGGGGAATTCCAAGATGGCTGCGGACCGTGCCGGCCATAAGGGTAAAATAGGAGCCTTTATATATTTATATGTAGTTTATATTTGTATTGGTCAGGCGGCGCCGGGATTTGTCATCGATTTTCGCTTGTTTCTAGCGTCTTTGTGGAGTAGCTAGAGAGGAAATTTTATGAAAGAATTTTCTTTGTTTGGAACTTTGTTAGGTTTAATGAATTCGTGAAGTTGTTTTTTAGTTTATGAAAGTAGAATTTTTTAAGTTGAATTGATAACACGTATTCTTTATACGGTGTTTGAGTAACTTAGGAACGATTTGTACAGGAATTAGGTACAACTTATAAATAATACAATGAGGCATAATAAATCAAATTAGTCGTTCTATTAAAACCAGTAGTCGTTGCATAATATAATAGAAGTCAATTTTTACATTTTCGCTTCTGTTTTTACTGTTAACCAAATTAAAAAGAATAAATTTTGACATTTAAATATTTTTATAGAGCTTTTGTTTTGGTTTAATTTAAATATATGACCAAAATAAAAGGACACTTAGTAATAAATAAGTTTTCAATGGCCAATACATTAAATCAATATATAAGAAGTGAATCTGTGGTAAGCTATTCAGAAGTAAATGAAATGCTTATAAAAAGAGATCTCATTATCAAGTAGCAGAAAGTATTCGTATTTTTTCTTCACGCAAAGTTTACGATAACTTCGAGAATATTTCGTGAACTTGAAGATGGCAATTCTTGCATTTATTGAGTGATTCGCTTGTTTGTGTATTCCAAAAGGGCTGAGTTGAACTTTTATTGAATGTATTTGTGTGAGTGTTTGTTTATTGATGACATTGTTATTAAGAATTTAAATGTATAATAATCTTTTTAGTTATAATGTTTACGGCAAAATAATTTAATATAATCACAATACGCGTCGCAGAACCTTGTAGTTCTTTAGCATAAATTGTTTGTCATTATTTTTAGCGTAAACTTCAGAGGTTTTATTTTAAGACTAAATATTTAAACCTCCTTGTTTAAATCTTTAGTCTTAAATACCATTTTGGATGCTTGCTTTCAGTGTCCATTACATCGTAATACATAATTCAATAAACCCTACATACAACGAGCAGCATTAAGCCGGTCCATCCAAGGAAGGGTTCTAGGTGTCATAAATTACAGCCCTGTTTATCGGGCCGAGGGAGAGGGCCCCCTCCCGTGGTTTTACAGTTTATCGTCCCTCTGTATGGGCCCTCCGTAAGGCGAAGGGTAGTGAATTACAGAACTGTTACTCAGCGGAATGTACCCCCTGAAAGTTTAGAAAAAAGGCCCCTCAAGACTGTCCATTGCGTTGTTTTTGTGTTTGGTGGAATTTCGGTGAATAAGACTTGACTTGAATTTATAAAATTATACTATAACCCAATAAGAAAAAGAATTTATAGAACTAGAATTGACCAAAATGTCTTTAGCAATAGTTGCAATATGAATGATATGAAGTTTTGTCCGAATTTGACTCTACTTTTGGTTTTAAAAACAGTTTAATTTACACTAAAACAGGTACATCAAATCTAACATATCGTGAGCACGTAATACATTACGATATTCCTTCTGCTTAAGCCTTCTTATTTTGCAGGTGTACTGTCAAAAACACAGTCTATAATATTTTGCACTAAAAACAGTCAACAGAATAACATTACATCAACATATTCACACCAAAAATCTCAACAAATAAAACATAGTAACAAACAAAATCATTTTTTCATTTTTTTGTTTCAAGTATCAAGTTTATTCGGTCGCAGTAGCGCTGCCTTCCAGTTCCATACGCGCGGTCAAGCGGATTTCGAGTCACAGAATTATTCTTTGCGTAGAGGCGGCAGGGAAAATACTTTGTAGATGATTTTTGGTGGAGATTCAGTTAGTGGGAAGTTTTGGTTGTTTTTGAAGGTATTTTTGGGAGTTTTGTGAATGGTTAGGTTGAACGTAAGGTGAACTGTGTTGGTTGTAAATTGGTTAATGAAATATTAGGGGTTTTGAAGAAGGGAATAGAAATAAAGATTGAATATCAATTTTATTGTAGATATTGGATGGATATAAATACATAGGTATTTTAGTTTTACAAACTTCTTTAGAAATACATAAGTTAGAACTAGAGAGGCATTTGTTAAGAAAAAGCCCAAGGTGTGTCTATATGCGTTAGTTGAGATTTATTTCCAACTACCTATACCGTTTATGCTTGCAATCCCTCCATGTTTAATCTGACGCCGTCATCTGAATCCTTAGCAACGCCCTACGAGACGGTCCCTCTATGAGGCACCTTCATTTGTTATACGTGTTTAGCATAAAATATAATTGTGAGCCTTAGAAATTCAGAATCTGGAGAAATAATATGTGAAAAATATAATTGTTCCAAGTTTTCAACTGAACATGTCGTTAGTTGAGAATAAATGTAACGATTCCAGTTTCTAATTTAATCAAAACAAAGTATGTGAACAAAGAAAAAAGTGTAATAACCGTTGTACAAGAACAAAGTTTAGGTTATAACATTGGAGCGCGCCATGTTAACACAAATGACACACGCAAAGCAATATGCATAAGTAACACGAGACGATACAAGATAAACATATTGTGGCAAAAAGCACATAACGTAATGCCAGTGCCATAACAATTTTGGGAGGTCTAAATTACTCTGTGGCAGTTGACAATGTAGGAGGCGTGCGGTCTGAGGGCGCGGGGCCGGGGGTGGGGCGGGGGGTAGTGACACAGGCTACCGGTCACCACCGCTCGTATTGATTTGTTGTATCGCTCGTCCTGCAACACCCATCCCTTTCTTGCACACCTACATCAGGGTAGTGTCGTCTCCGTCTCACGTGTCCCTCCCGCGCACACGTGGGCACATACGGCGCGTATGTGAACGTGTGTATGTGTGAGTGGATTACTATGTGTTTCACGTGTGTGAGCGTTGGGGTCCGAACATTATGTACCTACGCATTTTCGACAGAGTTTTCCTTCTACTGTGTTACTTCGTATTCAATTTTCTTAGAATATTGTTGTAGGTTGTAGATAAAATTACGTTGGTTGTAATTAATCATTTATTATTCGTACATCTATCATTTGCAGACATAGTTAAAGTCGTTTAAGATTCATAATCGTTAATCAAGCTGAGTAATAGCTCCAATAATACTATCGAAAATCTCAGACTTAGTAGTTTGTACTCAGCTAGAAATTAATGTGCCTAGTAACGCGTTGAACACAAGTTAAGAATTATATTTTTTAACGTTCTTCTTTGTTTGTACATGTAAAATTAATAATTGTTAAGATTATTATAAGGTAAGATATAGTGATTTTACATATATTTATCAATGAGTATATTTTTATTTCGAAATATCTATATTTGTAAACATTATAACCGTTTTAATAATTAATCAATGGTTTTATTAGTAATTAAACTTAAAAAGTACTTATTCAACAAGTTTTTCTAGAGGAAAATTGAAGTTGACTGATAAACTAAAACTTTTCATATTTCTACTAAAAAAGTTCTTGACTCTACCTCACGTTCGACAGACTATAAAGCACGTAAAAGTATTTACAGATATTAACAATATGTTACAGCATCTTCAGTAATATTTAATTTGATAGTATACTAAATAATTTAATTTCGAGAATAGGTAGGGTAACTAAGTATTGAGTACTAGAGCAGAGTATTAATTTACCTTATAACTGGATTGTGGAGGTTGGATAGGCCGCACGTAAATTACTAACATATTGGCACTTACTCACTTAGCTACAACACTATAAGATAGATGATATTACCAACCTAATAGATATAGATGTATCTATGCCTCTCAGGTGAAGTCAGATCATATGAACTTGGTCTAAAGGACAAAATGTGAAAGCGAGTTTATGTAAAAACTTTTTGCTGTTCGAACCTACTTGCTATATTCTTCTATTACATTGAGAAAAGTTTTCTATAGTTTTTGTGGATACTAGTTTGTGTTACAGAAGTAATGATTAGTTTTTAGAGATAGGTACAATGTTGATCGTAGTATTTTTACACATATACGTAAATTTTAATATTCTATTTTATGAATTGCATGAAATGTAGGTTACGGCTACTACAAACAGATCTTTCGTGCGATTTAGTCTATAAAATCAAATACAAATCAAATCAAATACCTTTAAAATACAGTTAAAAAATAAAAACAACTACATAGCGACTGGCTTTTCGAAAAAATACTGGCCAGTAATACCAAATTTAACAAACGTCGACATATTTTTAAATGCTATTAAATATAAAATAAAAAACAAACCCTCAACAACTGAAGCCATCCATAAAACACTGGCCAGTATCACACTATTTCTATTTACAATAAAATAAAATAAAAATTTCTATTTTCTCCATTTCAAACCTCATATTGCCTACAACAAGCGCCCTCCATGGGCGTATGTGCTAATTACGGTGGAACTGAACCTGCATACTAACGACCCAGAGTGTGTCCTACGAATACTAAGCGATAGGGACTGTGGAATAATTGCTTTATGTACTCGTGGTATGTAGATAGAAGTCAAGTAAATCAAGTAGTTGTTGGATTTTGGTATTTGAAAGATTAACATGTAATTTTAATACAAAACTGTGTCTTTTTTAGTCCTTAAAGACAAAAATGTATGTTTGTTGTATGCACATAATTGTTTCATATAAAATTCTGCTGTTAAATTACTTTATAGACGTCTGTTGATGCATTTGCGAAGTTTGATATAAACAGGTTTAACTTTTAAATTCACGTAAGCATACGAAATTGTCAAAACTTTACATTTAAGAAATGACTAAGTACTACTACTTTCGAAACCGAAAATAACGTTTTTCATACAAATATCGTGTTTAGGTAATAGCACACTGCGTGTCAAGTTTTAGCAATTACAAATGCTCTATACGCTTGAACTAAAATTCCGATGGGCTATTATTGATTATACGTATTATTAGAACTAAATCTTTGACCGTAGTGAGTCTTTTCAGTACTTTTCTCCCTTTTTTTTCTTGTTAAACCAAAGTATAACAAAACTAAACCCCGTCGGACCAAAATAGAAATTGTTAGAAAAGTAGCGAAAACTTCTATCACTTAAAATACTACTTTAAACAGTTACTTCGACAAAACAAAAGCAATTTAAAACCCGCAACGTTACGAGGAAACATCAAAATAATCGCACCGTTATTCCACGTTACGCCTATTAAATTGTTTCGAACCCCACATTTTTACATAACTAGTGCAAAAGTAAACAAAGTAACAGAAAGAGGGAAACTTTCCTCGTTTTTCATCCCCGAACCCTCACGGAGGGACGCAGCTCAAATTTCCGACAAAATAATAGCCTTTGAATTTAATTTCAATCTCACTTTCCATCATGTAGGTACAACTCCAATACGCACATAGTTGAAAAGTAATTTTCTTTATATCATTAATGTAAACAAAAATAATACGTATCATAAAGCAAGTAAAGACTAAAGTCCCATTACACGCCTCATTTTGTCTACATTACTTTTTCTAAACGATCTTAAAGAAACGCAGTCGCTTGAACTTTTAACCTTTTCACCTTTCAAAAGAACACACGTGCGTCCAAAATTACAAATTAAACGTGAAATTTTCAATATAAATTTAACCCTAAGCGGGTGAACCGGTTTGGGCGACCAAAGCTGCGAAAATATTAAAAGTTTTGTATATAATGTAGGGAACACGAGGGTCATTCGGCCAATCAGCCCCTTTGAATGACCGTCGGCGACCCGAGCGCGCGGCGGTCAAACTCGCATAATGAAATTCAAAAAAGAAACAGGCCCGCCAATAAACAAACCGTATATCATTCGTTATTCAAATATATTTTGGTGAATGGTTGACCCAAGCCCACGCGACCATTTGATGGTTAAATATTTTCAGTGGGCAACACTGACCGCTTGTAATTTATGACTTGTGAATTTGAAACAAATATTCGACCTTTTTAGATTGATTTATTCTGTGGAAAGTGATGAATATTAAAAGTGTATTAAAAATGAAGTTATACTGTTTTATGAATGTAAGACTGTTTAAATTAAATGGGATCGCCCTAATTGTAACGATCTGCTTTATTAATAAAATGACTTGTAATTAGTTGGGGGAGAAAAAGGCGGTAAAATTGTGTTACTTTGCCTCTTAACACGAGCAAAGCAGTGTTTTCGCTCCCCCACAATTATAATTGTATTAATTGTTGAGACTGATGCCTTTTTAATTTATTTCCTCTGCTCTTAAGATATTATCTTCTTACTTCTGAGATTAAATGTGTTGCGCAATTGCGTAATTATGATACTGAACGCTAAATTAAGCATTATGGTTTAGTACAATTAAAAAACTTTAAAATCATTAGAGTCGAATTATCTAATAGCGTGAAATCAATAAAATAATGATGTGAGGAAAACCTATTCTGATTTTTGATCAATATTGAGAATATTAAGGGATACGGTAGCTTATTCAATACACAGTAAATGTTTTATTAAATAAACATAGATGATACCTATGTTCAAAATCAAATCGAAATCAAAAATGTTTTTATTTCAAGTAGGTTTTCTCAGGCTCTTTTGAAACGTTTTTGGCTGTTCCAAAATGCCATTCTTATTGGGAAAAACTAAGAACAAATCCAACTAAAGACATAACTACAAAACTTATCTTTGACTATTTGTATTCAACAGATCATACTCGTAAACTTAATTTATTACTACTACGTATTAGGCATATTTTAGAACTAAGATTAATTTTCCAGTAGGTACTTGGTTTAGTTTTTAGATTCTAATATAACTAGTAGCCAGACAGACAGACAACGCTATTCGACTAATTCATAATGAAAAGAACGGTTCGTTCTTCATGTTTTGCAAACCATTGGTCCACGCAATAAAATTATATACGCCTTCGAAATAAAACTCCCCTCGCTACGACATTCTGCATGCAAAATTTAATTTTACAATCCGAGCCGTTTCAATATAGGTAATATTAGAAATTTATGTCCCGTTCCACTGTCCCCTTCGTCGTAAATTTATTATGTCTCAGTAGTTTGCTAGTTGGTAAATAATATGTTAAAATGACGATTTTTATGTTAAAAGCTAGTTTGTCTTTTCTGCATCAAGAATTAAATTATCCTTTCCCTGGCATGAGGAATTGTTAAGAATGTTGGTAAGCGTTTTTCTTTTCATAGTATTTCTATTTGTTGTATGAGTATGGACATATGCCACCGGCCGGCCGTGTGGTTGTCGGCAGAGTAGAATAACACCACCCCATATCTTCCCGTGGGTATCGTAAAAGGCGATTAAAGGAGTGTGTGAAAAAAGTGTTGACCCCCTGTACCTTTTCTTGCACCGAAATACTATTTCATCTGTCTTAGTCTTCCTCCGGTCGTAACGGCCTCCGTTCCACTGGACACAGAAAGACAAAGACGAGTAAGTGCACCTGTGTTTTGCGCGTACTCTTGTGCACGTTAATATATCCTGCGCAACTGACCGCTTCCGTATAAGGACTCCGCAATTCAGTTTAGTCCTACGGCGATAGGGGGAGGTAGAGAGGCTTGACGTGATGCTCGTTGAGCTTTGTCTGACTCCTGCACGTAGGCGGCCTTGGGGGTGTAGTATTACATCGTGGTCGCTTCTGCTCTGCATCGGGGTGACAGGGCGGATTCGGCAACACCCGAGGTGACAAAGCAGCCCTATTTAGGGTGGCACTGCTTTCCCCGCTCAGCCGGGGAGGGGGCTAGAAAAGGTGCCCTAAACAAATGCTCATCCCAACCTACAAAGAGGGTAGCAACCGCGGCTGCCTCTGCATCCCAAATTCGCGGTCGACGTTACAAAAATATAAAGAATATAAAATCAACACCAGCATTAATGACCTTTGGCGCGTGGAATGTGCGTACACTTCTAGATCGCGAAGCAAACATTTGTCCGGAACGAAAGACTGCCATCGTAGCAAGAGAACTTCATCGCTATAATATTGATGTGGCTGCGCTCAGCGAAACACATCTCCCCGATGAAGGAGAGCTGACAGAACACGTGGGTGGATACACTTTTTATTGGAAGGGACTTGCTGCCAACGAACCGCGAAGGTCAGGTGTAGCTTTTGCAGTCAAGAATAAGCTTGTCAAACACCTAGAAGAATACCCTGTACACATTTCCGACCGTATTACTACACTACGCCTTCACATGGAACATAACAATTACCTTAATATCATCAGTGTCTATGCCCCAACGCTAGACAAGTCTGATGAGATTAAAGACAAATTTTATGAGGAGCTAACGCAGTGCTTAGATCGTATTCAGACAAGAGAGCAGATCCTACTCTTGGGTGACTTTAATGCTCGGGTGGGTCGGGATTATGAAGCCTGGCCTAAAGTTCTAGGCAGACATGGTCTTGGAAATATGAACAGCAACGGACAGCTGTTGCTTAGTCTCTGCGCACAATTCGATCTTGCGATTACAAACACCATGTTCAGATTACGAGCTAAATATAAGACCACGTGGATGCACCCTAGATCAAAGCACTGGCATCTTATTGACTACGCTATAGTGCGTCAGAAAGATGTGTCACAGGTTCAGGTTACCCGTGCCATGCGCGGCGCTCACTGTTGGACTGATCATCGGCTTCTGGTTCTTAAGATACGTTGTCGACATCAACATCCCCGTAGATCAGACAGACCGAAACAAAAGCATCTGAATCTTGAACGACTTCAAGATAAAGACACGAGAAAGGAATATGCCGAAAACTTGAGTTCTGTTTTGCAGCCTCTTGATCTAGAATCCGGTGAAGTCGGCAAAATGTGGGAGTCCCTTTCTTCTCAAATTCTCGGAACTGCTACATCAACTTTAGGTCCGAGGGTCCGAAAACACGAGGACTGGTTTGATGAAAATAATGGGGTACTAACGGACGCTATTGATAGACACCGTCGACTTTTGAGGCGGCACAGCAGAACACATAGAGGTGAAACTGTTACGGAAGTACGTCATAGTGAAATGGAGCTTCGTAAGCTCACACGAAAGGCGAAAGAGAATTGGTGGTTGGAGAAGGCTCATCACATACAATGGCTTGCTGATACCAACCAGCTAGGCAATTTTTACAATGAGGTAAGAAGCCTGCTTGGTATATCCTCTACAGCAAAAGTCCCACTCAGGCCGACCAATGGCAAAGGGCTTCTTAAAGATAGGAAAGAAATACTCGAGCGATGGGCGGAGCATTTTCAGAAGCTACTTAACGTGGATCATTCTGTCAACATAGACCACGTTCGCTCGTTACCTCAACAGTCTCATGCCTTCGAGCTTGACGAGCCAGTGTCCCTAGAGGAGGTTACTCTGGCCATTAAACAGCAGAAAAATAATCGTGCAGTTGGAGTGGACTCTATACCGGGAGAGTTATTGAAGTACGGTGGGGAGGACCTGCACTTTGCGATTTGGAAACTTTTTGCCGTTATATGGGAACAAGAAAAAGTCCCATACACTTTTAAAGTGTCTCTCATTCGGGCTCTATATAAAGGCAAAGGTGATCGAGCCGATTGCGGTTCTTACCGCGGTATTTCCTTACTCTCAGTTCCGGGAAAAGTCTTCGCTAGAGTTCTAATGAATCGACTTAGAAATTTATCGGAAAAGATCCTGCCAGAATCCCAGTTTGGTTTCCGACCCGACCGTGGTACCTGTGAGGCCATTTTCTCATTGCGTCAACTACAAGAAAAAAGCAGAGAACAGGGTCGCAATATGTATCTCTGTTTTGTTGACCTTGAGAAGGCTTTTGATAGTATACCGCGAGAAGCCCTTTGGTTAGTTCTGCAGAAACTAGGATGCACAGAGAAATTTGTTAGACTTTTAAGACTGCTTCATGACGATATGCAGAGCTGTGTCGCTGTAAACGCAGATCAGTCAGAGTTTTTCCCCGTTACCTGTGGGGTAAAACAAGGTTGTGTCCTTGCGCCCACACTGTTCGCGTTATATTTTGCAGTTATGGTTCAGGAAGTTTTACAGACAACTCCTGAAGGAATTCGCATACGTTTCCGTAATGTTGGCAATCTTTTTAACTTAGCCAGGCTCAAGGCTCGTACCAAAGTTTCTTACGCACTGATCACTGAGATTGTCTATGCAGATGATCTGTGTTTTGTAACTGATTCCCCAGAAGGCCTGCAACGACTTATGGCCAATCTACACAAATCCTGTCGAAATTTCGGACTGAAGATTAATGTCAAAAAGACGGAAGTGATGTCTTTAGATGTCCGTGGTCAAGAGACACTGACCATTAAACTCGGTGAGGACGTACTAAAGCAGGTGAATACATTTCGCTACCTGGGGAGCACTATAACATCAAAGTGCGACCTTGATGCTGAAATCAACAGTCGGATCGGTGCCGCAGCCGCGGTATTCGGCAAACTGGATCGCAAGGTTTTCAGCTCACATGACCTGAAGCTGGCTACTAAAATAGACATATATAGGGCTGTAGTATTGCCGAGCCTGCTGTACTCATCGGAGTCATGGACGGTTTACTGCCGCCATATTCGAGCTCTGGATCGTTTCCATATGAAATGTCTGCGCAAAATATTGAACATCCGTTGGTCTGACCGCATCCGAAATACGGAAGTGTTGCGAAGAGCTAACATTATGGGGATCGAGGCCTACCTCATGCGCAGACAGCTCCGCTGGTGTGGACATCTATCACGAATGGCGAATAAGCGTACAGCAAAGTGCATCTTTTTTTCTGAACTTGAGGAGGGCAAGCGTAAGCATGGCGGGCAACTCCTCAGGTATAAAGATGTGCTGAAGCGCCATATGAAAAAGTGCGATATTGAGCCTTCAGAATGGGAACAAATGGCTATTCGACGACCAGAATGGAGGACGTTGGTAAAGACCAGAGTCAAAGACTTTGAGGACAAACGCTGTTCCGAACTGGATGCTAGACGCGATGAATTAAAAGCACGCCCACCTTGTGCCATACCATACAATTTTTGCAATGGTGTACTGACCTGCCCACATTGTGCGCGAACATTTAGTAATAAGATCGGCTATGTGAGCCATGCACGAGCACATCAACGACAAATGGAACTGTAAAACGGAGAGTGAAGAGGTCGCCGTGGCCGAAATCGGTCGAGGAACATATATATATTTGTTGATTTTTCCGCTTTGATTTTTGGTATTTGATAATATTTTGGGTAAATTAATAAAATGGAAATATTTTCAGTTTCGTACTTTTGTCAATTCTGAGCACAAAACTCGTAAAATTGATAACGCCGAATTGAAAATGATAATGAACTATACCAATTTTTGTAGTTATTTCATAAGAACCCTTTATTTCTTTTAAACCTGTTTACTGGCTTAGGTTCTCTACATGAAATAGTCAAAATCTACCTAAAACATTAGATCAGCTAAAGACTGACTGATTTTAAATTTATAACAAGCGTAAATTGAATGCCATTTTATATGCTAAGTAATCTAAAACAAAACAAACTTAAAAACATACACGTTTATACGTACAACATCTAACGATCCTCCTCAAAAAGAAAATCGAAAGCAAACATCACATCGTGCACTCTAAAATAATAACATATTATGTCCCTTCAAAGTGCTCGTCTTGCCTCTCCCTCCCTCCCTAACCCTACGATAACTTCTCCCTCACATGGTCATAACGAGGCCTGATAAGGGTCTCGGAGACCCGAGGTAAATCACCCTGTACCCGGTATCTGGGGTGACACCCCGCCGACGGCTATGTGCTCGCTATGTACGTTGGACATTACATTTCGGAATGGCAACGTTTTTCGGTGATGAAGTGAATTTTTGGGCGTGTGTTTGGGACATGGTTTTTTGTTCTAATACTAATATATTTTTCGGTAATTGTCGTTTCTCTCTATCAGTTAATTTCCCGACTGTTTAAGGTTTAAGTAAGACTAATTATGAAATCTCATTTGAAACAATTTCAAAACGTAATGGCATAAAATTCTTGAAAAATATTTTGCAGTTTAACACAATATCACCGAGAAAGAGATAAACTAGCATCTACACACGACAAACATAAATATTTATTGCACCAAACATCATAAAAAAACACCACACATTAAAGATTAATGTCTAAACAAAAATCAGGCTTGACGTGCCCCTTCCGGAAAATAAAAATATCTTAGAGCTCTCTCCCCGGAGGAAACTGGTGAGTCTAATGTTTTCTTTTTATTCCATCACGCTGGATGACGGGGTAATCCATCAGGGGTACGGGGTAAGGGGGGGCTATGATCGATTTTCCATACGAAAGGGACCCCCGTAAAACTATGGTTATTGGATATTTCGGCCCAACATCATCTTGGGACGCACTTGTTTGGTTTATGCGCTGGGCTTTGCAGAGTATAGCGTGGTATGGAGACGTTTACACATTTTAGAGAAAAAAGATTAAACTGTTACCTTGTAAAAAAAATAATTGAGCATTCAATTGACTAAAATCTAAATTATGATACTTTTATTAGTTTTATTCATAACCTCTTTTGATCTTACGATATCCGATCTACTAGTGCTTTTACATATTTCACGCTAAAATTATCAACAGCCTGCACTAAACCAGTTAAATCTACTAAATATTTTAAATGCTGAAATAATCACACAATCATAACCTCTAGGCTCTACAAAATCAAACTAAATAAGCCAAAAAATCTCACATCAAGTTAGTTAACAAAATCTTCCCTGTGAATACATCTTCATATCTTTCTTAAAGCATTTGCTTTCGCTCCAAGCTCCAAAATAGGGGTGGATTTATGTTAACAGGAAGTGCCCCGGTGAAATGGCGTCCTAAGCCTTCAGATACGGTTTATGTACCGTTCGCTACAATACGTGTTGTGCTCCCAGTACGTTATTAATTTTGCTGTATGGAATCATTTTAGAAGTGCTCAAGATTTCGGAGGGTTGAATGTGTTAAAGGAAATTAAAATAAAAGTAGTTTCACCTCTATTGATTTCTTAAAAACTAATACTACTATTCTCTCTACTAGTGATATACTTACTAGTAATATACAACAAAGTCGCTTCCCGTGTCTATCTGACTGTACCAATGTATGCTATAAGATCGTTTTAAAACTACGCAATGGATTTTGATGAGGTTTTTTTAAAACATGTTTCAAGAGTTAGTTCTTTATGTATTGTACCCGTGTAAAGCTGAGGCGGGTCGCTAATAGTGAGCAAAGGCAATATCGAACTGAAAACATCATTGATTTAAGCTAGTTTTGTTGGAAAATCTTGTCAAGGAACTTCAAGCCAATCGGGCAGATTCACTTTATACATTAGAAGCAATAGTTCTAAAGATTGTATACCCATATACATCGTAAAGCTATAAGTAGCCTCAATTTCCCTTCCAATATGATGCTTAGCTGAACGTTGAACAGATATCTGAACCATTGTCAAACTAATCTTGAGTATTTTTACAATGTGCATAGTGATTGGCCATTTTACAAGATCTTAGCAAGGTTAACTGACAATGTTACTTTGCGTTAGAATAGAAAATCGAATGCGAAACATTAAATCTACGGGAAGCGCAATTTTTTGACGTGGCTTTGACTTGTCAGTCCAAAACTTTAGATTGAATGTGCTTCTAGTGGTCTAGTGGCTAGTGACCTTACTACTATAATACCAGAGGTCGTAGGTTCGATTCCCACCTAGAACAAATGTTTGTGTTATGAGCACGATCATTGGTTCTGTGTCTGGGTGTGGTTTATCTATATTAATGTATTTAAAAGTATATAAGTATGTTGTCAGTTGTCTAGTACTCATAACACAAGCTCTGCTTAGTTTGAGACTAGATGGCGTTGTGTATAAAGTCGTGGAATAAAAAGAATAGCTTTTATGGCTTCTATTCGTCTACTTTTTTAATGCGAGGTAATATTACTTAGGTCTTTAGTGCACTGGACGTTATACCCCACTCGAGGTCGCTCATTTCTTGCTCCCTAAACAAGTAAAATATAATAAGTAGGTCTGAATCCCTGAGTCTCTGAGTCCCTGAGTTTTATGACGTCACAGGGCCCTACGCTCTCGGCTATTTGGGATGAGGCGGTCGTTAGGATGTACTAAAAACATATATGCCAAAGGCTATAGAGGGCTGTTATGGGGTCGGCTTGGAGGCTTGGAGGCTGTTTCACGATATTTATCGAAAATTGCCTTTATCGTAGTAAACTGCGAATGATGTTCCGTGTGGTTAATGGATTTTTGGGTATAACATACTTTTTTAAGGCCGCTGTATGTGTATAGGAGAACAGGTTATTAGAAAAAGTATGGTGTTATTTTATGTTTTGGAAAAACTTCTCTAAAATACGTATTACTTTAGTATGTAGACAAAAAACATAATATGTTTTGAATAGTTATTGTAGTTTTAGTTTTGCTTAGTGAAGGATTATAATGCGATATTAAAGGTATTAAGTATATTTGTCGCAGCTAATTCTTTTCAAATCTCATTATAAAAACACTATGAAAGAATATAACCATACCGTACAGGCAAACGTATCAAGAGGTATTTGAATACTTTTAATAAGATGTACAGTGATATAACAGTACCTACTGTACGTCTTACTCACAATGTTCAATACGAACTTAAATTTCGAACGACAAGAGTTGAGTGGTGGGGGAAACAGAAATGTCATTGCGCAACTCTAACACATAAAACAGTGGCTCTACAAGTAACCAAATATTCTAAATCCTTAATAACCATATTAAAACAAAAGACAAGATGTAAACAGACAAACAAGATATGCTATTGTGTAGTCTACATATATTATATAGGAGCATATTAGCAAAAACTAAGTAAATGTTTTTTTCTTAGCCTGTAGTGTCCCACTACTGGGCAGAGGCCTCTCCCCCAAGTCCTTCCACGATTCTCTATTTTGGGCTATCTTGAACCAAAACTTAGAGTAGTAAAAAAAGAAATTGGTCTACTTTACCATACCCACATGAAAATGTTAACAAAAACACAATTTTCTTAATTATCACTGAACACACACAGAACTGAACTTCACATATCAAACATCAGTTACGTACTAATCTTGGTTGAACTCTAAAGTTAATAAATGCACGGTTGTATTGTAACTGTGAATAAATCTAACCCCTTCGCTACCTCGGCTGCGCGCGCGCATGGAAATTAGATCAGTAGGTAGCGCCCGGTGACAGCGGTGCTCAAACTTCCTGTATTATTGTCAGGGTACAAGGATTTAAAAATGTGAATATTTTTGTTTGTTCATAAAATTATAGATATTGTTATAATATTTTTTGATTGTTTTCTTTACGATAAATTTGATCAAAATTATTGTTTTTAATAAAATATAATTTGTTTACTTATGACAAAAATATGTTTGAATGTCATCAATTTTAAACGAGGTTATTTTTGTTTCAAATCTCAGATTTTTTTCACTCAAAGACATGATATTACGACAAGTATTTTTGTTAAAGAATATACTCTCAAAATTTGTTTTAAAAAGTCAATAAAATTACCTATGTTCAAAGAAGTCGGTTTTCTGTTATACTCTGTTGTCACAAAATAAAGCTGTACTCCACCAGATAATTCATCACACGCCTGGCTACCTGTAAAACTTTGAGAGCCGCAGCAAGAGATTGTATGTCACGATTGTGCAACATTTTTTGCACTCGCTCATTAATTTGAAGTTGTAAGTACAGACAATAGCAACCCTTCCGGTGCGAGCGCGGTCTCTCCGGCCATTGTGGCATTATCACTGCATTTGTGTTTCCGGACGCTTCTTTTTATTATGTAGATTAGGGGCTTTATCAGACCCGGATTTAGATAAAGCTGCATTTGCGTTTCTAAGCTTCGGATTCGCATACAAAATTCACGGGTTTAACAGTTACATTTTATTTTAACTTTTAATAATAGAAACCGTGCTATGCGGGTGGGAAGACGTGATTACAGAAGCAATATATTTCTCTACCCTCATGTCTGAATCGAATAAAAAACACTAACTGCCAATCGACATGACCAATCATGCGTAACTCAAAATCAATAGGAAAACAGCAGTCAAATAAATCTAACGAGGACTCTTACATCTGCATGTCATTGGAATAAATCAAATCACCGTTGAATGCATCCGTTAAATATTTTCGAACTATTTTGAATGTGATAGTTGATAAAAAAAAATCGTCCCTCGTAAGTCAACCCGTTCACTGACACGTATTGAACGGATATAAAAAAGTTACACCCATATTTTGCACTTCGCGTTTCGAATAATAGGGTCTATTTATGCATTCTCAATAAATGAAGAGTATTTTTTTACTTCTATTATAAATCAAAATGTATTATTTATCTTTAGAGAATCAGAATCTGCATCCTATTGTTATTCGGGATATGCGGTGTGTCAAGGGTGTAATGTTTTATGGATTGTACTAACGTTATTGATTTTCAAATAACAATAATTATTTGGAACATTCAAATATTTTATACAGCAAGCAGTATTTGCTTACACTACGAGAATATAAACATTTTGCATCGATCCCTAATTAGGGATAACTAAGCAAAATGCCTTTAACTATAATATTTTTTATAAAATAAAATTTCAATATTAAAGAAAAACATCCATCCAATCAGGTCTTTAACCCTAGTTACTTAAAACACATAGTTTTACATGCTACCAATGATTTTCGCCCGACAGATTTTATCGTTTGCATAAATTGAAAGGAGAGCAGCCGCCATTTTGAATATTTGAAGGGCCGAGGGTGTATTCGACCGTAGGGCAGTAATTACTTGATTGAAGTCAAGAGGTGGCATGCCGAGATACCGGCGGTCCTGCATTGTTGGCGCGCGATCGCAGGGGCTCGAGTTTTCGACTCGAGTGTTTTATAAAATGTACGGCATGTCAGAATCACACCTACAGCGTTTGAGGGTTAACCGTCTAGTAGATTTATACGACTTTAAAAAAAAATGCAATGGAAAGTTTATATTTTTTTTGTAATTTGTAAACCTATTTCTATTTATATTTGCATAATATATGCGGACACAAAAGCTTTTCAAAATGTAAATGTAACCCTGTCGAACGTTGCAGCTTATCAATTAGTTAACTGCTACATACAGCTTGCAATGCATATTATTAAATCTCTACAAATTCAATGTGTAAAAAGTTCAAAAAACATCTGACACTGGCAAGGTGACGGGAACAGAAAAAAAATGTCACACACAGAAATCCCGGGGCCTATAATCCGTTCTATTATGCATATAATTATTATTTCCGATACTCTATCAAAGAAATAACAGTCCTTTTTGCATATGCGTTTTACGGAAGTGTGAATAAAAAATTGTACCCTCAGGTAGTGTAAGGGTGACCCTAAGGGTGAAGTAAGGGTTTTTTGTGAGCGTAATTCGAGATCGAAGGTAGTGGAGAGTTTTATAAGATGATTATTATGCATGCATTCTCAGGAAGATTTTGTCGACACGTCGCCCGAGGCATGTGTGAAGGACTTCCTTAGGGCCCATAGTTATGGGGTTAGCATTTGAGGGTTAACGGAAAATAACACAAAGTGGACTTTGGGTTAAAAAAAATGCGCATATAAAATGGATTATAGATTTATTGTTAACAATTGTATTGAATTTTAAACTGCGGGTATAATTTGACAGATATTTTTTGACAGTTGGCATTACTCCATCCGTAACCTTATCAATACACTAAGTTTCACCTTCTTTTCAACTATAACAATTCTAAGACAACTTTCTCATCATCAAACATACCTACAACCTTTACTACAACAGAAAAAAATCAAGAGTGCTACAAATATTCAAAAAGTAGACACTAATACTTCAGAGAGACACTCATTCATACTTTTTTTGTAGTTAAAAAACCCCAGCCACCTTGTATCAGGGGTCCATTGTGCCACTGTTTGTTTGGTTATTTTTTATAGGTTTTAGTCCAGGTAATCCCGTGTCGTTTCCCAATGGGTTGTGACGTATAGAAGGATTATTTTCTAATAGATAATTAATGATGTGACTGTTATGCTTTGGTTGGTAAGCATCGAATTAGCTTTTGAGTTTGGTATTTAGATGATATTTATTATTTTGTGTAATGGTTTTTTGGATAAATATTTGCTTGTGTTGTTGTTTTAAAAAGAGTAGGTAATTAAAGATATTTTTAGTTTATATGTAGATATTCATTAATTTTAGTTAGAGGAATTGAATACGATAATTATTTTACAACTGTGAACTAAAGATAAAATTATTATGTTATAGCACACTCTTAAGCTATTTTAGACTTAGGCAGCATTTAGTCTAACTTTGCCAATGTGTATTATTAGATATTTTTATAAATGTTCGAAAATTACGACTCTTTGCATAAAATGTTTGATATAAGCAACTTTGACCATACCAATCGCTTTAAAAAGCTCAGAAAAAGCCTTACCTTGAAATATCTAAACACAATTAAAAAACTCCTGTCACAAAAGGCGCGAATGACAAAAACAAAAGACAGCTGAGCGCGAAAGTTCATCGACCTACGGCAACGTGGCCGTAACTTTCATTCTTAAAGCGTACAAAGTTAGTAACCTACTTTTCATTAATAAGGCAAGCTAAAAAATGCAAGAAGAAAGTATCAAAGATTGAGCGAGCGAACTTCGGTAACAGCGAGCGAAAGAAATGGGAGGATGCGACAGGGGTGTCTGCTGGCGATGTGACTTCTTACTCATATTACGTGTGGGTGTGTATGTGCATGTGAATTTAATGTCTGTGACATCCCCCGCGATACAAGGATTAAATTGCTTTAAAAAAAAACTTGTGTGAAAACATACCTAGTGGTTATTAAAAGAACTCTAATGTAAACTCCTTGGTGAAACATATCTAAGTATCATTAAAAAAAATTCTTCAGTTAAAACACACAAATTAATTTGAAATCTTAACCTCTTGTACAATTTTTTAATAGTTTGAATGAAATGTAACAATAAAATTTCGTGACAAATACCAAAACACTGCTTGGAAATGAAGAAGTTAATTTAACGTCGAATAATGTGATTGAGTCAACGAAACGTAATAAATAGCCAAACCAAGCTTCAACAAAAACCTCCCTAAATCTGCTTTAAAATAACCGTACACTCTTCAAAACTCAACCAAACGAAAACTCAATACAAATCGACAAAACTTCAAATTCAAAAAAAGAAAAACAAAAAAAAAGAATCCACCATCATGCCATCGTCAATTTTTCCCGACGCTTGCCAGACGCCGAGACGTTGAAAAAAAAATAATTAAAACGCGCCGCCGGCGAAAGGGAAAACACGCCGTCTGCCACGTAATTAGTACAATGGAGTTTCCTGACTTTGAACTCGCGATATCATTTTTGTTCATCTTTAAATTATCGCCTCCACAGTTTTAAATGTTTGCCCCATATTTTCTTTCGAAGTAGGGCTTTGGCGTTAGTGTTTTGTTTTGCGTTTGAATGTTTGTGTCGTTGCATGTGTGTGTGAGGTAAATATGTTTGTTTGGTATATTTATTTGTCTGTGTTTTAATCTTTGCTAGTGTTATGTAGCCGATTTTAGCATTCAGAGTACTCAATAACTACTTAATTATTTATTGCATTCCATATGTTACAGAGATGGTAAAAATAAAACAAGTTAAGATCAATTTGGACCCTGTCGGGCACCCAAAAATTTTAGGAGAGAGGAACAGGGCTAAAATTTAATTGTGCATTGTGTATGTAACCATATTTATACATGTATGCGTTATTTATTGCGTTTTATACGTAGGGGTATCTTAATATTACTTACGTATAAAATATTTAAATACACTAATTCATAATTGGTGTATAATACTTAGTTAAATTATTTTACATCAGCCATAATCTGCATTAAGTATGAAGTATTTCATCATGTGTTTTAGCACTATATTTAATTAATACTATTATGCTACATAATATACAGAAATAAAAAATACGTACGAGTACAACCAGTGACAATATTTCCATTAGGCGAACGCATTACCATTCAATTTCAGAATGTTACTTAGCCGCACGGGATACATAAAGTACAGTCAGCATCACAAACTCACACACAAAGAAAAATTACGAAACTCCTTACAGAAAAAAAGCTACACATTACATAGCTACAGGACTCTAATAGATATAATTGGAAAACAACTGAAAGTTTTCAAACTCAATCTTTTCTAGGTTTTTTTTTAGGTTTTTGTTGCTGTCTCTACATAAGAGTGTGCATTCAATACACACGATAAGGGAAAATGGAATGGTCTAGACTAGACTGGCTATCGTTGCTTTTTACATGTTTTTTTTATCTATTTGTAAATGTAACCGTTAGAGTGTTGTCTTTGTTCTCAAAACTTTTAATTACGAAAACATGACTGTGATCAGGTTATGTGTTTAATTCTAAAAGTTGAAGGTTAATCAATATTCTATTTTAAAAACATAGATATTTAAAATTGCATAGATACCTACTTAGGTAAAAAAATATGAAAGGTATGATTTTTTATTGTCTTTAATTTTTACAATCACTAAATGACTTTTTTTTTGTTTCTTGTCTTATTTGCTACCTATTTGCTATCTCAACGTTTGTAGATTTCAAAGCTACATTCATCTGGAATATTCAAAATATCATATAAATGATATTTTGAATATTCTTACAAACTTACAATTGGTTTGTCTTGTAAAATACTATAAACTAATGAAGCTATTAAAATCATTAATGATACCTGTAGTTATCGACTTATTCACTCTTCTCCAATAATAGATTTATTTTCTATGTCTGACACCGATCACGTTAATAAGTTATCCAATAAATTTAAAAACGTATTCATCAATCATACGCCCACGAGATTCGGACAATAATTAAACTTTTTAAGAAGTTTACGTCACAAAAAGGACACAATGTAGAGACTTTTTATGGCAATTTATATTCTCTTTACTGAATAATCATAAAAAAATATTCGAATATGATTCGTAACTAGATAAGACTACAAACATCCTTATAGGATTCTAAAATGCTGTGTTTTTGGAAAATATGTGTAAAATGCTCTATACAAAATAACAACGTTATAAAACAATTCTTTTTACTCAAAGAGGTTAAAAGTAACCCCCGTAACAATATTGTTTCTATGCCCTTAAACCCAAACTGAGATTAACAATCAAAGGAAAACGGTTCCACAAAAAAAACCACATCAATAGCAGAAAACAACCTTCAAGTTCAAAAGTAATTTCCATGTGTCATCAAAACGGACGGAATATAACAGAAACCTTACTCTCCTTCAATTTGCCTACGAAGCCTCAAGAATAACCGTACATACCATATAGGCAACCAATTTTTCCTTTCCATATTGAAAACTTGAAAATTAATTCCTTCATCTAATTTCCTCCACGTGAAATATGAGGCCATGTTACCTCGACGCACACAGCCGTGCGTGACGCAAATTTCGTTACGTAGCCATAGGGTTGCCGAAACTACCCCCCCGCCGCCCCGTGGCATCAATCTTCACCCCCGCGCCACCTACGATCGTATAATACAATAATATATGTCTAACTTTCGGACCGGCCCTGTAGGTAGCTCCATCTCTGTCTCACTTGAGAGATAAAGGGGAGGAAGACAGGGATGGCTATAGGTGTGGGGGCGTCCTAAAGGGTGTAGGGAGTATGTGGGGGGTGCTATTGAAATTGAAGCGGGGTTTAGGCGCGGATGACGCCTGGCTGGAGAATGGATGGAAATTTCCTCAATTTAGCGTTTTCGCCAACAAAGGACGTTGTTTAATTTTTGGTTTTTGTCAGACATTGAGGTGTGGTGATTGTTGTGTGGGCCAGGTGTATTGATCACAATGGCGGAATTATATTCTTTGAGAAAAACTCAAGTGGTTTCATTTTAGTATTACAAAGAATTTTTCACGCAAGTTGTACGTATTGTTAAGACATATTGCTACTAACACTTATTATGAGTGATTAGTACAAATTATACTTTTAGTTGTCCCTTAAGTTAATTTTGGTAACAGCTCTTCTAACATAAATAAAAATTTCTTATTAAAACTCATGTAACAATCTTGTTTTTCCGCTGTTCAATAATTAATTTTCCAGTAAATGTAGCCTGCCTCAGTAATATACAGTCCACCTTTAAACAAAACCTTAAAATTATCAAAATAAAATAGATATTCTAAATTTCACTTTCGCCACAACAATGCCCATTTAATTCTAATCAAACTATGAAACTTTGACAGGCAGGTCTATTGGCGACTGGCTACAAAACAAGGCGTCTACGTCCCGCGTAATCCGATATCAATTAATTAACTCGCACAAAGTTTTACAGCACCGATTTATATTCGACTCGGGTCCCATCTATTTGTGAACACACCTCAAAACCTAACACACCACATTGTAATCTTTATGCTTTGGAATTAAGGTTCATATTCGCACGTTGTAAAATACTATTGTATGATCGTACTTATCTTTGTTTAGACCTTTCAAGCTCGACAACAATTAGCGCGGTGGTGTGTGTGCTTGTTGGACGTCAGTTTTGCATTGGTAAGGGAAATTACGTGTGTTTAGAAGTTGGAAAACTATTGGTTTTGACAGCTCTGGTTAAATTCAGCTTTAAATTTTGTTAAGTAGAACTTTCTAGAAGAAAACTCAGCTCCAGCTAATTTGCTTCTTAATAATGTTTTTAAATCTGAAATTAAATCCAAAAAAGTTGTGTCTATTTCTTTGATTATAACGATAAGAGTTAAATATATGTGGTTAACGGTGTACTATGTCGATTTTTAAGCCAATAAGTGCTTATAAAATCGACATATATTCAATAGAATATTAACCCAATAAATTCACATCCCTTGTGAATGTAAAATTTTGCATTTTTTGTAGTAAATTAGATCTTATGTGGATAATTTATACATTCCAATGATATTATTTGAAAAGACAAACTCATTTAACTTCTTTTTTTCTTTAGCACACGTGTTATTCAGTAAAAACGATACAGGGTTTCATAAACATCTTGAATTTAACTTAAATCTATTCAAAATGCCATCACAGCCTTAATGAAAACGTTACATGGCATTTGAAGCACATAACCCAAAGTAACGTCACCGAAAGTCGTTCAAACTTATCGGTACGCATCACGAAAAGCACCGTACACTTATGTCCCATTTAACTGTTCACTACACCTATCCAGTATACATCTCGGAAGGTATGTAGGGAGCCTTATCTCCCGCGTCAGGCCATACTTAAGCTCGAGGGGTAACTTGAAATAGGAATAGTCGCATTAGGCCCAAAATTACAGGCGACCGTCACAGCCTAACGTGGTAAAATTGCCCAACCACCTGGGGGGTTTAACCCTCTAACACCCTCTTAGTTTAGCGGCGACGTGAGACTTTAAGGACATGGTATCACACTTCAATTTCAATCTTACACCTTTAAGATAAAGTTCTTTGTTGAATGCGTTTTGTGTTTAAGATCTTGGACTCTGGAGTTGCGGGTAAACGTTAGCGTTTGACCCCACTTCGCATTTCGGTCCGCGCGGCCCTCGGTAGGGGGAGGGTTGTTTTAGTCATCAATAATGTTAGAGGTAAGCTTTAGTGGATACGTGTGCTATTCGTTATGTGGACTCCTTTATTCGGGATTTATGTTATAAAACGGGTAAAACTGGGTTACAGCTGAAGGTTTTAAGGATAGGCCGTATTGTGAATTAATTTTATGCTTTTATACTGTAGTTTTTTACAAGTCTAGTTAACCAAAAATAACGAACTGATTAATGTTACTTTGATACAATATGGTGTACTTAATGCTAGATGCAAGGCGAAATCCAAACTTTTTCTTATTCTATTCTTCACTTAAATATACCAACAGTTCTACAAGTACTACCTTTTTGGTCAACCTTTATTTTTTAATCAGATGTAAGCCGCGACTGGTTGCTTCTCAAAGGACTATCGCCTTACGTCAACCAATTATTCAATACTCCAACTTTCAAACACAAACAAAATTCATTCAAAAATCATGCAAATCTGATCCCACGCCCACGTCTTATCCTCTCTAAGGCGTCACGTGACGACCACGCAACGACAATCCCACGGGGCGCGGCTTATCAATCACCGCTGATGGAAACCCGCCAGACCGTGGGGAACACTCCACGAGGATTTCGGCAAGCACGCATTTCAAAGACAATACATCTATCTTAGCTATTCCTATTTTCTAAGAATAGTTTTGTGTGAAATGCTTATGTACTAAACTACGTATTATATTATACGTTCTTTTGTTATTTCGGGTTATGTATTTACTAAGAATATTTAGGCGTTGAATGGTACCTATTCGTAATCCTTTTTTCTATGGTTCAAGTCATTTTTTTCAATGTTTTATGATAGTAGTATAAGGGTTTATTTTACACCAAAGCGAATTGTTTCAAGGTGTAAGAATGAAATAAGTATGTAGGTTTTGTAATAAAACGTCAATAAATTGTGTTTGATGCTACGCCGTAGCGTCGTGAGCTCCACAATACAAGTGTAGTTAGTAATTTTTGAAAGAACGACTTAGAAATATTGAGGAATACTTAAATTTTGAGAAAAATATTTTAGTAACACTATAATTATATTAGTATTGATTACAAAAATATTACGTAAACTGTAGCGCCATCTAGTGAGACGAACATAAAACCCATTTCGATTATCGATGAATCGACTATTCGACAACAGATGTCCCTGTATGCCATTCAAAATCTTATTAGAATCAATAACATCTTATGAGAACGTACAAGACCAAGGACTAGTAAAACTTTTTTATAGGTAGGCACTTAATCTAACATGTTGATTCAATTTTACTTTAAACGTGACATGAAACAGCGGCAGACAGCGGCTAACTTCTGAAACGATCATTATACCTAATTATACGTTATTTTTAACTGCAGTTTGATGCGAAATAAAGATAAAAAATTATGATAAAAAAGGCCAACCGGTAACAATCTAAGAAAGTTTTCCGTTCACACCTACCAATAAAATTAAAATCTATTATCAAACTTCACCATTACGCCCAATCACTAATGAATACAACCTCTATACTACTCAATTTAAGCTTAAATACACCAAAGTACCAAAGACATTCAGAATTTACAGTAGGAGCAATGTACCCCAGCTTCCCCGCAGGTGAATACCAACTGTCAGCGTTTCGAGATGGACGGGGTTAAGGGGAGGATGGGGTAAGAAGTACCTATTTGTCTTGGGGGAGACATGTGATCGTTTGTCGAGATGTTTGTTTATTTGTGCTTAGTATGCTGTAGTGAGTTTGCGTATGTTTAATTTTCTAGTACCTACATAATGTTGTTTGTGAGGTTGGGTTACGTGTTTCGGTATTGGTATGTGCTTTGGCGAATGAAACGATAAAATGTGTTTGGTGATACGTAAGGATACATTTTCAGATGTGTTTTTGACTTTTCTCAATAAGAATTATCAAATAATAATAAATAATTAAATAATAAGACTCAATAACGACTTTAGGAGGGAGGTTTCTCAATTCGACCGAATTGAAAAGAACTGCTTTTTTACACCAAAAGAGAGCATTTAAAAAACGATGCACTGACAAATCTCAGCCTATGTCAAGCCTATAGTATCTTCTTTATTATCTTACGAAATATAGAGATGAATAGGGATTAAATAAAGCCAATTACCTAAGTATCGTTCGTCCAGATGACCGTCAGTTGTTAAAAAAAAAGTTTAAAAATCTGACTCTAGTTATGCGGTTCAAAGATGTAATTCTTATCAAGAAGAGCTAACTGGCAAGAAACTTCAATAAATCCAGATCCGTTAGAATTTTAAATATTCATAACAACTTTATTAACAAAATCAACCAAACAAAAAAATCACAACTAATTTCCTACACCTGTACCGCTTTGTATGATAAACGTCCTCCACAATAAACATGGCCGTATTAACCCGTGGAAAGCCGACGTGCCAAAAACTACAGTAATACATCCCAGCTGTCGTACCAACATAAGTTACCTGCTTTATGCGATAACTGCCCAAGTTTCACTGCACCATAAACCGCGTACTTGGTAATTAGGGGTTATGATTAATGCGAACATTCTAGTGTTATGTTTCAATTTTATGTAGCGATAGTTTTGGAGCTCGTTTTCGTTTGGCATTTGTTTTTTTTTCTTGGAAATATTTGTAATGAAATTGGAAGTGGAAGAAAAGGACATGCTGCGCTGACCCCAAAGAATAGTTGGGATGGGGCAGTGGAATGATGATTTGTAATGAAATTAAATGAAATAGTTTATTCGGCATTTAGGAGATTTTTCATCACTTTTACATGTCAATACTTTAATTATAAATTAGTTAGAGTCGACTTTTCCTGGCTGGCTACCCTGAGAAGAAACGTCGAAACAAACTCAGGGTACATGTTCTTTAAATTGCGTTTCTGATATTTTGTTCATTGTGCCCTATGTATTGCAGTATGGAATGCCTTTGCCAAACAGTGGGACAGTACATGCTAATAATGAAATAATAATGTCTTATTAGGTACAATTATTTAAATCAAGATGATATTAGAAAGAAATCTGCGTGTTTTTAATATTTTTAGACCAAGTTTCCCAACTGTGAATATCATATTAAAAATGTATTAAAATGTTAAAAACATAATTATGTAGTTCAAATCATAACTATACCTATACACATATTATGTAATACACAGATTTCCCTACATATTTATTTCCTCCATATACAAAAATCTTCACAGAAACCTTTCAAGACTGCGATATGAAGGAATACCACTCTAATATCTTTAGTAAGGCGTCTGTCAGAAGATAAATAGTGCCAAAATATGATTGATAAGTACCACATACTGGTCCCAGCACTAAGCTTAGTGTATTCTGTTTGTTTGTGCAAAAGAATTGATGTCAAACAATATGTTTACGTGTTGTAGACAAATTGTGTAATATATGTAGTATATTTTTGTTTTTTCGTAGTAGAAATATTGTGCTGTGCTCTTCTGTAACAAAATATGATCAATGCGTTTTTAACCGACGTCAATTCGACCGTAAATATGCTTTTTTTATAAGTCTGATCGATCAGATTCGTTTTTTTTTTATGAAATGTATTTAAAATGTATTGTTATTTTGTGAAAATTTAATCTAATAATCGACTCAGTGTTTTACACAGCCCTATTTTTTATTGTCTGATTTATAAATTGATATGGCATACCATTAGATGACATTATTCTTAAAATTTGATGACCTAAATTTTGAAAACAAACCTACTTGTAATAAGATTTTTCTCGACAATTTTAAATTATGTAAAATATGGTTGGCTTGCTTGGCGCCAATGTATGGGCGAACAGACTTATGCCAACGTAATCCGGCTCAGCTCAGGTAAATACGCCGGTTATCCGGCACGGATATCTCGTGAACGGTAACCATCCATAGGAGTTTTTAAAGTATGGCTAGGAAGATGAATTTTGAAAAGTTCCTATTTTTTATGATATGATGAACGGTTAGCTTGTTAAGGTTATTGGTGTCTGTTAAATGCTGGGGAAAGGCTTCATGCCCTAGGAAAATCGTAAGTCGGAAAAAGTCATAAAATATTGAAAATAATCCTCTTTTTATCGGGTTCGAAAAGAAGGAGGTTCTTAATTTGCCTAGTATGTCTTTCTACTTTTTTTTGCATTTCCTTTTTTTATTTTTAATATTAGTTTTTATACTGAAACTTATATGTATATTTACAAATTTATATCTGTATACAAAGGCTTACAAAATAGCATCATAAAATTCGTCGATTTACTGTTTCAAAATATTTGAACATTACTTCAAACATATTATTCAATCGTAATCTAAAAACAACGTTCCTTTATAACATGTGTTCAAAAATGAATAATCTGAACTAAAACAAACTCTTGTCATTCTACGTTTTAAAACATATAAACTTCGTCTACATTGTGTTTCCAAATGTTTGTCAACACTTTAACTTTACAGATACCGCTGAATATATTACACAAAGTTGTAAAATTGGAATGTCGGTTGTAATATTTTATATTTCAGTTTTAAAACTATAGATATTGAACGTGTCACTTTAATATTACAGGTATAACACACGTTTATGTGACATGTTTAAATATACCTCATAATTGTACATAAATATGAACAGGTTTGTAAAAAACCAGAAATGAATTCAAAAAGTAATCCAGCTCTAATAAATATTAATCTTGTCCAGATGTGTTAAAACCAATAGAGAATTAAGAAAAAATAGTCGAGCTCTAGAAATATTAATTTGTTCAGAATTGTGCACCTGTAGGAAGCTTAACCTTTAATTTTCAGAATTTACTCATTAAATACCACACGCTGGTCCACGGAGAGTTTTTTCAGATTCATATTCAAAATCGGTATTTACCATACATAGTCATAAGTAGTTTCTATAACGTTAATATAAACAGCCAAATTATAGTTCCCAATTAGTAACCAAGGGCTTATCTCCTAATCTTTTCCCAACTTCGATCCGCATAATACCAGCTTAATTAAATTTCCCCACATCACGTTCACATCAAAGCGACAGTTTTTGCCGAATCTCCCCTATAATTAGACCGCGGGCGAGGCCCGAAGTTCCTTCATCAAGATACGACGCGTTAGTTTAGTCTTAGTTTAATGTATGCACATTATCTAAGCAAGTTCGGTACGCTTCTATTTCACCCCAACCTCCCCGGTTCGTTACGTGTGCTCAATTTAGTTGGTGCCTTACATAATGTTATGTATATGTTTGTATGTGTTTTCTTCGTGTAGGTATAGGTTAGGTATGCGTGTAATGTGTTAGGTAGGTTGTACATGAGGTTCCTACAATATTTGGTAATGAGGATTTAGATGGTAGATCAAATATTACGTTCCAAACAATATAGTATAAAATATATTTTTTTACTAAGGTACTTTTTTGTATCCCAGTAGAAATCCTCATGGACTGTCCCTCAGCGGGTTGACAAGAGAATGTGGCGGACTTTTACTGGCTACCAAGATACCTGAAATACTGTTCCCAAATATAAATCAAAATATTCTTTAACAGTTATTTCGCTATTGCAAACGCGATCTCAAAACTAAGCAATGAATTTCCAATACGTCACTGGAATAGTTTCAATCGTCTTCATAATCGGTTCATTCGTCATTCACATACGACCGTACGTTAAACTTGTGAGAGCTATTCGAATTCACTTTGAGAGCAATAGTTCTTTACAGGAGGTCGATTATTGAAACCGCTAGAGATTGCGAAAGTCGAGTGATTTTTTATATTAAGTGATATTGGAGTAATGTTGACTGTATTTGAGAAGTTATAGGAAGTAGCTTTATTGTGATTCTTATCAATAGAGAATAAAATAAATAGACTCAGAAACTTACTTCGATAAATTTTATCAATTTTCTTTGTTGTGAAGTGGTACGCTTGTTTATAAAGAATCTAGAAAAAAAGTACACTAGGTATACCTTATTTTTGATTGAATACTATATGTTATAGGTAGTATGTCCTGTTAGCCCATGTTTTACTTATTTGTAACGTACGAGTATCTTGAAAGTTCTCTGCCAACGTAACGTTAGTCGGCAAAATATCGGACTGTTATATATTGTCATGTTAGTACATGATTTACTTAATTGTAACGTACGCTTGTCGGCAAAATATCGGGCGATGTACAAAATAGCGTGTATTTGTCAGATGATAGAAATTACTCGCTAGCTCAAACTATCGACGAAACGGCCTTCTGTAATTTTGACGATCCTTTGATGTTTAGCGAGAGGGGAGCGCTGTTTGTCGCAAATTAATACATAAATTATAGTTTGAAAGCTTTCATTTAATCGATGTAAACTCTTAGAATAAATACTGTAAATACTTGGAACGAATTGTTTAAGTATTGGTAGTTTTATTGTTTATGTTTTCGGATATACCTAAAGGCTATTTAAAATCAAGTGTACCTCTACAATAACTGTTATACCAACCTGTAAATGTCCCAGTATTGGGCAAAGGCTTTTTTCCGTTTGGAGAAGGATTGGGCGGTACAAGAACTGAAAATAAAAACATTTTTTTGTTAATTGGAATTGTAAGTTTCAAAATATGACTTATTGGACTCTTATTAGTAATTTACGTTTTAGTATGTACTGACTACTACTACTATTTATTCCAATGTGATTATTTAAATAAATAGTCTAACCTCGATGTTACGTCACCAGCTGTTAGAGCCTCAGATTCGAGGAAGGCGCCAACTAAAATAGTCTTATCTTAGTACTTAGCATTCGACAGATCTAAATTTGCCTTAGTTCTAAGCTATTGTCACTAACTACCCCCACTACCTACTTACTACCACCGATTTTAAAAGCAAGACTATTGCCATTGTGTAAAAGAGATAGAGAGTAACGAGTAATGTAGAGCAACGTCTCTCTTTTTTCCGTTGGACTCTCGAATCTAAAGAGTTTAACTGTATAAAAATCTTGCCAAAATAATTTCACCATTAACCCAGTCCTCGCAACTAAGTTAATATGCAACACAGTATGTTTTATATTGCCCACCAAATTCTAACGTTTGACGTGTCTCAAGTTAAAGTATGTAGCGGATCGGTGTAAACAAAGGAAGATTGTTTTACTTCATCATATTGGTAGGAAACCAGGCTTTCTTTTAAACCGAAAATGGTGTGATTTCTGAGCAATGATAATGACAAGCCTCTTTGTGCAATCATGATGGTAGTGCCATGATAAACAGTGAGCTGCTGTGAAGTTTATAGCGCCGTTTCTTCTCCACTTAAGAAGCAATAAAGGATGCGTGAATCAAGGTGCTGTCCAGTGTAACGTAGATTGTTCAAAAAGTGTAGCTTAATTTGAATTAACGACCTAAAATTTAAATACTAAAAACGTCAAACGGTTTTGGAGTAAACGTTACATCGGAAGTAAGTTAGTAGCCGTACTTTATTTGTAAAAATGAATAAGCCGTTATATCATTTAAGCCGTATTTTAGTTTCCACATTTTTCTAATATTTAGGTACCTACCAAGAAAACAAAAGCTACACTATATTCTCCGCTACTCTCCTACCTTAGACAGCTTCCAAGCGGGTGGGTAAGCAACAAAGGCGGAATTTCGCCAGAGCCATCCACCCACAAACAAACAGCCAGCCGTTTCGCATTCCGTCCACTGAAGGCTTGTGTGACGTGCCGAATTCAACCCTGAGATCTCGCCTGTTACGACTACGTACAGTCACGACCAAAAACATGTATAGACAACCAAAAAGTTGCAGAACATTTCTTATGCGAAATTTCTGAAGTTGTTCGGGAATATTCCTGATATTGTAAACTAAACATAAATTGTATAAAGAAAATTTTACGATTTTTTAATTATGTGACTAGGACTTAAAATTAAATGCATGTTTTTGCTTGTGACTGTACGTATAAGTTTGAGGCGTATATTGTGATGTAATCTAATACTTGGTTAGTTTACTTTATCTGCTAATATTCTGCGATGATGTTTTGATATTAGAAGAGATTACGAGGGGTAAGCTTGTTTAGGCTCGTAAATTTTAGTTATACCGAACAGAAAGGTTGATTTTGAGAAGGCAAACACAACACAAAGATCAAAATATACCTCATTTTTCAAACAATACCTTTATATAATTCATAACATTAAACCAGTTACCAATAAGTGACCCTTTACGAAAAGCTTGTCTAATAGATGATGTTTTCCAATAAGAAAAATACTTTAGTTTTAAATTGACATTCCTTTGTTACATTTAAATTATATTCTAACCACCAAAACGTATCAAACAAGAACAAATCAAGACACCAAAAACAAAACACGACTATATATCCAAAAAATCAGTTGCTGGAGCATAAAATAGAGAGGCAGAAGTAAATCGCGTGTTCCATACAGTACGGTAGATGGAGGGTTATTTACCCTACGTATTTGCCCCGGGCGGGGCGCGGACCGGCGGGTTACAAACGTTTGCATTACCAACTGGATATCAGATAGTGAGGACGGTTTATCGACAAGATGGCTGGATTTTTAGATGTGATTTTTTAAGGAATGTTTTGAGTTTGAGGTGATTTTTGTTGTTGTGGAGGGTGTAGTTGAGTATAGTAAATTGTTCACTAAATACATATTCTATAGCTGTAGAGCTACTTATAATTGCAACATGAGTTGAAGAAATAAAAAAATCTGTCTTAAAATATGACAATGATTAAAAGACTCAGACTTCCACGTTTAAGTTTCTTTTTAATTTAAAAATGTTAGAAGGATATTTAATATCTCAGAATGTGTTATTATAATTTAATGTATGTAAGTCGATACTCGATAATACAAGAGTACTCTTCCCTACCGTCAGCATAGCCCGTGGTGCTTGCGGGGCGAAACCGAATTTCCGAAACGTCTAATAAGTTGGATGTTAAGCTGACAGCACCATGTACTATGTACATGACAACACCAAACAAGCAAGACCTCCCCACCCTCCCCAACCCACATAACCCAGCAAGCCATTAGGAGGGACTCGCTGCCAGTGATAGGTCACCTAACATTGGACGGTTTCAGCGTGTGAGTCTCATTTGCCGACGTTAGTTACTACGTAGTTGAAGATTCAAAATTAGGAAATGTTTAGTTAGACGCTGGCAAGGGTTTGTACACATTGAATTTCGTAAAATAATTGCCTCGTCGTGTTTAGAAACGGAAATTGTGTACACAGATTTATGCGGTAAAACATAAAAATTTAAATTCTCATTACGACATACATGAAAATTTTGAGGTAGATCATGAATAAAAAATGTTCCTTCACATGAATTATCAAAGACTTAATCTATGAAGCTAACGTATGGAGATTATGTGCCTTTACTGAATATCATGTCAAAACTTTTTTAATTAAAAATTATGTAATGATATTCGCTAATTACTTTTGTGTTTAGTGAATGAAGATACCTAGCTGTGTAATTATACTTTGACATGACGACTAGATATTATTTTCTAACGACTCAACAATATAACATGGGCCTGACAGAGATCATGGTAACTTAAATTAAAAATAAAACGCGATGAAACGTTTATGTACCAAAAATAGAGACAAAAAACGACTCAGTAGTGGTGCAATATTCGTTTTTAAACATTTGCAATTACATTTATTAAATTATGATAATTCAGCGCACACACGTTCCAAACACACAAATTAAATCATATACAAACGTCACAAACAAACATCCAAGCAATCCAATCCGTATTTATGATAAAAACGACGTTCAACAAGTGTAGCGAACAAGAATCGAGTGTCGAACGTTAATGAGTGCTCCCCCCGGATTAACTGGCTAATTAAGGGAAAAAACCGGGAGAAAAACTCGGCCGGCCCCGCAGACGATCCACTTTCATTTGAGGCAGGTCCGGGACGATTTTTACGTCAGTTTTCAGTCTTCTTTCAAGGAATGTGTTGGTTTTGTATTGGCTGCGTGAGATTTTTATTTGTGGAGCTGTTTTTTTTTGGAGGCGTTTATTTTATTAATATATTTTATATGTGTGTATGGGCAATACAATTGCAGGATTAAGATGATGATTAAGGATAAGGATTTAATATGTTTGTAAGTAGGTATATCTAGATATATCTTTAGCTACTATTTAGAGCCGTCATTTTGAGGAATTCCTCTAAGAATGATTTTGTATTTTGCTTGCCTACATTGCATGCTCTATAACCGTAAATAACTTAAGTAATTTGAAATATGGCGTTCAACATATTTTATAGTTTTTCAAGTTACCGTACTGGGCTATAGGTACTGAAAAATCACGAATTGATTTCATAGAAAACATCGTCAGCGGCCAAGACGCAGCAGCGTGACTACCCGTGCTCTCGCGAACATTGCCGCGTTGAGCAATCATAATGAATATTTTATTTTATCATAGCGCGCCCCGCGGCCCGCGCCCCGCGCCGGCGCCCCGCCCCGCCAGCCATGAACTTGACACCGAGCGAAAAATTAGTTCACAAGGCGAAAGTGAACTTTGTACAGAGTTTGCACTTTTTGAGCGAACCTAGACTGAGATAAAAGAAGTTCGAGCAAGACTTACCGAGTACCGCGGCGCTTCTTTCGTGACGTCACCTGCCGACGGCACGATACCCCGCTCTACTCATCTTTCACACCATCTGATAACTTATACGTGATTTCATTTAGTTATAGCTTTAAGTGCACATTCCTCTCTTTTTCGCTAATTAACCCCTCAAAGCTCAAAGTTATCAAATAAGCCTTATCCACGGAACCCCTTTTTTAAACAGTTCAAAAAGCTCCCGAGTGCAGGCTACTTGTGAATTAACATACTTTACTCAAAGCTACCAAACTAACCGCGTATGAGAAAAAAAATCTAACGTATTTCACGCATTCAGTCGGTGTATGAGGCTAATTAAAAAAGTACAGAGGTTGGTTTCGCGAGTGGTGTAGTTCCGCTACTCTCCGGTAGGTAGCGCTTTTCGCTTTGACGAGTCTTGGGGGGTTTTTGTGGGCTTATGGCATGTTTGTGAGGTTTCATTTTTTAATGAGGTCGTGTATTCGGGGCTGAGCGTCGGGGATTGCGGTTGCCCGGTGCTTTGTGCGGCCGATAAGCGGTGCGCTGCAGCGTGCGCCACGCAAAGGGCGCCCGCACACGTGTGTGCGTTCATGAAAGAGTTACATTAAGCTCCGCTGTTCACTTATTCATGGCGCATCGCAGATGGAAAGGTTATTAGGACGGCCGTGTGGATGCCGCGGTGTCACTAAACACATGCATTTTTATGGTACCCCATCATAAAAGAGCTGTAAACCAAAGGGTATAAAAGATAACAGTTTTATTCATGGTAAACCACTCTGGTTAGTAATAGTCTGGATATAACCACACCACATGAGGAAAAATAAATATAGTCTTAAGTTAATGCATTTGGATTGGCATCAGGTAAATCTTATAAGAGCCACCTATTAAGTTTATGCAACTAAGTTTTTCATTATAATTGAGCGCATCAATGAAAAAAAAAGAATTTATATTGTGGCAACGACTCATGACAATTTCCTCTTTGAAAACTCATATCAGCTGTTAGCGGTAAACTCAATAAAATTATAACATATCCGAAGAAGATTTTTTTTTATAATTTAGCATCGGTAAAATACAACAAAAGAATCTCCTTTTTTTAATTGTCATTTATTAATAAATAAGGTAAAGTTTAACATTTGAATCCTCCGACTCTGAATAAAGTAAAAACATTTCCAAAAAAACCTGCGTAACATAATAATATTATGTGTGCATGTTTATAACTAAGTTGGTATACCTATCCCGAACTAAATTGGCAACTATATTATATAGCTAAACATGTATGTCATTTACCAACAGAATCAAAGACAGAATTCTGTATTTTCCTTTTGGAATCATGTAAATCGTCGAATTTTCATTATATGGATTAAATTATTTGTATATGTATTCCGTGAGAGTAACCTTTTCTAAAACCAGATATATGATTAAAACGTATTCTTGTTTGACTTTTGTTTAAGTATCCTTTAGATAGAAAACAAAACCCCTTTCATGCCGGGGAGTGCCAATACTAAAAGACAATATTTCTTATTTTGAAACACGAAATGTAGCAAATGTACTCCATATTGTAATTTAATATTTGTATGATCTATTTGGAAATTGCCCTTATTTAACTTATTATTATTTTTAACTAGCGACCTGCCCCAGCGTCGCACGGGTGAAATACTGATGATTTATACATAATATTATAAACCTTCTTCTTGAATCACTCTATTACCGCTTCAAAATCCGTTGCAAAGATTTAGGCAAACAGACAAACAGACAGATAGCTACAGCGACTTTGTTTTATTCTATGTAGTGACAATCAACCTTAGGTAGGTACTTACTATGAAATACTGCGTTCAGTAAATCGGGTTGAGGAGTCCGATAGGCAGTTGCTAGAAGTTGTCGAAAGGAGGCTGAATACGGCAAGACTGAAAGCTGACACTGATCTAGTCTGTGAAAAAATCTATGCAAAGAAGGCAATGAGAAAAAACCTTGTACATATCTGTTCAATTAATTCAGTGGTTAGAAACAGGAGGATTTGATTACATAAACTAAATTGTACTAAACGAACAATCCCATTAAAAATTTATTACTTATAAGAAAGTACTAGTATGAATTTTAAATATCTATAATTTCTAATAAATGAGACAACTCAGTCAGTTAGTTAAGCAGAGACTGAACGAACTACCAAAACCTTTTTTTTATGTTGTTTAGGACTGGTTTAATTGTTTTAATACCGATGTGATAAAAGAAAAAATTGAAAAAGAAAATCAGCACCATTAAGAAGTCTTATAAGAATGTATGCATAGGCCATTTTGATAAATATAAATTTATGTTCCTTTACCAAAAAAATAAAAGCGAGATTGAAAATACGACCAAAACAAAAATAAAATTCGTATATTTTACGTTCCCAGTGAAAGCGCCACCTATCCACGAGTAGCTAGTTCTAAAATTCACCAATAGATGTCCAAAAGCGGTGCCCCTAGCGGTGTCACACGTTCGAATGTAAAACGTATAAGCCGGTTGCCGGTCTTAGGTTTGTTAAGAGTTTGGTTAATTAATCCTTTTGTAGGTATGTTTGTAGTTTACGTGTATAATTTTTGAATAATATATAGGTATTATAGGTATGCTGCGCCGAACCCAAGTAATAATTGGGACAAGGGCAGGGGAATGATGATGTTGAGGTGTTAACCTAAATAGGTCCGAAACGACGATATCTTTAGTTCTGCGACAAACCTTGTTTTAACATGATTTACTTATTAGTCCCAATCACGTGAGAAGAAACCTACAGAATCACAAAGAGGCTAAATAGAAAAGCATAGATAAAGCCAGAAGAAAACAAAGAAAAAATTCCAAACACGAAAATCTGATGTAATGAGCTGTCAAATACAAAATTTTGATCACCTAACACTTCTGACATCATAATATTTTTTTTGGTAATTAAAAACAGGAAAATGACAAATCCAGTGTGTGGGTGTGCGTAGTGGGTGTTTAGTTTTGACCAGATTGTTTTGTAAGTGGTGAAATGGTTCGGTGGAGGTATTGCGTTGTGCTGGCAATGCTGCTGCTTCTGCCGGCGAAAACCGGCTCAAAATTAGACGAAGAAGAGGACGAAGAGTAAGTACTATACATGATATACCGTCCTTAACAGATGTAGAACAAATAAATTGATAAAAAGCTGGTAAATAACATGAAGTAGTTACTGTAACAGGTGATGTTAGTAACGATGACATTCAAGTATAGACAATCATCAACATAAGTGATCAGCTGTCATGAGATATCATACTGACCGATACGTGCAACAAATGTAAATCTAAATTTTATAAACACTTTGAAAATAAGTCAGTCTTTCAGTCATAAAATTCGCGTGTGTACGTATAATATTTTTAAAACTTAAGTAATGGAATCATTATTTACATAACACACGTTCAAATTAGTCATGATGCTAAAACAATTTAAGTGGTTTTTATAATTTCTTGTACACTTCTGAGCAATGTTGTTTCGGCTTCCATTTTATCAGAACTCAGTGGAAAACCGTACTTTTCATAAAGCTATAGAAGACATTCTTCCTACAACCTACGAAGTCTAATTTATAAAAGAAATAATAAAATTTCATTCCACTGTATACATCATACATTTCTACAGATACAAATCTCATGTTTCAAGTAATCGATACAACCTTCAACTTTCAACTAGAAGGGGAGATGAGGGTGAGGAAGATGATGATGATGACGAGGAAGAAGAAGAAGATGATCCTGGCGCAGGACCAGACAAGGGAGAGAGAGTGACAGTGATGAGACGACCACCGCCCATCGTGCCGACGCCAAAGGCAATCACAGTGACGAGGACGGTGAAGAAACGGCCGCTCGAATGTTATGTGTGTGCTTATAAGGCGGAGACGCCGCTCAGAGCATGCTTGGATCCTACGAAATACAGGTATGGTTCTTGATTTACCACAACTTCTTCATTTTGATGACGCCGTAAATATTGGCAAAGATATTATGATAACATAGTAAGTCGGTTATATGACCATTAAAAATTAAAATTATTTGCTACACATATAAAATGCTTCTTTATGTGAAAAAAAAACATTTTATTACCGCAGTTAATTGTATTATTTCTTGTCCAAGTTTAATTTACAAACGGTACAAATGTTGGTACATTGATCTTAAAAGATTTTTGAATTAGATCAGTGCATAAACTTGGATCATTTGACCAACGTTTATAAGTTGCTATTGTCTATGATTCTTTGCGGTATATGATTTTATACAAAGTGTACGTATCACAAAAAAAAAAAACTGATATCTTTTAATCCTTCAGTGCCAAGTCCATCCCAAAGTTGTCGGTAAGAAATCGCTCTTTGCGATAAAACCACCCATTGTGGCACCATGTAACTTTTACGTTTGTCAAATCTGTTTCTCATGTGGTGTGCAGTAAAGAATATCCTATCTATCTGAATCTTACTAATTTGTTACTTTTACCTGTAGTTCCGTATCTGTTTCTTTTGCTTATCGAATGTCCTCTTCATCCCTTTCACTATTAATTTCGTTTTTAAATGATACTTATTAGGATAGCCCGACTAGTTTTGGACGCAACCGGTGTCCTTAATCATGAGCAGACGCGGCGGCGGTGTCGCGAGTCGAACCACTAGTCGGGCTATTCCAATAAATGCGCGTGAGTAAACCGTTGTATCATTTAAGTATGAATCATCCTCATGAAAGTTACTATAAAAATATTAATTTATTTAATATGAATTCTTACTTATTTGCAGAGTACATACGATAACGTGTCACAGTGCAGAGGACAAATGTTTCACGTCGGTGATATCAAAGGGCACGTCGTACGAAGCGGTTGTACGGGGCTGTCGGTCCGGCTGCGTCGGATCACCGGAGACTACATGCTGCGAGGTACAATGCTTTATCTTAACAACATAAAAGATATTCTAGATTGATGTCACTAATTTCAATAGGCTATTTGACTAAAAAGTCTAATTAGTCCGTCAGGCAGATTTCAAAAATTTCAGGTATATTGGTTACGTATTTTTTATTTTATTAAATCAATAAAAAATATAAAGTAAAACGCAACAAAAGTGTTCAAATGTATGGAAGTGGGGTCTACCAACGTCACTTGCCAGTAAAAAGTGTACTTGTATGTGACGTCACACACGATTTCAACTTACCGTATCACATTATTTTTTTTGTTAACGTGATAGAAGAAAAAATACGTATCCAATATTTTTTGGAAATCTATCTGGCGGACTAATTAGATTAGTAGTCATAAATTATAATGGAATTTGAAGTTCCACTTGACTCTGACTCCATATTTGCCGCTCCATAGTTGACTCTCAAAATACTAGTTTTGTAACAACAGTAGTGACTTAACTAATGTGTATTCAAATAGACGAGAGGCATTAAGTTAATGTTAATACCTTAAATTTTTAAAGCACTGTAGATAGTTATTATACTTTGGCCGACCATCAGCGGTCTACGTCTAAAACTATTTCGAATGGGTGCTAAATAGCGGCGAATTCGACGCTCCTTAGAATCCGTTGTAAGTCACCTAATAGGCCACATTTGCAGCTCGCAGTAACAAAACAATAAGAAAATTCTTGATATTTTATTACTGGATATAGGCGTCTCCAGGTGCACTCAGTGGTGTGCACTTGGAGAGGCGTATGTCCAGCTGTGGACTGCGATAGGCCGATGATGAATTAAAATCTTTTGTTCTGGCTTTGGTCACCACGACTTAATACACCGGCAGAATACATAATTTGAACATTTTTAGCAACTGAGAAAAATCTTTAGATTTATTTAATAGTCGTCCATATTGTTTTTTTTTCAGTTAAACCGTTGCAATAACCAGGCGTTTGCGATGCCGGTGATAGCGCCGCGCTCGCTGACCGCCTCCAACAAGTCCACGAAGTCGATACCCCCCACGATTCTCTTCTTCGTCACCGTTCTGCTGGTCTTGCAGACTGTGGTCAAAGTAGCCTTCGTGTAAGCCGAGACGCCCTGCCATGAGCCACCCTACACACTCTTTCACACATCCCCGTTAACAAAATTTACAACATCTTATACATTTTTGGCTTCTAATAAAGGTTGATCAAGTTTGTAAAAGCCCTTGCCATCCTTTTTATATCAGCTTCTATCACTATCATTTGTTTTACTTTTTTTTTCCTTATGCTATATTCTTTGGTGTTGGAATTGCTAGTAGGGTATGGGAGATCTCATGGCGGGGGCTGAAGTAAACATTCAGCTTATCGTGTAAGATTAACTTTCATTATCAAGTCTCGTGTGAAATCATGTCTTTGAGAAATTTACGAAGTACAAGCATAGGATTGTGTGAGTCGCAGTGAAAATTTGTGGTGAATATATTTTATGCTGTTTTTGTAAAGTGAAATATATTTTTTGAAGTTTGTATTAAATTTTTACTGACACGTACTTTTTTAATCCTAATTGCTCTCAAGCTAGAAATTTGGTAATTAGCTTTTGAGGCTTAAAAATGGTAAAATACATGTCAGGTTTCTTTGTAACCCACACCGGCTAATTTCCAAAGCCACATAATTGTACAAAAGTTCTCAAAATTCCTTCAAAGGGGCTTCTCAAAGCCGCCCTTATAAAAGGCCTTATGATTGAAAGGCGCAAGGGAAGGGTCACTCGACCTCCGCGGTCAAGCCGCCTTTCCGCCCAATTGAGTCGCTTCCGCCCGCCCAGGGGGCGCCGATGTGAGAATCAAATGAGTTATTGAGGTACGATGTATTACTGGCACATTTTTTTATGACGAAATAATATTTTAATTCTAAATTAGCTTACAAATTGTCTACTACTAATAAGGTCGACTGTTTCTTAATATACACTGTTATTGTTGCACTGTGGGTACTTTTAACTCTACGCAATAATTTATTTTCAATAAGATGATTTTGAACAAGTCCTGGAAATTAATTGTTACTCCTGGTACGTACTGTGTGTAAAAATCTTATTATAAGCACTCCAGACACCATAATGTATTTAAATCAACAATTTCGCAATGATTCACAGCACTAACCAAAAAAGTTCGCAAGACGAAATCCGTGCTTTGAAAAGGGCAATTTTAAATATTATTTTAAATCCACTCAACTGGCCAATATACCCGAGCATATTTCGGATATCACACTTCAACCCCTAAGGCACTCACCACGTGTGAAAACCATAGGAAATTCCAATAAACCAGACAATTTCCCCTCGAAATACCCTCAATTTGGGGTGTCCAGTTAAGAAGCCAGCTCACTTGTTCTCGGCATATGGACCAAATCACTTGAATTGACGATGAATAAAACCACGATACCTATATCGTTACTTAAGACTTTAATCCCATAGTTATAAAGGTTAGTTTGCTTTGATTGGGGTTGGAAAGAAAAGTTGGTAATGTTAAATTTTTAGGGTGAGAAAACTCGATATCCGGGCCGGACTTGTGTGTGATTTTTATTGGTTATAAACAGGGGAACGCGTGTTAGCCGCGATTTGGGTCGTGTGAAGTTCGGTCAAACAATGTACGAGGGTGAGATGTTTGATTTGAAAGTTAACATGTTGTTTCTTTTGGGACGTCGTTACTTCCCAGATTTACTCTTTGACGTTTTATCTGATGTGTGGTGTAGATTGAAATATATTTTGCAGAGTTTTTTTACTATTTTAAAAAAAATATATAAAAGATATGTTACAACATGCGCTTTAAAGCTTAAGATTTCATTATTCTTCTGCTTTTTATATGTGCTTCTCGAACTAGCAGAAATTGGCAGTCGCCTCTGCATAACCAGTCCTATCTCTTACGAGAAATATCACTATATTAATATTAGCTAAATAACGTGGTTGGATATAAAAAAAGAACAAAATTAAAAAACCAGTTAAAAAAAAATTGGTAGGTACAACTGATTCTTCTTTACGCACGTGCTTTTTTCGGAAATCTTTATTCTCATAAAATGCATATCGTGACGCATATCGGTAAGTAAGCTAACAACAAGAAGTCGCACCTGGTCCGCTTCACAATGGCCCGGAGGCAATGATCGATCGACTCATTTAGCACGCACCATCGGTCAACACTGAGATTTGCACAACACTACACTAGTGATGTGTGTGAGAAGTGGATACGTGGGCGGAGTTATCGATATTATTGATATATTGTAAAATGAATAGGTATTTACGCATTCACTTGGTAATTAATTTATGACCATGCTGTTATAAAATATCTAGCAGTTAATATTATTATTAGTAAGACAATAGGTATACCTACAGACTAGTCCAGATTTAGCTAAAACGTAACCCTTTTGCGTCATATATTATTTCTATATTTTTATTAAAATTTTGCCGGATAATCGAATTCTGACACTAAAGTTACTGTTTTTTTGTACTACAAATATTTAATCATTACATGTCACAATGGCCCGTAATGTTTTTTGCTATGGAATAATATATTTTGTTGCCACAATATTATCGATATCGATAACTTACAAACAACCCACACCACTAGAGAATAGTGACAAGTTTAATATGCATTATTGACCGAATGATCAATGATCCACGGTGATTTGGATCAATAAAATTATGCGCAATCATCTCTTCATTGATTCCGTTCGCCATTTTACTTTATTATAGAAAATATTGCGTATTATATGTTGTCTGTGTGTCCGTGGCATTTGCGGCTGTGTTTGGGACTTTGGGTCATGCCTAGTCATCGTAGTAACGGTTATTTTGTTAAATGTGGATGAAGTAGGTTAAATGTAAAACTTCACCTATTTGTAATGTTTAGATATTTTACACATTAATATGGAAATGTAATAAATGTGTTAAGGCAAGAAGAAAGATAGTTTATTAAGTTTAATAAATAAATTATATATAATAATAAATGAAGAGAGGCCTATGGCCCAGCAGTGGGTATTCAGTGCTGATGATGATGAAGATCTGATGTCTATCTAAATTAAAAGTTTCTGTCATTATCTCTTGATCACTACATAGATATACCCATAGCTTTAAAAGCTACTGCAATAGGTATGTCCTGTAAGATTACATTAAATCTAGAAACGACTTAATTTCAAAATCGATTTTAGTTTACTCTCTTAATATTCACGCATTAGACTTAACAGCTCACAATTCCATTCCTAACAACTGAATTCTGAAACGCCGTTTATTCTAAATCTAATATAGACGTTTCAGACAGAACAAAAACTAATAAAGCTATATAAAAGGCGGGTGCAATACCAAGACATTTGGTATCACAAGCCGGGGGAACACAAAGAGTGCAACCAAATCGGACGCGCAAGAACAACGCACGGTATCTGCATTTGAGTATAGGATTATGTTTAGAGTGATATTAGGTACTTGAGATTTTTGAATAGGTAGATTTGCAGTCTGTAAGTAAATTTATTCTCGCAAGGATATCAAAACCTAGGGTACTCGTGTACTCGGGCTCTTGGAATTTGGTAGGAAGCAACGTCTTAGCATAGATAAAAGAAACACTGCGAAAACCGTAATTAAAAAAAAATATATGCAGATTTAGCCGAAGAAGAAAATAGGAAGTCAGTCGGAGCCACAAGTCAGTATAATAAGCATCAAATATTTAGTTTTCACTAGACTGCAAATATAGTTCTTAATATTTTACGTCAGTTTTAATGTGTAAATGCAGAACTCTCCAAACCTTATCAGTACAATATGAGCTTGAGAAGTTAACTCTACCCTTCATCGTACACCATTGTTAAACCGACTTCAGAAAGTTTTGAACCATTATTTTTTAATTAACTGCAATTAGTAATTGTCTGATACACAATCCTAAATTACACCAAAAGGAATGAGTAACTGGAATACTGTTGGGTTTGTTGGCCGACTTGACCGGCGGACGGCCGGCGGACAAACACACGATATTTGCGTACGCGCCGTTTTTTGCTGGCGAGGCGCCAAGTGACCGCCGCTCTGCACTGATACTTTATACAGGCTGTGGATTTACATGCTTAATTGAACGAGTATTGTGAGTTATTGAGAAATTCGTTCAAAAATTTGACTTTTTAACTTTTTTTTTCCTAGTCTATAGTGTCCCACAGCTGGGCAAAGGCCTCCCCCAAGTTCTTCCACGATTCTCTATGACAATTTAAAAATAATCGTAAAAATATAAACTGCTTTTGAGCTTAAACGAAGAGCACAATATTAGCTGAAGAGTTCGGGGCTGTAAGTTGATCACGTTAGGACAATAATAAACGTGTTGGGACTTTACTATAGTATAATACTAATACTAAATAATACTTAAAACAAATAATAATGATGTTTTAATAGTTTAATTCTGAACACTTAATACAAATCAACTTTAAGACATTTATCCGTCGTTTCTTAACATCTTATAAATAATAATAGAGGGATCACGGGAATAATGCAAGCTTCAAACTAAATAACGTTTCATTATTTGGCTTAATAATCTTAGATCTAGTCTTCTAGTCTCACTGTGTCACGTGACAGACGAATCACTAAAATGACTTCGTAACACAGTAAGGTCAGAGATGACAAACATTTTATCGCAATTGTACTTTAAGTACTAATGAAAGCAATGGAACTTGTATAGTTTTTAGATTACTTTAATGGAAATTAGCATATTTTTTTTCAAGTAAGTGCACCCACTGTTTGTTACACAAAGTGCATTAACATCGTCCGAAATATGTATGTATTTTTACTCATACAATAAATAGCCGGAATTTTGTTGCACGTCGTTTCGCTAAATATTTGCTGATTACTTCCACCGGCTGATGCGTTTATGATCAACAGTTATTTCTGTTTAAACGAGGAAATTGGACGCATTTTGCGTTTTTCTGAATCTTTGAAAATATATTTTGGTATAAATTTGAAGGCAAAAACGCTGTTTTGGATGTAAAGTATATTTTCAGTAAAAAAAGGAAAGCTACAAAATTATTTTAGGAGATTTTCATGAACTTCTTTTTAACTGAATTTCTCACTCGTTTAATTACTAAGTCTATAACTACCACTGTAAAAGTAACAAAATGCCAATAGCAGATCAACCGTCACCAAAAATCAATAGCCATTACCAAAGAATAAAAACAGTTGAATACCCCTGGCAAATCTAATCAGTCTACAAAGTGTTGTTAAACCACCACATACGGGCAGTGTCCAACTACACAAAGCGTGACCCGGTGGGCACAGACTATACGCTAGTACTGTTGGTACTGGCAGATAATAAATTCACTTATCTCGACTAGCTCGCTCACACGACCAAGTTTTTCGACTTAAGATCTTAGTTACCGCTAGTTTGAAGAGGTTGGTAAGTGTGGATGGGAATCGTGTTCGGATTTTAGCCGAAGGTTGGTGAACTGTGTTTTGGGGTGAAATTTTGACAAGTAATTTTTGAATTAGGGTGCCTGTCCACCGGAGCGGAGCTAGGCTGCGGAGCGGAGAAACTGGGATATATTAGCCAATAGGATTGCACAGCGAGCAAGGAGCGGAGATTTTGTACAATCCTATTGGTTAATCAATCTGAGTTTCTCCGCTCCGCAGCCTAGCTCCGCTCCGGTGGACAGGCACCCTTACATGCGATTTAAGTAGTTTTTAAGTTCAAGTATTTAAATTTAAAGCTTTTTACCAAACGGAATATTTTTAAAATGTCTTATTTATTATCTAGTACTTTTATTATAGCTACTATAATTCACTTTACCAGATAACATAATAATATACCGACTACTTTCTATCCGGAAAATATCATGGTAAAAGAGCGTTTTTTCCCATTATTATTTTACTCTGAACAACAATACCTCTATTTAAAAGCCTGTTTCTCCACTTCAAGATTTAAAGCCACAAAAATAAGTTGCTAGTCAAAAAACCTCTTTCACTGTAGTAACAGAATCCCTCTCCACACTTACAACTCCAGCGGGCAGTCGCTAGGCCGCGAACGACCCTCTGATCTCGTATACGGGCCTGATTGAAAAGTTCTTTAAACCACAACTTCTGAACTACTCTTCAAGTAGAAACGGTGGTGACTTCGCGAGACCACGTCTCTCTTTGTTTGAAATTCATGCCGTGTGGGGAGTTTGGTGCTACTTTAGAGTACGGGGTATACTTGGTAGATGTAGTTAAATGTTTGCTTCGATACTGTTTAGATTTGTTTTTAATAAAGACATATTTTTGTTAGGTGATAGGATCTTATTTTGATTGCTTTTGCTTGTATGTCCAGACTTACCGGCTTATATTGCTGTTTATACTAAATTCAGAGCAAACCAAGCTCAGCATTAACTAAAAATTGTAAAAAAGGCCTTTGCTCAGCAGTGGGACACAATAGGCTAGGAAAAAAAATGTAATTACGGTAATTTTATTCAAAAAAATACTGTAAACGATAGCGTCCTGTTATGACAGACAAAATTTTAATAGTCCACCAATTTGTGTCATATGTTAAGCTCAAGTCGTATCTATGCAGTTGTTTAAAATGTAACGTTCTTGCTAAACTTTGATATAATTTTAACAAGATCCTCATGTATGTATAGTGTAGGAGCAAGAGGTCCGGCGTGACATGATCACAGCGCGGATGTGTCTTGAGTCACGACTAGCCATCGAAGGACTTATGCAAAAACAAATGTGTTCCGTGGTGTACTGAGATACTGTAATTACTTCATAACTAGTTTGAGTGCAAATCTAGTGCCTTTTTGCTATGTTTTACTAGGTATTCTTGAAGAAACTAATATGTAACGAACAAATTTTGAAAAGGACTAGAAATAAATATAAAGTCTCTACCTAGTCCCTATTTACCTGCCTACTCTACTTTAAAAAGCCCTTCTGGGTTAGACACCCAGAAGGGCTTTTTAATAAAGAGCTTACTATCTGGCTTCAGTTTTATACAATAAAACGATTTTGTATTTGTATAATGTCCCATAACTGAATCAAAGTCTCCTTCCTTTGTAGGAAAGGCATTGATCATTACACTAATTGCGGCTCCAAAAAATAACGTAGATTTGAAAGACCAGACCAAATTACTTTTCAACAATCCACTACTTTATCCAAAACCTGAAGAAGAGTAACCGGTTTAGAAGTCGTTCTTAATTCACAAGCTCTCGATAAATCATATGAAACCTAACACCCAACAAATACGTCTCAATTTCCACGAAATACTCTAATAACATTAATGTATTATATTAATATTAAGTAAGTGAACCCAGTGGCCAGTGGACACTGTGGGTAGACAGACAAACAATGCGGTTATTAATGTAGAGCCACGTATAATATATTAATCGGTGTAATACGAATCGCGAGGTCTGTCAGGGCACAACTATATACTAATTGTTGGTTGTGCAACACAGGACAATGTTGTATGAATGAATTATCATTCAGAATTAAGAGGATTGGCGGGTTTAGAATGTGGTAGAGTTGATCCTTAGTTGTTTTTTTTATGAAAACTAGTAAAAGGTGTTCTTTTTAAATTAGTTATAACCTAAGCAATAGAATGGTATGGTCTTTATTAAATAAGTTAGTAATGTCTTTATGAGTTTAAATTGGTTCTTGGACTACTGCTAAATATCCGCCATACTTGAATATGACGGATATATAGCACGATCAATTTGTTGTGTATCGTTCATGAATATTATTTTTTAATCGTGCAGATGCAATTTGTTTGTTGTGTGGTAATCAAAACTGGTATAAAATGCCGTAGTATTAATCTGAATAGATAAGAATATCTCTGTATCTCTTTTTTTGTGTAGATATACTATTATACTTACAACAGTTTTTATTCGGTCTCTACATTATTTTGGTAGGCAAATGCATCAATTTATTTCGCGAGACATAATCAACCAGCATCATTTAACTTAACGTGCCCTCTATATCTTCCTAAGCCCACTTGTCGACACTGTAATCATCGTCGGTAATGTATTTAATGCTGGAATTCAGACAATGCCATGATCTAAGGCCGGCACTACTATAAATCCGAGTGATCAATGGTTATTGTCACTTATTGTCGAGAACAACGAGGTGGTCACTACAACATTTGTATGCAATTTTGGATAATTTGACCACCTGGAAATGTATGTCAGCAACTATTTAGCGAGTTAATGTTTTGTTGAATGGTGATATATTTTAGAGCTAACATTAGCAAGCTGAACAATAACTTTTAAAAGGTTTTGTTTTTACAAATACTCAGTCTCTTTAGCACATTTATTAAACCCAGAGCGATTAGCATTTTAATATAAAATGCATAGTAACAAAAATATTCAAAAGCAGCAATCGCAGAATTAATCAATTAATTTTCATTCGTATATACAGACAATTCTGAAAAGGAGGCCATATTAAAATTACCAAAGAACATATTATGCCACATTTTTACTTCCAGGAAATATTATAACAAAACAGCATCACGAAAAAAAAACCAACAATGTCATCCAGTCAACCTCTTTCTCATCAACTCATCCCAGGTCATCCGGACATCACCCCACGCACCATACCTCACAGGCTCACAGACGCATATTAAAACATTATTCAAGCAGTCATTACCATAATAAATGTTAATAAAGTCACTGTACATGCGCATTAGCCGGTACTAAATCATTTGTGGCTTGCTATTGGTTTTTAGCATCGGCCTGTATCAATTATGGTGCGGACTATGGCGAGTGTCGCGGTTTGTAAGTGGCTCTACTTCGTGTACAAAAAGTAGTCTTATATTTTTTTGTAGGTGAGTTATAGAAAAAGCAATAGCTTTGTTTGTTGCTATATTATAAATATTATTAGGTTAATATAAATGCAGATAATGTCCTGTTGAGGATAAGTATCCAATACAATTCTGATGCTTTTGCCTGGTTAACTTTGTAATCCAAAAAAGTATTCAATTATGTAAATAGTAAAAATATTCACCTCAGCTTTCATTCTTAATAAGTATTAGAGTAATAAAACATCATACCTAACCTAACTTTACGCCATCTAGGCAATAGCAATCTGTTAATATTATTCTTAATTCAAGTACTTACATTTTGAGCGGTGAATGCGACAGCGCATCCCGTGCCCCTGGTTATAAGCAGATGAGAACGCTCCACTGATTTTAGACGGCAAAAGTCCAGCAAGCCTTCCCCGTAAACCTTCCGACGACGTCCATGAGGTAATCATAGGTATTAGCCATGACATAGTCCATGACGATTTTCACTGGATTACATAAAAAAAGTACCTTTTCTGCTAAAGAAGAGCAACATCCCCACCGTTCGTCATTGTATAGCGGGCGTACATAATCGCGAGCTTACGACTCGGCGCCCACGTGATTGTCCTGCAGGACGCTCGCCGAACCCTTAAGGTGGGAACATACTTATATTATGCGTAACTGTTTACAAATAGTGTGCCCTTGGCTTTATTTATAAGGTACGTTACGTTTTACAATATGTTTTAGTAATTGAGTGTTGTAAATGTCTGAAAAGTAAAATGTACCTACTTGTACTAAAGAGAACATTTATCTCTTTTGATTTTTCATTTTTTTTGTAATGTCTTGATTTTTTGTTAGCTTTTTGTTTTTATAAAATACGAAGAAGATAATAACCAATTATCTTATACCAAATTACAGAATCGAAGTTTACTGATAAACCTTATGATTTTTTTTAGTCCAAGAAAAAAAAAACAAGCGGTACTGCATTGTTTTATTACACTACCTTTTCAAACTCATGTAGTCCAGGTCTAACAATCGAATAACACTCGTCCTATTATAACAATATGAATATTCAACGACTGTTTATACGTTTTAAAGGACTATGATTTGCTATTGAAGCCGTTCAAATTTTGGTCTAGCCATTAAATCGTATAGGCTTTGTTAAGAACTATTTATTACATACTCGGGCAATTTATCGATACGACCACATTAGGAGATATTTATGTTTCATTCGATTCTAGTCTTAATGAAGGCATTTAATCAGTCAGATATCATATCTAGATTCAAAGATTGAAATCTTTCATTCTTGTTTTGTCAACTTGATTGCATTCAGTCCCATATTAATAGAATACCTAATTCATGATCAAAGTTCTGAATCTAAGTAGTCAAAATTATCCTAAAAGTTTACAGCAAAGATCGCTTTTGATGCTTGTCTCGTCTGTGTGAAAAATGAAAACTATGGCATCTGCTCACCAAGCTTTCAAACTTTACAACCTTAGAATGGCCTTATTATTGGACAACGACCAATCTCTTGATATATGGACAACAAATCAGATTTACTACCAAACTAAACCCTAGCACAAATGCTATCAAAAAGTATTAGTATTCGAATACTATTACTTTTTGTTCTACAAACAAAATAAAAAAAAAACGAATCATTACAAATTCCTATCATCAAAATCTATTGGCAAACCTACAGCTTTCCTTTCAACCTCTAAGCAGCATCCAACTATTAAAGATTAAAACTAATAAACACAACAAATTGCAACATTAATTTATCTAACACATTTCGCGTCTCGAAGTTCCCATAGTAACCCCATGGTGCAAGCGACGCGGGCCGCAGAAGGCCGCAGTCGTTATCGGTCAGCGCGCGACCTTTGCGAAGATGCCTCGCTTGCACAATCCCCGCTTTATGTTTGAGCTTTTAGGAAAGTAGGTTTTTAAGGTATTTTGTTTGGAGGAATTTGAGATTTTTTGCTAGTTCTGTTTTGGTCTTTGGGTTGATAATGAACGGACACTTGTGTACGTAACACGTTGTTTTATTCAATCTTTTTCCAAAGTATCATTCTACCTGTATAAAGTTTAGTAGATTCATTATTTTTTCTGTGAATACCATATTTATTTGCTGCAAAACTGGGAAGAGACTAGCAGGTAAAGTTAGTAGGTTGGTCTTCTTTTCTAAACACGTGCCCTCATAAATACAAATGAATTAATAAATAAGAATCAAACAAGCCAGCAAGAGTTAAAACTATATAGTACAAAACCATTTCCAAACCAATAAACAAAACGACCAACATGATTTTACCAGTAAATCTCCCAGCTACGAGTAACAGCATCTCACATAAAACTATCCCATCGTACACTGGGACAGTGACATTTGTGCGCCCGCGCCGGCCGCTTGGCCTATAGCTGGATCGGAACAATATCGGTGTATCTCCGCACTGACTTGCTTAGCACCCTGATGTCTATCGGACGACTGGAAGTTTGGGAAGTATGTTAAGAATGTTGGTTCGAAGATAGATGGTAGGTATACTGAAGTAGATATATCTATCTACTCGTTTGTTCGTTTATACTTCGTGTATAACCTTCAGAATTGCTGTTAATAGTGCTGAAAGTAAAATGTTTTATTGTCAAGTCAGCAGATTGTCAAGCTGTAACTGTTGCTTATTCAGAGCCAAATAAAATAAATTACTTTTTTTCTCATAAATAAATAAATTAGTACATATTTCAGTAATGATTGAATATTTATAAATAAGTTTTTTTGTTACAGAACACGGCAGATCATTTACCGGAACCAATTACCGTTTGGTAAAATAATTGTAAACTTTCTCTAGTGTAAATCTTGTATCCGTTTACAGTTTTTATTAAAAAAAGTGTTTCGTAGTGTCAATATTATTATATTTTATAAAAAAATAATAACTTATCCGAGCAGTAAAAAAACTTTATTTAATCTTCGAGTAATTCTCCAAATGTAAAGTCACTTTCAAATGATTTGGACCTGACACACATTACTTAGTTAATAAGCACGAAAGCTTGTTAAAATAAACCTGAAATGCCACGAAGCGGCGTACACCGGGTAATTCGTGCTAAGGATGTAACATTCCCAATCATTGGAATTGTAAGCCTTACCATATTGAGACGTTACCAACTGAAGGTGCCTGTTATTTATTAGAGATCTGATACCAGATTTAGAGTTAGCTTCGTCAAAACTACTGTTGTTGGATTCCGTTTTGATGTAGACTAGGTTTGAAATGTCGATAGGTGAAGAATTCTGAAATATTTTTATGCAAACTGAATGCCTACTAGGTTAAATTATCCAAAACCAACCTAACCTATATTGTAGAAGAAAAAACAAATGAGAAAATCATCAGATTAGTCGGTAACACAGCACAAAGAAAGTACCTACTTTTAATGATGAGGGAACTACGGAATTACTACACAACTTATTTTTTTTCAACATTTTCAAGTATTTCAGCACCGTTCTGCAAAGGTCTGTGCAAAATAAAACCTTTGTCCTTTGACCGAGATACAATCAGTACAAGTATTACACTTGTAACACAATCCGTAACTGACCGCTGACATTTAACTAGCCTCAGATTTATCATTGTTACCGAGCCTAATAACACAAATTGCCGATCCCGATCCTATCCGATTCATTTTAAAACTCGTCTCACGAAACTATTGACCTTTGAACGTTCTCATAGTTTTGAATAATATTGTAGTAACAAGGGAATCTTTCTGCTAATACGGCTGTATAGAGTACAATAGACTTAGTGCCATTAAAATTCAATAAGCAGTAGTTTACCAATAAATCTTCATAGAAGGCTATCAGAATAGGAACTATCTGATGCAGAATGGAGGCGGTCATGGGTTTGCGACCATTGTATCGGAGCTGAGCCAAAAGCTATTCAAATAGATGCCCATAGAGGGTCGTCGGCAATTTGTGTCCGACGAAGTGTTTTGACACCTTCATACATAAACATTTCACGGTTTAAAAATGGTGGAACGGTCGCACATACAGTTTAAACTCGGTTAAACGCAGACATATTGTAACAAGTTGGGATATTTTGTAAGAAGTTGATGCGTGTTTCGTTTACCATCAGAACGTAACATGAATTCTGTGGAATTTGACCCGAAACTAGCTGAAAATTATAGCAGCATGAAAGATAAGATTTGTTTTGGGAAGCCACAAACAAATTTTAATAGTTAAAGTTTTTTTTTCTGTGTCTTCCTATCCCAGTCTATCCTTACTACTCCTTTCATATTTTAAAAATGAATCAACTTATAATCCCAGTCAACAAAAACCTATACTTAAACTCCCGTTAACACGCCACCACCAGCCCCACAATGACATAATATATTTTCAGGCCGCTATTGTGTGCAAGGTGAATGCTTATTATTCTGCAAGCTGCGGTCACCACCCGATTATTATTCCCTATTATCGTAATATAATAATATTATTGCGATTCTCAAGATGGAACGGAATAAGGAAACGGCTTGAAGAATTGCCTTGTGATTTATTGACATAAGTGGTTTTGTACGCATCCACGCTTACACTTTTATGATTTCTAGAATTTTTGTTAGGTTGTTTGAATATTAAATATAGGAATTTGAAACAATTTTTTTACTACTTTAATCAGGGTATGTTATGTAAATACGTAATCGAAATCAATTATCCTACTAATAATATTATAAACGTGAAAGTTTGTGAGTATAGATGTTTGTTAATCTTTCACGCTCAAACGGCTAGAGCAATTTTAATAAAATTTAGTATGGGAGTCTCAAACTAATGCTAAGTTTGTATTATGAGTACTTGACAGCTTATAAACATATTTATGTATTTCTAAATATTATAGACAAATTACTCCCAGACACAACAGATGATCGTGCTCGTCACACAATCGTTTGTCCTAGGTGGGAATCGAACCTACGACCTCTGGTATAACAGTCAGGGCCACTAACCACTATGACCGACATGTCATATTATGATGTTTACATGAATACGTACCAGTGACCAAGTGCTTTTCTTTATCATTTTCACCAATATGCGATTTAAGCTAAACCCTAAAGTCTTCAATACATCTTATGGGATGACTGAAAATTACACTATAAAAAAATCAGCTCCAATGGTTTTTTTTTTAATATTTATCCCACTATTAACTTTCTTCTTTTTTCATTGTTTTCTCAGTAATAAGTTTCGTTTATAATAACAAATAGGTATAATATAAACGTTTATAGCATGTTAAGGTTACACTGGGGCCTGGATGTCGTAAAACATAAATGCGATTCTCACTTTCCCTTTGTAATCAGTTTCGATGCGTTTTATTGGATAAACTATTTGATTTTCCTTTGTTATTTATTTGTGGTGAAAGTTGAGTTACGTAATAAATACTTTTCTTTCCTTATTTACGGGGAATACATGAATAAACTTTAGATCCGGTACTCAGCGAAGCCTTAAAGGTAACCAAAAAAAATATTATTTTCATCTCTATACAATTACTAGAAATAGTATTTTTTATCTCATAATAATATCCGAAAATTATTCACTCTGCATTTTAGACTAAGCAAAACGTAAACAACAAAAATTGTATCGACCAATAATTTTCCATCGAACATTACAATACATTTCCTCTATAATGGTAATGAACAAGAGACACAACTACGACATAATTATTCCATGGACTGACGCAAATCTAAGGGCAAGGGGCAAACGAGATCCATAACTCATTCACATAATACCAAACACAATATTATCGACCACAGTCTAAAAAAATCACGAACAACTCTGTACTCAAACAACCAGTACGCCAATTTAAATGTAGAGTATATTTTCCTCATGTGTACTGAAGAATAATGTTTAAGGATGCCAGCGTACACACGTCCCAAAGACTGGATAGGTCACCAGTGTGAGGGTCAAAGGTCAACATGAGACTCAGGTCAATGTTATGTTACATTGTTATGTAGATTTGTGACAATTGTATGACAAGTATTTTTATCAATGTGACGCGTTTAAAAGGGGAGCTCAAAACATGTTTGTTGTTACATTTTTAAACTACAATTCTGTTTGGGATAAAGACAGTTACATTGTAAAATGTAAATGTTTCTAAATATGGATCTGTATTTATTCTTTTGTTGAATATTTTGCACTAACTTTGTTAAGTTTAGAGTGCTTTAAGGACGATTACGGGGATTACGCGTGTCACTGGATTGATTCTGGCAAAGGACATTTACCTATTTTGATTAAAACCTCTATATTTATTCCAAATTTCCAAATTAATTATTTTCAATTTCGTTAACTTCAGAAAGTTAAAGAATTGTAGGTGTTTACGTTAATGGCATGTTCTAAAAATCATTAATTTCGTCATAACAAAAAAAATAAATAATTTGAATCAAATGTTTTAAAATTTTAATTTTCTAAAAAAGTATCAAATAACAATTGTAATTAAATACGTATATCTAATACATTATCAAGTGTTTATTACACGTGTGCTAATAAATAACATTTAATTAGTGGTTTATATTGCTCACAAGGATAACCTTCTTATTAACATAATAAAAACATAGAAACTCGTGATCTAGCAGACAGAAACGAAGTAATAAACTAGTGTTAGATTTTCAAATTATAAACGCTGGCGGTTTAAAAATGCAAATCTTAGAGAAGTCTATAAAGATTCTGTAAAAAATATTGTCTATGAAACAGACGGATATTGAAAATGTAAACCAATTAATTGGAATTGTAATAATGCTTATTATGATGCTTATTAGGTTTAGGCACTCAGAAGATAAGGTGGAATAAAAAAAAAATCATGCTTAGATAATCCTCAAAAACACGACACTCCTTTTTCGCAAAACAAAATAATGATTAAAAATAGATGTTGGATGATTCTTAGATCAACTGAATGCATTTACAAAATTTTAAGAGAATTGGTCCAGCCGTTTCGGAGGAGTACGGTAACTAACATTGTGATATAGAAATTTTATATATTAGATACACTGCCCGCAAGAGTCTAAACGCTGATCTAAACATGATCAGTCTCCAAAATTTGTCGAAACTTGAGCTGAGACTTTCTCAGGAAACACAGTCAACAGTCAACCATAACTGTCACTAAGGCCTAGGTATTCTATTCTTATGTATTGCGTCGTACAATCGTTGTATTGTCACGTTAACCAAGATGTGGGTTGACGTCGTGAAAGCTAGTCTGTCCGTCATCGCGACGTGGTTCGAACAACTTAATGATATTGTGCTCCGTGTATCCGTAGGACGCTGTCAACCTGACTAGTTGTGGATTGCTTTATTGTTCAGTTGTAGAGGAAATTACTACCGGTTTTAGTGGAAAATATAGTAAAAATGTTGTGGATTACCTTGATTAAGACGCTACCGCGAATATTTTCATTTTAGATAGCTCCGCCCACTACGCCCCGTGCGCCCCGCGCGTCGCGCGCGTCGCGCAAGCTATCGTCTTCACTCAATGTGTCAAATTTGAACTTCGCGCGAATCGCACACATCGAGGTCAGCGCGGGGTCAAAAGAACCGAATAGGGAAGATAAGGAGCCGCAACTTACATTTAATTTTTAATCGGATTTTTTTTTTTTGTATTTACAAAAAATACTTGTAATGAAAACTTAATATGATAAGTTGGACGTGCATGGTTGTATGTATGTATGTATGTGTGTGGTGTGTTGTGTGTGTGTGTTTGTGTATATCCTGAACGGCTGAGTCGATAGTTGTTTAGTTTTTTTTTGTTTGAAATGGGAATTAATCGGAAGTGTTCCTAGCTTTATTTGGTGAATATCGGCCCAAGATGGCCGCCGCCACAAATGGCGAATAGCATATTTTTTTACAAAACCTTCAATATCGGTATCAAATAAAAGCACTTGATAAATTAAAAATCCAAGATAGCGCCCGCAAAAAATGCTGAATTGCGTTATTTCTTTTTATAGCTACCTCAATAATAATAATTTTTTAAACATATTTATTAAAACTGAAATATAAATAATAATGTAATGTTAAAAAATCGTTGCTGGAACGGCATCTAAAGCACATATTGTTTTTTCTGGCAGAATCCGTTCATTTGTAAACTTCTCCTAAAAGGCAATACAAGAAAAATAACACAACAAAGTCTCCATAGATTTTTTGTTGTTTTTGTTTTGTGTTTATGTTTACGTAGTAGCTACTTATTTAGTGATTTGTGCTAATATTTACAATAATATCTAATAACACTCATATTACTTACCTAGATAAAATATAGCCTATGTTACTCGTGGATAGGTAATGTAGTTTTGTAATGGTAAAATAATTTTTAGAATCGGTCCAGTAGTTGAGTTTCTCCATTATACAAATAAACAAAAATACAAAATTTTCCTCTTTATAATATTAGTGTAGATATACCAAAAGTTCTCGCCAAATGTAATAGTGGCTGGTCGCATCGCATCTAACTTCCGAGTACCTATACGCGTACAACCTTGTTGTAGGTACCTATGTGGCCCACCATCACCCGCTGTTACCTCCCTGCCTAAAATGGTGTTTATGCAGCGACTCGAGCAATATCCAAAGCCACCATAAAGTTTGGCGAGATCTACCTATAGTTACAACTCTCCTACGAATAGTTATTGTTTACAACTACAAAAATATGTTAAAGAACAACAATTTCACTAAAATTAACAAATTACATAACTACATACTAGTTGCATAGATAGGTAATGATGATTTTATTTTATTTACCTTGCCTTTTTCACCTCCTGCATTTTTGGCACATTCTTTGAGGTGTTGTTTTCTTTTTTCTTTAAGAAACTATATATTTTTATATTATAAAACCTAAACCTAATTTAATAATATAACTATTACCTATAACGTCTAAGCCAACTAATATTTACACTTACAAAATATTTAAAACCTAAAATCATCACGTCACAAATGAATATACCTACGACCGGAGCGACAACAAGCATAGATCCAACCCCGAAGAGCCCAATCGCCCGACTGGCTCGTCTCCGTACATTATTGTGTATCAATCGCTAGCGCACGGGCATAAGGTTCAGAATTGCGTAGCGTCTACCATGATCGCGGCCGCTCAAAAAATACAAAATCTTAAAACTTTATTTAAAAATGATTGGTAATAGTTATGGAAAAACTGTTCTGACAGAACCTTAATATTGATGTTACGAATGTATTAGAGTAATTTTGAAACATAAAGATCGTGTAACTTGCTTGTAAAATCAAAAATAGTACTTTTTTAGACGTGTTTTCGAAATTAATTATGATCGAGTAAAATTATCAGTATCGTGTTTTCGTTCTGGCAGAATCTAGATAAAGGTATCAATTTACCTATATCAAAATTTCAGATCCATTGGTATGCTGGTTGTCTTACAATCTGCCATGGCAAATGGCAAATAAAATCGAGGTAGCGCCTTAAAACAACTTAGAAGGAGTAAATAGATTGTAGCCCATACCGTCTTTTATATACGAGTACCTACTAATAAACTGCCATAACCTTTTTTTCTGTTTTTTGTTTTTTATTTATTTTTTGAGTACCTGAATTCAATCCATTAATTTCTTGACAGTTGCTTTAGAACGATCGTCAGTAGGTACATTTCTCCTTTCTTGCCTTTACAATCGCTGAGACTATGTGCTAGCGATCCTACGATTCTGGCCTAGGTACAAAAGGCGCTCATTACACATACATTTGTCCTGGGTGGAAATCGAAGCCACGACCTCTGGTATAGCAGTCAGGGCTACTAACTACTAGACCCGCTCGCCTTTACCTTACTATGAGTACACAAACCAAGTTCTCCTCCTAATCTACCTACACTACCGGGCAATCCTCAACAAGGATCCTCGGAAGTGGCAAGCTATCCACGGCGCTCGGAGCCTGAGAACAGATGCTATCAGCATCTCACTTGCGCACACGTCGCGATCCCAGATAACACGTGTCATGCGCGAGCGCTGGCTCTTGTCAATTTTTACTAGGACCATGTCATTGTTTTAGGATAATGTAATGTAAAACTAGCGTTATTAGTGCGGCTACGTGTTGGGAATACTGTTTTAGAAGCTGTTAGATATGGCGAATGTAAAGTGGCAATGTTTGGTTAGGCTACTGATCCGGTTGGTTTTGCCGGTTTATTGTGAATGGGGTAAACAAAAGAATCTTGCACGTAGATATGAAATCGTTAATGGCTTTCTATTTTGTTTGTATTTTTGATATTTATTATATCTCCAGCGTCTTGAGTCATGATATCATACGGGTGAGATTGACTGGAAATTAAACTAAATTCATACAATTTAGTTTAATTTCCAGTCAATCTCACCCAATTTCAGTATGCTTGTAGCTTCTTCATTATTACTTATTAGTAATAAATAAGTCAGTCATAATTATTCCGCTAATCGAATTGATGAATTCAAGGGTAATTTATCAAACTATAAGTTTTTAGTTTAATATACGCTACAGGAGACAACTTCACATACACAAGAGAGACAGTTTATAACTGCAAATACCTTTACAGTCCCAATAACCAAACCTCAAAGTAAATTCAATAACTCATTACCTGAAAGTGAATTAAGGTAATTGCGAGCAAAACGTACGTATTCTAATCGTGGCGGTACGTGCGATGTGTTATCTCCCAGTTCCCATGGTCGTGTTTATAAATGACCGTCCTGGGGTCACTGATGGCAGATGGTCATCTTGTTCAAGCGGGACAATCTCACTGGGAAATGGATACGTTTTGATTTTGATGCGCGTTTGTTTTATGGGGGAAATGGGATGGAAATGTTGGAAGAGGAAAAGTAAGTTGAATATTTGGAGGGTTATGAAGTACTGAATACTAATGTTATTTTTGTTTTTTTACTTCTGCGTCATCATCATCATAAATCATAAGCCTCATTTTGAGTATTATTTTCAGATATTTTTATATTCGCTAAAATTACTTCGATTTCTTCTAGTTTTAAGTATCTATATGGTACATTTCGACAAGAGATTTTCCATATAGTTAAAATGTATTTTAGTATAAGGCATTAACTGTAAAGTGCTTAAATCAGTGAAAAAGAAAACCACCACAGTCGTCGTTATAAGCGGTAAAATACACTAACCTATATCATATAGTAATTACTAATGACGATAAAGAAATTATAATACACCATCACCCGGAAAATATAGCTCAAAGCCATTCAATACCTCTAACGCGCATGCGCAACCTATTCAAGATCCTACCACCTTTTGAAGTAAGACTATTGCAATTGTGGAAGCGAGATAGAGCTATACGTTGTAGAGCGGCGTCTCTCTCGCACACCTGGAATAATATTACTTTAAGAGGTTGTAGTAGGCTCTGACCACTGTCTGTGAAAACGATAGCATTTAAACACTCGTTACTGTCGCTAACTGTACTTTGTACTTAGTCTTAAGATAATAAGGGGATAACAGTTTTGTTTGTGATTGTACTTTATGTAAATGATTTGTAGGATTGGAAGTAGACATTTTTAGGATTTTCTTGATTAGCTTGTTACATTAACTAAGTTGTAATTAGTTAGTCTGGCAGTGAAATTAATTATTAATGTGTAATGAGAAAATAACATAAAAGAGTTTATAATTTGGTATTAAAACATAAAATATACATCACTATTATTACAATGTATATTTTTTTTCAAACCTTTTAATCGTAAAAAAATATAATACGGAGAACTTAAAGGAAAATTGAAATCGTTTTAGAATAGTAATTCAAGTGCGATTCCGATTTCGTTATTCAACTATCCAATGTACTGTCAATTTCAACCGAATGTATCAAAAACCAATAAAACAGGCATAATACCTATAAAACTGTCTGTATTCCAAGTTTATAGGTCCAAGTAAATCGGTAAGTGTGACCAAGACTACCAACACCTTTAGTACTAAGGCTACTACAATGGAGAAAAGGAGACAGCGCTCTACAAAATGTAAAGTGCTATCTCTTTTTTACAACAGCAATAATTTTTGTTTAACAAATGGCGGTAGGTTTCCAGTAATGCATTCATATCTTCCTACTTAACATCCACTTAAGTAGTCAATGGTTATTGAATTACACCATGGAGTGATAAATTAAACGATTAAATCTATTATAGGGTCTATTTATAAATCGCTACCTACTCCAATGACTCACAGTTTCAAAATTTGCAAATCAACTCAAAATGTTTGCAATAGTCCGACTACGTTGCTTTTGCTGTTTTGTAACTACACTGCAGGTGAATTTGAACTTTAATTGAACGTGATAAGGTTAGGTTTTTGATTACTTTGCTCGTTTAAGGTGCAAATTATAGAGCCGTACTTATGATTGAAAGGAACAATGCCTGCGTGGGTGTAGTTTAGTAATATTAGTAAAAATGTCAGATGATAATGAAATGTTTTCGGTAAAAAATTACAGTTTTAAGTATCGGCTAAACGTTGGGCTGGGATAACCTTTTACTTGATGGTGTATTAGGCAACTGTTAAATATGAAGGTCTATTTATTTTCGCTTTTGTCTGTTATGAAATATGCACTGAAAGAGATATTTTTATTTTGCTGAAGCTCTTGATTTTGTCCTTTTAATGTTAAATTAAAACGTTTATTAAAATAATTCGATTTGTAATTAGTAGGACAGAAAATAGGTCAATATGACTACGCCTAATATACAATTAAGCCAGTAGTCCGCAGTACTATTCCCTTAAAAAAAAATCTTGGTATCCGATGGAAATCCTCCGTAAAACCCAATTTTACCAATATTCTAACGGAGTAGTCCTAGGACCGACCCTTGAGGAACTCCACTAGACATCTGCCGCGAAGTAAGTTCACTCTGCCAACTCTGCCAACAACAACACCAAGCCACCCGATACTGCCTGATCCGAAAGAGGTTTAACACGCTGGATTGCTTCAATTGTAGAGCGATTCTTCAAGAATTCGAATCAATTACCGGACAGTACAGGCTCTTCTACGCTACACAACAGCTCGGCAAGACGAGAGCCGATAACACGTTCGAATAAAAATCCTTCAAAAATCTAACGTAACCTAATTCGGCTCTTAATACAGCTTAAATACTTTCCTTTCCAAACTGTATAATACCTAAGTCTTGCTTGGCAGTATAAATTATACCGGGACCAATTTGTGCATGGTAATTACTGTGGACAAATGAGCGGGCTGAGACACACTGTCTCCGTGCTCTGGGTATACCCTATTGTTCGAACTGGTTTAGTGGTTTAGCAAGGTATAGTAAAATGTAGAGTTTGTACGCAGGTTGTAAATGTTTTGTAGGCTTTGTAAAGTTGGCACGAAAGATTATCGTAAATTAATTCTCATCAGGAATTGCAACAGTTTTCAATAATATTTTGTACGGCGAATACTGATTAGATATTTCTGTTGTTGAATGGTACCAAAATTGGTACTTAGTGGATAAACATTTTAAATTCTCTTTACTGAACTTTTGTGGATAGTTTAAACTTTTTTTACTGAATATTATTTTGCCATACTTACGTTGAAACAATAAACTTGAAATCATTATAATATATTCACTGAATTAAACTAAGTGTACAATTATACAATTAATTCGAGAGATATTTGACAAAATACTGAACACAAAAGTCTAATATCGATACGAAACAGCCTAGGAATTGTAAAGCAGTCATTCTTCAAATTTGAAATCATACATCCATTCTCAACAGTCGAGTATACCAGTACCCAGCATACAACCCATGATGGGCGTACAGCACAATGCCGGCCGCTCGCCTCACAAACACAGCCTACGCATGAATCTATTACTTTAATTTTCACAGAGGAAATGATTCATAGCGGCATTGCAGCTTTTTGTATGGTAAGGAAGTTGTAGAAGTTGTCCAGATTGTATGGAATATGTTGGCTTGAGTGATTTTGTATTTGTATGGGAATAACAATTAAGACGCGATATTTTAGGTTAAAACGAGTTGTAAGTAAGGCGAGAGGTGCAATTGCATTTAAATGTGTGCGTATGTGAACTGTTTTGTCTCCCCTTTTTTCACCTTTTTGTGTAGGTATTCGTTATCTTTTCACAATCAAAGTGCTAGATGTTGATAAAATTTTGTATGGAGGTTGCTGACACTCTGAATTAATGTAATTTAATTACAGATAACGCAGGGCGCAGCTAGTCTGTATTACTATAATAACAAAAAGTTTTCAAAACTAAAATTAAAAAACTCACAAATTAAACATTTCTAATTCTTATCTTTTTTCTTCAGACCAATCTTAGGTAGGTACCTACGTTCATTTATTACACTGAAAAACGTGTCACAAACTTATACTTACCAAATCTCATAGAAAGTTCTAGATGGTACAAATTGGCATCGCGACGCTAACGTTCGCAAGACGCGAGGGGTGGGAGGTCGCGCATGCGCGGTGCCGTGCGCGTGAGTGGACGCACGCTCGACTTGCGCGCCATTCGTCTTGTTTATACCCATTTGACTAATTATTAGGAACTCTTGGCTTGTATCTGTATGGTTTTGTAACTTAGGAATGCTTGGGTAAGTTTTGAGTTAGAGTCATGTTTGTGAAAATTTGTTTATAAAAATATAGAATAATATTTTGGTTGTCTTATCTATGATAGGAACCTACTATTGCACGTGACTTTAAACGCGCGAATGTCGGTTATAGCTGCAAAAACATAACCTCCCTCTGAAGCGGCTAATGCGTTAATCCATCCTAGATTAACGCATAGGCTACTTTCAATAGTCAGTTACTTCCAAGCCAATATTTCATCAGAATTTATCTGGACGTTTGAACGTAAAAGAGTGACAATCATCCATCCATCCATAATTACAACGGTTTCAAATATTAGTAGGATATTAACACCAGTCACCTCCATAATTAGGCTTTTCAAAATATTACATCACTACTCAATCGATCAGCAACAATTGAATTACAAAATTATCCTTCACTTTTCTATGTAAACAAACCGCCAAAGCCTACACTAGTACTTGATTGAAACGATAACACGCGTAGGCGCTTGCGCATACAAAATCTCACACTCACACATCGACGCATATCCTTTCAACTTTCCCCTGACACTGATACCCTTCGATAATCTCTATCCTATGAGATGAGTAATTTAATGGAGGCGGTTCATTGAAAATTATCGTGTGTCTGACCGGCGCCGGCGCACGCACGCAGATCTGACGCGTATAAATCAATCAGGGTTATTATTCAATGTTTGCTTGTTGGTTTAGCGGTGAAATTGGTTTTGATGTTAGTTTGTTGTAAATTAATTTATACATTTTGATATTTGGATTTTAATTCATTGTAGGTATGTAAATATATGATTGAAATATCAAAAGAATGCATTCAAGAAGATACATGAATATGAAATTGCCTATTGCCCTAACATATAAAAAAGTCATGTGTGGAGCATCTCTTTATTCTGCAAGGATCAGTAGAACCACTACTGATCAATGATCTGCCTTTTCACTGCCTTCTCTGGGAACACACTAGGAACAAGATGACGATGTTTCATATGGACTAATTGACATTATTTTGTCTAATTAGAGGGATTAAGATTCAGCAATATGTGACAAACATAATTGTGCATCGTAGGTAAGTATGGTACCTGCCATTAACACCAAAAAGATAATAAAAATAGCAGTAAACAAGCATCCGTCGCATTTAAACACAGTAATATCTACTTAAAGATATATTCGGCCGCAATTAAGCACTACTTAACACTAAGTGAATTCATTCTAAAATCTGAGCTACTTAGCCAAAGTCCGGCTAGCTATCAGTTCTCCAATGATGGTTCGCACTTAGTCCCGTCGACGATCACGACTCCCATACGCCCCATAAATATGTACGGTACTGGTGATTACAGACCTAATGCGAAATATTAATTTAAATGTACGCGGTAGGCTGGTTGGACACAGGGCGAGTGTTGGAAATTAGAGAATAACTCTCGTTTTTTCGTAGACTTATATGCTATACACACTGCTGCTGATAGGAGCATCTGGAGGAAATTGTCCTGGCCCAACCTCAATTCTGACAGAGACTAATGATGATCACGATCCCCAATCTATGGGGAAACGACTTTGAAGAAGAAGAAGATATGCAGACACAAGTTTAATAAGTAGATGCAGTGTTGTGGACATGTAAAAGCTTTGTTGAGATAGCACGGATAGCCAGGTGGTATAAGGTCACCACGTCAACTACCACTGTGTGCGACGAGTCGCGGGTTCGATCCCCGCGCAGGGCAAGAATTTGGTTTGATGTGTGCAGACACTTATGGCACTCCAGTAAATGCGACATCATATTCAAATATTGGATGCAATATATTTTATTGGAATTGGATTCCAATAAAATATATTGCAGTTCAAAACATCTTGATTCTTGATGATCTGGTCTCTGATCATTGATGTTTCCATCTTATTTCGTCTTCTCTTTGCTTTTCTAGAGGTGTGTAACCTGCCTAACCTAGGTAAGTAGTCATACATTTCAGCGGGTCGTGTTTAAATCGCCAGCGCTGTGATCTGGGCATTCCATCGTCCGTCTCGGCCCGCTTAAGATACCGGGTGTTGCCGACGTTACTGAGCCCTATGCAAAAACTACCTTATCAAGCTTCGTGTAATGATATCTTGTATCACGCTCAATTTTATGTAATGAATGCGAAATTTTATGCAATAAATATGAATTCTAAATGATGCTTAATGAAATTTTACGTAAAAATGTCAACCTTATTTTTTGATATGTAATTAATTTAATAGTATTTTTTTAAGTGTTAGATCGATGACTGCATACAATGTTAAGATTAGTTTACTTTTAAGTTTTCGGTCATTTATTACACTGAAAAACGTGTCACAAACTTATACTTACCAAATCTCATAGAAAGTTCTAGATGGTACAAATTGGCATCGCGACGCTAACGTTCGCAAGACGCGAGGGGTGGGAGGTCGCGCATGCGCGGTGCCGTGCGCGTGAGTGGACGCACGCTCGACTTGCGCGCCATTCGTCTTGTTTATACCCATTTGACTAATTATTAGGAACTCTTGGCTTGTATCTGTATGGTTTTGTAACTTAGGAATGCTTGGGTAAGTTTTGAGTTAGAGTCATGTTTGTGAAAATTTGTTTATAAAAATATAGAATAATATTTTGGTTGTCTTATCTATGATAGGAACCTACTATTGCACGTGACTTTAAACGCGCGAATGTCGGTTATAGCTGCAAAAACATAACCTCCCTCTGAAGCGGCTAATGCGTTAATCCATCCTAGATTAACGCATAGGCTACTTTCAATAGTCAGTTACTTCCAAGCCAATATTTCATCAGAATTTATCTGGACGTTTGAACGTAAAAGAGTGACAATCATCCATCCATCCATAATTACAACGGTTTCAAATATTAGTAGGATATTAACACCAGTCACCTCCATAATTAGGCTTTTCAAAATATTACATCACTACTCAATCGATCAGCAACAATTGAATTACAAAATTATCCTTCACTTTTCTATGTAAACAAACCGCCAAAGCCTACACTAGTACTTGATTGAAACGATAACACGCGTAGGCGCTTGCGCATACAAAATCTCACACTCACACATCGACGCATATCCTTTCAACTTTCCCCTGACACTGATACCCTTCGATAATCTCTATCCTATGAGATGAGTAATTTAATGGAGGCGGTTCATTGAAAATTATCGTGTGTCTGACCGGCGCCGGCGCACGCACGCAGATCTGACGCGTATAAATCAATCAGGGTTATTATTCAATGTTTGCTTGTTGGTTTAGCGGTGAAATTGGTTTTGATGTTAGTTTGTTGTAAATTAATTTATACATTTTGATATTTGGATTTTAATTCATTGTAGGTATGTAAATATATGATTGAAATATCAAAAGAATGCATTCAAGAAGATACATGAATATGAAATTGCCTATTGCCCTAACATATAAAAAAGTCATGTGTGGAGCATCTCTTTATTCTGCAAGGATCAGTAGAACCACTACTGATCAATGATCTGCCTTTTCACTGCCTTCTCTGGGAACACACTAGGAACAAGATGACGATGTTTCATATGGACTAATTGACATTATTTTGTCTAATTAGAGGGATTAAGATTCAGCAATATGTGACAAACATAATTGTGCATCGTAGGTAAGTATGGTACCTGCCATTAACACCAAAAAGATAATAAAAATAGCAGTAAACAAGCATCCGTCGCATTTAAACACAGTAATATCTACTTAAAGATATATTCGGCCGCAATTAAGCACTACTTAACACTAAGTGAATTCATTCTAAAATCTGAGCTACTTAGCCAAAGTCCGGCTAGCTATCAGTTCTCCAATGATGGTTCGCACTTAGTCCCGTCGACGATCACGACTCCCATACGCCCCATAAATATGTACGGTACTGGTGATTACAGACCTAATGCGAAATATTAATTTAAATGTACGCGGTAGGCTGGTTGGACACAGGGCGAGTGTTGGAAATTAGAGAATAACTCTCGTTTTTTCGTAGACTTATATGCTATACACACTGCTGCTGATAGGAGCATCTGGAGGAAATTGTCCTGGCCCAACCTCAATTCTGACAGAGACTAATGATGATCACGATCCCCAATCTATGGGGAAACGACTTTGAAGAAGAAGAAGATATGCAGACACAAGTTTAATAAGTAGATGCAGTGTTGTGGACATGTAAAAGCTTTGTTGAGATAGCACGGATAGCCAGGTGGTATAAGGTCACCACGTCAACTACCACTGTGTGCGACGAGTCGCGGGTTCGATCCCCGCGCAGGGCAAGAATTTGGTTTGATGTGTGCAGACACTTATGGCACTCCAGTAAATGCGACATCATATTCAAATATTGGATGCAATATATTTTATTGGAATTGGATTCCAATAAAATATATTGCAGTTCAAAACATCTTGATTCTTGATGATCTGGTCTCTGATCATTGATGTTTCCATCTTATTTCGTCTTCTCTTTGCTTTTCTAGAGGTGTGTAACCTGCCTAACCTAGGTAAGTAGTCATACATTTCAGCGGGTCGTGTTTAAATCGCCAGCGCTGTGATCTGGGCATTCCATCGTCCGTCTCGGCCCGCTTAAGATACCGGGTGTTGCCGACGTTACTGAGCCCTATGCAAAAACTACCTTATCAAGCTTCGTGTAATGATATCTTGTATCACGCTCAATTTTATGTAATGAATGCGAAATTTTATGCAATAAATATGAATTCTAAATGATGCTTAATGAAATTTTACGTAAAAATGTCAACCTTATTTTTTGATATGTAATTAATTTAATAGTATTTTTTTAAGTGTTAGATCGATGACTGCATACAATGTTAAGATTAGTTTACTTTTAAGTTTTCGGTCATTTTTGTATTTGCATTAAATTACAATCGAATTATCATATTTTGTGACTTGAAGGTATATTAAATTACTTTCCTATGCTTAAACATATTAATAGTACCAGCCCAATCTTCCTCAAACAATCGTTATACAAAACCCAATCAAATTACCTACATCTGCAGTTTTAAAATAAAATAAATTATTTTTATTATAACAATATTTAAATTTAATTAATTAAGCACAGATAATATCTGGATCCGTGGGACTGGTGTGAACACCTATAGGAAGCCAGTGATAATGAGTGTCGGCGTGTTCGCGGCGCGGCGCAATGAATTAATAGTGGCAGTGCTATCTTCATTGCGGTCGTACTACGCCGGCTACACACATTAGCGGGCTTGGTCACGATTGGAGATGTATAGAGTGGATTGCTGGTAAGCTATTTAAATAATAAGTGTGTCTAAGTCCAAATATGGTTTTGTTATTCTAGTAGGTATAGGTTTGTATGTACTACGTACTTATAGTAGACAGGTATAGCTTCAATAACGTTATTTTGTCTACTGACACTGATTTTGACTTGATACGTATTTTTTTTACCAGTGTTAGAACTTTAACACTTTTGACTGGTAACAAACATACACTCTAACTTTTGCCTGCCTTTTTAATATTACATAGTTAGAACCGAAAAAAAGGTCCTGTTTGTGACGTATTTCATCATTTCGACGGGTCCTACGTAGACTAGTACAAGTGCAAAAATGCAACTTTTCAAGAGAGCGGTTTAAAGGTTCAAAAGTTTGTAACTTTGTCGTAAATCAATAAAAACACTTGAAATTTTAGTATGTTATATTTTGATATTTAAGAAAAAAGACTGCATTATTGGTTTTTCTTCTTTTTTTATACTTTGGAAAATAGGTTAACTTGCATTCATGTAGCCTGTTTTTTTTACTACGGTAGAACCTGTAAACTGATACAAGTGGCCACTTATACCAGTATTTAGTGTACTTGCTTATACTTATAATAAAGGAAATCTGAAGGATTTTACTCTATAAACATAGTATTTCCGTGTTATTGACCAATATGAGGTTATAATATTAAAAATAATACCTACTTTTATTGACTTTTTAACACTTACAACAGTTTACTCAGTACTGGAAAGCTACTTGCAACAGTTTGCTATATTATTATTAACTGTGAATATTTAAATTAGTGTGGTAAGAAGTTAAATAAAAACATTTAAAATACAAAATAACACTTTATTATTAGATAGTAGCATTCTTAATAATGAAAAATAAAATCATTGGCCTTGCAATCTTAAAAATAATAAAACAAAAAAATTTAATCCTCTTATTTTAAGTAAAAAAAAGGTTTGACTTTTAAAGAGGTTTTCTTACGATAGTACCTAATTTTTTTTTTTTTTTAACTAGCTTGTCTTGAATTTCATGTCATTTTTCTTATAAATAGCATTTCCACTATTTTTTTTCAGTTACGTTACGTCAGTTACGTACGTTACGTCTGTTCAGTTACGTCCACTAGTTTTTGTACTTTGATGTTTCTAATTTATTTCTCCCTTTGCAGATCCGCTAGAAAAGGTATTTTAAAGAAATTAGTATAACCTTTGTGCAACTCTTTTCGAACTATGTGCTTCTATTAAGTGTATAGTTGTGTACATAACTTGTTAAATGAATAAAAAAGTAACACGACCCCTAAAAACGGCAATGAGAACTTAGAGTCTAAATCAGATGATGGAAAATTCATTACATTTTTACAACTTGTATTAAATGGTGATTTGTGTCACCCTTCATACGAATGCCTCATCATATTACCACACTCGACATACTTGTTTAAATATGCATTTTGTACATTTGAAAATATCCTACTAATATAGTTAACGCGAAAGTTGCATAAGTATCGATTGGATGTTTGTTACTCTTTGACGCTCAAACGACTTAACCAATTTTGAAGAAATTTCGTATGGAGTTAGCTGACAACGTGGATTAAAACATAGACTTTTTAACCGACTGCGTCAGAGGAGGGCAATGTTTTCCAGTTATAACCGACACTCGTGCGGTCGAAGTTGCTGGCGACCACTAAGTTCTTTATAAGTTTAATTTGAATGTCTTTTGTGTCATTATACTTAAGTTTTGATTGAACTTAATTGTTTTTTCAATACTACAACTTTACCAAAATAAACTGAGGTTGCGAATATTGTTATATTGTTTACCTCTGGAATATTTCTACACCTTTAAAAATGATGTACTTGGGTACATAAAAAAAAATTGTCTCGTCAGTTCCCAAGTAGCAAAATTTGGTAACTTCTTACGTTAATTGCTGCAAAAAATGTATTAAAAGTAGTATCGCTATTTATTTTATTAGTAAATAAATATTATTATTAAAATAATGTAGGTTACGTCAGATAACAATATCAAGAAAATAAAACAAAGTCACATGTGACTTTGTATACTACTACTTTGTATTCCTACTGATATAAGTGTAAAATTTATTGAAAGAATAAAATAATAATAAAAAAAAAACAAAAAAACCCGACTGTAAAAAAACAACCACTAACTAAAAAGGGGAAAACACACTATAATTTAGTGTGAAGAGTATGCAGTACACCGTGCGTCTACATTATATAATTTATACGTAAAAAAATAATGCAGGCGGCACAAACAAATCTACAAGCAGTACTTAAACCCTTTTGTAGAAATATTAGTATTGTCAACTTAGTAATTTGTTTGTCAATTTTTAACGCATAAATTTATTAATAATTGACCTCGTGAGCCCTTAATTGTTGTGAATTCTCATCACTACTTACTCAAAGCAAACAAAACTAGTTAAATATGTAAAAAAGTAGCACAACCCCTAAAAACAAGCCACGAAATAGTTTTGATACAAAAGAATACGTTAGCAGTTAACGCAGTTATACCAGTGTTAACGTGCTCCCGACTCCGTCGCAGCGCGCATACTGGAGTAAATGGCACTTGCGCGTACGCGACGCGGCGCACGCGACTACCTACACTGGTGCAAGTGACTTACATCAGTGTAGATGGTAGTGTGGCCGAAAATCATGTCACTTATATTAGTTTACAAGTTTGTATCTCTGAAATTACTGAATAAAATAATATAAATTTTACAGGGTATAAAGTTAAGGTAATTTTAAGGCTTTTGGTGCAAAAAAACGTATTTTGGTGTTTTGCGGGTTACACCAGTATACGTAGGACCCGTCGATTTGATGTCATTTGCCGAAACGTGATGTTAGTATCTAACATCTACCATCATTCATTTTCTTCTAATTTTATTTTTTTAATCTCGTAAGCGTTCTTACAGTAACGAATTCTATCTCAACATTCATAACTTTTAACGCTGGTATCAACAACTCTACAAACACACATAATTGCAACAAAACATACCATCACCCTCTTGCATACAATTCGCGATTGCCGATGAAATGCTTAGGAGTGCAATTTTCGCGTTATATATAAATTCGCTCAATTATAGGCGCTAAAGTGCAGAATACTAAGATGATCTTCAATTGTATCCTCACTGTATCTTTGTTCTCACAGGTATAATTGGATGCTCCATTCAATCGATTTCAAATGTTGCGATATTTTTGTTATTGGATTTGGAAATTGGGTTAGCTTAGCTTTAAGCTATGTTCATGGTTTTACTTTTGGCTTTTAAAATCGCGTAGGACTACAAATTTGTATATATCTTTATGTGGTCTTTTTTATCTTGGCCTACAATTTTTTTATGTCAATCTACCGTTCGATTGATAAAGGAATGGGAACCCTAACTCTGGTAAAGCAGTCAAACGTGCGCCAAAAGCGGTATTTTTGGGACGAGGGGTATTTTTATCTGGTGCATTTTGTGCAAGTGCTTAGGTATACCAAATTAATTTGGTTCATGATCTATTGACCTATATTAAGACAATTTTCATAATACCTTGTACCATAAACAGAAAAATGGGTACTTAAATCATAGCAACATGCTCATATTCTTCACGCCTAACCAGTTGTAGCGAGCGAGCATAAATTCGTACGATCGGCCGACAGGACCCGCACCACCGACCTATTTCATAAACTCACGAAGAAAACTTACTTAGAACATCTTCAATACAAACCATATTAAACTTTAAGGCTTGGTACACACGGTTCTTTTTTGGTAAATTGAAGTGTGACGGAAAGTCGTGTGTTTTCGGTTACCATGGCGACCGAAATGTCGGTGAGGTGCAATGCAATAGTTTAATCTGGCTGCGGGCACGACCACACGAACTCGCCGCCCGCGGAGCCCTTGCGAGATGAGTAGCACTGTGAGAAGTTAAACTTTCGGTTATACAGAGACAGATTAAAATATTTTTATCGATTGTGAACCTAATTGCGAAAGCAGGAGAGTTCTATGTTCATTAGCTAGTACACCTAAGCGATTAAGACTGCGTAACACTAGAGAAAACATTTTTAGTTCTTGTAAAACGTATCTGTTTGCTACAAACTTCAATAACGTATATTATATTCATAATTTACGAGCTATCAATAAAAAAGCAAGTAAATAATGCTTAATTTGAGAACAAAAAATACAAAAACTCTAAATATATTCACAACATATTTGCAAAAAAAACCCTTTTAAAACAGTTTAATACTCAGCCCATATTTTGAGCTGACTTAGTTCAACATAAACTACAATCCTTAACCGCAGTTAGCAGAGTGCGCAGGCGCCGCGTCAAAGTGTCGCAAGCGCCGCGGACGACGAAATATCAGCAGCGCATCACTCGCCTAATGACTCGTACAAATAGCTTCCACGAATATACATATAATGGTTAGCCTCGGGATGTCATTATGTTTTCAGTTTTCATGTATTGTGGGAAAAGGTGCTAAGTGTTAGGTTAGATTAGCTTATAATACAACATAAACATTAAAGATCCTTGTAGAAGAGGTGTACTCATTGACATATGGTATTCATATGTTTGCACTGCATTGGGTTTTATCAAATCAGTGTAAAAATAAAAAAAAGTAATTTTTGGGCGTGTTCATATTCGTAAAAAACAGCTGGGTTTACACACTTTTCTTAATTAAAGTTTTACATTGTCTGGTGAAAGTTATAACGTATTATGCAAATTATATTGTACTGTCTAGCTTATAAAATCAAATAAACCCGGGCCCTATGTTAAAGATTCGTAAATGATGGGATAATACACAACAAAAAATTGGGCGTTTCTATATTTTAGATATCGACTTACAGCACTTATAGATATTCTCTAAACACGCTTTTCGCTTACAACTATGTTGCTTAATCAACACTTAATAATTTACAAGACAAAGTAACAAAACGCTTGTCTCCTACGAAATTGATCACGACATCAGAACATAAGGTTTGTAGAAGAAATTAAACGTTCTCTGATCACGACAACCATTCTAACACCAATTAAAACACAAAATATGAACATTGACTGGTTATCATCCGCAACTTCATGTGCCAGGGATTTTCTTTGCTAGTGCCAATTCTTTTTGTGTAGCCTGTGTGAGATCCCAGCGCTAGGCAAAGACTTCCCCCATTTTCTTCCAAACCTTTCTCTCTTTTGCTATTTCTGGCCACCAGGCGCCTCGCATATATTCTGACGTGTCAGTGCCATTTTAGTTAATAATTTTTAATTGAATTCCAGGACAACAGAATTTAGCCTGGATATTTCCGATCACACGATAACTTACAGCTGCACGTAGGTCTCGACCGATCAGCCCTAAAAATACCTGATTTAAGTAGGTACCGAATACATCATAATAAAATAAAACATGTTTATCTATATCCCTATATGATATCTCGAAGGAAGAAACGACAAACAATATAATACATTATATTTGTAGGTCTTTGAAAGTAAAAGGGACGCTCTTAATAGTGCACGTTCACACTTTGTCCGAGTACTATACGAAAAATTCGTAGTAATTGGTTGCGTACGCGCACGAAGCTGGTTACAAATTGACGCTAATAAACACGTTTTGAGCTCGGTGATTTGTTAGTACCTACGTATAATCGAGATCTAATTTGTAATGCTTCTGTGCGCCTACCACCAACTCTCAAAGTTAAAGACTAGCCGTTGCGAAAGCGAGATGCCGCTACATATTTTGTAGAACGCCGTCTCGCTTCCACAATGGTCAGAGTCCTACTTTAATAGCTCATAGTACAGGGTAGAAAGGGTTAAATGGCCCGTAAGTGGCTAGTTCTAATTTAATTAGTACTGATTTATATCTAAGACAGGTTTAGTAGCTAAGATATCTTTGTCAAGGAATTCTGCTTAATTTTCTCACGTTTTCGAAAATAATGTAATTTTTAGATGAATGAAGCCTTTTAATTATAGGTAAAGGCTTTTGCCCGGTGGGGGATTTAGAGGTTGGTTTTTAAGTAAACATCTTAATTTCTAGTAAAACAGATATTGGCTTTGCCAAAAAATAATCACGGCGTCACGCGAATACAAACCTTATTTTAATATGAACAAAACTTACAATAACATAAACACAAAATTACATATATAACAAAACAACCTTAAAATACCTATTTTCCTATTGACAGTTCGTGATGGGAGACGTATATCGCCACGAAGCGACTCCGGCGCATGAAAATGTCAAACCTCTGTGGTTCTGTGGTAGTTTCACACGGCTGCGGCGGATTCGGCTGCGTCCGGCTAGTGGCATTCACGAATATTATTAGGCTTTGTTTATTGGATATAAGAAGTTACATGGATATGGTATAAATCGATACAAGTGAGAAACTTAAATGCCTCAAGAAATGTATAAAGGTGTATTAAGGAAAGAATAAACGATTTCAATAATGTATTACGTAAATTGTTAAATAATTAAACTACAATTAGTAAAACATAATAAAATTGATTTTTAAAATAATCATTCTTTGGATGTCTCGTAACGTAAGATTACTTTTGTATCGGGAATGGGGAGAGAAGGGTGTGTTTTAACAAGTTTAATTTACTAAGTTGTATAAGTAATTAGGTATTTACAAACTTTTATATGATTAATGACTTGATTTTCTTAATAACATATCCCATAATAACATAACCCTGATCGAAAAAAGGGCACGTAAAAACTCAATTGCTTATAAAAGAATCTCTTATTACCAGGTTTATTAAAACCTACATTTTGATTGGCCTGTATGTCTAGTGGTTAGAGGCCCTGGCTATACCAGAGGTCGTTGGTTCGATTCCCACCCAGAACAAAATAATGTTTGTGTGTTGAGCTCGATTCTTTGTTCTGTGTCGGGGCGTAATGTATCCATAATATTTATGTATTTACAAGTATCTAAGTATGTATATTAGTTTTTTAGCACTCATAATACAAGCTTTGCTTAGTTTGAGACTAGATGGCGTTGTTAATGTTTTTATATATTACATTTATTTTCTTGGCTTCTTGGTGTGTAACATTCGATCAATAGCGGATGTGTATAACCTCTGTGTGGGCGACGTGTCCGGCCGGTTGCAGCATATCACGAACTAGACATAGGTCACTATAGTTAGGACGAATGTCACTGTTAGTTCATGTTAGTCATTTCAATTGTGTGGATAGGTGACTGACAATCAGACTGGAAATCAATTTAATTGACTGTGTAATTGGTATATTGTTATCTTGTGACTAGGTTGGTAAGTTTTAGGATTTTACTACAGCAGTATTAATGAGTGTTGTAAAAAATAAGAATGTCGTGGTGGCTTTGCGGTTCTGTGTGGATTTGTATGCACGAGGTGCAGGTTTGATCCCCAGCCCAGCGATGTGTATTATACGAAATTTGTAGTGACTTATGCCAACAATCTGAATTGTTTTTCATTGCATATATTTATAAGTGGAAACCTTATACCAGCTAAGTTGACGGTATTTTCAAGTTACAATTAACTAAAAATAAATCTTTTACGACATTTTCAATTTCTAAAATGCACTATATGGTACCCAAACGACCTGTTTCAAACAATAACTCCATAACCTCTTACAAAAATAAGTCAAGGATGATAGTTGACTGACGGATGTAACAGCAAGGTCCAATGACGTCGGTGACAGACGGATTTTGTATGTATTTGATTTTGACATTGAGATGCAATGATGATGACAGATCAGTATGAGTGAATGAGTGACGTGTATGAATTGTTTTGTTTGCTTAAAGGTGAGGAATTATGATTTAAATGTCAGGATAGACATTTTGCTATCTAGTTTCATTTTCTTTTCCACCATACGCTTCATTACTCGTTAAATAGAAAACGAGTAATAATTTGGTATCTGAGCACAACAAAAATTATAATTTTTTTTTTTTCTTTCATTGACGTGGTAACTTCCCACTGGGCTAGCCATAAAGTTATGTTAGGGAGGTTAGAGTACGCAAATAAATGTCGTTATTTTTTTATTCCACTAATAAACATTAACATAAACTTTGTCCTAAGATATTTATAATACTACAGTTAGACAAAGGTATATAAAAAAAGAATAAGTATCGTATCAAGAACCATCTGCTAAGGTACATACTTTCTTGCAAATCGTCACATGGGATAAAGGACTAGGGAACAAGGAAGGGTCTAAACAAAGGCTGGCATCAAAACAAGACAATTAAAACCACGGAATGAGGAAAGCGCCGTGTGATGATCGCCCAACAATAACTGTCCACTCGGTAATGAGCGCTTTCTCAGCTTCTTGCGAGTAGCATTGTGCGCTTTTCCTCGTGAAAAACTATACGGAGCGGCGGTGGCACTGTTGTAGTGACTGGAGTTAGTTGATCTAGGTTTACACCCGTAGTCAAGAAGAATGGTGTTTTATAAGTCGCTCTGTTATGCTGTCTTTGTCATGTCGCTTGAGAGTGACAAAGACAGTACGATGTCTTTGCGTGACTTTTATTAGTGTGTGTCTTAAAAACGAATTCTTATCTATGTTATTTTTAATCGAGGATATTACTCTGTTCAATTTAATTTAAAAATAGTGTAGCCTTCTACGTTATTTTTTGTCATGTAGGTATGTTTATGTCAAAATCTTTTTGCCATGCAGTAAAAACAAATGAAGATACGAGTACATTGTCGTACATTGTCATAACAAGTGAAGTTCGATCTGCCTCTAAATGCAAAGTTTAACGTGGATTGTAAACAAATGTTGATAGTCTGTGTAAATCAAATTTAAATTACCATTACATGATTACCATATAGCATTTGTGTCTGTGATTACGTTGAAGTCACGGCATTAAACTCACATTCGGTATTTCTATCGTTTATGTGCCGATAAATCATTCTTGTTTAAAATATCTTGTTAAGGTTTGGGTACGTCGTGATAGTAAAGGGTTAGAGGATTCAGACACACTTGTAATGAGGAGATCCTCTGGCAACAGCTTTAAAAGTTTCATCTATGATGAATCGGAAAACCAATATAAACACGCAGGAAATGAACAAAGTACCTCATTAAAATATTTAATTGCATAATACTTGTAAAGAAAATTACGTCTTATAAAATGCGCATACACATTACACATCTTATAAACGTGATCAAAACTTAATTACAGCTCAATGTTCACAACTGATCTAGATCAAGTAAGCAACAATTAACTGCTCATTGTGCAACCCTACCTTCTCATATCGCGGGTGTATGCGCCCGCGCACGTAATTGCGTTCGACTAGCGTTCTTTCAACCGAAAAAACTACCATCTCTCTCATTGTTCCCGCCAATTTTCCCACATTTCGCCTTTTACAGTTACACTTTAGCTTCCTGATTTACTTGCAAAAAGTGTATAAATTGAATTCTTCATACATCAAGCGCGCCGGGATCGCTTCGCAGTTTTTTCTTGGCCCGGAAAACATTGTCTTTGTCGTTAGATAATTCTCATTGTTCATGCTGCCCTTATTTTTGTGATCGTGGACTCGGCTATGATAGGATAAGCTTGGAAAAAGTGCAATGAATTACCTTCCTTGTATCGTATACCGCACGCAAGACGACTGATAGTCGTAAATGATTCACCGTTCCGAATATAATACGTGTTGAATTTACACACCACTGTATATTTAGACTACCGAAAATAATACCTCCTTCACCAAAATTGTAAGATAAACTCAACATGTTCATTCAACTGTTTCTGACCATGAAAGCTTAGAATACAAAGTTAACACCAAAGCTTCAGAATACAGTTAGCACCGACCAAGGAAACTGAACCGACACCACCCATCCAAATACGGTCAAAACAAAACTTTCTCACTAATTCCACGCCGGATCGTGCTAGGAAGATTCACATGCGAAACGACCACTGCATACACGTGAAACTATCAGTCAAACTACTAGTTAAACATCTGCATAAGTCACGTCTCACGATTCTCTACGAGTAACAGTTTAATAATGTCCGCCAAGTGACCCACCACGACCCCAGTGAAATACGGTTGAACGGACTTGGGGCCATATTTTCCCCCATGCATCGTACTAAAGTCGTGTCTTCCTTGGTGGAAATAAAACGCGAGGTCCATCTCTAGGGCCATCGGTGCCTCAGATGCGCTATTTTAAGCTCCATTTCCAAACATTTTATACACACAAGTTCATCAAACAAAAGTGCACCTTATCACAATCTATTAAGGTCCTATTCACATTGTGTGATATTCAGTTATAAGTGAAATCAAAGTAGGGTGTACGGATAATGTCATGGGAAGAGCTCAATGAACGTGCGGACAGCGCGTGGACTGCCGACCGGAGGAGCTTCCCAACTTATTAGGCTCATTAGACAAATGAATTTCCGTTTTATGACTATTGTAATAGAGGCGAAATTAAACGCATTTTGGGAAATATAAACTTGTGAGCTACATTGCTTTGGTCTTCTGTCTTAATAAGTGTAAATCTGTTTAGAGGAATCGACTTAGTTTTGGCGAGTTTGTTTCCATTAGTGATCCTCTTTGTTTGGTGCGTCTAGGTTAGTTCTTCTTGTTAATTGACAAATTCGACAAATTTGACAAATTTGACAATTTCAATTAAACCTTAGTTTGGACACTTATCCAAACTAAGGTTTAATTGAAATTGTCAAATTGAATAATTTACTTCGCGTAGGTAGTCGTAGTAGGTTGTTGTTAAATGTGTTTTGATTGTAAAACTAATCACAAGTCGATTTAACACCTGTAAGTAATAATCACATTTCTTTAATTAGATAACAGGTGCAACGGGATCTAATATAACAGATAAAAAGCGAGTATTAATACAACTTAAAGCACAAACACACAAACATTTCAAAATAAATTAAAACTGTAACAAAAATTGTATAGAACACCAAAATGAAAAAAAAGAGTAGTTAATCAGAAAATTCATATATTTATTGATGACTACTTTAAAATTGTGACGTTTAAAGCTCTTCAGCAAAATATACTTATTTAGTTAATGTAAATGATTAAAATCGCTTTTTTTGCCTCGGTATTAACATCTCTGCATACATACATGTTGGATGACGTCTGCCCTTTCCTGTAGGAAGCGTCGTGACTCACTGACCCATTGCCTCGCCGCGGCCACGTTCATTTGCTAGCTTTACATATTGTATGTATGTGTATGTGTGTAAGGAATTGTATGGGAGTATGTGAGGATGGAAAAATGGGTAGGAATGTAGTTTGTTAAGGTAGATTTGATAGAGATATTGATTTAGGTGATGTAGATGGAAATTTTGATCAGCTGATTTATAAACTGGAATGGCTTATTCTGGTAACATTGGAAAGATATACTGGATATTATGGCTATTCAGTATCTCTTTTCTCTTCAATATAATTCTAGTTAAGATACAAAAATGGAAAATAATATTCGGATAATGTGTTCGTGAAGGATTCTTCTAGATTTACTTATCGCCAACAGTTTTATTGATACGATACTGCAACTAATCCTAACTACAAAATTAAAACCAATTATTCATCTTCAATGTTCTTTAAATAAGAGTTTCTTAGAGTTCCGCTCCTCAAAACAAATCTATATTATTATGTTTGATTTTTACAACAACACAAAATATGAAACAAAAAAAATCAACATTCAAGTCACAAACAACGTAGGTGTTACCACAATTGTCTTAATAAATCTCTATTATTATAAAGCTTTTCATAAAGCCTACAATAAAACAACATTAGCGAATAGGCGAATAGAATAGTAATACTTTCTCAGCAATTTAAATAACTCCATTGTTATATCAACTATTGTTCAGTACAAGCCCATCACTGGATTCCTGCATAAATCAATAAGATATGTACGTTAAATGTTTACAATTATTACCTTTAACCTTAGTTTGACATTTGGTTTGGTCTTGTGTCGCAAACGACCGTGAATGAGCGGGATGTAGGATATCTCTGTATCGTCAGCGTCATCTGTGTTGCTTGGAGACTTTATTTACACTTTTAATGGTAAATGATAGTGTTTTAATGTTCGATGGAGGAATGAGGACTCAAAATGCTAAGGAAGAAAGTGAAAATCAAACCCAGATCTCGTTTATACCGTTTCTTCTCAGTTTTCTTAATGGCTGATAAACGCTTTATTAATGGTCTGTCGAATATTATGTTTTTATATGTGAATCGGTTGTAGGTAATTGTAATAAATAAGACTTGTGGATAATCAATCGAAACTCGTCAGTAGTTTAATCAACAGATCATCATCATTATCAGCCTATCGCAGTCCACGGTTGGATATAGGCCTCTACAAGACAAGTGTGCGCCACTAAGATCTGTTTTCAGCCACAACAGATTTATTGATCAATAAAAAACCCGCGACGTAATTTAGGACTTATTACGCCATTGTTTGAAGGGACAAGATCCTTATTCCTCTACAATTCACTACCTCCTGAACGTTTTACCTGTGAAAAAGTAACAAATGGAATAATACAAAGAATATTCTATGCAAGCTTTTTTTAAACCTCTTATTGCACATCACGTTTTATACAAACACACATAGGTCACATTGGTCAGCTACCGACACAAATCATTTTCGTAATACTATTACCCCAATAACCCTTGACCTTACCATCAGGTCAATTTGTCCATTCATTGTTAGAAACATAAACAGCAATGCTATGCCACAGACTAAAAACTTCACAGAGTTTGTACTACTCTTTATACCTACCACATATCACAGCTTCCGTGTTTCGTAAGGCACGTAAAAATGTGGGTCCTGCGCCTGATTTCTCTCCGGTCGTGTCGGATTGCTGACCCATCGGGCTATGAGAGTAAAGAAACAGAGAGTGCATCTGTATTTGCGCACACGCTTGTGACTATAATATGTCCTGCGTAGCTGGCTGGTGTCATAGCAATACTAGTCGCCGTGGCCGAAATTGGTCAGAAGAGACACACTCTTTATACCGATGTGGCTACAGGCGATGAGCAAAATAAATGGCGCTAATATAAATTGCTTAATATTTAAAACTTTTAAACAGACTCTAATGAATGCAGTGTGGGTACTGCAAACAGTGTTACTTGCAAGATGACGTCAGATGCAGAAATACATGCTTAGATATTTTTTTGCTTCTGTGAAGTACTTACTCTATGTTGGTATCATCCGTTTCGTTTGTAATGACGCAATGATCTTGAGCCAAAGCTTTCTTATCTAACAATACCATCTTATAGGCGATGGTTTAAGACCTTTGGATTAAATATTGCTTGCGAGAATATAGCAATAATTCGAGTATATTGTAATTGTTTGTGGCTTATTGTGTCTGTCTGTCAATTCACTTTCGAAGGTGTTGTGATCTACATTTTATTTTGGATGGTAGTATGCGAGAGTGCGAGAAATAATTATTATTTCAGTTTGTAGTAGTATTTGTATGAAATAGGAAACTTTGTTCTGGTAGTTGAAATTAGACTGAAGTGCGCATTTAGTCGAATGAAAAAATAATATTAAATTTGTTAGCATATTAGAATTTTAGTTTTTTCTAACCGATAACGGTTAATCACTGATCTAAAAATTAGGTTTTAAGTTTTTTATTTGGTAATAAACTGAAACTATAGTGTCATATACGTTTATTCATAACTATCAGATACACTACGAGCATATTCTCTGGAATGTGCAGTTAAAATACACCAGTTACGATTGTTACCAACAAGAATCTTCAACAAGAAAAGATAAAATTGATATACAATTGTTTGGTTCTCTCTTACATTACTCTAAACACTTCCTCGGCTAGTAAAGGCAGGAGGGCGCGAAATGCTAAGCGTGATCGATGGGACGGACTCTGGCGCAATCAGACCGACGCGTGCGACGATCATACCGTGTACTGCTAACTGGGGCATTGTTTTCTTGTAGCTGTATAATGTATAAACAAAATTTTGGATCAGGACAGACAGATTTTGGGTATTCAGTAATAAATTATGAAATAATAATTAATTTTTTAGGAGCTGGATGCGAGTGGCTAAAACAGATCTCAGTGGCGTGCACTTGGAGAGGCATATGTCCAGCAATGGACTGCGGCTGATGATGATGATGAATAAATATAAAAAAAAACTGTTAGTGAAACACGAGCAAAGAGTATTAAACATTAGCTGCAAGATTCCAGTTGAATGGACTTAGATACGATTGATAAGATATTAACTAATTTTTATTTAACGTCTGAAATCTTTGCAAGCCTATAGCTGCCGTGCTATGTATGATGAAAGTATTAATATTCGAGAAAATTTTTAAAGTGTTCTTCTTCCACTCGTCCCAACCTGACGTCATCTCGCAAGTAACACTCTTTGCAGCCATATCATCTTTCACACGTTTCCATCATCCATCCATCGTTTCTTCGGTCGTCCTCTTCTCTTATATCCATCCACATTCATGTCCAGCATTTTTTACCACGTGATCCTCCTTACGGGATATGAGTAGGAATAAAATAATTTTAATTATAAATTTGAAAATTGTTAATAATAAACCATGTACATGTAGATACCGCTGATAAAGTTGCACCAACCTTAAATATAACAACTCTACAATTAGTCAATAAAACAAGTTCTCTCTAACATCAATACTTACAAACAATCCGTCAACTACAGCATCATCTCATTATGCATCAGTTTGGCAGGCTGAGGCTACACTGGCGTGAGAGCGGCCCACTGACGGACGTCACGAGTGCCGCGCGTGTGCACCAGCCTAACCTACATACGATACGTGATATAATTATGTGAGACTGGGAACTAATGTTTGACGATTTATCTAAATTTACTGCTTATTATTTTAGTTGGAACTGTGTAATTGGTTGTTTGCAAATTTGAGGATTTTTAGTCTTGGCTCTTCGAAATTTTTGAGAAACTTGACATAAAAGTTCGTTGCATGGAAAGTTATAGATGTTAATAAATTGTCATCTGTTGGATTATTGAGGTTAAATGGTACACAATCGTATAGTCGATTATAAAGTATGTATTCAATAAAAACAATACCAGAAAAATCGCAACAAACCGAAAAAGCAACATAATTTGATCTAGTAGTTTAAAAACTTCTTAGTCCCTATGACCTCTTTTAATTGCAAATTTTGTTACTGGCTTAGCTTGGAACTCTGTAAAAATGAAAGCCCTCAAATAAAAACTATATTCATACCGTAAATAACTCTATAGCATTCTATATCAACAACAGCTGGAAAAGAAGAAGGTACCTATTAAATAAATAATGAGACACCCCTTCAACTACTTATCCATTCGTCTCCATACTTTAGGTACCCAGTATCGCTTGTCCGATAAACTGTCTTCAATATCGTGAGAACTGTCGTCCGTCCGATGCGACCCGTCCTCGTTCGAAGCTCTACTAATTTATAGACTTACTCTTTCCTCAATGTCGAGTTTATTGCGACCATTAGATATCTTTGTAACTGCTGTGGTTTGAGATTGGCTTCTAATAATTTGTTGTAAGCAATTTGTTCTGTTTAGTTTATTTAACGACAAACTTCAATATTATAATCGTAAAGTTTGAGGACGTTTTAAATACAAAAATGTCAGCTAAAATTGTATTGATGCTTAACAATGAAAAATCCTATATAAAATACTTTTTTTCATACTAAATACGAGTATATCTACAGTATGTTTTGCGAGTAACATTATAATATGTAGGACTAATTTACAGTTTTAATTTAAATTATTTTCAAAAATGATATTGCTATCATTTCATAAGTTTAAATGACTGATTTTGTAACGAAGCACAACAATTCTTCTCCCATTTTCGTCGTTCACTTGTTTCGCACTTCACCACTCGCAATCTGAACTTTTACTTCTAGGTTAAAGTAAAAGTTCAAATTCCCTATCCCTTGCATAGACCTTAAATAGTTTAGCACGTTACAAGGTGCGTGAGAACAGCGTCCATCGCGACCTCTCGCCTTTTCAATCGCGGCTATAAATCATGGCCCGGCTACCGGCCAACTACGGACGAGGCATTCAGTGGTATCGAATGTCAAGGCAACTAGGATTAAAAGCTGTGAAGTTTTTGCTTGAAAAATGATGTATTTTTTTGTGTTATTGTAATAGTTTTAAAGACTTCAATAAATAGTTTTTATTGTTGAAATTATGAACAGTTTATTTGTACTTGTTAAAAAAAATATCTTAATTTTTAAAACGTATGATGACAAATCATCATAAACGTGTTATCGTATCAGTAACTTTTTGATGAGATAGGAGTTAGTTTTTTTATTTAGTTCCATAGTATGACATATTCACATTTAATAAATAAATTCAACATCATTTTATTGATATTCATATTCATATTATTTATTTGGATTCATAATGTATACGAACTTAGTTCAAAGATTGGTATCACCTCAGAATATTAAACGTGCCAAGTAAGTAAATCATTTTCGTTCATATAAATTAATTCCCATGTCCAAGCTTGCGTGATTGGCCCAAGCTGTAACCCTGACTCCGTACTGGCGTCGTGATACCACTGACACGTTACGAAAAATATTCTACCACTCACCACCGTACCTTAAAGTAATGTAACAGGAATTGTGGAAGCGTGACAGCACTACACGGCATAGAGCGTCGTCTCTCTTTCACAACTGAAATGATTTTACTTTAAGATATAGTGGTAGGTTTCAAGAGGCTGTCAGCTTAACTTTGGTGGCATCTTCAAACGTTGCTATAAATTAAGTAGCATAGAAGAGGACCGCGTGAGAGCGTCCGACCGTCCGGCACGACCGGCACACACGACCGCTCACAGTACAGCGGAGACGTGGAGCATGGTAAAGTTGGATATGACAAGAGGAACTGATGGTTCACGATTTACTTAAATATTAAACTGTTAAGATTTTAGGAATATCCAGTTTTTTCAAATCAGTGATCTAATTTTAGATAATTTTGCAGTACCTATTTTATCTTAGATTTTTTATTGGCTATATTTTGACCGCTACTATATTTTTATTTATTTTTTATTTTATAAAATTGTAGAGCTACCTTAATTTTGAAAATATGCTTAAGGTAACTACAAAATTAATAAAAGTTTTTGTTGAGTATACTTATGTTCTAGGCTCTCAATCTCAATTTAATAATGTCATATCTGCCTTATTTCTGACCTCTTTGTAGTTAAACTCTTTGTTATGTCATTCTGGCATAGAACGATTTATCGGCGTGCCGTTTGCCTCACTGTAGCGTTTCTAGAAATCATTAGCTTGCCGTTACGTTACGTATTTGTTGGGAATTGGACTGCTAATTTGTATGGCTTTTAGATAAATGCGATGCGACTGTTGGTTCCCATCATAATTAGAATTTACGATGCTTCGTTTGCAAATACAGATTGTTAAGACGAAGTAAATGGTTGTACAAATAATTATAAAATACTAGCTCTTGTTACAACTTTGCCGGCGTAAAGGTCGGTTATAGCTGCAAAAACAATACTTTCCTCTGACAGTCGGTTAAAGAGTAGCCTAAGTGTCGAACAATGCTAATTACAGCCAAATTTCATTAAATTTCCACCCATCCATACTTACAGGTTTCACGATTATAATATATTAGTATAATATCTGAGAAGAAAATGTTTGAGGATCAGTAGCAATCAAATAGATGCATCATTGATCCATCGATAAACTATAAGCGCAATCGTTTTCAAAATCAGATTATGAATGCTCAAGCCTTTCTTTTACGGGAATAGACCAGTGCCCAGCTATGGGACACTTATAGGTGGGTATTGTAACCATTGAATGATATAAACTTTTTTCTTATGGTATTAGAACATAGTGGACACTAATACAGATTTGCCTATAAAAACACAGTTGGCATGACCAGTAAACAACCGTTACATAACCAAAATACCTTATCAACAAAGTACAAATCCATCACATCGAAAACGCCATTTAAATTCCTACACAATCCACCGTTTAACTAAAAGCAATCAAACACAAAACACACAATCAAAGCTATCTAATAACCGCGCGATTTACGCAAAGGATTGTAAGGTAGGTTCGCAATCGCCGGCCGAACAACGTGCCATAAACGCGTACGCAGCGTTTTACGAGCGTTTTCGCTTTCGCGCCATTTGCAATAAATCAGAGACGCCACCGAGTGGGCGATGTTGGTGCGCCCGACGCGTCAAACCGAATCATGGTCATACGTGGATGGTGTACACGAGCGTTTTGTGACAGCCTTTAGAAAAGACTTTAAGTCTCGAAGGCATAATTTATTACCTACTAGTATAAGGAAAAACGCAGGAAAATGTTATACAGTTCAATCATTAAGCTATATATTCAACATTTTCTTAAATAAGGTCAGTCAAAAGCAAGACGAAAAAATAACGGTTTCATACCAAGTTTTGATACTTTCATCAACAAAAAGGTGATGAAATTCTAGAGTCGGATAAAAATTAATGCTATCCAAATAAATCTACTTTCATTTCATATTTCATAGTGTCGCAGATAAAAATAGTAATTGTACTGCATTTTTTTTTACACTCGTACATAAATCGTAATAAGGTGAGAAAATTGTTGAGTCGTGTACAAATTACTATTTTCTAAATACACATACTTTTACTTCATTATTCATGACGTCGCAGATAAAAGTAGTTATTATTACTGCAGGCAATTCGAGTACACGACAAACTTTTTCCTATACCCTCAAACATAAACAAAAATTCATACTACCGTTTCACCCGCCAGTCTGTCAAACCCCAGTAACGGGACAAATTTCACTCCGGCGCCGTCGTCGTTCGTACGATTCCCCATTTTACTGTCAATACATGTAAACGTCTCAATTTAGCCCAGCTCAATTGGCGCTAGTCAATACGTTATGGGCTCGGCCGCAGTACGCATAGCTCGAGTAAACTTTATTTAAAAACTATAAATTTTGTGGCCTGTTTCGTTTGGATGGCGGATTTATTCTTTGGGAGCGTTGGCTGCTTATGGTATAGTTTGGAATTTGCAGTAGCTTTAATATCAAGTGTGTGATAATCAAGGTTGGGATGATCAAGGTTGGGATGATCAAGGGTGGGATGATCAAGTGTTCAGTATTGAGGTCTATACTTTCTTTTATAGTTAATAATGTGGGTTTTTTTTCAAATACAGAGAAAAAAATCATGAGGAAACCAGTATATTTGAGAAATTTTCAAGGATGTGTTAAACAACGAGTTGTTTAAAATTTAAATCCTAATAGCAGGTTATAGGATAGGCCATTAAACATGCGAAAAAAAACGAAAGAATAATTCCAGGAATAATTATTGGAAACTTTTGAACAAGTGTAAAGTGTAGTATTTAAGCAAAAAAAAAAATCAATAAAGCTCTTTATCAGATGCAAAACGGTCACGTGACAATAACTTTCCATTACACCATTTACATCATAACGCCCACACAGCTTACAAAAACAGCGAAAATGTACCAAAAATAACCAAATAAAACGGACAATAGCAGTAAATTAGCGTTCCTCAAGCCAATTTGCGGCGCAAAGGGTTCCGTACACACCATAACAGGTTATCAAAGAGTCGTATGTTTTCATTAGGATGTTATGCGTGCACGTTTACGGCAGTTCCTACAGGATCCTGACAAGATTGCACCAGAATATTGTTATAGGCTTTTAAATATTGTATTTTTGGTGTAATTTGTATGGGAAAATTATTTTGCAGGGATATTTTAGATCTAAGTGGATAAATATTTTAAGTCGAAGTTTTCTTGTTAGATTTTTATCTTTCTAAAATTAATTAAGATAAAATTCGTATAGTCATTCTTTAAAAAAAAAACAACTTATTTGAATTAGGAAATGTAGGCTCAAAAACGAAAAAAATAAAATAATTATACAAAAATACCATTCTCATTTCAGAAAAAAAACATGTTTTAATTTCAGAAGTCCGTTGCATACAGTGGTGTAAAAAATGTACATAACTCTTTACGTTTTTCTAACAAAAAAAGCGAAATTAGAGATATTGACGCTGAAAAGACAATCATCTAACTAATATCTTAACGTATCAATGGCCTTAATGTAACTAGATTTCGAAAAGAGACTACACACAAATAGATTAATCACATACTTTCTTAATTTCGTACGTGCATAAAACCTCATTCGTGAGCTTAAAGACCCTTGGGCATTCATATTGTTGGATCCCCGTATATCATCAGGGGGTCTACCACTACCTCAACGTAAAGCTGTTTGGACTGTGGGAGCGAGATAGCGCTCTACAAGACGTAGAGCAATGTAGAGCGGCGTCTCTCTTTCACAATACCAAGAGTGTTACTTTAAGGGGTCATGGTACGCCCTCAGGTGTAGGATTGTTTCACTTTGATGAATAAGTCTCACATGTTATTAGGTGGGTGGGCTGCCTTATAGATTTATTAGTGAGCGAGTGTGAATATTGTGGTCAATTATTATAATATACAGTTGTTGTGTTGAATGGCAAATGTAATTGATTGTTAGGTTGTGTTTAGTTTTGTTAGAAGGTATTTTTGGTTAAATTGAATGTTTCTTTTGAGCTATGTTATAACATGCAGCTGTTACAGTATTAGCAAAATATTTGAGACTCATAGTACTTAATTCATATCTGGAATTTTTCGTACATAACCTAACCAAGAACACGCATCAGAAGAAAAAGGATATTCATGCAACTTTTACTCCAAAAATAGAGGACCGCCGAACGCGACGTGGATAATAAAAACATGCATAGTATTTTTTTAATACACTTAAAGGTATGGAATATTATCGTTAAACACGAAAAATAACAGGACAGTACCTAGAACAAATTCAATAAAGGCGTTCAACTAATTGATAAGACTAAGTGTAGTCGCACTAATCCGCACCCATTTTGTCCGGCTATCCGTCATAATTATTAAACGATTGACAGATACCGTTTTACGATACACATGACGTGGTTATTACAAATAAAATTGGTTAGTGGACGAAAGATAAGTATCGAATGTGTCGATAGACTCGTAATTAATTTTGGCACTCCAATTTGTGATAATCGATGTTTACAAGATTTTATCGATATATCTCTACGTAGTGATAATGGAATGACTCGTTGTGGCATTGCATTTTTACATGTGTATGCATGAATGAACTTTATTTTACCATCGTCATATCGTAAAATTATATTTCAATTAAATGAGGAGTGCATGGGAATCCTTTGCATTGGTATTTAGGAGAATATCAATATGCATAAAACTGTTTAAGATCAATCTCCTCAATTTAACTGACCAGCCTGTTAGTCCAGTGGTTAGTGACCCTGACTGTTATGCCGGAGGTTGTGAGATCTCCACCGAGGACAAAATAATGTCTGGAGGTAATTTAACTATAATGTGTACATATTTAGAAATAGATAAATATTTTATCAATTGTCTAGCTCTCCTAGCACAAGTTACCTTAGTACGCTTAGATTGAAACTAGATGACGTTGTGTGAATGTTGAGGAATGATAAAAAAAACGTGGATACATAGCAAATTCCACCTTACATGACTTAAGGGCCCCTTATTCCGAAAGTTTAGGCATTTAACGCACCGAAACGGCTTGCGCCCGCGTTGCCCAGGAGCCGTCGCGATTTGAACTCCGGTGACCTATGGCGGCGGGCGGGCACGCCACAGTATAAATAAATAAATCAGTAGTTCATATATATATTGTGCTAGTAATAAGTTGTAGTTTGCAACAAAAACATAATAATATACTTAGCTTGATGTGCTATCCACTAAACTATTGATTGTCAACACTAATATGTTATGAATGTGTGACTAACGAAAGCGATGATCATTCTATAGAATTTAAAGAATGGTTGTAGAAGATTTGGTGAGTATTATACAGCGTGGCGCTACCACCCCGACATTAATTTAACACGGTTAGGACTAGTAACCATGAATCATTTGAATCATGATACGTTTTGATATTACGTAAACTGAAAGACTTTTTTTTTCAAACAAACTAAATAATAAACATCTATCTCAAATTGTGATCACTCTGTGCGAAAGTTCATTCATCAAATAACTTACCTACGACTAGCGGAATTGCGACTTGAATTTGACCAGGATGGAAATCTGCACCTTATAAAGGTGAATATTCCCATTATAGATTTTAAATTCTATACATACTGACTTCTCGTTGCTCTGTGTATAGAAGTAATCATATTGTGACGTATTTATAGAATAAGTACTTACGCAATACACTTTCGGATTATCTTCACTTCAGACACCCTTCTTTTCTTAATTTTGTTATTTTTATTTACCATTTCAATCACTTACGTAAATTTGTGGTCGCGAGCAAAAGTTGCATAGGTCCTACCTCGATGGCGTCCGGCCGGACACTGGCGCCGAGCGCGCGGTGCGCGCGAGCACTTTTCACGTATTTATTTTATTAAAAAAAAAATAAGCGCCATATTAAAATTGTATCCAATAATATCCCTGGCAAATCCGATTAGTAAATGAAATGTTAAATTTATATAAAATTACGTTCAGTCCAAGTCTTATAAAACTAAAAATACTTTTAAAATCGACCTTACTTCTGAATTTTTTTTTATCGAGCAAAATGTTAAATAATACGTTTCTATCCAAAAAAGTCACTAGATAAAGCATGTATCTGTACTATATATTTTTTTAAGAATTTTAATATGGTGATTTCTCTGAAAAAAACTCGATCTAGAAACGTAAATTTCGAATAAGGGGCCCTTAAATCTCTACCATGTTACTCCAAACTGAACTAGTTTATCAAACTAAAAATTGCTAAACAAATTGTCCTTTAAAAAGAGGTGCGTGCATGGATGTTATAATATTGATAAGCAGGACGACGGGCAGTGTCGCACAACAATTGCTGCCAATAGGGTAATTGGCGACCGACCGCGCGCCAATGGTCGCACCATTATATCCGTACACGTCTGGCCGAGGAGAATGGTGCACAGAGTTTTTGTTGAATGGTGAATATTTTTAAACAATAAGTCAGTTTATATACATATAAATGCAACAATACAATTTTTGTACACTTTTTTTATATTTTCTTGTATTTTATTGTCTTGTAAGTTCTTATAAGTAAAAACTAATTTGAATAATTAAAAAAATCTAATCAGAATATGAGATCCACAATCAGATAAGATAATCACACTTCACTTCATTACAAATCATAATACATTTAGTTGAACACAAAACCTTAAAAACGACCAATAAGGCAAGGTGTCTTTTGCATTATTTTTTATAACCAACTAGCTGTTGCCTGTGACTTAGCCCGCGCGAATGTCGGTTATAGTAAAAACATTTCCCACTTCTGACACATTTTCCAAGAGTTTATCGCGAACAGACAGCCAGACAGACTCGGCGGAGGACTTTGTTTTCACTACATAGTATAAAACAAAGTCGCTTTTTCTGTCATTGTGTTGTATGTCCCTATGAACGCTCAAATCTTTAAAACTACGCAACGGATTTTGATGCGGTTTTTTTTAATAGATAGAGTAACTCATGAGGAAGGTTTTTATGTATAATATCATCCATTAAATAGTGGAGAATTACTGTTATTTTTGAGGTTTCTAATGTGATGTCGCAAATAATTACATTTTTTCCGCTTACATTGCAAACGCAGGCTGAATCCTACGAGATTTATCAAAATAATGTACTAAGTATTGTACACAATGAAAAGGTCTACAGAAAACTCCGCGATGGTATATGTCTATCTCTTATGGATATCCCACAATAACATTTTTTTGTCATTTACTTTTTACGACAAATACTGACTAATATTCGAAGCGATTTTAACCAATACAGCATTAATCCTTATCCAATTAAATACCTTAAATACATTGTTGATTTAATATAGATCTATTTGGCCTTTTACAGCATCTGATTTAAATCAATATTTTTGAAGATGTACAGATTTAAAAATTGCGGAACGTAGCGTTTACGGCGACGCGGCGCGGCGGCAGCGTGCCTATAAATAGCGCGTCGGAGGTAAATGTAAAAAACATGTAAAAAAAAGTAAATGTAAAAAAAAGTAAAAATGTTAAAAAAAGTAAAAATGTTAAAAAATTGTAAAAATGTAAAAAAAAAGGAAAAATGTAAAAAAAAGTGAAAATATTGTGTATAAAAGATATTCCAAAGATAAAGAAAGGGGAATTGTTTTAAGTACTCCAAAAACGCGTGCGGGCTACGGGCAGTAAATGAATAAATCAAATCTACTGGATTGATTTTAACCTTTTTTTTTAGTGAGTTACATATTTTAAACCCGTGCAAAGCCGGAGCGGGCCGCTATGTTTTTTTATAAACAACGTTCACAGTTTTTCTGTAGCGTATTTAGGATTGATTTTAACCTTTTTTTTAGTGAGTTACATATTTTAAACCCGTGCAAAGCCGGAGCGGGCCGCTATGTTTTTTTATAAACAACGTTCACAGTTTTTCTGTAGCGTATTTAGTATATCAGCATTGCACCCGTGCGAAGCCGGGGCGGGTCGCTAGTAAAATATAATTTGAAAATTACAAATGCATTATTTGTTATTACGATGACCTTATACTACTGTCACGTTAATCTGTCCCGCAGTGCAGCATGGACGCAGCACGCGGTGTTATCAGGATGTCCCGTCGGCGTATCGAGTGACGACAACCTGTATTCGTGTCATGCGCATCGTACTCATGAGCGATACCATCGTACCAAAGTTTCATTGGCTCTTCTATTAGTAGAGTCAATTGTGGAAAAAAGAGAGTTCGAATAATAAGTCTACTTCAATTACCTTCGAATCAAGAAATGTAATTAAAAATCTGTAGCGACTTAGTCTGATTGTAGATTACCTGTATATTTTTTGTCAAAATGCTTGATTTGATATTTAATTTAAACTGTCAATGGAGACTTGCGTGCATTTTATATGCTAACAAAGTTTCAGCCTAAAACTGTAAGATACAACAAGACTTCAAAAGAGATGTCACTTGGGAAATGATGAAAGGAGGAACTCGACTCCTTTGCTTTGAACGAGTTCTAAGCAAAGGAGTCGAGTTCAAATATCCACATACAAGCCGAACAACACTCCTAATTATGTGACTTTCTTCTTCCCCCACGATATAGGACCAGCTCCAAGTAAACACCTATTTTACCAGCCTTCGGTACCTTGTGTGATCAGCATGGATATCGGTCAAGGCGTCCATCGATGGTAACTATAATGAGTTTACCATCCCACGCCCCTTATTGTTCTTAGTCCGTTCGTCCGTCGCTCGCATCTACATTTTAATATGAATATATACACACATTTTCATTTTCCCTTTAACTAATTGATTGCTAAGCAAAAATGACCCTTATTTTTATAGACATAAGGTTGTCGGGGGTGTCGTTTGATGGTAGATTTATGTTGTTGCAATGTACAAATGGGCTCATTGTCAGCCAAACGAATTTGCATGAGGTATGAAAGTTAAGGCGTTATAGAGACGCAATAGATGATTTGTAAAATGTGTCTAATGAATTAGTCATAATTTCTTAACGTGGTATTATTACAGGGATTATGCATGTCTGTTCTAGCTTTACAGATAGAGGAACAAAGTTACAGCGATTAGTTAGCGGGATACAATGTAACCTACGGATTACTCTTTGTCAGACCGCCTAAGCATATGGATTTTCTAATTAGCCATATCCAGTTGGATTTTTGTTTTCTAGTTAGATATTCTGTTATTCTGTAGAAATTATGTGGTAATTCATTTCTTCGTAATGTTACTCAAAATAGTTAATAACTTACGAAATCAAGTATTCAGGAAGTGGATTTTAGCATTAATTGAACTTAAACTAAGTCAAAACTGAACTCATGAACTGAGTCCTAATCTACTTAGTGTATTAATAGGCCATGCTACATTACAAAACACTTCACCCAAATTATATAAAAAAGAGTGATGAGAGAAAACCTCTAAGAACTTTCAATTTCATCTATTCTCTTTCAAAATCCCATGAAACATACCAATAAACTCACAATCCAACAAGACATATTTACTAAGCCACCAATAAACTTCCAATTAGGTATCGTCTACACCAATAGTCCATTCATTATAACAAAGAAGCATTGATGTTGTTAATAAATAAATTCTGTCGGTTTGTCCGCCTACGCTTAGGTTTTGCAACACATCTATTACTTGATGTTAGTATGACTCATCGATGAGGATCCCTAGACAGCTGTGACTATTCAAAATCCCCACCACCATATCTGCAAGCAAGAGTCATAATTATATTGACAGTGTGGAAAAGAGAGAGCGCTCTACACAATGTAGAGCTCCATCTCTTTTTCGCAACTATAGTGATATTACTTCAAGAGTTGATGGTAAGCCCTCAGGGCTATTCATATATTTGCATAAAGTTTAATTGTTAATCAATCATGAATAGATTAATGTTTGGTTTTTGGTATCAAGGTTTGTTGAAAATGTTTTTGTTAGAAGCTAGTTAAGTAAAGGTACTCGTAATATCGGTTTAGCTGTTAATTATGGTGTGATACATGTTCAATATTGTTCCAGGCAGGGATTCACATCCGGGCTAGTGGCCATTTGGATGACCTAACCAGTTTTCGAAATTTTTAATGTAATGTAAACTTCTGGTGATTTTGAAAATGGTGAAGTTACTCTACATTATTGTTAGAGTCCAGATTATGACATGGCTATGGGAATAGAGAAAAAAATCAGGGCAAAGCTTGTTCTACAAAAATCGAAGCACAGATTTAGCAACTTTTTATATAAAAAAATATTATTTTGTACAAATAATTTCCTTTTAACATAATTACAATAATCATAATCAATTACACAAACAACTCAACGTAAATACATCTGTCAACAACTTGATATATCACACAAAAAATATAAATAACGGTACTCGATCAATTCAATAAAACGTATAAAAAGTGGACAACACATCTGCGTGCGCGCATTGCGTTCGATATTCAAAAACGTCGGCTTTTTTTTAATAACAATGGTAACTCGACTACCGCCAGATCGGATGACAAAGATTTTTACGAACTTCGACGTGTAAGCTGTACATTTCATTTAAAAATAGAAATATTATTATAATATTTATAATGATGTATTGTTTTAAAGTCATCGTAATAAACGTAAAATTATAACAAAAAAGTTAAAAAGTAGAGTTCCTAGTCAATGTGGCTTTATTTTACATTCGCGCCTTTTTTATAAATCCATTTATTTCAGAGGTCCAATTTTTTTATTCATAAACATTTTTAGTTAGGAAATACAGTATTTTAATTAACTCTAAAATAAATATCTTCTCGTTTTTATTCAGGACTTTATATCTTTCTATGATCATAGTAACAAATAAACGCAAAAAGAATATACTTTAATACCCCACAATTCGCTACCAAGCTCGTGAAGATTTGTCGTTTCCGAAATAATTATATTATTAACAGTAGTAATTACATTACACCCTTTATTGGCAAAGTGCATCGAATTCGCTTAATGGCCAGGTTTACTACCACCTTCTCTTAAACTAATTATTGCAGTTGTAAAAGAGAGACGCCGTTCTACGCCATGTAGAGCACTGTCACGCTTTTACACCCGCAATAATACTACTTTCAGAAGTGATACTAGATTCGTGAACTAACTGTGGTTGGATATAGCTGACCGCTGGCGAAAGATTCACCCAATATGGAGGCTTAAATCATCATTGATAGCGAAATAAATTGAGTAATTAATCATTAATGAGAATTAGGATGTTATATTTAGTATTTATGGACCATTAAGTATAGATTAGTCATCTCGAAGGTAGGTCTTTTGATGTCAAAGGAAATTGGAGAAATAATAATGTTATAGATGTGTTTACTTACCTCATTTTATTTCTGTATTAAGCTTATGGTGTACCAATACTGGACAAAGGCCTACTGCAAATATTTTTAATAGTTCCCTGTGTTATCCTACCGCAAACCTTTGTGGTAAGATAATTTCATTTATGAGTGGAACAATAAAATTTAATTAAAAGCAAAAAGTCAAATTCATAGAATTTTTTTTTGGTTCTTTTTTTGGTTAAAAAATATTTTAAGTAAGTAACAAGAAAAAATACTCAAAATTGTATAAATGCGTTATTTAAACGCCTGTATTAGGTGAAATACAATTATTATTGGGTGGCCATCTTCTCTGTTTCAGGCTCATAAAGGTTATAGAAACAAAGGTTACTTATAATAAGATACAATGCAGTTGACCTAATACAACCATCTACGGAAAGGATGGTTATTACCAATAGGCGTTAGATCTGATATTTTAGTATTAGACCTGGTGAGCGTTCATTTCTAGTGACGTCATAATTGCAATCACCTCAATACCATTAATTAGCATGAAGGCGTACTCCTTATGTATCAAGCTATCTACCGCAATTATATAATTTGGGTAGGTGAAACGTTATTTATGGTAAAACAGTTAATTTGCCTATAAGTTTGATGATAACGGTGAATTCGTTTTGGTAGCAAGAACATAGTTTATCCAATCGTAATGTAAGCAAAAATGTCGGCATTTCTGTTTGTGGGACAGTTAAAATGGCATTGACGTTCATAAATCCATTCTTGATATTTTTTTGAAGCTGTGGTAATTTAGTGGTAAGACTGTAGGACTGCTTAAATCAAATGTCTCGAGTTCGATTCCTATGGTGAACCCCAACTTTTCAAATGTTGTGTGTGGTTTAGACATAAATATCAACCTAAAGGGAAACTATTTCGCCTAAAAAAAGAGCACACACAAATTGCAAAGAGGAAACAAGTAAACAAAAACAAAAGCTTTCACGTACAGATGCGGGCTTAGCCAGAATTGATCAGCGATGAGGTAAAATCTAAGTGACCTCTGGCCAACCGTAAATGTTATCAGCTGATGTCCTTACGCCCCGCGCATACAAATGCGACACACCCGCACTGTACATGCGTCAACGTTATGCTACTTTTATAGTGCGATAAAAAACGCATCAAAATACTTTAGGAAATATTCCGAATACATAGTAATAAAAGGTAGAAATTAGAAAAATCTCGGCTTATGAGTGTATGGACGTAATTTCCAATATTATTGTTGTGGTAGATCAGTTTTTGTTTTAACAAACTCTCTGTATAACAAGGATGATCTAAATTAGAAACAGTATTTGTGGAAGAGTGAGTGTTATTGGCAATATGTCAAACTTAAACAAGTGAAATAACATAATAATCCACCCCTAAGACGACCCCTTCCAAAATAACTTCTTTGGTATTAAAAAAATACTTACCTTAAAGTATTGCATAGATATCGCATTGTTTTAGCCAATCTCAGTCGCATTTCGAGAGAAAACTATGCTGATTATGAAATACTTGCTATCTGTAATAAACATTAGACACAAATTAGCATTTTGATTAAGCCATAACTAACAGAACTAAGTTCGAAAACAATTAATAATATCAAATGCAGTCGCACCGTGAGAACTCAAACCTAAAATCAATTTGCGTTACTGTAACTATGCATATTACTTTGGCCGCTGTCCTCGTCTTAAAAAAAATCACACACGGTATTATGGGGCACAGTTTTTGTAGTCACCCCTCAATTTTTTACTTATTCAAATCGCAAGTAACTTTACCCTCAAGTTTTTTAAGGCAAACAATAGCTTCTATTCTTTGGCCGAGTAATTTATTTTTTCTAACGGTCCAAGATGGCCTCGGGTCATAGGTGAGGCTCAGGATAGTTCTCAGGACGCTTTTTTAAAGTTTCTTTTATCATTTTGCACATCTGCCAAATCTTCGTTGTAAAAAGATGTGGAGATTCGCGTGGGAAATAGATTTTGCGCATCTGTAGTTTTTGGTTTGTGTATTGATCTGTGATTAATAGGAGTGTAATGTAAGTGGAGTGTAATTTTGTCGAGTATTTTTAGTTACGAAATAAAAAATAATTAAATCCAGACAATATTTTAACTTACTTCAGATTATTAATATTACCTTTGCTATACGAAAGTTGCACCGATAGAGTATGTAAAAGCGTAACGGCATTAGAGCGCAATCAGCGTGCACGGCCGCCTCCCCCGCCACCCGCCGACCGACTAAAACAAAAACGCATTGTCCCATGACGTCACGGCGATAACTCATTTACGACTACCCGCATGTCGGTGAAAGAGGACAATATGAGGACAATCGATAATGCTAAACGCGAACACGTGTGCCGCGGACTGTGAGCGATCCCATTGTTTTTGTGTTACAATCGCGGTGAACTTTAGAACGGTGTTTAGCGTATATTTTATTTTATACATCAAATATTCTGTTAGTTATTTCCTCCATGCATACTTCTTTAGGACAAGATTTTGTACAATGAGTTTCGCCCAAAGGTTTAAGTTGTCAGCTGACGTACAGTAGCTAGAGGCTTCAACTTTATATCAACAAAAATGTTTGATTGGGTGCATCTAAAAAACGCATCTTCCTGATACAACAAAAGACCAGGCCAAGCGTTACACATGTCTAAAGAATAGCCATGAACTATCCCAAAGGATTAACCAGACCTCTTCTTAACAATGACTACTGCAGATTTTTTATACATTTTTTTGCTTCCAACACCTGGTCGCCGATTTTTTAGCTATGTAATATCCCAGAGATAAAGCCAGTCAGATAAAAAATGGACGGCGAATCTTCGAAAGGAGTCGGTATATGGACGGGGACTTTCAAAGGGTGCGAATTTTAAATTGAATTTGATAAGTCTTTGAAAAGGTCCGAACAAAAATGGTTTTGATTTGTGGGGTTAGAGATAAGATAGCGATATTGTTATGAATTGAACCGACTGGGTTTGACTTAGGGAAAATGTATTATTATTTAATGTGTTATTGAGACTTCAATATTTAAAGATACTTCATCTATATTTTTTCTGCTCGTACCGAAATTTTCTGGAGGAAAATCTTCTTTATTCGTCTATCTTATCAAAAGAACATGATGTTCTAAATATGTAGAGACATTTCCTACTTTTTTGTCGTTTTGGACAATTTCCTACAATCGCAAGACTAAAAAAGTGTAGAGTTCTTTACATGAGAACTGCAATATTCCTAATATATTTATGAATATTATTAAAACATGCTATACAAAACATTTTTACAATGGTCAAACTAACAACCAACGACATCTAAGAAACTCTACCCCAAAAAATTTGAATGACATACAAAAAAAATAATCGTCGTGCGAATCCAAGCATTAATATTCAATAGTTCGTTACATCAATACCGTATCTAACACTGGCCAAACAACTCATGGTGACTGTCCCCATGAACAAAAAACGTTACCCCACGTTTTTTTTAACCCTTTGCATATCCTGTGTCATGCGCATATTCATGTGTGCATTACTAGTCAAATTTAAATAATTTATGTCTTAGGTCCGTTAGATGTTTGCATCTGTCCATGGGTTTAGTGTTATGTGAGATTTATGTAATAAACGTGATTATAGGGGCTTGATTTTAAAAGGATTTTAATGTAATTAAGAGTTTTTTGTTGCTGTGTTGGTTAGCAAGTTTGTTTGAATTTATGAACGTTGCTGGTTTGGCCTAAAGTATCCAAGGTGCACGTTTAGTTCTATGTCAGATTTGACGAGAAAATCAATTTATGATTTAATATTTCGTATTTATCTCTTTTCCCTTGTGTTTTATAAAGGTTCATATAATATAGCTACCAACAGTAACTGTATCGGTCTTCTACAGCTACTAACAGTTACAGCTCATGAAATTATCCTAACCTCCTAACGGTATTTTTTAACTCCACTTATTCAAGTATATTTAATTCTGTATCTGGAACAATACTCTACATTTTAATACTAGACGCCTTTCTTTTAACTCTTTCTTTTTTTCTGAGCATAATGTTAAGTAAATCTTCTCTTGAGTCTTTTGCAACTTTTATATGAAGTAACACCTTCACACCTAAGCGACAATGATACTTAAAATGTGTAATAAAGAACAAAGATAATATTTTAATATCGACTAGACGAGCCAATTGACGCGCTGAAAGTGAAAGGGATGCGCCATTGTTCGTTCGATTGTCGATGTCGAGTAAAGATCGTGTCATTCTCATTGTAGTGACGAAATAGAGCAATATCGATAGAGAACGCCCTCGTAGGAGTGTTTGTATCGAGTTGGGATGATCTAACGGTTTGTTAATGGCTGATCTTTGAAACTGCTGAAATGATTGTGTGTGGTGCTAAGAATTAAGATGGCCTTATTGCTGATTTGCTACGTCAATAGTCTTTTTTAGTTTTAAGAATTACGAGTATCAATTAAAATAAAAAATATATTTGAACAGTTACAATACCTCTTATTAGGTACTATTACTATTAATTTGGACTTATATACTAAAAATAAAGAGTATAAAAACAGTCTACATAAATAAAGTGAAAGTCTTGTTCTTCTTCTTATTTTACACCTTCAAGCTCACCTTACAAAAAAAAAAAAAATTTCATCTATTCTTAAAAACATTAAACACACCAGAAATGCAACTACATTTATAACTAGTGTAAACTAAAACAAAACTACAAAAATGTCAAAAGCTGCCTTATTAAATGTAATTACAATGTTAAACCCATAAATCTGCTCTAAAACAAAATTAACCGCTTGTCCCAAAGCCCAGTTAGTAACGATAACAGCCCGTGTTTTTTTACCTTTTTTCTTTTGTTTCTACACACCCCTTTAATTTTTTATTTCACTCTCAGTGGCTCACCCTATGTTTTTCAGACACTTTTTATGCACATTGGCCGTATTTTTGTCATCTAGTTTATATTAAATTACCGTTTTTATAACGTAATGAATATGCGGGTTGCTATTAATGTTATGCATATGTAAACTGATGAGAATGAGTGACTATTAACGCTGAGGTTTTAACGGTCGTGAGGGATTTTTTTGCGAGATTTTTAATGGGTTGTTTTACTTTTGATTTATTTTGTAAAATGATATTGAGGAAATAAATGTAATGTAATATGATTTATACATGATTCAAACCGAGTGAATAAAGAGTATTTTTTACAGTAAAAAGCTAGGCGGTAAATAAAAATTAAAGGGCCTATACATAAAAGTCCTTGCATAATACAAAAATTAAATGGACTCTACAAAAATATGAAAGCAATAAAGAGCCAACAAGTTTTTAAAAATTACCAAATCAAAGGCAGTCGTACGTGAAATCAACAATGACGATCGCGGATGTATCTACCCACAGATCAGAATCCTGCGTGAGAAAACTTAAAAAACTCGCTCGCACATAAAAAAAACGCACTTACACTTAGACAATTATCAAAACCCTCGGAGATGTCCCTTGTACAATAGTTTATGCACCTTGGATATTTCGATATCTCTTAAAAAATGCGCATATGTTTTTATAAACATCTCTCTCAGGATGTCAGAAAAAATCCGTGGGGTGCAGTCGGGTCTAGTGTGGTACTTACGGACGTGGGGGCAGTGGTGCTCAAAGTTTATGTTGAGAACTATTTTTTGATGCAGATGTTGGTCAATTTATAAACTTGTAGATTGGTATATGGATATATGTATAAAAAAATACTGTTATTGGATTTTTTAATTGTAATTAAACAATTTAATTGCATTGTTTCTTATATGTGTTACAGTATTCTTAGGTAAAGACTAAAATGAAATTAAATGGCTTTTTGTAAAAATTGGTAGAAAATTTAAAATTTTGATCTGAATCTTACTGAAATGTAGTCCTTTCATTTTCCGTTGAAAAAATTGAAAATATAACAGTAATCAAAAAGAAAATGTGTTTTAAATAGACATGTAATTATTAGAAAATTAAATGTTGAGAAACTATGTCTTGGTCCTCATTTTGATTCGGTGTTTGATGAAATTTCTCTGGTTGGAGATTCGTGTTTTAAGTTTTTTTAGACGGAAGCGTAGACGGTTTCCGCCCGTTTTTTATTAGATTTTTGAAGAGATCCGTTAGTGTAATTTAATTAGAGCTATGCTAGATAAAATCGTGATGTGGCTAATTTGTATCGAACCTTTTTGTCATTCAATATAAATAACATTTGATTATTTGTTATTAATATATATTGTATGTAATGTTGTAAGGTAGGACTTACATTAACAATTAAAATAGTTTCGCAAGTTACAACTCTCTTTCAAAGATGGCTATTTTTGACCGTTTCCTATATTTAGAAAACTATATTGTTATCCTGTCTTATTTTCCAGCCATAAAAAATCTAACAACTGACATGACTTTGACTTAAAAGTATGAACAAAAAAGTTCATTAGGCTTCGACCCAATTTTTTAACAGCGAACGTCAAAGTTTATAAATCTTTCATATAAATATCCGTCCATAAAGTTTCTTGTATGTCACCTTACATATTTACACTTACCGTTTCCTGCCCTTTTTAAGAATGTTCCCACAACCATCCTTGTTTTTTATCTTTTTTTTCATGTAGATTAGAATTAACGGTAAAATCTCTCCCCTAAGGATACTTTAATTTATTTCTTTGGCAACACAATGAGAGATGCGGTTCTTCTTTGTTTGTGAATGTCATGGTGTTAAAAAACTGCAAGAGATTTGCAGTACGAGTTTTTTTTTACCTTCGCTAGTAGATACTGTTATTGTTCATTGATTGATAGATTGTTTTTTTATGTATAAAAAATAATACTCGATGGAAAGTGTATCGAGAATCTTCTGTGTTTTATAAGTATTTCTAGTAACCTGAAATAAAAAATGTAAAGTTCAGCGAAAGTACAAAAATTAAGAACTAAATATTAATAATAAGTAGATTTTTTTAGTCTAATTTGCAGGTTATTTTTTAATTCAATGCTGAAAAGGGATAATACTAAAAAAAAGTTACGACAGACCTAAAAAGTAGGGTATTATAATGCTTATATTTTTTGCAAAAACATTGACTGCAAAAAAGTGCAACCGAAAGATATAAATAACAATGCAATTATTTTTTGTGACAGCCGTATTACGAGACGTTGTTTCTGCAAACAATGAATCTGCATAAAAAAGTATTAAAGTTCAAACCCCAAAGAGTTCTTCAAATTAAACCGTCATTAGAAATTTTCTAGAAAAAAAACATGCACTAACGTGAGAAAATTAAACTTGTTTTTTTTTGTACAAAAAATGGCAACACAATGTCGCGACCGTTGCAAATCATTAGCATACGTTTTTTATTGCATACGAAATTCAAATTTTATATCGCGTACTGCACTGGCAGGCTATAATTATAGTAAAAAAGGTTGCTACCTATTTTGTAAGGGCCTTTATCTGTCGGTCAGGTAAAGTGCGTAAGTGTCGGATACAACAATGTGCCCCGGATTTCCTCTCTTTAATACGAGAATAGGCCGTTGCCTCACGTGCAGATTTTGAATACAAGTCCGTCAATTTTCCAAGGGCGTGATTGATTTTAGAGATAGTCTTGAGTTTTTATCGATTGAATCAATTCACCGGAACTATAATTATTGACAGCGTTTTCGATCGATTGTCGCTTAAATTTGATCTCTATAATTATGTGAGGCAAACGAGAACTTAATATTAATTCACTAAATCATTTACAACGATTACAAAAGTTAGCGTCAAAAATTAATTAAGTGATGTAATTAAATAAAAACGACAAAGCGCAATAAAGTCAACAAAAGCATTCATAAATTGCGGAGATTATGCAACGGCACGGCTTACCGTCCTCTTCCTGGCTTTGGGGCCATAAATTTCATTTAGCTGCAAGGTGGTCTGACAAATTTGCGGTCGTACGACTACTAACTGGCACTTTTACCTTATTAGATACATAGAGTAAAAAATTACACTCAAACGTCGAATGATAAAAGCAGTTAGTCAATGAATACTATAGTATTATTGTAGACTGTGGCTAGTAGCGGTGGGTGTACCATAAAAGTCTTTCTTTAACTAATCTGCTGGTCATAAAAGGGACGGGCGGCCAGTGCTGTGACAAAAAATGTTTGGGACACTGAGCGTTTAGTTTGGACATCGTTTTTTTTTTACTAGGGATGTAATTGCTGTGTAATTCTTTTTCAGAATGGACAAGTCGTTATGTTTTGACGTAGCTGACAATGAAACAGTAGTGGGTCTGATAATAAGATTTGTTGTTGTATTGACAGATTTTTAAACTTGCTTCAAGTGGTGTTTAGTTAAATAATGATCCGTTTTCTTTTGTTTTCGTAAACAGATTTGTTTCTTTCACTTTTTCTTTGTTTTTTTTTTCGGTTTATGACGGCTGTTTGTTTAGAGTTAAGCCGAAGAAAGGGCTCTTCATTTTAAGTTAAAAAAAACTAAGTGTGTCATTCCTACTCATAAAAAAATGCAAGGAAAAGAAGTTTGAGAACTAAGACCGTGATTAATACCTAAAAGTTTCTCATTTCTTCTTACCTACCTATCTCCTTACCCAATACAAATACCAGATTTAATATACCCAAAACACTTGTGGTCAATCCACCATCGATGAAAACAAATATTTTTCCTACAATACGTTACGTACCGCTACGGTTTGCGGTCGTACCTTCGTGAGAACACCATCGTGCACCATGGTTTGATGGTAATTGGTGTCAAGCGACGATGCTGATTGTGCGGTTGGACTGATGAAGTCCGAATGATTGTCTGTTTGAACGTTTGATTGTTTTTCGTAATGGTCGAAAAGGATTTAAACCGTCAAATAAAAAAGAAAATATAAAATTAGGTCGGTCAAACAGTTATTCTGAATTCAAAATTTTAATTAAATAAATCGTTATTCATTTGTTTTCAGTTCTAATTTGGAATTATTCAAAGAATTAAAGGTCTTTTGAATAACGAATAGTTGTTTTTTTAATCAAAACCAGCGTGCAGTGATTTTTTTAAAGTTTTTTTATTGCGAGTCCTGAATTACTACAGTTTTCAGCTTAAATACTAAACTTACAAATATAAGTATAAGTTTTTCTACACGAGAACAGGAATATCAAGCAAAGCCGCAGATCTAAGTAAGCAACTAATAATATTAGTGGTTTCCACAGTATTCAGTATCCGTTAGATTTGTTTGTTTTGATTGTATGCCGTTCATGCCGACTGAGGTGAGAGTTGATAATACCACTGAGGGATACTTACATCTAAGTAGGAATGGTTAATAGAAAATTGCGGGAATATCCGATTGTAATTCTATCTATTATAATTCAATAAGTAGCTAAGGAAATATGTTTGATATCTTTTAATATTTATTATCTATGTAGATGAATATCTATACCAGAAAATGTAGAGAAAGATCTAACTATTCATTGTTTTTATGTATTTTTTTTACAAACAAATCACAGTATATTTTATGTATGTATTTGATTAACAATGTCTATATTCAACCAACTTCTAAAAGTAGAGAAAGTTTGTTTATTTTTTGTAGATCAACTTGAAATTAAAACGTAACAGTCAAACAATTTACATCACTTGAAGTAAACTGTACATTGCTATAATTATCAAAAACACACAAAACACATCAAAATCAGTTCAAATGAAGTAATAATTATAAAAACGCGAATGAAATCACCCAATTTCATCATAATTTGCTTACAAACAAAATGTAGAGTCGCAGTATAAAAATACTTCCTCAACAATAATGCCAGTTTTATCCGAATGTCATAACGTGAGTAATGAGACACGTTGATTGTGTGTGGTCCAAGAGTGACGTCGGCGCCTAATATTTGTACAAGACTTAGATACTGCTGGAAACTACCACAGACTGCGACTGAGATATGAGCGGAGCGGGTTGAAGTATTTAATTTTGAGTGAAGTTATTGCTAGGTTAATAAGTATGATTTTCATGTTTTTTTATTATTTGTATAGGGAATACCTTTACTTGTGATGGTTGGTTGTAGCTTTAAGCCTTATTGGTATTGGCTTGTACTATTAACTGTTAAATTTTGGCTGTTGTTGAAGCGTAGCGGGGTTCGACAATGTGCGAGACGGCGCAGGCGTCTTTTTTGTCTATATATATTATATATTTTTTCTTGGGAAATCATCAGAAAACGCTGCCCGCTGTGGGTGCAGCGGGAGGGAGTGTCAGACTTTTACAGACTAAAACCCCTTATGTTCCTCCTGGAACTCTTTGAGCGCCAGGGTCACGGTAACTCTTACGAACATCCCGCAGCAAGGGGTTCCTAGCTCTAAAATGAACTTAAGGAATTTATCAAATGAAAATCGCTATCACTCATCACCCTACCCTCACCCAAACCATCTCCACGTTTACAGCCTGGCTTTCCATCACCGCAGTGCCCTCGCCTTCGCCGCGGTCACCATATCCTTAACTAAATAACAATGATACCATTCTAATTACTCAGTCCGATGTCATGATAACATTGTTTGTCTTCGAAATCTCGTACTGTTTTCATTTTGTCATCGTGAGGTGTATGGTAATAGCCGCTGTTTTTTGTCGCTTGTATTATTGAGGGAGATGGAAAAGTTGTATGCATATTAAAGAGAAGGAATATGTCTTTAGGGTCTGAAAAGATTTTTGGGTAGGTACACTAGGTCCTAAAATCAGCATGAAATTAACACTCACAAAGATAAATGTATGTATTTTCAAAAATATCTGTTCTTTTGACACTTTTTGCTGGAAAATAGATGAGAAATTTCGTGTGTATTTTTTTCTAATTTTTCCCTTCTCCAGCTCTCCAAAAAACTGTCTTTTTAGATGTACGAGTGCATCCATTTCAAGCCAAAAACTCATAGATTATGTTTGAGCAAGACTTTTGACCACAAAATCAATTACAAGCTCACTTCCAGTGCGTGTTATACAAAGTTTCTATAATTCTATAATTACTACCAAAGGCCTATTTTGGTGTCCTAATCTTCTCTTAGGAACTTAGGACCAAAACGAGTGGAAGATTATGCTCGACTAGTTTCACAAGTGTTTCGCCACAAACGCTCTGTCTTACTCAGTTTTGTTTTAATTTCAATTTGCTTTTCTGTGTCCAGACACGACCTAGTGTAAGGTGGTGTTATACAGGGAGGCTGTACTTCGTCGTTCTTGTGGTTCAAGTAATTCCTTGTAAGATTTGAAAAACAGTGCTTTCTAGTGTTTTTTTAATTAAACTATAGAATTTACTAACGAAGTTCGTACTTCAAAAGACAAGTGATAAAAATTAGATCGGGCTTGATGATGAAGGATCGCATTATGTCGCAATCTATGATAGACACCAGGACCACACCATAGACCTGTAAGTTCCTGTAATCGATAAGACCTGTAATCTTAAGTCTCTACAGTAATTAAAATACTTTGACCAAGTGAACAATGAAAATAATAACATTATTACAGACTTTCTGTAATCACAATTTTAGTTTCGAAGTAAAAAAATTGTTAATAAATATCAGAAGTGTAGTTAAAAGAAAACAAAATGCCAGCAGCTACACCAGTGTGTACTCACCCCAACAAGTTAATATTACAACTTAGGATGGACGCAATTAGCTTGCGGTAAGACTTGCAACACTTGAATTATCCAACAGTCTGCTCATACCCTTACTTCATTACGTCACTCGCCACATTTTTATAATTATAAGTAAATGGCTTTACACATAAATCTCGTAATTTGACTTTGCTTTTTGATTAGATATAAATGAATCATTTGAGATATGCATATTTGGTTGGCTTGTTTTGAAAAGGACTATTTTTATACGTATTGACTTTATGTGTTTTTCAGTGTCAAAGTACAGTACGTGTAATAAAATTACAGGTTTATATAAATAAGTAAATAATTGTGTGGCTTAGTTTTTATTCTATTTGCGTAAGTTGAATTGTTGACGCCATAACTTTTACTACATGATCTATTTTCATTAGGGAATTGGAAATTAAAGAAAGCCACACTTTGGCCTATAATATCTAAATCATCAAGAACTGGGATTTAAAATTTATTGGCACATGAAAGATAAAAAAAAAACAGTGACGAAATTGGTCTTCAATCAATCGCTCTACATACATAAATTTTCAGCTCGTACCAAAAGGACCAAAATGTTATTTGCCAGTAATATATGTATCGGGCACACGGCAAGCCAGGCCGGTTCAAACATGTCCATTATACTCAATGCTCCAATATCCAGTTAATTCTGACTATAATTAGTGTGGAGTCGATTTGCTTAGGAATTTACACGCTGGTTTTGATATACAGCTCGAGTTTGTTCACGAATTGTAGAGTATTAAAGGTCCTTCGTCCTTTCAGAGTTTCTGGTCCTTAAGGACGTAACTACGCAGCCTATTAATTCTAGAACACTCGTCCTACTACCTTACTAATATTATAAATGCGAAAATTTGTAAGAATGAATAGATGTTTGTTACTCTTCCACGCTTAAACGGTTTAACGAGCTGACACCCTGTATTATCGAGAGGGTTACTTTGTACCCGACTGCGTAAAAGAAAATAAACATTTTGTTGTTATAATTGACAACAACACGGGCGAAGCCATGGGAAAAGGCTAGTGATTCCAAGGTAACTTGCTTTGGTAGTAGAAAATGAGCATTCCAAAAAATTACAACTAAGTAACAAAATTAATTCTATCTAGTATCGTCATTTACTTGAAACATATTGAATCTCCTCTCGTAACAGAATAGTTTATAGTTTTCTGCTGAATAAAATGCTAAGTGTTGCCATTACTTGCTTCAATATCATATTATGACGTCACTAAATATTTTATCATCTTTATACTAGGACACAAGGACAGGAAGGCGTCATCATAACAGATGGAAACTAATCGTTAGACGGTCTACAATCATTAATTCACATTGGTGTACGTCCGAGTGAACAATAACACAAAGCACACCCTTTCTAACAAAATTTCTTTTCATAATATTTAACCTTCAACCAATTATCGAACTTAGGTGTTAAGGAATAGGGTTCAGAAACCTGTGAACTGACTTGGTGTTCGCTTGCAGGAGTTTTGTTGACTAGTGTACTAACTTTTGTTGTCGTTGGACCATCATTAGCCGTATTGATGATATATCGACTGTGACGTCAGAGGATAAGTTAATTTTAGTAACAAATCTCATTCCTAATAATATTCGCAATCCGAAGGGAGTTGTATTATCAAATTGAAACGTAACTGTCAAATCGATACGATAAAATTACGAATTGAAGTTCGATCAATCGTGTAAATATATCTGCAAAGAAAACTGTACGTTGCACAATGTGAAATAACACTTACATACAATAGTTGCACGCACAAGTCAAGTGCGAATTTACGACTCAAAAAACCTTTACCAATACAACAATTACAATCGAACTAAATACCCAAAAACTGCTAAAATCCACGATCGCATCATTACATTCGCATACAAAAGTGTTTCTGCAAAAAAAGAAACAACCGTGACGTAGGTGGTCTCGATTTTATAGCGTAAAATAATAAGGGCACCTATGTGTTCCATTCTATATAATAATGGGGGTACTATTTCTGTGGGCAGTGTATTATGGCTAGTCGTAGCTGGGTGGTCGGATTATAACGCAAAGCCGTGGATTAAGCCACATCGACACGTGTGCCTTTCTGTACCTTCGAGTGGCTTTAGGCGGGTGAGCGTGATTGTACCACATGTGGTAAAATACAACTTTGTTTTTATTTTATTTTAATGGCTATTGTTTGTCTCTTTAATAATTAAGGAGTTGTAAATCAATGTTTTTGTTTGCGGTCAGGATGAAAGTTATCCAAAAAGTTTCAACGCAAAGTAAACACAGCTGAAGTTTAAAAAATACGGAAATAGAAAAAGTTTGACCATAATTATAATGCTCATATGTTTGATCTAAGTTGTGGTCTATTGTGACCTCAATAAATATTACCATTTTTTACGGAAACCTCGATAATTTTTATCGCCGAAAATTCAAAGCCCGCTTAACCGCCCACAAATAATTTCGGCTACCGTGAAGCTTTAACATGATTATTTTTTTGTGCATACATGTCACTGGCCTAATAACCCATAACCCTTATAATAAGCTCATAAGGTTGATTTTCTAATGTCAAAGCATTGTACAAAGGACCAATTTAAGTTTGTATTTCATTGCGAAGTCCTTTTCAAAAAGTGAAACGAGCCGCGAAGAATTTCGTTGAAGCTAGCACCCGTGTTTGCTCCGCGGACATCGATTAAAAATGAAATTCCACCGTATCTTGGCCAAATAATGGTATTAAAATCCTACCAGAATAATAGTGTTAAATTTCTGGCGATCCATCTCAAAATATGATGGATCTGTGGATCTGTCGGCGGACTTTTGTTGCAGTTTTTTTTCTATAATATTTGGAAGACGTACGTGCACCGCCAAAGCGATTACTTACATATTTATTGTAAGTGTACTCAAGTCGGTTTCTATGAGTGATAATATCGAAAATATGTGATGATGCCAAAAATTTTGGGATGCGCACGGTAGCGGTCTTTTTGACGGGTATAAGGGCCAAGACCATTACTGCTGGTTGTTGAGTTGAGGTTAAATTTCAAAGAGATTGTAAAAAAAACAAAGTAAATAGAAGGCTAATAACAATAAAAGTGCATATTATTTTTAGGAGACACTTTAGAACACTACAAGGCTAAACATAAAGTAACATCTAATTATAAGTCTACAATAGTCACATCTTGTTATACTGCTCATAAACATTATTAGACACATCTCGCCTTGTAGGACAAGGGTCTTTCAAGACGAGTTCCCAAAGAATTTCCAAAGACCGGCCAATTTTACAATCAAACCCAAACCACGAAAGTTTACCGGGCGGGTCAACCACAATCCCTTGGTAATCACAGTCTGTGGTCATGAACGTGGTCTGGTGTTGTGTTATGACACATTATCGCGCATGCGTTGACAGGCCCGCGCAATTTGCAATTAGCTATGGAAATAACACGTGCTCTGGTACGGTCAACTTAGGGAGGTGATCTCACGATAGACGTAGGTAAATGTTATAGACGGAGAATCTTTTGAACCATCTGTAATCTGCATGGTAATGTAGCCTTAGAACAGCCCATCTTAAGTGGCCTTTTGTTTTGTGTCTTTTCGGAAAAACTGTTTGACAAAAAAGTTATTTTTCTCGTTGTTTTGCAAAGGCCTCCTCCAGATCCTACCATGTTTTCTGTCCTGCGCCACCTCAAACCAGCCCAACCAACCAGACTTAATTAATTTAATTGTGTACGTGTTCATACATTAAACTTACTGTATGTTGTAAAATCCACACATTATAATTTAACAAAAAACACACTTTTTGACTTTCATTGACATTGTTTTAATGTAAAAACTACCGTACAAAACAAAACAGAATGTATTTGTTGTAAACATCGATATTTACAAAGCTCATCCTTATGCAGTAGAGGCGAGGTGTCTCGTGTTCACGAAATAGGTGATCATTATGTAATTCACAGGGCCTTAGACCCGTTCTGAGAACCGAGGGTCATAGGAAGTGGTGGATAGGACCATATATGTATAGAACACGGCTTTGTGATGATAGTCTGTCTGTCAGTTTGTGGAACAAGAAGTTTGGTGGATACTTTTGAAATGCAAGTGGAAAAGAAACTAGAATTTATTTTATTAATATGTATGATTGAATGTTTAAAAACTATGTAGCAACGCAGAGATTTTTGTTAGGGCTAAAATATGGTTATGCACTCAAAACTCAATTCTTTATTAGCATTTCATATGTCATACAGGTGGTACATTTTAGTCTATAATCATTATGGACCCTATAGGGCACAGCTTAAAGATGTATGATAAGCTTACGAAGAATTAATCTTATCATTACGTACTGAAAGATTGTATCGATAAGTCTAGCTTTCGGCACACTTCATCGATAAAAGCTTAATTACTTGTCTCATTATTACAACAAAGTTGAAACACCCTTTCTTCATAAAATGCCTTACATACTCAAAACTACCATTTATTTATAACTTCTTTAGTAAACACACTGTATTCAGTCCCCGGCTATCTTCGACCGGTATTTTTATCGTTCGACAAATTAATTACCGGTCTAACACCGTATCGGTATCATTAGTACCATATTAGTGCCATATTGGTGTCGCTCTCTTCATTTCAGGTGCCCTTATCTTATCTAAAGAGGACGTGCGGGTGGTATATAGGCTGCTTCATTATTGCTAACCGTTCTTTTACTAAACAATCAATTTTGAACTCTAAACTTAAGAATCTACAGTACAAATTCATTTGTTTTTGAGCGTTTTTTTCTAAGAATTTTCTCAAATCGATTGACAAAGAAATATCAACTCTACCTTTCAGATTCAAAGTTGGTTTTTGCTTGTACTTAAGTGGATTTTCCGGTAGTTTTACAACGCGACTGGTGTCAAACGACAATGGGCAACTTGTTCCCTGATAGGCATGTAAATAAGTATGTAGATGGATGACTGGTCACCGACCAGTTTGTTTGCCGTCTAGATAACGAATTGGTGTACTTTACGTAGCTGAAAGGTTACTGGAGGTCATGTGTTAACAGACAGAACCTGCTCCTGATAAGGTAATTGCATTTGTTTTTTTGAAGAAATGGAAGTACTTTGCAAGTAAATTTGTAATTATTTATCAATTTCTTTTGTTTTTCGAGTTGAATATGGAATTTAGTTGTGTAGTGACTAGTGTCGTTTTTAAAGTTGATTTTAGAAAGAAAAGTTTTTTTTTTAAATCGATAATGCATGAAATTTTGTATTGTGTAACTACTCAACTTCTTGTAATTGTACTTATTAATAGAGCAAATCAGCTTTATTTTAATTTTAGTCAAAAATATTTGCGTGATTTAATTTGTTTTCATATTTTGACGTTTTGTCTTTGATTTGAATTTTATTTTACTGTTTTTATTACTAGGCGAAGCCATTCTTAAAAATGATACTTACTTGTTTTTAAACAAATTTAAAAATACCAATAATTATATGTATTTTTTAACAACATGATATTGTTATAAAGCTGTACGAATATTCCTGATATCCCATTACTTTCGCATTTCGTTTAATCTCCCATTTGTGACATAAATAAAGGTCTAATATCCAATATCCGAAGTCACCAGAACCACAAAGATTCGTATCATAACAACCAAGTATATCTAATTACATTGCCTATATTATGCAGAATTAATACAAAACACAATCAAAATTCAACTTTATGACCACTGTATAAAGCTTATATTCACGTCAAATCAAAAACAAAAAATCATATATTCTTGATAGGTACCAAAATGTTACGTCACTAATGATGTCACATACGAAATGTTTTGAATTCATTGCGTGTTTCGTTTAGACCTTACAAAACTGTATCCATGTGTGTGCGGTAATGGATGTGATATAGGGTTGTTAAACGTCGGCGGTTGTAGCGGGTAGGATGGGGTCCCAGTCCGTACCATTCGCGACTGACCGTCGTGTGCCCCACGCGACCTTTCACCTTAGGGGACAAGATAATGAAAGCTGTGGAGTAGATAGTTATTTTGTAATAGTTTTCGTACCTAACATATTTTTATCGTACTAAATCAACTCCAAATTTTGATATTTAATTTACGTATACGACCAAGACAATACCATTACATCTATTGCATCGTATAAATACAACATTCCTCAATTACAATGCAGCTCATTACTTATGTACTTTACAACTTTCAAACAGCGCTTTTCTGCATCTTATTGTCTTACTGCATTCGTTTTCATTGTCCTTATAATGAAGTGCAGAGTTTAAAACATCTCAAAAATAAACTACAATAAACTGTAGTCATTTTTTCGATAAGTTTGTAATTATATAAAAAAAGGAAAAACACAACACACAACCGACGGCTCCATAGTTTCCACCTGCCTATAAATCGGTCTCAATATGAATAACTATCAAAGATTATGGTATTGATAAATGAATATACGGCACCAGTCAATTGCAGGGCATGGCGAAAAAAAACTATGAATAATAATCCATATAGTTTTATGGCACAAATCACGGTTCGCTACTAATGGTTGACCATAGGGTCCATACTAGGGTCCGTTTTATTAGATTTTTTCGTCTGACGATTAACGAAACGAGCCTACAGCTTCCGTTGGACAATGTGCCACATAAATTATGTTGGACAAACAGTATCGTTCCGCATTTGATATGCATAGAGATATTCTATGGCCGTCTGTGATGGTTATTGATTTCTCTCTTGGATGTGAACCTTTGGCAAATATTGTTTGACTACATTTCCAAGCGTTGCTAGAATTTACCTGTGAATATTTCATCGGGTAATACTTCTGTGATTTTATCAGTTAACTGTAATAGTAAGTTATAGTGTAGATCTAAACATTACGCAGTTCAATTAAGAAGGTAATTAGCAACTAGCGTAAAGCCACTGCGACAGTAAAGATTAGTCGCCAAATCTGACAACCATTTGTTTGCATTACAAAATAAACCAAAATCTTCACAAGAGGCAGTACATTCTGCAATCGTATACACATTTTCCTTGACGATTATGTAAGTATTATAACTCGTCATAAGTAGGGTACGCAATAAACGTGTGTTTACGATCTTCACAATATTATTATAAGGATTCACGTTAAAGGACATCGTGAGGTTATAAAAGGCACAAACAATTGTGTAATCACACGGACGCGTACAATACAGGAGATAGAAAACGTAAATACTGGTGAAGACAATCAAGAATTAAATAATCATAAAGCATGGCTTTACTGGCCTCTATAAATTACTGCGTTATCACCAGACAAACACAAGAATGACTAAATTAAATAAAACAGTGTGTTATCTGAGAACGTGCAATCAAAACGGACACAGGTCTTGTAAGCAAATATAAAACTGTTAATTAATTATACGTAACTGAGATAATGAGGAATATGAATATAAAAAGACTTGAAAAAGATAATGGAAATGAGGGAAATAACATTTCAGTTCAAAAGACGTATTTCAAGGTGATATTGATAAAGAACAGTGCCAGGAATAGTTTTCTATAAAAGTATGTTTGATAGTAGAACAAATTAAATTTGAAATAGATAGAAAAAGCATTATAGGTAAAAGGGTGGCGGAAAGATGACGTCATAAGGTGCCATTGCGTTTTCTCCTAGTGTAGTCTTAAAATCAGTCACTTTACCAATATCAAAGTCACGGTCTAACTATGATCTAAAAATCAATCTCCCCTATATTACAATAAATCACATTGAACATTCCACTTTATATCATTCTGCGACACAATGTGAAGCGTCTAATTCTAATGCAAACACCACATAGAATATTTACATACCTGCATGTGATAAGGTTGATGTGAACAATCGTAGCCTGTTCCCTACTAAGATAAAGGGATGAAAGATATGATAAAGCCTCCTCAATGTGGTCAAAGGAAACGCCGGTGTTTGTTTTCTCGTGTTTGATTTTACTTTCCTGTCATTAGGTTTTATTGCTCATTTATTTTCTGTTATCTGCCTGGTCTATGTCTAATCAAATGTGTGGCAGTTGACGTAGTTTGTAATACTGGTTTTGTATGCAGATTATCAATTTATAGCTCTTCATGGAACTGCAGTATTTTCTGCGCTTTTCACTATTTAATTATTCGACATTTTCCATTTTGTCAAATCGTTCTGGAAATAGTGCTACAAGGATCTTTTGGCCAATGCTCAGAATCGGAACTATTGTCATACGTGAAAACCATCACTTTTAACTTTTGAGTTGATTCTTGTTGCGAAAATGTACACCGACGCCCTCATATTCCACTTTACATTTAATTATTTTATTACTCTTGATTTTACGAACTTAATTCTTCAAAAAATTTCATATATGCTGTCCTTAAAAAAAGGTTTGTCATGTTTAGATTGAAGGTTAGCTATAAAAAAATGCATAATCAGAAAATAAAAAAGAAACTTTTTAATCTAAAACGAGTATCTCAACAATTGCCTCGTGACATAACAGCAAATCTGTTTGACGCGGAAGTGTTGGACATACAGTAAGCAGTTCTAAGCCAGGGAGCACCGGAGCAATGGTCGCTCAGATAATTTGAGGGGCAGCAAAGCGTTAAGATCGTTAACTTACCCCGCACATGACGTTTGTCATTTGGACGCAGCTAATGCTCGGCAAGAACTGAACCGAAACTGCTGAGCGATTTCTGGTCTTCTTAAATGGCGAGATGGATCTTTTAATGGCTTTGGAAATGACGTTAGATTTTTCGGTCACCTTTGGTAATTTCAATGATTTTTTTCATTCATATTTGTATCAAACTGTTAATAGATTAGGGGGTTCGAAGTAATTAGATAGAAATCAAAAAAAGTAGACGCCTACGAGTTGTTTAAAAATTTTGTAATTTTCTTTTAAGTGCAAATAGCCAGTTGGTATGCAGTTATGGGTTGCGAAAACTTAATACGATGGGAGACTCATAGCTCCAATTTTTTCCTGATTCTATTATTATTATGTTGTGTGGCAGCCCTGCCACGTGTAGGAGAGGACACACTACCTACATGACCGGTGACCACGCGCTCAATCACTAAAAGCCGTGACGACGTTTAAGAAGCAGCTTTCAAACTATTTGGACAATGGTATGGTGCCTAAAATGTAGCTCGAAACAGTTCTGTAAAATAAATGATTTTAGTTCTTTAGAAGTATAAGTATTGTATTGACAATTGGTAGTAAATATTTTAATGTCTACAGTGCAGTATTAGAAAATAATAAATTACAATAACTCATTAGGGTCTTGCAAAACAGTGTAGGTATACGATAAGGTATAAAATAAGAATATTGTTTCCGATACACTCGTTCAGCTAAAATTATCATCGGACTACATTTTAAACCAAATCATCTTTCTCTGCCAATTTTAATCAATATTTTCACTTAATTTAGAAGATTGACATTGTCCAAGTTAAAACAATTTTAAAAGTAAATCTTTTACCATTGTCCAAACAAGTAACTTCGCATACACCTCAGCAGCATTTTAATTCACTACAGAACACGCCAGTAAATTGGAAGATCGTAAAACCGTACGGTATCAAAGATTAGTTCGCCCAGCGGTGTGCAGGGGGCGCATCCGTCCACTCAAGTTCAGCATTCACCTGTCATATTTGCGTGACAACTCCTAATTTTGCTAGTCTATATTAAGTTTATGGTTCGCTGCCAGAAAATATTAGGAAATTTGGATCGGAAAGTGAGAGGCAAACAATTTATTTGTATTTGCCTAAAATAACCTTACCTTGGTTTCGACAGTTTCCTTCTTATGTCAATAAGTGCATGGAGTTTTTAGAGCATATCTTGTTTAAGACTCGTCACAAATTTTACTGAATCTTATACTGTTGAAACATTTATCATTTGATAGTCTTTTGTTTTGTCCATTATGAAGTTTGTCCCCGATTGGTGGATTCCAATGTCATCACGTCATCAATCACCAATCAGGAGCGAGTATTTGACAGCTCAAAACGCAATAACGTCGGTCATAACATCCACATTCTAACATAAAAACTTGAAGTCTTTAATTTCTTCTATTACCGTCAGGTGGTCTCTATTAATAAAAAGCCTTATGTGGGAGGCACGTGGTATAGTTTTTATAGTTAAAGGCTTAACAGGATGTTAGGGAAAAAATCGGTCAATAGGTTACTGGCATGAATGAGGTACCGTATGTTATTCATTTTGTAAATTACTTGTAATAACCATCCCTTGTTGTTGACGCATTTTTTAATATTTTTTATGTAACTTTGAAAAATGCTCTTTGTCGTACATACAGCCTGTGTTAAAATGCTTATGATTTATAAAACTGTTTTGTTTCATTATTATGCTCAGAGATCAGTAAATTGATTGGTAGAATAACAACAAATTGTATTAATAATTATTTGCGAACTGCTGAACTGTTTGACATAACAAGTACAAGGGGCTTGACGGATCCCAGCACACTTTTTTAGCACTGTTCCTCTTTACAATAATTGTATTAAAAAAGTTGTCTCTCATGGCTTGAACCGAGTTAAAAAATTACCTGTAAATTACCATATAACGAGTATATCCTATCTCGGTATCGCTGTTAAAAAAAACTTTAGAGGGTGCAAATTTTGCATACTTTTTTGCGACAGTTATCAATCAAAGAGGTTTTTTACCATTTTTTTTCTATTGCCTCATTGGGATTTACTTACCGTGTAATTTACAACTTCGTTTGTTAATAAAAAACAAAACGAGTTTCTTGAATAACAACTTTTTCTATAAAGCTTTGTTTGGTTTAAAGTTCGTTACAGTTTTTTTTTACTTAGCACATTATTATTATTAGTTTTACTAGGCAAAGCTAGATTTTAAGCTTACGTTTTAAAAACGTTACTTTTCAATTTACCATCCAGCATAATTTACGTTAAGATTGGAGGCCCTATCAGAACAGTTTTCCCAAGAGATTGATATACTGAATTTCTTAGTCCAAGCTTAATATCTGCCCTAGCAAGGACACTAACTCGTCTGATTTTAGTTTTTCATCCTGAACAACATATTTTTTTTCTTAGCCTGTACTGTCTCACTGCTTTGCAAAGGCCTCCCGCAATTCCTTCCACGATTTTCTTTCACAATTTATTAGGAACAGTTTGTACCTACCTACTCCCATAAATAGCATTAAAGCCTTCACTTCCTCTTTCCTATTACCTTGACATTAATAACTGCATTCTACTACCCATAACAATAACTGCGTGCGAAAACCAAATAAAACCTCTAACGCTAAACTATCTTTTAGGTTGATATTCCGTGTTTATTGGACTTGCCTTGCTAAATAATTTCTTATGATAGGAAGTCACTTTTGTCGCGCATTGCGTAGTTGTGACTTGTTCATTTTTTAGTTAAATTTTGATGGTAAAGAGTCATTTTACACATCTTGGTGTGGTAGGTACATAATAATTTTCATTTTTATCACATTGGAACTTGTGATCAGTAAACAAAAAAATGCTTTTTGTGAAACCTTGTGATATAAATATAATATTTTTTTAGAATTAATGTTTAGAATTAACCTAGATACAAAAAAGGATTATTAAATGACCTTAATATAACTCAACTTATGATGATCAAGTAGCCGTGAGCCCTGTGTCACGTTCGTGTCGTGATGGGCGGGCGGGCTAGGGCGGCTAGGGCGGGTAGGGCGGGAATAGCCACAGGCCACGCTCGCCGGCGCCGTCGCCGCCCCGCCTCGCGCGGACACCCCCCTGCTACGTGTTACGTTCTAAGACATGTGTCAGATACTGTACGTAGGTCGTAGAGGTTTGTAGTTTTGCGGGTATCGAACATGGGACACTCAATGTAGATGTAAATGTTTTTTACTACCAGGTTATGGTTTCTCAATCATTTTCATTATTTTGATGATACTTTTCAAAATTTCGTACCCGAAGGCCTTAGCTTTGTCTTTAGCTAATATTCAGTCAATTTTATCTGAACTTTTGGAAACCGAAAATAAAAAAAAAATCTGCAGAGGATATCAGATATCTCGAGACTAAAACACTGTGTCCCGTGTGTACAAGACCACCACAATATCGATTAGCCACTGGGCTAAACAGTAGCCCGTACAGGGCGGAGCTGTCCGTGCCACGTCGCGTGACCTTTGCCCACGGTGTGAGATAGCTTGCTTCTAGTATTGCCTCCTTGATGATGATGATGTCCGGACCGATTTCGGCCACGGTGGCCAGTGTTACTATGACACCAACCAGCTACACGGGACATAATTATACACTCTCTACTCCTTTATTCTCATAGCCAGATGGGACGGCAATCCGACACGACCGGTGAGAGATCAAGCAGGACTCACATTTTTACGTGCCTTCCGAAACACGGAAGCTTTATTATTATTGGTAAAGCGGACACAACATTTGAAAAGTCAATGCACGTTGTGGGGATCGAACTCAAGACCTTTGACTTGGTAGTTCTGCGGTTACCACTAGGCTATCACAGTTTCGAAGTTGGCACCATATCTCAAGACTAAAGTGGTCTCCCCCTACAAAAATACCACGGTATCGATCAGCTGCTGGGCTAGGCAGTAGCCGCTGCGGGGCGGCGCTGTCCGTGCCACGCCGCGTGACCTCTAGCCTCTGCCCATAGCGTGGTGTGCTCGACGGAATACGGTGCGCCGTTTTGTGTGGTATATTAAAATATGGATGGTTGTTCGTAATGAATGAGATACCTGTGTAGTTTTATTCAATATAGCTATGTAGCAATGTAGCAGGCTTTACAGTCTAAATAGGTATGTAATTTTTATGTTTTGAGGCGTCGTTAGGTTTTGCTGTGTACTGTGTATGCTGGTTTTTGATTCCTGGTGTTTAATAAAATACTTTATCTGATAGTTCTTGTCCAATTTCGAGAAGAAAATTAAAAAGGTAAATACCTTATATCATATTATTAAATACTTTATGTTTTGAGCCTTTTGGTATTGCACCATATTCCTTCGTATACACTATAGCACCGTTTGCGGCGTGTCGCACGGAACGTTCCGATAAATACAAAAGCAAATGGCTCAGTGAGTCACGAAGGTCGCGAGGATGACATGCAACCCCTACCAAAATATACCAATTGGAAAAATGACGGCAAAGTTGCATAAATCTTCGGTAATTTGTGCAGGACTTGCTGCTGAACTGTCCAAAGTACTGTTTCGTGAGCAAAGTTAATTGCGATAAAGTTTGTAACTACATGGGTTAGCGGTCCGAAAGATTTGTATTTTCTTTGTTTTCCTGTACTGTCTTCTACTAACGATAGATATAGTTCGCTGGTTTTCAATGTTTGGCTTTCGCAAAATTTACATCATCGCATATTTGCACCAATAGAGTTCTACTCATTTGTTTCTTCTGTCGACCTATTCTGTAAAAAAAAAATAGAGAAATTAGTCAGACTTAAAGCTGGTAGGTTTTTTAGTTTCTGCTAGTTTTTCATCCTCTGCTTTATGTCTAACGTCTCAATTTGATGGATACGCGTGTATATTCTCCTTCCACAGTTTCAAGGATCTAAAATCAAATCACGTATTAATTTTTAATTTAAATTTACAGTAACAGCTACCTGTTCTTTAAAAAAACAGTTGCCAAATAAACAACTTTGTAGTAAATAAAAATTTATAATAAGCTGCTTTTATCTTTCATCGAAGACATAAACCTCAAGGATGACCGTGTAAGATTGGAGAGATAAAAAAGGACAAAGCCGAACAAATATATAATTTGTTGCTACCAACCGAACGCCCATAATTTATCGGTGATTTTTTTTGGGTATAATGGCCAACATACAAACATTTGCATTGGGTAATAGGTTGTTGGTCCGAATTGGGATTTATAAATTAGAAATTGGACTTTTACGAGAAAATGCAAAATTCATTTTTGACTGTTACTTATTATTTGTTGTGCTGTGTATAATATTATTATTACGGCGCAGCATGTCTTCTTCTTCCATGCGTTCCTATCTTTAAAACATAAAAAGACTCACCTGAGTCCACAGACAAACTGTTTAGAACAGTTTTGTGGACCTATATATTAAGCTAAGGTTAAGTTACTCTGTAATAATAATAAATTAATAAAATAATAAATCTGATGTCATCTCGCAAGTAACACTCTTTGCAGCTATATCATCTTTCACACAACACATCCATCGTTTCTTTGGTCATCCTCTTCCCCTATATCCATCCACATTCATGTCCAGCACCTTTCTTACCATGTATCCTCACGATCACGATCCTCTTTTCTCCGCATGACATGTCCATATCTTGTTCATGCAACTGTCACTAAAACCCTTTGCCTTGTAGTGGATATTACAATTTAAAACCGTGAACAGTTACGTTAGCAGTATTAGTTACGAACAGGAACTGACCACCTGTTACAAGCCGATGAATCTGCCGTATCAAAATATCGTATGCTTGGTCCATTAATTATAGAGAAATTTATAAATACGGACAAATCATCCTGGTGTTTCTGCGCACTCAAGTAGAGTCAACAAATAAATAGTAAAGTTTGAAAACACAGCGTAAAACGGTATTTAAAAATTTCTGGATAAATTTCTACAATCATTATAAAAAAAAAATAATGAAAATAAATACGATTTCATTCATTTTACAACGAGCAACATTTAACACAAAAGAATTGGTTAAAATTAAACAAGAATGAATAAATGAATTTTATCCAAACATTTTATATTTTAGTTAAAACATCTTTGCTACTAGCTCTTCCAAAATTTAATTACGTTAAACTCTTTCTAATCAACTTCTATTGCAATCCGTACTTGTTCAAGGTTTGGGCACGCACCGTTTTTTGTCGCTAAACGCCAGGCCATCTGGCAAGGGGTTTTTTTTTAAACAAAAAACAGTTGCCTGACCCTTTCTTACCTTAGCTAGCCCACGTTTTTTATTCGAGGACCCCTCACAATATGTTGAATTAGCGTATTAGTAAATTTCTAAAGACTCGATGAAATTTTTGATTGAACCAAACGGATTGTATGGCTGGTAACGGTCTCGTGTTGTGTTGGTTTTTTGTCTCAAATTAGGGATTTAATAACGTGCTGTACACAATTAGGAGGTTTTTGGACAAGAGGTTGCTCACCTGCTTTTTCTGGATAGTTGTTTTCCTGTGTATTGCTTGCATGTCGACGATTATCTTGTAAAATAGATTCGGTCTAAATTGCAAATTGGCTTGGAATTAGATTGTAAAATAAATTATTGACAGGCTACGTATTTGCTTTCTATTGGTCTCTTGACAGAGTCATTATAATTATAATAACCACTGTATGGTCATTGTTTTCTACTTTACATTTCTACTTTTACTATCCTAATTTAGTATAATAATTTTCAACACAAATACCAGATTTACCGATCAACAATTTCATAATCATAATTTCATATGGTCATAATTTCTCTTTACTTTCTTCATTTCTTTTGACATCCAATGAGTGAAAAGCTCAAAATTCAGAATATTGGTTCCTTAAGACGGTTAAAACCGCGTAACACGAACACAAAGCGCACGCGTCAGACATCCAAATACGAATCAAGATTATTAATATATTTTGAAAGGCATCGTTCCCAATTTAAGGGTGTACGCAATCTGTCTTCATAATCAAAGCGACAGCCTGCAGAAATCGTAATTCTCAAGTTCAAAAGCTTGCCGACTGTAGAGCCAATCGAAGTGCTTGACAAGTTCAAAAAAATCCCCGGCTGGCGACCGAATGATTGCGGGAATGAGTGAATGAATGTAATATCGGTATGCGGATCTCTTTATTTATTGTATTAAATACTTTCCACAATAGGTACATGTGGCCTTTTGTTCTGTATGCGGGGGTTGGAATGCGCCGATTTTGCATCACTCTGTCGCGAGGGGGATTGCATGCCGATCGAACTTTTTAATTTTTTGATAAAATTCTTGGCCTTTAAATTAGTCTTAACAGGTTCGAATAAAACTTATGCCCTTCGCGCTCACTCTTAGATCTCAAGTAATATTCGTGTAAATAGTGTATCACGCCATCTTTCTCGGTGTTTATATTTGCAATGATGACTAGTTAAGGCAACATCTCAATTAGAATCACCACTATCCAAAAATACGGTCACCCCTTTTTTATAGACGTTACGTAATCCATATTTCACAAGCTCTCAATAACAAAACACGGACTAATACACCAGTACTTCTTTAAGCACGATATTTGAATTAAACCAATTATAAATCATAGCAAACCATCGTCGTGAATAGCTTCGTCGTACAGTTAAATCCTTTGTGTTAGTTATGAGTTCTCTTCTCTAATCAAATGGGACATTAAAAAGAATTATTACTATATATAGTTGTGACAGCATGAATGGTAAATCCGGAGACTCATGAGAGCGAGGTCTGCTTTGAGAGCGGTGAGCGTAGCGGACAAGCTTGTTTAGTGCACGGATAGACACTGAATTTCAGTAATGTTTTAAAGATTTTTTGGTCAAATAAATCTGAAAAAGAAAATAATTTGTTAGAAACAAATGCCCATCAACTCTACAACAAAAAAATATTTCTCAAGCATTTTATTGCACCCGATGTTTTACAAAGATGTAATTATAATATTTTATCATGGTGAATATCTGTCGCTTTTTTTTTGAATAAACTGAATTCTTTACAAGAAATTGACATCTCTATTTTTAGTAAAATAATAATTTATTTACCTATAAGTAAGCGACTAAATCCCACTTTAGTGTATAATTTTCAACTGTCTCGCTGTCCGCTACCGATGAAGGAGCGCTCTATGTCTACCGAAATAAGTATTTAGTTACAAGTAGTGACAGTATTAACCTACTTCCATTTTTTGGCGTAAATATATTGCTTAAGAGGACGGCACTTCAAAAACTCTGTAATAAGAGGTTAGCAATAATTTCACACACTCCTCACTAGCTACCATTAATAAGGATAGGGTAATTGGATCGCGTCATACTACATTGCCTTTTAAAAGCAAAAATTTGGTAGCCGCAAACTACGACTTCCTATTTTTAAAGTTTAGTCCTTTAAGTTAAGCCTTGTTTTGTATTGCCGTGGAATGCTGGGGGAATGGGGAGGAAAAAGGTACTGTCAGACTCTTACCGACTAGTCCTGAACAGCCATGCAACGTCTCCCGTGTTTGGTCAGTATGCGGCAATGCGTTACGTATTCAATCCAGTTCATCACGTATATGAAGCTAAGCCCTTCTACACACGCAACTAATCAGTAAGCTACTGTAATACCTCAGTAACTAAAACCGGTCGTAACGGGAAAAAGATATCACATAAAAACAATGTCATAAAATAACATATTTCTAAACATGAGTAGGCGCAGCAAGAAGGCTGCGTCACGTTTTTCGCTACCGAAAACAATAATTTCATTGTGTGTACAGTTTTCGTCACTTTCATCTCGGCAGATAAGGTTACGGGTTGGACGCATGCGCGATAAACGTGTGATGGACGATCGCCTTAAATTGTTCTCACGCGTGTCTATAGAAGGTATAGACGCGACTTGTACAAAAATGTCACGTTATTTGTTTCAAACAGCCCGGAAGACAGTTTAATACAGAATTGTTGTGATATAAAAATATTGCGCGACTTCAGAACTTAATTTTCTTAACTCATGATAAAAAAAAACATGATGTCTGTGAACACGGTGTAAATGCCGGATTCCTTGACTAGTCAAAAAAAATGTTTTGATCGTATTAAAAATATGTTTAAATGAAAAAAAAATACAGTACGAGCTTAAATGTAAAAATCCAACGATCAAAAACAATTGAAGATGAATCAAAGCCACTGTATACTTACATCCCAATGTCCGCTCTATCATCTAATAATGCTATAAAGGCGGATACTAACTGATAATGCCGTCTGATGGAGATTGATCGCATCACCGTTGTGTACACACCTTTATGTACGTGCAGTGGGGGTGAGCGGTTACCGGACTTGGTTACGTGAGGTTTTGTATATCTTGATAAGAGGACTGAAAATAATATGTAATCATTTTTACAGGGAATTGTAATTTGGTATACTCGAAAAAAAATTGACAACCATCAAAGACTGTATTGGATAGTAGAGTGGTATAGGGTACCACGCCAATAACCACTATTCGCAACATGTCGCGGGTCCGATCCCTGGGTAGGACAAGAATTTGTGCGTTCCACAATTGCTTCGCGGCCTTCGCCCTTAAGTAACAAATCGTCACGAAGTCAACTAATAAAAATATGACTACATACCCATTTATTTGATGTGCCCAGTTGATTTCGCTGTCAAAATTGAAGTCTTCCAAAGAGTTCTGCATAGACACTTCAGACAACCCATAAAATTACATCAATAACCAGATCTAAACGGTAGGTACATTTCTTGCATCTTCCTATCAAACTTACTTAAACAACCATAACGCAATAAGATCCACAACCCAGTGTCACAAGCCACTTTCCACAATAAGTCACAGAGGTGCGACATCACAGAATTCGGTTAGCGGCGTACAATAAATCGGGCGCGACGTGACCGGCGCAGGAGCACGTGACCATCATGTATGATGCTGTTATTGTTTATTGCACGTTTGAACTGCTTTTAACAAATTAAACGGTAAAGGAGGGATATGTTAAGAAGGGTTTGGCGAATCTCTATGAAAGCGAATAGAGACAACTCTATTTTGCAATTGGTCAAAAAATAAGAGGTAACTTATAAGTACCTCTGTATGTTGATGCGGTGTACAGCATCTTCTTTTCAAGATAATACTTCAATAAAGTCCAAGGTTCGAACTATGTTTATTGTCCACATAAACAGGGTTTATAAGTATCGAAATAGAGATTAACTTAAATCAATATTTATCTTACAACAACCCTTTAAAGCTGTATTTAACCTAATTATCACATCTCAATAACGAATCAAATATTGACGCCTTAACATCACACGTTTATAATTATACAATCTAACGTAACGACCCGCTAATGTAGAACCTAAACTTAATTAATAAACCAAAACCGACCAAACATCCGTTTAAAACCAAACTTAGGACCGTCCACCAAAAAAAGCCACCGAAATCTTTCCCACATGTGGTTACTCCAACCACATAACGATACAACCCGAAGAATCACAATCTATACCGTAGCGTCATTATAATAAGGATCAGAATTCATTTATCGAGTGGCAAATGTAATTTGGTTTGCGACTAGGTTTTTTTAGATGGCCGGATAAATAGGTCGCAGGTTATTTGCCGTTGCAAGGTGCAAGCGTTTCTAACGGAACATTCGGTGCCAAAATAAACTAACCGACAATATTTGACATACTAGTGCTATGGAGATAAAGGAAGCTTTGTTTTTATGCAAGCTGTGTTGGCTGAGAATCGAAATTTGATAGACGCCGTTAGGTGGGACATGAGGGTGTAGTGTTGATTGTCAAGGTCCGTATGGATCTTGTACGTATTTTGTACGCAATTCGTTCCGTTGTAAAGCATTAACAGTATTCCAGTACCAATTCATTTGTTTTTTTACGGCAGTACTAAATTGCAAGACTTAATATTTCAGCGTTTGTTTTTGATGGCATAGAATTGAACCGTTACATAGACAATTACATAAAATGTTATCCAAATTTTCCTTGCACAGTTATTTAAATATTAGAAAAAATGACTTGATCTATCAAACAGTCATTGAAGGTAAGTTCAGCGATTTTTGAAGTCGATAAAAATAATTAATATTATTGTATGAAATAGACCAGTCAATCGATATTATACCATCAGTAGTATTAAATTAAAATAAATTAAACTTTCAAGTTGCTCATCACAAATTTACAACCCACACAGACTAATCAGGTTAGTTGAAAATTGCAAAATTAAAATGACCCTGATATGTTGGAGGTAGGCGTCTGACTAAATGAAGATTACGAATATCTAATTCAGCTTTGTGTAATAACTATAGGTACCTACACCATCTATTACGTTGGTCCTAGCGTAGGATAGATGTTGGTAGGTGATTTGGGCATTGGTTCGATCTTATTATTTAATGATTTTTTATTTCAGGAGCGTAATCTTAGAAAAGTCAGGACAGAAAGACGTGGAAGGATTTGACGGAGGCCTTTGCTGAGGATTTGGACACAATATGTGGGCTAGGGAATAAAAAACTTGTTCGTGGTAATTCGAATCAAGCCTTTCTCTCTATTGAAAATTTACTGAAAATAATGATAATCTATGAAAATTATCTTAATATCACTACATTCTTACCTACAATTGTATAGATAGCCTGGATCCCATCTCATTTCTATCTCATAATATTCTTGAGCATCATGTTGCGGCCAGATTGAGCGCTTATGCTCAAAAGTATGCATTACTGAAAAGCAATACGTCTAAAAAACCTTTACTACCCTTGGAGTAAAGCACAATCATCCTTCCTATAAATCATTTGACCATAGCATTAAAGAGACACCAAAATTATTTCACGTTTAAAATAGCTCTCATTTCTTCTCCAGTCAAGAACAGTATATTATTATAATTATATTATCATCTTATCCCTCGGACCCATACGACAGTCTCGCCGTGCCTCCGTAGACCAAACAGTGTTATAAATAGTATCGTATGTGGACAAAAAACACGAACCGCTCACATGGGCCGACTTTACGCAATATGGTTTTTGACCCTTATAACCGGCGGATATTTGTTTTATCATCGGTTTATCCTGTGGGATTTTGAGGTTTACTAATCAATTTTGAAATTTGTGTGAGAAAATGTTACTTTGACAGTTTTGGTGCCAATTATTCGACCTAAATATATTATGCGACACAATTTTATAAATATCCAGTCCACATTCTTAACGGTACTAAGTGTAAATACGGAAGTATTCAAACTATAAATTCTTGAACAAAGAATAATTAATAAAAGCTAGACCAGCAAAAAGTTTTCCCGCCATCCATCGGTTCCGTGTCATTTCACCTCGGGCCTGCGAACGTAATTACAAACAACTATGTATTACAATATAATTTCATCGTAAAACAAAGATGTACTCCTACGTATGTTTTTTTGCCTACGCTGGGTCAGGGCGGCGCACTGTGTAACGGTGAGGCAAACGCAACGACTTCCAGATGCGTCGGCTAGCGGTATTTCACCGTGATTTTTTGTCCAGAATCTTGTTCATTTGTCACAGTGTGCGGTCGGTTCAGAAACGTAAATAGAGGCGCATGATTTAATTAATTTTAAATTTGAATTTCTCTTTGACTCGTTTTGAAATATCTTTAAAAACAATAAAAATACATATAACTAGTTTTTCTCCTCGAATTTTAATCGAATTTTCCAGTGTCTGTCAAAATGTTTTGTCAAAGCCCACCGAAATCACCAAATGTTTTCCAACGCGTTTCTTAAAGTAAATACAAAACCATACATGATCTAATTAACATTCTTAATACTCAACGAGACTTAATCTCTTAATATTTGACACAGAACGTTTTAATCACTCGACAGTAAAATATTGCGTTATCTTAATGTATAAATAATAGTGCAAGTAGCGGGCATAAGTGCCAAATGTGGCCGTTCTATATTGTAAGTATGACTACATAGGTCGTAAATTTGTTCGCAGTTAGTGACCCATCTGGTCAGAGCCAATAAAAAATGAAGTACTGGTCTTATGTACCATCGTGTACAATGTTGTTACTCCCATAAAAATCTTAGCTTAATATTTTCCTTCTCGTTATTTTTTTTTATCTTTGTATTTTTAGCATAAGCAGTAGCTTTGTTTACAAGTGTTATGTCACGTTTGTGATTGTACTTTTACAATTAGGTAACTTTCAGACATTAAAAATAGTGAATGTACCTAAAAGAAATACAATAACCTGAATGTGTCAAATAGCAGCCTGACAACCCAGTAGTAGCCTACTGATACTACTTAGTGGATATTTAAAAAAATACTTTTCCTATCGTTAACGTTATAATATTAACATTTTCTCGTATATCTCTATAACGGAAACATTGTTACAACCTATATCAAATCAAATCATCAATAAAAAAATCATTACCCTCTTTTCCTCTGCTCCTCTGTAGTAGTCGTTTAATAAATGAATGATTAAAGTACTAATTAGAATAAAGCCACATCTATTAACGACTGTCCAAACGGCCATACGTACGTGAATTCTCATACATACGATGTGGACATCACAGGGTACACGTCCACATGTCCACATGTTCCGAACACGTGTGCGACCCTCACACTACTATTAGAAAGCAAAAGAAATGCGACTCGCTGACAGACTCATCTCCCAATCTCATGTCGGAATAATGAATAGTTTGTGTTGTTTAAGATGTATGTTATATTCAGAAATAAGGTTGGGTAATTTAAATTAATTTGTTATAAGGTAACATTATTACAATACAAATTTTAAGTAGTACGGTTTAATGCTATTTGATTTTTATTATTTTATTAGTAATCCGCCCCAGCTTCGCACGGATGCAATACTGAATTACTGATGTATTATACATAAACCTTTTTTTTCAAACGTCTATAATATAAAACTGCATCAAAATCCATTGCGAAGTTTTAAAGATCTGAGCAAATTTAGAGCTGGAAGCAACTTTGTCGAACATTATTATGTATCTGTTTCATTACTTTGTTTTATAATTAAGGTGCTTACACAAAAAATATGTTTAGGAATGTGTCGAAAGACTTTTCGTAAACACCATATTGTTATTGTTCAATAACATAGTTATTGTTCATAACCGTTGCATTAGGGAATCTCTTTTCAAGTAGTTTGCAGATGATAAACAGATAACTTATCTAAATCTTTTAAATGAAAAATTCGGTGGAATCCATCGGCTTTTCTTTCAGATAGCCAATAGATAATTATCTGAAGATGGCTCAATACGGATGAGACAAACAATATTTTTACATTGTACTATCATATACTAAAATAGACTTGCAATATATCACGAATAAACATCACAGTTAACCCAGCCACTTCTAAAAAATGATAAACACCTATCATTTAATAATAAAAAATACTAACATGATGTCCATCGCTTGACAAAGGCTCGGGGCGTGATACCACGTCCAAAAGGCTACAGCTGAAACATTTGTGACAGGTTCCATATCATAAATCAGTCGGCCTACGTGAGAATCGAAATGCGAGAAATGACCCGAGTTCTGGCGAAGTCAAAACATGAGATTTTTGAGAAAAAAACTGATAAAATATTGCTTAATAATATTTTTTGTTAATACATTTTTTTGAATCATATTTACATGCAATTTACTCGAGACTTCGAGGCGTTTGAGGTCAGCCCTTAGTTGCTGAATAAACAAAATATTGCCACGAATCCGAGTAAAGTAAGTTTCACCAAATTTTGTTCAGTTTTTATTAAAAAAACTGTAATATTTTGTTTTAATCTTAGGCCATTTAAGACAAAAATTAGCATAATAGTAATTATTACATTATGCAAGCATATATTACAAGCGTTCCTATCATAAGCATAGCTTAACAGCCCGTCATAGACCGAAAGACATTAAATTAAACAAAATGCTAGCCAGCCCACATTATCGTCAGCAAAAATCAAAACAACCCCAGCACACATCAGCAGAGCGTTTCAACTGAATTACACTTTTTTGGGACCCAAAATTCTGGTGACACCAAAAAAAGTTTACCGTTATGGACACCATGGTTTGCATAAATCATCTCAAGTGGGAGTCTGCGGTTCAAGGATCCTACCAATATTTCTCAAATTGGTATTATTTCAGTTGTGGAAGCGTGACAGCATACTACACGGCGTAGAGCGGCGTCTCACTTTCGCAATTGCAGTAATATCACTTTGAGAAGTGGTAGGCTCGCAGAAATATAGCGACCTTTTTACAGAGACAGTAATAGAGTCAGAAAGTTTACGGTAAGTCCATCGTGAAGTTTGTGAAGTGATTTCAAGCCCTTAGTTGTACTCTTTGCGTATTTCCAGACTGATTTTTAACACTTAAGTTTGTTATTTTGTGACCGGTGGTTTACAATTTACTTTTCTACAATTTGATTTTGCTGCACTTTCTTACCGCTTATTCTCTTAAATATTATTGTGGACTATTTGTAGAAGCCTACTATAGTTTGTTTAAGGATAATGTAGCTTTCCACACAATTCCTCAACATACGGTACAACAAACGTTCTAAAAGAATTTACCAAATCAAACCAGTACTTTTTGAGATAAGTGCGATTTTCCGAATGAAAGATCTATTTAGTTTTATACTTTACAAGCAACCTATATATAAACTAGATCACCATACAAGTCCCATTTTCTTTTTCTTAGTAACACTTTTTACAAACCACTTAAAACATGAAATGGTTAGTAGGTAAAGGTTTTTTACTGGACGTCCTCTAACTCATTAGAGTGCACAACATGTGTTGCAGATCCTATCATGCGAGCTTGGAGATTAAAAATAATGTTTATAGGCAACGATCGCTTTGTAGCAAAAAACGGTGGGACAAATTCTGAAATGACCGCATCTTTAATTTTGTAGATAGCCGGAGCGGTGAGGAATAGAGCGGCATTTGTTTTTGCCGTTTGCCGATATTTACGTTTTTGGGATAGTGAGGCTAGAACAAAGGTATCTATCTATCTATAACAAATGCGATAACATTCATAAAACAAAATTTCAATTAAACTGTAGAAGTAAACCAAAGATATCGAGTAAAAAACATTTATTTCAAATGAAGCTTTATTTCTTTCTTCTTGCGCATAGACATTTGTTTTCTCAATGGGCATTTATTCCCATAATTTTATATACCTCGTAATTTCATTGAGAATCACTCCTACTACATGAATCTAGAATTTACTAATTTTGTTCATCTTCTTCTTAAAATGTAATATTTGACAGTTTCTTTTATATTTCACAACCTCTACATTTCCTGTGTTTCAAATATCCGTGGTGTGCGGAACTATGTTTCCTGACAAAATATAGTTCCGCTCTACACCATGTCATGTAGTTTGTAGCGTTACTATGTTGCTTGTGAACACAATGCGCATACGCATATGTAAGCATCGCCTACATCAAGTAATATGCCGTTACCCCCAGTTGACTTTCCTATGCGTGAGTACCAACGCCCTAGTTCAAACGTAAGGTCAATTCATGACATGAGGCAAATTTCTTTGTTTTACAAGTATGTACACATAGCAAGATAGGAAGACAAACAGTATTTTTATAAGGGCTAATATTTTTGCCGATAGTACCTATAGATATTGTTGTATTGTTTATTAAGATAAAGGAATCAAGGAAGAGAAACTGTTGTTTTATGTGTGTCAATGGTTAAAAAATTGATCTGACGCGATTAAATACTAGATAAATCGAAAGTTGTTCAATTATCCTGTCATAAGTTTTTTTTTAGATAGTGCCAGTCATCAATAAGTTGATGAGGAATGACTACATTGATAGCCATGTTTGCGGACAATTACCTAACATTCTGCATTTCACTTTAGGTAGGGACAGTGACAAAACCCTATCAAATCGTCGTCATCTCCAAACTGTTTATTGTTTACGCAATTATAATAAAAACTTTATTGTTTACGGTTATTCCAACGAACAGTTTACTACTTTTTAATGTTCAGGTAAATTATGTCAGGCACATTCATCATAAATGTTTATTTTATTCTTCTATCAATCTCGCCATCCATCAACTCTTTCGAAATTTAAAAAATACTGGACAATGGAAAGGTCCATAACACTAAGAAGGTCTATCAAAAGGAGATTAGATCGATAACGGACAATGCCTGTGGGAGTTCAAAAATAGAACATATCAAGAAAAAAACTGAGAAACATGAAACGAGGAATTATTCGCATCGTTTCCCTTGAGATCTTATAAAACCGTTTTTTCGTTGCAAAAAAGCATAAATGAGGGTGGATTTTGAAAAAAGTGGACAAAGGCCGAGGCACAAAGAGGTTTTATTTACGGATTTTTTCGTTCCCGTATAGTTTTTCTATTCACATGCCCACATGTAAGCCTACCTGTGATGTGCTGGCATTTTTATACTTATTATAGAAAGCTCATCATCTATTCATTTGTGAATCACTTTTTTTAGATTTGCTTCGAGATTCGCAAATGTCTGCTATTAATTTACTTACGTTTTTTATTTCACGAAATATAATTGGTTGAAAAAAAGAACTCTACTTTGAAATAATACATATTTTGTATTGTGGTCCATACTGTAAAAAAACGAGATAAACACATTATAACCAGCTTATAAAATAAAACCAATTACAATTATTAAGAAAAAAAAAACGTTAATTGTAGAGTCAGTAAGTAAATCTAAAACAAAACACAATCTAGAGTAGACACGCCTAATTCAAAGCAAATTACCAACACATACCAATAAAGTACAGTCACAGACACAATTGTCACCTCTTTTCTCGAAGCGCGTGTCGCAAGCGACCGAGTGAACACAATAATTTAAGTATGGAACAGGGTGGAGCGGCAACAGATTGCGCGCGTCCGTTAATGACAGGCCGCCGATGCGCGTGTGTCCAGCCCGCGCTCATTCAATGCAAATCTACAACGAGCTCGAACACTTAGACACGACAGAAATACGAAGTCATACAATCATACAAAACAAAACGTGTTCTACATTGTGTAACACTCGTAGTCAAATAGGCTGACTTGATTTAGTCAATTTAATATTATATTTATGGCTCGCAACCCGTCGTGTTTTGTTTCGTTTCACTATTTTATACCTACAACTTCTATTCTTGTTTTACTAGGCTTCGATTCGTGCGTGGACTAGAGTAATATTTTATACTTCCGTAAACAGTGAACACGTAGTAAATGATTGTTGGTTTGTAGAGTCAAGTAGGTAGGTAAAATGTCGTAAGTTTTACACCGTTTTACGAAGATAAACCTCCTTAAAAGGACAATAAACAGGCGGAACGCAGGAGTGTTTCAACGGCATCACTCATCACGACACTATCATACAATCTGAGGAGCTTAAGTTTTAAGATGGAACATGTCTGGTCTATAAAGTTCTGTGGTCTGTATTTCCATACACAATGACCTCTCTCGATGACAGGCCGACTGCCCACGCTCACGCTCATTCTAATCACACCTATCTCAGCGCACGTCCATTCATACATATTTGGACTGATTTTTTATGTTTAATTTTAAACGGTCACGAGTGGGCAGACGTTTTGTTTGTTGTACAACGTGATAAGTTATCGATTGTTGAATTATTCAATTAATCTGTCGGTAAATCGCATTGTTTTATCGCGGTTGTATCGGCAGATATGATAAATGTGGATTTGTGATTACTTACGTCACTGGTTCATCGTTTTGTCTTTTGTTGAATTATCAGTTTCCGGTGTTGATAAAATGGTTGTAAGTTGATAGTTTTCCTTATGCAGATTACCTAGGCACTATATTCTATTTTTCGTCCTATTTTTATTGTAAACCTTATTATCTTCGAAAAAATCGCCTCCTTCTCCAAATAATTTATGATTATAACAATTATGTATTAATTTCCTAACAAAGGGCAAAACATTTTTCATATTTGTCATCGAAAGTAGAGATAGCACGCGCGCAAAGATTTCACCTCACCCAAAACCGGTCATTAACAATGATTAGGTATACTAATAATTCCGATAAAATTAATCAGATAATAATTATAAATAACTTATCATTTCAATAAGCATTACTTTTATTAATTTTGATTGTGAAATACATGCTTATACTCAAGTTTCTTTTAGTCGCGTGATAAGGAGTGGCCGAAATTATCACTTTTACTAGACATAAGGATACAAAATGGTGATTAATATGATCCAATGATTACTGTTATCTATTACGGAAGAGTTGAAATTCATGTGTAATAATTGAACGGGTGTTTTTTGACTTAAAGAGGTAAAAAAAGATTAAAAATCATGTCACCAAGGGCGCAATTGTACCCATAAAACTTTGTATAGTAGTAAATATTACGATCAGTATGAAGGTTTGAATTCAATACGTGATTTTTCACACAAAATATCATTTGATATCTATAAGCACTTTAGTAGTAACATTTATATCAAGAAGTTTAGAACAGGCCAAACAAATGATGAGGAAGGAAAAAAACAATTGATCTTTCAGCTAGCGAAAGGCGGTTCCATATTTAAATATCTCAGTACTGACCAGTATGCTAATATGGACACAACAAAATGTCACTCTTAACTGTTGTCGATGACTGTACACATTTGTAGGCACACCCTTTTGACGCGTCACAAAACATTGGGTCATCGTTTATAGGAAATCATTCATAACTATCTATTTTGTTTTTTTTTGTCTAAACACTTTTGTATTACAATGTACCTGAGTTCATTCAGTTTTTTACTTTAGTCGTAATCAGTTTTCCTTATTATATTTCCATTGATATTAAAAGCAATCTTTTTTTAAGCCTTTGATATGAACGATGAACTTTGAGAACAATGTAAATCTGAAGTTGAAATTGTACTCAATAAACAAATACCTAATCAAAACGGAACAAAAATAGCTAAGATTTTTTTAGAAAAATCCGTTTATCAAATATCTAATGATCAATAATCGTTCTTTTTCTATCTGGGAAAAAAATTTTGGTCTGACAATACGATATTTAAAAGCCAGTATTATTTTCTGAAACTCAAGTGTCCAAATTTAATCTCAGGCGTACAAATCACAACACCTATTGGAAGTTTATCTTCACGGCATTTACCGTGGAACTTTAACACTATGATCTTTAGCAATTAACATCAGCAAGCAACCTAGTTTTCACGAGAACAACCTACGAACAATACACCTCCGTAACATGACCACTTAAAACAAAAGATATCGCATCGTAAAAGCGAGATGTAACGATATACATTGTAGAGCGCTGTCCCTTTCCCACAGTGATACCTGTTTTGTTTTAAGATTTCGTTGTAACGGTATTATGTTTTATGTTCTAGAGAAAGATTTCTCATCTTCCTACACCGCACTTAACATCACAACTAATAATTACGGGTTTAGCTTAACACATTATAAGCAATCCATTCATTATATCTGACGAATTTGTATTGTATCGTATTTTTTCTCCATTCAAATCTTCATTAATTACTTCAGATAAGAGATTTTTGTGTGGCTCTTATTGCGATGGGGTAAGGTTCAGGTTCGTGTGGTGTTTTAGATGGTTTGATTTCGTACTCGTCAATATTATGTGCAATGGGTGAAACGTGGGTGCTGGAGATGACGGTACTGTCATCAGCATATTACTTTCTTTGTATTTATGTATCACTGTTTTGACTTGATTGATTATAGAGAGAATTGGAAGAAAGAAGAGAGTTAAACTTTTTAAGTTTAGCAAACTTACGATACCTTATAAGATTTCATTATTATTTGCAAAGAAACTATACCTTTGCCTTTACTTTTAAACCAAGTCAGGAATGAAAAGGAATGTCAATTACCATTTCTTTTTTTCTAAACTCTCCTTTAATACTTTCTTGAGTCCTAAAAAGTACTGTTACACATATGTTTTTATTTTGACAAAAAAGAAAAAGAAATGACCGCTGCTCTCGCCGGTACAAAACACAGTGTGACTTACTAACCTACGCATCCAGTGGGCAGGCCAACAAAGCTATCACGCTCATCACGAGCTGTCATTAATTACAACCATTTACCTCTCATTATAAATAGACAAAACCAATTATCTTTTATTTCATTGTAACTTATGATTTATTTCGACTTTTTGTTTTGTGCTCGACTGTACGGAGTAATTGAAAGTGAACTTTTAAAGGTTTTTACTGTTGTGTCTTATGAATGTTTTGGTTACTGTATGGGTATTAGAAAGATGTCTGGTTTTCTAGGTTATGTTGTGGTACTGAATCTTTTGGCTTCTCTAATTCAAAACTTTGAGGTTGTTGTAGAGCAAGAAGAAATTAGTCTAACCATAAGGTTTGCACACACTACATGACTTTAATACTCATATGACTAATCTCCAAAAACCTATGCCTGTTCACGAAGTCCGATGATGTACGCAGTACCTTTAACGCCGTAAAACATCAAAAAACGTTTGCTTGCCCTATAAGATTGAGTAATTACAATCATTGTTATACAGTCCCATCTGTTACCGCAGACCAGGTGATGAAATGACCATCGCTGCAGCGGCTAAACATTTAATCTGAACAGTTTAGACGTGCTTGTTAAAGTTACACGGCATATGGTTGTTATACTTGCTACTAATGATTTTGAAGTCAGGCCTATAGGGGCTTTGGTTGGAAGTATGTATGACACGTATGTAGTGAGAACCATGGAAGTTAAAATGAGGGTTGACTAAAGTTTTACTGCCAACTTTTCTACGATACTACCTATTGGACACAAAAACATTGTTGTCGCCTATCGATTTTTGTGAGAATATTTTAAATTATTGTTACATTAGTGGTAAAAATGGCGCCACTGTCGCCGATAATCAAATAGGAGTACATAAACACACATTTCCTTCAACCTATAAACCAAACAGAGCTTGTACCTTGTAGCTGTGCTCATTATTTAACTATTTAAGAAGCTTTACCTTGTGTTTAGCCTAGCTCTACGACAGTTATATATTACATACATACATACATAAACGTCACGCCTCTTTCCCTTGGGGGTAGGCAGAGATCACATCCTTCCATTTGCTACGATCCTGGCATACCACTTTAGCTTCATCCACACTCATCAGTCGCTTCATACACGCCCGTCGGTTTAGGGTACTCCTGACCTGACCCTTTTTTAGGACTTTCCCTATTTGGTCCTGGAACGTCTGTCGTGGTCTTCCCCTCCCAACAACTCCATTCAAACTACACTCATATATTTGTTTCGTTAGTCTTCTTTCGTTCATCCTCTCAACATGTCCAAACCATTTAAGCATCCCTTTCTCAATCCTTGTGACTACATCTTCTTTCACGCCACATCTTTCCCTTATCACATCGTTTCTAATCCTATCGCTCAATTTCAGTCCTAGCATACTTCTTAGAGCTCTCATTTCCACTGCATTTATTCTACTTTCATGCTTCTTCTGCCACACCCAACTTTCACTCCCATACATTAGCGTCGGTACCAACACACCCCTATGAACTGCTAAACGTGCTTTATTAGACACTTTCTTGCTGTTCATAAAGGTATGCAGTGCACCATTCACTATATTTCCAGCATTCACTCTTCTTTCAATATCACTATCATACTTCCCATCTCTCGTAAATTTCGTGCCCATTAATAGTCTGATAAGTTTAATAGTCATATTATCTGTATTCAAATACTTGAATATCTTCATTTTCATTTTAATAAAAATTGAGAATTCTTTTATAACAAGTGGAAAGTGGAATGGTCGTGTGTCGGCCGTCTGTCAAGGATACATGTGTGGTAATCACTCTATTGACAATGCAAAACGTATACTTGTATGTCCGAAGATAATTTCACCTTGTGCAGAACAATAAGTGTGTGGAGTAGGAAATAATGTTGATAGTAAATGTAAGGACGATCAGAAGGCCTTTTTTGGTAGAGGTCTGCACAGTTAGCCTCGAGGCTTATTCTGCTTTACTGGACTGGGTTGGCGAGACTGTTACGCCTCTAGCAAAAGTCCTTGTGTGATTAGAGAAGGTACAGTAAAGTGGTGAGGTTCGATGGTTAAATGAAATATACTAGCGCTAAAAAAATGCTCAAAAGATGACAGGGTGTGCTTTTCCCAATTACCTCATAATCGAATGAAATGACAAGTATCAATGTGTTTTGCCAAATCCATATGCATTTTTTAACAACAAACTGAGTGCCAAAATGTGTATCAACTGGAAAGTAAAAGAGTTGCGCCGACCCCTAGTAAAATAGAATAAGGTCAGGAAGATAATGAATATACAAGAGAGACATGATAAACTTAACAAGAAATATAGAATTCTGCTTACTATTGAAGTCTCCAAAACTTTCATAACCCTGACCACACGACATTTGGCTGTACCGCGAAAGTGGGATTGTTGGCATCATTGTTTGACACACGAACTTGGCCTCACATGTCATTATTGATTCCACTTTACTTCTTATTCCCCACAAAATAATACACTGCCCAGTATCATGCAAAATAAGTTATTGTAAAGATAAAGACGTTTTGTTTGTTGTTGTATAGCCCTATATAATAGTGGGATTGTGCTGCTATTAATGTAATAATATTCGTTTTTAGGATACAAAATAAATTGTTCTGGTATTAAAAAGTTCTTTCGGGACTCACTTTTAAAACATTGCTTATATCTACCATATTCATATATGGCTGGCCTGTTGGTCTAGTGGTTCGAGGTCGTGGGTTCGATTCCCACCCAGGACAAATGTTTGTGTAATGAGCGCGATCATTTGATCTGTGTCTGGGTTTACTTTATCTATAATGTGTTTGTATTTAGAAGTATTTAAGCATGTTTATCAGAAGTCTAGTGTAATATCTCATAACACAAGTATACTTAACCTGAGACTAGATGGAACTGTTGTAAGATTTTTAAAGGATATTTCTAAAAACAATAATGGCTAGCGTTATTTTGTATTTACAATCTACAATATTATTAACCTGGATTAATCAACGATATATTTAATGTTCAGTAAACTTTTAATTCAACTTTTTTATTATACAAATAGCCAGCAGGTACAAAATACAAGAACGATTACAAAACTCCATGTCAAAGGATTCCAAATTCAAAATTTAAATTTAAAGCGCACATGACCTCCAACCCACATGTCGATGGCGGGCGACCCACACCAGCCAGTCATTTGCGATTCAGCCTGCGTAGGTACCCATTGTCTCACTTTTATATTAACTCGCTAAATCTCCAAGCAATATAAAAAGATTTTAATCCTGTTTAATCTTAAATAATAAAAGGCGGCAAAATAGCACGAAGAAATATAAATACTTGACATGTAGGCTGTCTGTAACGAACTGGCCAATTAGAATTGAGTTTTTTTTTTGACAAATTTGAATGTCGAACAAACAGATGCATGACGGAACATCATACGATTTAATGCGTTTCGAGTCCGCAGTGTTGCGACAGCTTAAAGACTTAATGTCGCGACAACGTCAACTATACCAAGACCCTTCGAGCTTTGACGGATGCTTATAAATAATAAAGGTTGTTTGTCTCAATTTATAATGGCCAACGAATTTCGTGGTCACTTGCAATTTTATGACACTTTCTCTTACTCATTGCAGTAGACATTTTGGCAGCGGATCAAGTGTTTCAAAAGGACGAAAACAAATTTTGATGTCATCATTCAAAAAAGACATTTGTCACTTTACTTTTTTTCTATGTTTTTTCAGAAGCCCATTTGTAGGGATGTGTCAATTGTCCTTTAAGTAACTCAATATAGCGCAACGGACTTTTGTCAAAATATTTACTTTACCCGAATGGTTTAACAATGGGGCACTTAACGCTAATAATGCTGTTCGAGCCATTCAAATCCGAATGGCATGTAATTGTCATTTTAATTTCGTCTGTTCTGTATGGGCATTATTTTGTATGATAATAAGATATTTGAGAATCGATTCTCGATAGTCGATGTAGATCTCGAGATAACGTTGTATCGAGTTGCGACGGTGTGTGAATTGCGAGCCAGCTGTGAAGCCAAGTGCGAAGTTTTGTATAAATACGAACGTATCGAAATAATTTAGATGCAAAACTTGACTACAATGGATCTTACACTAGAAAAGACAAATCTTCTCAAATGTTGCTCAAATCTATAGATTCCAGACGAAAACTTTAAGGACATACATTTGAGATGATTGCACGTTAGAGATATTTCTTTTTTATTTAATTGTTTTGTTTTTTTTTCGTATTAATGACTAATAAGAGGACTTGGACTTGGGGGAGGCCTTTGCCCAGCAGTGGGACACTATAGGCTAGGAAAAAAAAATGACTAATAAAAAGCAACCTTCACATTTTAGACTAAATTTCTCAACAATGCCTCTGCATGTTGGAACAGTGATCCCGTGTAAGCCTTTTAAAAGGACCGGGTTTCTTCCCTTGAAGTTAGCCTGTGAAATAAAAGAGACACAAATAAATAAATTGTTGATGGATTTATTTGCATAAATAATTTATTATTGCTACATATTGAAATCGTCGCGAAAAATGTTACAGTTTCTAATTTATATACAGAAAATAATGACTAAATAAATGGCGTTTGCGGTTTTCATATTATTATGCTACTATTTGTACTACACAATACCAGTAACTTACTATATTTTTATCTATAAACTCATAAAACATATTTGTTGTATCACGGTTTGCTACCTTTTAGGAAGGTGAAAACATAATATAAATATAGTATGATTAGCATCTGGTTGAAATATGCAAGTCAATATGATTGTTACATTTATTAAGTCTTTAACTTAACAAAATAAATATTTTTACTTCGAAGCATTAATGACAGTCTTTAACACACATTCATAGTTCAAATACTCAATGTCAAGTCATTACATAACCAACCATTACCCTTTGTTTAAAAAAAATATCCCTGCAACATAAATTAAATAGCGCCTAACCCATTCTGAACTCTAACCCCTTGTAATAAAGGCAAAAATTTTATCAATGAGTAAGTTAATGGTATTTAACAAAAAGCGGTGACCCCATTGAACGGACAGTCATTATTCAAGACTGGTGTTTGTATGTAAATTCTAGGCTTCATCTCACCTTGCCTTGAACTTCGTCATATTGGACCTTACCACTAACCGACACACTGACCATATTCGCCTCCTTTTAAGTATACATTGCGTATTATTTTAGACTAAAAATATAAACGTTGTATTTCCAGCCAGCAATGGTTATCGAACAACTTACGAATGTAGTAGGAGTCGGAGCTTGTTATGTGTTCTTGGTAGGGATTTTAAAGTGAATTAGGAATCGAACTTGACCATGGGTCAGAGGTCTAAGGTCACAAGTGATTGACACACAGCCGGTAACGACTACTGACGTTTTTGTTTGACATTTCTGGCTTTGTATTCATATTTAATGATGGGTTTGTTTTAGTTGGGGTACTTAACTAAATTAACTACAAAATATTTTAGAAAGGTAAACAGTCCATTGTAGCTTTGGTATGTTAAACTGTATTTAATGTCTGATAATGTTAGAAATAATTCATCAAAATAACAAATCTCTGAAAAACTACACAATAAATCATTATTTTATGATATTAAGACGTCAACATTTTTAGAAAATGCTAAGCAGTTTAAGCTTACCATTAAACTTTATTTTCTCATCATGGCTAATTCGTTACAAAGTTAATTTGATATTCATAACATAGAGGCTGGTATCTGAATGTGGTAAACCATGTGATAGACCATATTTCCTTAAAAAAAATTGGGTATTTAGGAAAACTGTAAACTTTTACCTTACAGACCTTAACAAGAAATCATACCTTCATAACTTCCAACCACCATTTATACTTACAAAATAACCCTAACAGCTCCAATACACCTGGCAAGGGGTACAAATGTCCGCAGAACATCGGCCAAGCCGGTCAATAGCTGGTGCCAGTCCGTGCCATACCCGGCCATCTTTACATTTTTAGGGTGCCAGTAGCCAAGCCGTTTGCAAGTATGACTCGGCCAAGGTACAACATTGTTGCCAAGGAGACGAGGAGACAGTACACAGAAGTAATTGTTATGAGGTTTTTCTATGGTTTGTTAATATAAATATGTAAGTAAACAGTCGCCACTAAACTGTAACCTATATGGTATCGTACTCTTTGCCTAGGTCCTTCCTGGCCTGTTAGTTATGTAATGTCAATACATTCATAAAACCAAGAATCGTCTTCTAAAAATATATCATTTTTTTCTCGGATTATCATACATCAACTTATTACTCGATTAATTTTTTTTGACGTGTTGTAACTGGCGTGTGTCATCCAAACAAGTCTAGAACTTTCGTTACAAACCCTTCTTGCTATATAAAACAATAACAAACCAGTATTATTATTAACCTTCTGCTATTATAACCGTAAGTATTATAAAATCGCCTACACGTCCACGCGTCCAAAACTTATCACCACTTAATCAATACTACAAACACTTAACATTTAAACTCTTAAATTAAAGCCCTTCACCTGTGCCAGTGCTTAAAATAAACAATAAAAACAAAAAACATTCGATTTTCAAACAAAACATGGGTAATGCAAAAAGTATTCCATAGAGTGACCCATTACTGAATGCCTACCATCAAGACTTGAAGTAATGCTATTGCAATTTGTGGGAGAGAGACGCCGTTATATGCCTTGTAATGCGCTGTCACGTTTCCACAACTGCAGTAATATTATACTAAGAGATGTTAGTAGACCCTCTGGGCGGTAGGTAGCGGTCAATACCTCGTGCCTGCCGCCACCACCCGCCAATGAGGGTACGCTGATTTCGTGATTAGATTAAAAAAAGAATGATTTCAAAATTTGGAATATAAATTATAGGAGACCATTAATGTTTAGTGTTTTTTTTTTTTGTAACCAGCCAGTTATTGTATGGTGATTTACTTACAGTTTAAAAAAAAGAGAATTAATATTGTCTAGCTATTTAAGCTTAAAAACTCTTTGCTATTTGAGACTTTTGACCAATTGTAGAGATAGTTAAAACTTCCCGAAAGAAAGTCATACAAGACTAAATCAGATAAATTTGTCTCTACAGATTGTAGCAATACAATCAGTTTTCAAAAGAATTAGCAATTTAGAAAAACACTGAAAATACTTATTAGGTTACCTAAGCACACTATTATGACAATAATATATTTAGACTGTGCTATTATCGTTATAAAAGTCAAGTTCCAACTGAAAGGAGGTTAAGTTTAATACTAACATAATTTCCACGGTGGCCTTACCGCGATTTATACGAACTTATATTTTATTAACGTATAAAAAATTATGAACACTACAGCTTTTATTATATTGCTTTCAAAGCTTGTTCCACATTCGTAACAATAGTTTTCAAGGTTAAGGTTTTATGAAGAAACGACTTTTCCGGTTGGTTAGGTTTTTAATACAATTTCCTGAAATATTTTTGCACTGTCATTTATTTGTTGATGTCATTGTGGTTACATATCCTTGCTCTCGGTTATATCATACGGAACAACAAAATTCTTTTTTTTTTTATAAATTTTGTATTTTTACACTTATTTTGTATATTAATCGCAAAAGAGGCATAGAAAACAAAAGAATAGATCTTATTGGTCAAAAAATTACTCGATTATAAAATCCAATATTCTGTACAGCTCTACCTTCAACATTCATACATAGTCCAGTCATTTGGTAGAAAATAAGCGGGTTACCTGGAAAGTTTTCCGGGAGTTTTGAAAATTGGGTATTTTATAGATTTGGATATGCTCTTTTCGAATTTTAACTTTGCCACCTCGTACGACCGCCGCTCGCGCCGCCATTTTGAAAAAATGGCGCCCAGAAACGGTTTTTTGGGAATATCTCCTTTCTGAAGCATTTTACGAAAAAAATAATTTCTACAAAATTAAACTAGAAAAAATTTCCTACACTTTATGTCTTATTCACTTTTTCATAAAATGAATAGTTTTGGATGTACGAGCACCGCAAAGTATTACTTATTCATCTGCACCACCACGTGTTTTTTTGTATATTTTTCTAAAATGTTCCATTACTGCCGCCGGTTTTCAAGTGAATTGTCACAAATAAAACAATTTTCCGTATAAGAAGCCATAGCTCTAAGAACATAATCAACACTGTACGTCAATAAACGTACATTGATGATTCAGTCTAAACTAAATATTTCTCTTAATATAGCTTCTACCAACAAATTTTTCCTTGAAGTTTCGTTCATAGTCGAGAGAAAGGGCCCGATTCAAAAGTGACATATTACCCTGACACCTACTTCTTGAAAACCGGCGGCAGTAATAGAACAGTTAAGAAAAATATACGAAACACTCGTAGTGGTGCAAATGAACAATACTTTGCGGCGCTCGTACGTCCAAAACTATTGATTTTATGAAAAAGTGAATGAGACATAAAGTGTAGGAAATTTGTTCTAATTTAATTTTGTAGAAAACTTTTTTTTCGTAAAATGCGTCGGAAAGGAGATATTCCCAAAAAACCGTTTTTGGGCGCCATTTTTTCAAAATGGCGGTGCGAGCGGCGGTGGTACGAGATGGCAAAGTTAAAATTCGAAAAGAGCATATCGAAATCTATAAAATACCCAATTTTCAAAACTCCCGGAAAACTTTCCAGGTAAAACTACCAAATGACTGGACTAACAAGTTATTTTGTAAAACGTACGTCCACTACGCATAGTACTATGGAACCATTAAAAAACCACACACTGTACAGTTACACAAGAAAAACTCAATACACCCTATATTTAAAAAATAAAGCATTAAAAAGTAAAGGGTAGAGATGTTTATCGGTTCGAGGCTATCGCCCACACAATGTGGCACAGGCCACCGATTGTTCAGCCAGCCCTTTTGTCTAACGGTCTTTTGTTTTTACGAGTAGCCCGCCTGATAAGCGAAATATATTGAAAAATGGTTTTGATACCTTCAAATGTTTAGTGATTAGAATAATGCTTTATGAAGTTCAAATGCACTGAATTTTATTTGTAGTAAATGCTAGCAACGTTTAAGTTATTCGTCATAATATGTATAGGTATAGCTGCCAATATGATGATATGTCTTAACAAAGCAACGACGTCTCTAATAGTCTTCGCCATAGCGCATATCGGCTATCGGCAAAAAAAAAAAAACATTTGTCCTGGTCGCACTTGACTTCAGCATTACTATTATTTGCCGGTAGTTTCTCACTGCAGGGCAAAGGCCTCCCTCCATCCACCTATCCCGATGTATGGCTAATGGGGCCAATTTTGTGTAAATGTATCGAGCTCATCCCGCCATCTTCCCCTAAATTCAGCATTACAAAGTGTAAAATCGCTCTTAAAATAAGTGCACATATATTATGTATCGTTTAATTTTCTAAGTAGGTAATATGTACCTACTTAGAAAATTAAACGATACATATTTTTTCCGACTATAATAATATGGTTATCATGTATAAGAAGGGCATAACTCGAGATTATAATAACCACAATCAACAAAAAGTCTCTACATAAATTATAATTCTACGATGCTCATTACCAAATGCCCTATAAAACTAAGCAAACCTATCAAAATTGGAGTCAGGAGAAACCAGTACCACGGTAGCCAGATTCCTATCTAATGTTAACAAAGTTCAAATGGGATGTTGAATATCAAATAGCTTCAATAGTAAGTCATCGATGTGAGACAATGCTGATGTAGAGGCTGCAATATTGATAACTGTGTTCTTAGCTAATAACATAGTATCAATAAATACAGTAGGTAACTATGATTGGCCGGTATATGCGCAAAACGTCTCTTTCTCAAAATGTCCCAAGGTAGAAAATCGTCTCTTTCGCGGAATGTCTCTTGCGCAAAACGTCTCTTTCGCAGAATATCTCTTTCGCAGATTGTCTATTTCGCAAATTGTCGCGCAAAGGACTTAAGAAAAAAAAATGTTTTTCAAAACCAGATTCATATATTTTTATTTTCATTCTATCAATTATCATGTTAATGTGTTGGGCTAGTGGTTAGTGGCCCTGACCGCTATACCACAGGTCGTAAGTTCGAGCCCAGTGTGTCTGGATGTGCCATTTTGTAAATGATGTATGTATTTAGGAGTATATAAGTATGTTTATCATATTACAAGGTTTGCTAAGTTTATGACTAGATAGTTTTACGTGAAAGTCGTGGAATGCTTGTATATAACTCAGCCTTTTTCTAAAAAAATAAATACCTACAGCCGCGCGGTACGTCAACGGTGGATCAACAACACACCGACCGTTCGTCACTGCGATACGCTCGCGACTTTAGGATGCTAAGCGGATGCCACGACCCGAAAGCGTAGGCATAACTCGCGTTTATATGAAGACGTCATTCTGTATATATTATTAAACTAGGATAATAGTGTAGACCAGGTACCTGTTTAGTGTATGGGTTTGCTTATTGATTTAGAAACTGACTAAGTGTTTATGGGAGCGTAGGACGTAATATGTTCTATGTTATTAATATTGAATAATTACATCGTTGTTAAGCACCAGACTGGGCCCCATAGTATACCTTGGGAGAGGCTTATATTTTGCAGTGGACTGCAACGCGTTGATGATTGTTTGTTGAGACTTATTGAAACTCAATAATGGTTGACTTATTTCCAAATGTATGTTTTCGGAAATCCGAAAAGAAAGCTACGGCAAAAGAAAGTCAGCATACAAATTTAAAGTTTTTGAAGAAATAATTCGCAGCTTTAATGGGTATAAAAGGCTATCTTTAAATCAATCAAGTGAGCTTTTACTGTATCCCAGGTTATATAACAATACGCAAAGAATTTGTGTACCTGATACAAAAACATCAATAAATAATTCTGAAATCGCATTTTCATGGGTATTCATTTTTATTATGATCTTGATGCACGTTATTTTACTATTAATATAGCCTTGAACAATTTTATTCCGTCTTGCATTAATAACTATGCTTATAAGACTGTTAAGTTTATTACAGACACAGAAGTTTATTCGAAACTAATTTCTGCGTAGAGGTCGGCTTGCTAAAGTAGCTTTATTCCTTTTTCATTACCTGTACTTTTTTTAATTGATTATTGACTTCTAATCATGTGGCAACTTTAATGGCATTTTGAACTTATGAAGATACCTTTTTTAATTTTATTTTTTGAATTAGTTTCGAATAACAGGTTTAATGGCATTATATCCCATGAATGTACTAACAAATAAACCAAATCCTTCTTCAATTCCTATTCATACTGTATAAATAGTACCTCCTTATTAACTAACCAAAGTTATTGAGTGTTGCAATTGATGAGTAACGCTGTGAGAATATTCCTTGGCTCGCGGTGTGGGCGTGCGCTCTGCCGGCTGTCTACCTTACATCACCTTACCTTACCACGAAGGTTGGAGTCTTGTAATGAAAAGAAAGACCACTCCTAATTTTAATAGGTGGTGAATTAATTTTGGTATGCAAATATTTGTGATGATACTCAGGCATTTTTATTAGGACGTCTTTTTAGTGCGATTATGGCAAAACCAGGAAAGAAGGGTAATGAATCTGGCAGGTTATTTGAAGATATCAATATAAAGCGATTCGATAGTTTCAGATTGAGCTGATTGTAAAATAAAAGGTTCCCAAGTGGGTCAGATAATGCAAGCGGACTTTTTCAGATATCGTCCTAGTATTTAAAATAACACTTTGACGCACTGTTCTTATTATTAAAAACTTTTATGTAACACTTTTTATTCCATAAGCTTTATGCCAGCAATCGATGCATTTAACCAATTCCTTGAATCCACTTCCTAGTTTCTATTCAAGAATGGAAACTTTTGTTTATTGTTCGAATCGTCGAGAAGGAATACTAAGACCGGCCCTCAAAGCCCATATCTTAATATCACAATAAAACATAGCAGATTAAATCACAAACAGATATTTAAGTTAAAATAATTCAATCTAAGCAACTATTTACTTGAAGGTAAGGTTGACATTTGATTGCAGATAACCTTTGACTGCCTCAATTGTCAAGTACGTATAGAAATACTAAACTTACTTAATATATTAATATGAAATTAGGATCAGGGATCAGGGAGCATCAGGAGTTGGTGTTCTTTGAGAGAGAAGGTGCACTACGCAGTGAAGAGCAGTGTTTTATTTTAGAAGAAGTAAAAGTTAGGATTCCAGAACCTCCGCACTTGTTTTTTTTTTCGGGGAAATCCTCACAATTTTTTCCACTTTGGGGAAGGTGGAGATCCGGGTGGGGCTGACCGGCTAAACCCATACTTGCACCATAGAACACGCGTTGCAAAATACCGCGATAGAACTTCAGAACTAAGCACGAATGCTTTTAAAAAATAAGTGTAATCATAACGTTATAATTTGCATGGACAACGTGATAATTGAAAATTACACATACAATTTAAATAACACCATATATTATTTGTAGGTCACACAAAATTAGAGCTTACCCCATACGGGGATGGAGCTCACAGGACTTACTGTTATGGAGATTTATACTTATCAGCTATAATTCGAGTAGACAACTGCACAGTTTATTTGAAGGTATCTTCATACATGTATAACTAGCTTTTACACGTGATTTCTTTCGCGCTAATGCCATACTAACTGATACAAGTGTTGGAGCGTGAAAGATTAACAAACATCCATCTATCCATCCATTCGTACTTAAAGAATTTCGCGTTTATAATTTTAGTAGGATATAATACTTATCTATTCATCATTCTCCTGCCCTTATCCCAATTATTATTTGGGTTCAGCGCATGGCTTCTTCTTCCACACGTTCCTATCTGGCGTGATCTCGCAAGTCACACTACAATACTTACCTACCTATTCTTTGTTCCATAACTTTCAAAGACTAATTTGACAGAGTTACTGTGAGACAAGCTTGCTAATTGCGATGCGACAAAAGTCATCGTTGCAGTTTGTAAATAAATGTGAAACCTCCTTTAGATTTATTGTCACGTTGGCGGGAACTGCGTTTAGGGCTACCGAGCGTTTAGTGCTAAAGTTTAGTGATGGGAGTTGTGAAGTGAGTTATCGATAAATCTGCTAACTAGTGAATCTTGAACACATATTATTTAAAAATCTCATTTTTATAACTTTGGTTGCTATAATCGGTTTCACGATTGTACTCTCCACAGTTAATTCATTTTATTACAAACCTTATTTATTTATTAAACAATTTGTACACAAATAAATTTATAGAAGCACTTAAATAAAAAAAAAACGGTGTACAAAGGTACTACTTATATTTTCTACGAGGCTTGCTTTAGATCATCTCCTTATTGTTTTTATTTGTCTTTTTCGTAGTTTTCTCACAATAATAAATTATAATCATTAACATTACATTCAAAATTATGAATGTTCTAGTAAACATTTTTACCAAAACTTTAACCCTAGTTAGAATCAGAAAATAAAATAACACATCGATAACAGAACATCACTAAAAGCAAACCCGTTGACTTATTTGGCGCGGCAGTTGATTAGGTAGAGCTTCGTAGGCGCGTTCTCACCTCTCTCGGAACCATTCATCCTAATTAGAGACTAACATCGCTCATAAACAGTGTTATAACATTGTCCTTAAATCTGTGATAATGTACTGTTGCATGTATTTGAAGAGAAGCTGGTGTTTTAAGAAGTTTAGGTTGTTGAGATGAACAAATCAAATGTCTCGATATTTTCATCTGAACGTTTTCAAGTATTTCCATAAACGAATAATTTCTGCTTTAAAAGGATTTTTATTTTATATTTTTATGGAGCTAATAAAATATTCGAGAGTAAACAAACGTAAAAAACATACCATACAACGTAGATAACTAAAAAAGAAAATTGTTAAGGACCAAAAATGAAATCAAAGCTATAATGTAATTTATATTAATAATACACTAACTTAGGTAATAACATTTCTATGCGATTGTGATGATTCTATATTGATATGTGATTAAGATGTTTCAATAAATAATTTAGCTTTAGATATCACCTTACATTCTGAAAAATGTTAAGCAAAATCAATCAATACCTACTCTCCACCAATCTTCACACCTTGGAGCATAAAAAGTGCTATTTAAAAATAAATGCTAGCCCATAAAGTCTAAATATAGTAAAGCTCTCAATAAGTGGGTTTAGCTTGGCCAAGCCGAAAATAGCCGTGTTAGGGTGGGTCGCGGTTCAAACTTTAAATTTAAAATGGTCACGGTTCCAAGACTATGTCAGGACAAAGTAAACAAATAAATATGAGTTATTATAATGAAGAGATCGTTGGGATGTTTGTTTGTAATATTCTGTGGGTTATATTATTGTCAATTTAATTTTAGGTGAGCCAGGTCAGGTTTTTTGGAGTTTGTGAGTTTGTAAGCTTTAAAACTAGATATATACTACATATTCGATCCTACATGACAACAATACATAATAATAATATGACAATTTAATACCTTATTAAATTAGTGACTATTTGATGTAGGACTGCACAAAAAGTGTTAAAGATAAAATAAAAACATGATAAGCATGCAATGTAATCGAAAAAGTCTCCAAGCTAAGCACATTTTAACTATTAGATATAATTAAAATAACGAAATAAAATCTTACATATACCATACCCCTTTGAAACGGCAGAAATTTTGAACATGCATTCAGTAGGTCTGAGAATCGGCCAACATCTAAGTTTTATTCCGAATTTGATACGCGAAAAAAAAGAATTTCATCGCGGAGAACAGCTAGTTTTATTATAAATTAATAAACATATCCTTTTAATGTAACTAAAATGATAACTTCTTCAATAATCACCTGACATTAGTTCAAAGGCGAACTCAGAATGCCAATCAATAGGTCGATTTCAAATCCTGCTCAAATGAACTTTTGCATTTACCTAAGTATCGTCAATTATTTTATAATATAGTTAATGCACTTAAGGAAAAAAACCTTGGTTTACTATCTAAATAATCTGAGGTAAGTAGACCTACTATCACCTCTTAAAGAAAGAAAGACACTCACACACAAACATACATACACTCCTCTAACACATTCATTGTCCATTTAGTTATGTCTAGGTTGTTTCGTATTTTACTTCCACTCAATAGCGTATTCTATGATCATGTACATCACACATTGTTATCCTTCATCTTTAATCCAAAAATGATCTACTAATCTTAGAGGACCTGTTGACCTGTAACTCAGGTATCCTGATACCTATCTCAGGCACCAATCTCTCGCAAATTTTACAAGTTCCTTTGTATTAGATTAACTAACTGTACTATCAAATTTGTGATAAGAAAAAAAAGACTTACTGACGCACTTTTCAGAGTAATATTACTGCAGTTGTAGAAATGTGACAGCGCTCTACACGGTGTACAATAGTGTCTCTTTCCCACAACTGCAACAGTCTTTTAAGATATGATGGTACTAAGTAATGGTGACATTATTTCGGACACACGTGTTCAAAAATATGCCCCTGAGAAGGGACCCGTGATACTTAAATCTATTTATAAAGTATCCCTCAAAGTGGGTTGAGCTGGTATATATTATTTATGTCTTTGGCTTCTTATTAACATTTTTGAAGTCTTTGTTTATTGTTGCTATGGACAGCGGGTTATGTGTATGTTAAGAAATTCAATACATTTAAGTGCCTTTACAGAAATATTATGTTATGTCGCTAAGGACAGAGTGTTTTGTGTTTGTAAATAAAATAGAACACACATTATTTTAATATTTTGAGGCCCCTATTGCCATAGTAGTATTTACTTAAATGAAATGTGCTTCGGTCTTTCTGAATCTCAATTTAATGTTCTTACATCTATATTTTTATTATTAGAAAAATAAACATCACATATCCCATCCATCCCAACTTTAAAAGCAGCAAAATATTGAATTTTTGTAACAGTTGAAACGGCTGAAGAGAAACACAAGACACTAGCTGACTCCTCAACAAAAAGTGTGTCGTCGACAAAAATACTAGAACTCGATACATCGGTATAACGTTACGTGTCTCAAATTGAGCAATTTTCTGTATCCTGCCCCACATCTGTCACGGAGGAAGGTAGAAAAAAGTATCCGTTGAAACATTTAATTATAGATGTACCAGTTACGATGCAAAAAATATTGGTGACTTAGAACTGCTTGCATGTGCTGAGATCCTTGTTTCGAAAGGGTAAAATTTACAAACGTAAAGTAGTAAGACTTTATTCTGGCCAAAAAAAAATATATTCCTATATTTCGTCTTTGAAATATTAGAATATATGATAGAGCAGGCCGAGATGATTGTATGTTGAAGAAAAAGAGATTAATTGGATGAATCAAATTTATGTTTAGGAAAAAGTAGGTAAAATAGAGTGTTTTAGCGCTAGCATGATTTCATTATAGTATTACTGGTAAAAGTATTAGAAAATTTCGATTCAGTTAATGTAGGTATAACATTTATTGCTCAAAGCAAAAAAAAAGTTTGCTTAAAAAGGTTAATCGTCTATTTCACAAGGTTGTTTCAAAAACCACAAGAAAATGAATCTTCAACCTAGATACGAACCAAACATCTATTACAAGCCGCGACAGAGTTTTCCGCGCCGCCTAGCGTCGAGTAGCGCCGTGAAAACTCACCCCACACAACCAAAGTAAAAGCGCGTACACCACCATCCCTTTCCACACACCCACACACCCCTACATATGAACGAGATAGACATACATCGGTCATTATATCCAGATTTTCACTCGAGAAAACGTACAACCCTTTAGCTGTCTCTATTATCACCGTTCATATGTGACAATTAGAGCGGGACGGGTATAGCGCGAAGGTTTTATGCCGCTGGACATTAGTGACCACGGTTTTTAAAAGGTTTGTGTGCAGCCTATCACGTTCTGTTTGGTCAAGTGATTGGGGATCTTAGGCCGGGTACAGAATGCTGACAACGCAAAAACTTACAACGAGGTTTTAAAATTTTCTTCTTTTTTTAAAAAAAAAATCTTTAAACGTTGTTTTTTGTAGAGTCGTGTAATTTACCATCTCTTACGATTTAATAAAAAATCTTATGAATCCCTCAAAACACGTCTTACAATCAGTACGAAAACCATTTACCTAAAAACAAAACACCAAAAATAACGAAATCAATAAACAATCAATCACTTAGAACAATTTGAAATTTCAATAATCGAACAGTCCCGCGAAGTTCGCGACTGAGTCGAGAAACAATTATGAAAAAGTTCTTTTTCGACGCCCGTTCTCGCGCCAGTTAAGTCCCGACTGACACTCATAAAACTTATTAAAGTCAAGGACCGACCGAGATAAGTTCGTCGGCGTCTTAAGTAAAATAACGGCGGCGAGGGAAAAAAATGTGCCGCGAAAACTTGCCAGCGAGAGTGAACATCTAGCTTTACGTGTTGCGCTTTCTTGAATTTTTCGGTAATGTAGTTTTATGTTCTTCCTCTTTAGAAAAGTTTGTGTGGAAAAATTGAATGTAGAATGGTGTCAAGTAAATAGATAATGGGCTTTTGTGTCATAAAATCTTGTTTTGTATTTAGTTCTGATGCTTTTTAGTTTTCAGAATTTAAGTATACTTATTTCGAATTATTGAAATGTCTGGTTTAATACATTTTAAATTTAAAGTGTAATGATTTCATGATTTCGTTTTTATCATATTTTTACGCTACGTGTTCAACGGGCTACGGCTTGCGTAGCGTACGTAGCAGCACGCTACGCCTACGTTTCATTTTCTCAATGGCAACGTATAAAAACTAGGTCTATTACTACTAAAACGCTAACTAAGCAATACAACTAAATTTAAAAATGTATATTTGATACTATAAATAACTTCTAAATACACTACTTGGCATTATTAATTATACAATTTAAAGAACTTAAAAGCTCTCTTACTTACCAGATAAAATAATGTGCTCTTTATTCTATTTTTAAAGGAAACTTTATGAACCTCTCTAGTTCTTAATTTTTCAAACGTCTTAAAAACGTGAACTGACCGCGCTCGGGTCCATTCAATTAAAAATTCCATCTCCTAATCGAGTCATGAAATATGCAAGCAAATATTATCCCTTTTCTTTTGTACGCGCTGCATCTTCGCCCCACCCGCGCACGCACACCGACGCACGGCACTTATGATTTCTGGCCGTCTCACTCGCACCCACGCGCCTGGTGGTGGAGCACGCGTGACACGGTCTCTGTCGATCAGCCGAGGCGGCGGCGACCGCGAGTAACCCCTGGCTACTTCGTGTGGACTCGCACGCGCCGTCGTCGGCCGGCGGAGCGAGACAGCGCACGTCGTGGACATGCGGAGGCCGCGGAGCCCTCGCGCAAAGGGACACAGGACAGACGCTCTCGGACATCGGGCGAGAGCGGGCGGCCGGCCGCGCACCTGCCTCGCACCGTTTCGCACGCGCTACGTGCTTGATCGCGAGACGCTACTTCGATATATCGTAAACACGAGACAACAGTTAAAATTTCCAAATTATTTTGTTTCTGAATTAATTTTGCCGTTACTTTATTCGAAAAATAAAGCGTATTTTATTGGAACAATTTAATTTAAATTTAGTTAAACGGACAGTGACTGAAATTTGTTTGTTCGGACTGAAAAGTGACGAAGTTTAAACAGATGCTATTTAATGGAGTGTGACCAAATGAATCGTTTACCGAATCGCAGGATCGCCACTAGGTGCGGATAGATTAGATAGGGCACTGAGACGTTCATTCAAGTGTTGATAAGGCCCTCTTTATGACCAGTCGATTTTGGCGAACAAACATTCGGTTGACGTGTGAACTGAATCACCACAACATGAAAAGGAAAAAGTAAGATAAGATATAGTTAAATTTTGATTCGTTAACGATGAAGAAATTAAGAAGATGACTAAAATTTTTATTGATGTTTACCGTCGGACATTCAAGGGGGAATTTGTGATAGCAAGACCTCCTTATCAATAACGTTTTAGAAATAGGACGATAAGCCGCTGGACCGACGGCGGCACGTGTGAAGTGAGCTAAAGAACTGTCGTAAGATAGCAAAGATATTAAGATAAAAATTTCTGAGGACAAAAAAAGTTGTTGAAGATCTAAAAATAGGTGACCAAATCAAGATGAGAATCAAGATGCCAGCTGTACGCATCGCGCAAGGTAAGGATTATTGTTTATATCTTTTTAACTTAGTTTATCTTACTGGAAACTTATTCGTGAACCCTTTTGCAAAATTGCAAAAAAAAGTTGCAGGACCGTTAGAAACAAAATCTCAATAATTTTCCTTTAAAAATTAATGTTGGCCAAAAAGTTTGACAAAATAATAAAATTGAAAATTTCGAAAAGTAAAAAAAATGTGCATACCACACGCTTCATCTAACGCTCCACAAAAACTTCATCTAAATAAACACACAGTACACATGCACAATGTGCCATGCCGGCGAGACTCCATTCATTCAGGCAACGAGCTACTTAATACCGGAGCTTGTGGCAATATTGACACGCCGTCCGTGGTCATCACATGTCCGAGGGAAACGTGAAAAGAGGACTAAGTAGCCGCTTTCAAATATTCATACCAGCTTTTACCTCGTCTTGAACGCTATAAAACATTTTTAGAAGAAAAAAATCCCATTTTTTTTTGGATTCCATATTGCCCAAATTTCCAAAAATCCATATTCAAAATTTTGACAATGGGTTCTTAAATGTCGTTGAGAAAAATATCATCTACACAGTATTTCCAATTAAGTGTGGTTTAGTTGATTAATGTGTTATTAAATCGAACGAAATTACTACATAATTGTTTAGGCCAATTGTAATAATCATATCACCTGTTGTAACCTTAATGCGAGTTCTAAGGTCACTAGCTCTGCAACAATGTAAGATATTGTAGTCATAATTAATTTATTGGTTGTAAACTGGTCTTTGCTTTTATTGCCTTCAAGATCATAAAAGCAACAATTTACCCTAGGACAAAGTACACGAACTAGGGACAAAATCATGCAAAAAATTGTTCAAATAAACTAAGCTAATTAAAGTAGACGCATAAAACATTAGAAACTGTTTTCTGAATACACATACCTATTCCATTGTTTCTATTTATTTCCCACTATCCAACGGTTAGGTGTATTAATTAAAAATTATAAGCAAAAGTGTAAACGTCTTATACTCTTTCCCATGCTTTACTTAAATCACAATGGGATGACCAGTGAATTTGTAATTTTAGACCGCCAGAATCTCATAGTTTTGCAGTTACTACTTTATCTAATGTATTCAAATGATTCTCTATTTTTATAAAGAACGCGTTAAATTTGTCTTCAAACAAAGAATGCCTTTATTTAGCCCTATGACCATCATTGCATAGTTAAAGTTTATTCCAACTTGTCATAGCTATTATTAGACTATTTAAATCAGATTCCAAGCCAGCAAATGATGTGGTTTAAAATTTATTTTGTATGCTAAGTAATGATAATTTTATTACATCTATGCCCACCCAGTATGTTATAGTAAATGTAAAATATTTTTAACTCAAGCAAAATCTCATTCCGTAACCATATTTAGCGAGCTCAGACTTTATAAGATCGTTTTTTTAGCATTGTATGAGCCTGCGACGGCTGTCGACTCTTGCGCACGGATTCCTCTCAAAACTAGCGTTATCGCACACATGGGCAATTAGTCCAAGTTGACCGGAGGCGACGGGCGATTCGGATTGGTCGGTGGCAGAGTGACGTCACCAACGTTTGCGGCCGTCGCGCCCGATTGGTCGACACGCGTCATTTCGTCGATGACACGTTTGTTCTTATTTTGAAATAAGAAGTTCGAGGTACTCGGGTTTTGTTGTAACTAACAATGGAACCCCCTTTAAACGTACATGAAATCGGATGCCATTATGTGGTCGTTGGTGTGTATGTACTTATAGCTGTATGCTGCACGACCAGTAATTACAGGAGGTAACATTTTAGCCATACTGACTTTCGCAACCGGGTGCACTTATACTTGTCACAATAGCCATCACGGTACACAATCATTTCATCATTTGCGAACGGCAACGTATCGCAAAATTAAAAATGCAAAACGTCGTCAAGTTTTAACGCAATCCCAATTATGTCCAGGGGCAGAAAACCTTCTGGCTTTTAAAAACCCTCCTCAAAAGTATGAATTAGGGAATCGTAAAATTACTTTATCAGGTGCGAGGCCAGACGGACGGGGGATACCGCGAGCGTAACTTTTCAACAAACTTTTAAAAATCCAAGTTAACTTTCGTGCCGTGCCCGACCGGGCTCTAAATAAAACATTAACAGAAGTGGCGTTTTGTTTTAACTTCGCGTTCGTCACTAATTGATATGGGTTTTCTGTCCTCTGTCGACTTTTTAATTGATATTGTTTTGTTCGAACTGAATGATTACATCTTCATTAAAAATATTTTACAATTCAAATGTATTCAGCACACACCTAAAAGTTGATATGGTTCAGAATGAATAAATGATTCGATAGTCTTATTCGTTGTATAATTTTTTATTGATCGGTTGCAGTTTTTGTTTAATTGTTTCATTTATTTGCCATTGTGTTTGATACAAAACTGAACGGATGCGGCATAAAAGGGCCGCACGTCAATTTAAACATTGCCTATATCTTGTCCTTTGCCGCTTAGCGATTCAATATGTCTTCATTAAGCGAATATCGAAGGATCGCATTTACAAACGGAACTCTCAATCTTGATCCTTGGTCAGGAATTATTGAGCCATGGTTAATCCTTGTGTCTTCATACGGAGACATGCAGGATAGAACATGTCATGAATGAAATTGCATGGTAAAACAATTTGTTTTAGTAATCAAGGAATTAAAACAAAAAAATACTTAGATTATCTTCATATTCAAAAAAGTATAATGAAGATATTAGTACTGCAATTAATAACAATATTTGCAGCAATTATAATTTGCTAGGCAATCATGATTTACAATCCATAAACAGCACAAAGCACGCTAATAGATCACCTATTTCAATTGCACGCATCAGCAATAATATATCCACGCGAACCGCGGTCGTGGGAAAGAATTCCCATCTCCTTGTACTTGATCCAATAAATTGAATTCGTCAAGACAAACATATTTTAGCAATTGACGTCCGACGTCCATTAGAGGAGTATAAGAGAAAGCTACGTCAGATAATTTATTTCGCAACATATTTAAATTATGGGAATGAAGTTAATTTTCTTATTTAGAATAATGATTGTGCGGACGGCCACCCGTTTTGAATTTCCAACTGGACCGGCTCGGTCTTGCTTTTTTTTTTGACCGCGTCGAACGGCGTTTTGTGTTTGTGATTCTGAAGATAAAGACGTATGGATTTACATATGTTATGTCAACGGAGGTCCTGGTTACATTTAAATTGGATTTATTAGTCCGGTCCCATTAAACAGTGCAGAACAACGTTGGAGGCATTCTCGATATGATACAGAACATTTTAGAAATGAAAAAAGATATGTCTGTGTCTGAGTATGCAGATATGAGGAATGTATTTCAAGAATACTGTTTCTCATAAATCAAGTAAGAAGCGAACAGTAAAAATATTTAATTGATTTATTACTGAACAATAAAATCATTGTGATTGAATTATAATACTTACAAGTCACGCCTACTGGTAAAGGTGGCTTAGCTACTTAGTTTTTTTCTCCAAAACAGATGGAACAAAGAGTACAAATAGACAAGCAACTTCTACAAACAATCCTTTCTTAGAGAAAGGATTAAAATCACTAACAATACAAATCGAGTTACACATAACAACGGTAGCCCAAACATAGATTTTGAACAAGGCTCGCTATCTATGACATTTTGATGAGGCAGTCAGATAATACCCTTTACACACTTCAAGTAAACTTATCTTGTACAAGTAATCTGTATAGTGAGAATTTTTTATGAAGTAAAATTTCTAGTATCGATTATGATCATAAATTTTAAAATTTATTTACTTTCCGAGAAAGAAAATGTAGTACTACCCGTGTAGATAACGGTAATTAAGTTATTTAAGGTAACAAAATTAGGAGTTAATTGTAAAGATAACGTATAAAAGCCTATTCAACTCCAATGATCTTTAAATCTCAAAATCCTTTGACCAATGTCCGCCCATTAGGCTCAATTACGAGCTTAAAATAAATACAGATCTAAAACACAATGGAATAAAAAATGTTCATAACAAGAATTAATTTATTGTGAGCAGACCACGATCAATAGCCAGGGAGTGGGTGGACAGTTTCTCAAGAGTCCATCTTTGTCAAGCTTTTATACCAATTTGTTATTGTCGGCCTTTCAACGTTAGACGATTTAAAGTTTGGTAGGTGTTAGCTTTATTGAGATTAAAGACTTAACAAAGAACCTTTTACAGCGACTCGTTTGGTAGTGATCAAAAACAAAATCGTTATTACACGAAAAATATCGAAGCTAAACAAAAGGAACAAAGATTTTATCAAATAGGATCGAACAACAGGTTGACAATGGATTAGAATTCGATAGAGGCACCTGAATCTCCAATATTTTCCCATGGTCAAACTTCGATAAACACCTTGACAAAAAATTCTATAGGAACCTTTGACAAACAATTGGTCAAAAGATTTTTTTGGGCAAAACAGGCTCAGTCCTCACCCACATGAGTCGGATCGCCGATAATATTAACAATACGGAATAGGGTTGGTATCCGAAGGCAAAATAACTATTGTGCATCATTATGTGACACCCTTTCATCAATTTTAATAGAAAAGAGCTTAACAAGTGTCACTTTCTTTATTTTTTTGTCAATGCTCCATTTTCTGATAACAGTAGCTTTATTTTCGAAAATGTAAACATTTTAAATGCATGTGCACCATACCGTTACTATGATACTAAATACATTTTGGCAGAATAATACAAATCAGTTTCGTACTACTCCAATAGCTACATTTTATTATTTTAAACGCTTGACTTCCTACAATTTCCAAAATCGAATTACCTAGGCTTCTCAAATTATAATTGCAAGTTTTCTGTCCAATAATAATTATTATTAACAAAAATAGTTTACGCAGGTACGAAATCAAAAAGATTTGATTGAAGGGAAGATTGCTACGTGTCAGAATCTACCTGATCCACATCAATTCATCTCCGAATGAATGATTTCGTGACCATTGTCCAATATCTTTTGATTCGTCAGTTTAACTCTCGGATTATTTTTTTCTAGGCCGCATACATGTCAGGTTGGACAAACGTGGTTTGTTTTGTATAGGTAAGGCTATACATGCTTGTAATCACGGATCGAGTGACATTCTGTTTTATATTTAAGGAGTTTTAGAACTCGTAACGTAAATGGAACTAAAACTCAAAAATTGCTGAAAATTTGCAGACCATTTCGCTAAATAAAAAATATCAGATAAAAATAAAACAGAAAGTCAACTTCTGATCTGAATAAAGTGGTCAAAATTATGTGTGTAAATTCGATGACGTTTAACTAGTATAAATTTGTCGTTTTAACAGGTATTGAGATCGGTATCGTTTAAACACAATCATCAAATACGAAATTACACCACACAATCTAGTACCACAGACCTATGAAATAATAGACAAGACAAGGACTCAAGTCACGTATTAGAAATATTAGAATATGTTGCAATGTCTCAAAAGCTTATTGTTTCGCTGAAGAGACTAAGTGGGTGTTAAAAATTATAAGACACACGGCTAAAGGAGTGAAAGATGATAGCTCGATGTACGCTTATGATTTATATTGTGTTGTAAGCCTTGTCGGGTATTGTTCTAGTCATCACGTGTGCAGCGTGGGCGTTCTCATAGATTTATTACAGATAGCCCTTTAACTAAATATTGTTAATGTTCGCCACGATCCGATAAGTAGATACTGTTAACGGAATATCAATTTTTGGACGACTATTTTATATTATTAGTAGGAAGGTAGAAAGTTCTAAAAGAGAGGTAGTTTGTAATTATTGATAGTAAATTTAAATTGGCAGATATATAATCTTCGTGTAATCATTACCGCCATCTGGCGTCGCACGTAGGTGTCGGCGCAATACTGCATTTCCGGTTACCCAAGCCGTACCGTCAAAAGGTCGTATCTGCATTTGTATGCTGGGAGCTTTCCCATACCGGGCAGTTCGTGACCGCTCGCCTTGTTAACGCGATGACCCGACTTGAGATTATGCACTTACATCCGTTTGAATGATGACTACTTAATTGAGGCCATGTGAAATGAGCAAGAAGGTTCGTGTAGGTAAACAAAGAGTGTGTTTTGCACATGATCTAATAAAGATGACCGAGGTTTTTAAATGAACTAAAGTAACTTTCCCACTGAAGTCGTTTGTAGTAATGTTTTTTTTTATTAAATGCATTTGTTATTAACAATTGTAGCTTCCCAAATATCTATTTATTACACAACTAAATAACTTCATTAAGACCAAAAAAAAAATTAAACACCTTCACAGCCATTACAATAACCCCTTCAAAAATCACCTAAACACCAACAAAAATTAGCAAATTTTAATTCCAATCACAACACAACCGCAGAAAAAAGTCCGTACCACGTACCACAGAGCTAGCAACTAACTGTAAACGCAGACGCGAACAAGCGAAGAGCGATAAATTTGACGGCGCGGCCGCAGATCGGCTTTCTTCCGATTGCTAGATAACCGGCGACCGCGTGCGAGCCACCGCGGCCCATTGTCTGACGGTACGTTAGAATCACTACACGTATTATAAAACATAAAGTAAGTTAATTGTTTTTTGCTTTTAGTTACGAAGGTTTATTAAGACATTATTTTTTTTTGTAAGGTTTGGAGCTATAGTAATTTTAGTGTGTATTTTGGGATATTTTTAAAGACGCTCATTTAGAGTGGTAGATATTATTACGTATTTTCATTTAAGCTACAATTACCTATATTTGGTATTACAAAACGGACAAAGTAACATTACTGAACAATGTAAGCTTATCAAACCCATTCCTTTTTTTAACAGTAATAGGAAAATAAACCGATAATGCCCCATCTACGCCTAAGCAACTCTGTGACAAGAACGAAGCGAACCATTAAATTCACGCCACGAATAATTGGTTTCATCAATGTACCTTACCCGTAGTATACACCAATTTAACTTGACACCTCCCCACTCCCTTTTAACACACGAACACATATGACAGTGGGTAAAATACACTTCAACATAGGTCTTATTACATTGGTGGTAAACACGGAAAATTATGAGAATAAGTTCATTGAGACTAGACGACCTGAACAGTTTTTATGATGGAAGAAATCTGTGGAACACATACGATCACATAATATGATCATAAATGTATGCGTTGCTTGCTTATCTTGGTATGAATGGGCCCTAATCACGCAAATTGAGCTAACGAACTGCCGGTTAGTTGGCATACATTTAAATTACTTTGAGTAAAAGGCGAAGACGCCGAATGGAAAACGAGAGCTCGTCAAATAATGGTCGGTAAAACCAAAACCATGTAGAACATTTATCATATTTGGCAAGATTCCTTTCCTTGTATCCCACGCTGTCATATTTTTTTCCGATTCAAGGTGTCATCCAATCCTTTCGGCGATCTGTCATCAAGACACACAACAATACTGCCCACAATGTGCGCTTTGACCAGAATCAGAGCACATTTGTGGGAAAGCTTTTTTTTGTGAAGATGGTCGGTCATGGTCCCTTTCTATTTACTGATTGTTTTAAAACAATGGTTAGGTTAGGTATTTGTTAACAGATTATAGAATTAAAAAGTGATATTCATGAAATGGAACAAAAAATGGTCTTAGATTAAGACAAGACAAGCTTGCTTTATTCATGTGTGGTTTTCAAATAAACTTTCACCTCTTTTATGAAACGAAGTATTAAGGTTTTAGTATAAAAGAGTTTACCGAAACTCTCCATTGATTCCTTAACAAAACAACCACATGCAAAAATCGTTCATAAAAATCGCAAGTCTGTTCACGATATTCAGAACAATATATCACAATAAAGGACCGCATACTTCGCGATATTCAGACGAAACCGCGGACGTGTACATACACTCCTGCGCCTCACGCGCCGCCATTGTCCATTCTATAATTACCGGGTCGGACGGAAGACGGACCGTAACACCTGTTCCGTTTTCACACGGCCGCGCCCGGTAACAGGTAAGTTCATCCGAAAATTTCGGATTTCAATCTCGGACAACGGTGCTGTAACAGTATACGGTTTTTGTTCATCCGTCACGATTTTTTGTCTGATATCAAAGTTTGATCTATAATTATTTGGTTAAGGATATGTTCTCAATGCATATGAGTAAAAAATGTGAACAGTTTATAAGTAAGAAATGCTAGTAGGGAGGCAGCAAATGCATCGGAAATCAATGTTTGTTCTAGCCCAATAGACCGTTTGCAAAAAATATTTCTGTCCAAACCATCACACGCAATTTGTCGCACAAAAATCAAATTATATTATTTATCCCCATTATTTGCGTCAGCCTACCAGATGTACACTCAATGTCAATCTTCCATGTTTGTTTACCTAGAAATAGCAAACATTATGTCGAGCTGGGGTCACTACGAAGCGGTATGGTCCGCAAATTCGATTGTCATAATTCTATTACGAGTCTCGGCAAATCTCGAAGATAATTACTTTATTGAGTTATTTAGAAGAAATATAAGAGTAAATAAAAGAACTGGAAATGTAAGGATTGTTTTGCAGAAATACAATAGTTGTCAGATAAATGTTTGCGGTTCAAAGTTTTAGCTTAAAGTGATATGGACATCGACCAAAATCCGCGGTGCTCATCACAAAGACCACGTCAAACCAATAATTCATGCTAAATATAACGCGACACAATTATAAGTCATCCATCCATTCTGATCTGTGCAAAATCATATTCATCCACTAATACCATTTTCGCAATGACATGCACTTTTTGCCATTCAAATGGGGGACAGTGATGTTTTTTCTATATGAACGTTTGGATTCAGTCCCCATACTTCGGTACTGCAAACGATTACGCATATTTTTGCTCACACGTTATTAGGGGTGCCGTGTGTGAAAAAAATGTACTATTATAAATAATAGGAGCCCAACAAAGGGATGGGAGAGCGATCGGGGTCACTAGGAAACGGCGGTTTTGATACGGGAATTTTTTTACCTGGCACTTTTGGGGATCTTTTTTCATTAAAATTTGGGGCCTCGAACTTTATAGAGCTAGCCAGTCAGTCTGTGTTCATCTGCGAAGATGATCACATGCTTTATGACTTCGAACGTCTTGGTAACCGAGTGGTCAGTGAACATTGGACTTGTACGCTTGTGTTTTAAGTTTGTGCGACTTTAGTTTTAAGTTTGAACTTGGACTTCAAATAGTTTTAGAACACTCAGTGACTTTGTGTTGAAGAAACATGGATCTGTCATCGCGGAGTAAGTCAAGATTTTTCGACTCTGGCATCGATTTAAGACGAAAAGGTATTTTCGATTTATTAGAATTTTTCCAAATTCTATTAAGTTATGTTTGCGATTGTCGATTTGAAGTTAATAGAGACGTTGCGGGCAGCAATAAACGGGGCAATAACCAATACTGAAGACAAATTGGAAAGTAATAAGGCAGTGAAAATGATATCTGTCCCCGAAAGATATCTCTGTATGAATCTGAACGAGTCGGATGCCGTTCACATTAACATATAAATGAGTGCGTAAGTGGACTGAACGTTATAGTGTAATATCTCCCTGCGTATAGATCGGCCCTGAGTTATATGGGCTATATAAATTGATATGATTTAATTTGGGTATTGTGCTGAGATTAGATTGATAGATTGCTAAATAGAGATAAGGATGCCTATTATAGTATGTAAAATTATGGGCAGGGCATTTAAGCTGGGACTCTTACATACAGCAATTTGAAATTATGACCATAAAACTTATCGTTTAAATGTTGGCAAATTAGATTTACTAAGTACTCGGTGTGTAAAACAAAATATTACAGTAAACTTTAGAGAAAGTTAAAGCAAACACTCATTTCCTGAAACCCACACTATATCAACATAAAGCGATATTTAAAAGTATATTTCAAATAAAACTGCATTCGTCTGCCGCATTGACCGCAAATACCCGGCCGCAGAGGTTGTATGTCAAAATAATGACCGCGCGGGTAATAGGCGAGACTGCGATGTGTTCAAGATCTTTGCTTTATTTCAAATATATGTAACTTTAATGGAAATACGAAAGTTTTGTATTAGCAATTATGTCACAGTCAGCTGATTAACGTTTCGTAAAAACTAGCTACCTTTTTTTCTTGTTAGATTTTTTTTCTGTCACTGAAAACCGGGTCCTTATTTGTAAGATTTTAACTCTTAATCAAACTTAATTGCTCGCCAACTACTTTAACACCACGATCGTTACAAAGAATATTGCTCAACGCTCAATTCCGTCCAGTCATCAAGCCATACTTTCATATTTTACTGTAGCTTAAAACTTTAGGTGTCATATAAGTTTATTATGGTTTAAAAAGTCCATTTTCAGTATAACAGAGCAAGGGTAGCCAATACTGGCATCGGTCCCGACTGGCCGGCGCTTTATGATTCCGCTTTTATAGCTTTAGGAAAAACTATATTTCTTTTTGCATAGAAAGACAACATGTATGCACTCATTTCAGTCTTACTTTGCGAGAATTTAGAATTGTTATGAAATTTATTACATAAATTCGAGATTTTCGTTAATTTTTGAGTTAAAGACTTGTTTTCCTTCAATAAATTTGATATCTTTATTAGCAATTCTAACTTTAATGACATTAATACTAAGGTTATGTATTTTCACATTCAATACGGACGCTTCAAATGGATATCCATAATAACGTTAATACCAATTAACTGAAATTACTTTAACATCTGAAAGCAAGTTATTATCCACTTTTACTCTATCCATTTATTACTACACCATTTTATAAGATGTTAAAGCTTTATAAATTTATATTTTTACGTGAAACCGATTAGATTTTATCGTTGGACCTTAGTAAATAAACTTAGGTACGATAAAGCGAGGCACTTGTAGTAATAAATACAGCCAGAGGTAATAATTAGTGGCGGGCAGTTAACGACAGTGCCGGAATTAAGATTTTTGCCATAAATGCCCGGCGTGGAGATAAAACTGCCGCACCAAGGATTAGGGGTTAAGTGTCCGCTTTAACGGGTATTGTTCTAGTGCTGCGAGTTATAGATGTCGATAAATATGTCGATAAACGTCTGGAGTCTATCGACTTCGAGAGTTATTGTCGAGTTGTGCTGGTTTTGTGACTGGATCGATTTATTCGGGTATTATGTCTAGCATATTTTGATGTGTGTATAAAAATATGTTTTATATTTTCGTTATATGGATATTAAAACAATTGTTTGTCTTAATAAATGTTGTTATTTCAAGAGACTATTGGAAATAGTTTACTTTAGAAAATCTTTTTCAATCGCGAAGTTGTTAATTTAGTTCCACACCTATCTTAAAATTACTTAGTTTTAATTATATTTTCTCTATTTTTACCTAATCACATAACAGGGAACCCCAATATTATTCTCTCGATACTACAACAATTACCAGTTCCCATCACTAGACTATCTCAGTGTAGTGGCAGACAGTCCGGTGTGGCGTTTTTATTGACACTCGTGCCGTGACAAATATCTTCAGGAAGACACACCATACTCCGCGTTCCACAAGGGTAAATACTTGGCTCCAATTTCTACGACCACTATATTTTTATACGAATTTACCGTTTTGTGAATAATTCAGACATTACTTTTGATTAATTGATTATTTGTAGGTTAGTTTTGTTAAATGCCATATTTACGAAGTTAGAAAAACTATTTGGTTTATGAAATCTAGCTTTTAAGCCAAAGGAATAAAGTTTGAATATAGGTGAGCAAACGAGAAAATTTTAATCCCAAAGTAAAACCGACATTGACACCGTTCGAGAAATTGACAATATAAATTTTCATTCTCGATTTTGATAACCAACATTTTTCTATTAAGGGCTGTCCATCCGACTCCCTAGGCGCGGAATCGTGTTACACACCTAAAGCGAAAAAAAGAGAAAAAAAATTCAAATCCCTCTAACGAAGAGGCCAATACACAGGAGGCCTCTGTTTTTCTCCAGTTATTTCGAATATTCCGCCCAGTATTGGGTATCAGTAACACGATTACTGACCCGGCCTTAATTTGATCAGCTACCGACGTGGTCGCTATTTTTTCGTGTTGTCACTCCCTTGGGGAACCTTATTTACCTGTGCTATGTAAAAAGGCAATATTGATAAGCAATTCCTTTCTCGATGACCCCGATTGGAACTTTTAACGGTGTTTTTCGTTTACTTAAAATGTGACAAGAAAACTTGTTATTAAAAAAAGAAAATCTTTACCTAACGCTTGCAAATGTAGTGATTTGAAAGAAGAATACCGTTAGTTTTAATAGAATAATCTTGTTCTATTTAAACAAATGAGAAACGAATAAAACATGGTACTTTGTTGAGAAAAAAATAACAAATTCAGCATTGGACAGTGATCCCTTTAGCTCCCTTGGGTCGAGAGGAAAAAAACAACAAGATGAAGATAATCAGGCGTTTTTGTCGCTCGGAATTACGTCGGATAATTTGATTAGCTATCAGTGGGCGAGAACCGTCCCCTTAAGAGGTAATCCTATTTTATAGGTAGCTCCTTAATCTGATAGATGCTAGGTGTTTATATCGAACGATTCTGATTGTGTTTTATGATTATTGTTTGTAAGAGTGATTAGCAATTAAATTGGTTATATTAGAAAATATATTATTATATTGATTTTCTATCGTCAGTTATTGATTCGATAAGCCAGATTATTTGATAGAGTTTATTTTTAGGTCGAGAGAAACTTTAGGCCGACGTTCTTAAATTAGAGACTCATACTTAACACAATGTATGTACCAATTTGAAGTACATAACGCGAAATTCCCCCCTCCATCAGCTAAGTGTAATTATAGGTAAAAAAGCAAGGGTTGCGGAGTGGCCATGTTGAGAGAAGTGACGTCATTAGCACGCTGTTGACACAACCCGCCTTCTGACGTGAATGGCGAGGCTAAACTGGCTATATGGGCGTGTTTCCAATACGCCACTATGTGCTTACGCCGCTCCGTAATTACTGAAGCATTTTAAACTAAAAATAGAAATATGCTAAACAATTTAAAATTCCAGCCAGTGATAACGTTCTCTGAAACTCGTTAAGTCTGATTAAAATACAGTGAATGATGATTCAAAAGATAAACGTATGACAGAACTGCATGCTTGCCTGGGTACTCCAATTACATGAGCTATAGACGTAACCAAAAAAGCAAACAAACCTCATTCGGAATCTCACAAGTGTCCAGCAGTTCTATCAACAAAAACCTCCAGACAAATTAAAACAAGCCTTAAATCTCAATTTGCCGACACAGGGCGGTTTCAATAGGCTTTTGTGGCGTATGTCCATTTCCGACAACTTCAGCCTTTGAATAAAGTAGCTGTCAAAGAAGCCGATGTCAAAATTCTTTGGCATTCATAAGTTGGTAAAGAAAACACAAATGATAAAAAAGAAAATGAAAACTTTTTGGTCGCTCACGCTTTATTAAGTGAAGTGTGGTAAGCAGTTGTGCTTATTATGCCGTTGTGCAGCTAAGGAGGCCACATAGAGATTAACAGCCAGCGGCTGTAATAATTTCCTATAGATACTAACTAATCATACTCATTAAAGGTACATTATCCTGAGTATACAGCCTTAAAAAGAGAAAAACAAAGTTCACTCTAAATATAACTACAATAAATCATTTAAACTTCAACTACAATATTGAATATTTCCCCCGAATCGAACGCCACACCCAAACGGAACGCACAAACCAAAATCATAATAACTCTACACAATAAACACCCCCGCAACATTTGATATCCATTCTTATTATTTTTATTTTCGATTTATTGTCGTCAAAAACGCACGATTTCTATACACAATCGCTAGGGTCTGATCCCCTGCCAATTAACATCGGACACGGTGGTCAGAGCTATGTCAAAGTTGGACACATTTTTTGTCCAAAATTCCACATACATCAACCATCAATATACATCAATCTTAAACATTTTAAAAGTTAATTCAAAGTTTCGGTACTCCATCATAACCGTTAGAAACATTTCGCAAATTAACACAGTGATACCATTCGCGGCGGTCGGGGACAAAATGTAATTAATAATTAATGCAACGAAAGGCCAAGTAGAAACTTCGCTAACACAGAAGTTACTTGTGGAGCGCGGCGTGACCTTTTCTGTGAAAAAACAAATGCGGAGATATAACTGGCATGTTACGCCGTGTGTAGTAACGAGCTAATTTAAACTTTTCGGTCTCTCTGTCCTTTTGGAGGGTGGCTCCCTTTTCGTCACCTGAGGCGACTGTCCTTGGTTAGACGGCACTTTCAATAAAACAGAAATAAAATGCACGCGTCTCACATATTGGTTTTGTGTTGGGAATAATTGATTTCACTCTTCGTTTTTCTTTTTAATTGATGTGTCTACATCTTTGTTAATATTTGGTTGAAATGAAATTTGGATTTCTATTGGATTTAACACTTTTATAATAATCTAATCAAGTTCCTAAAAAGGATTTTTCATCCTTGACCTGTGGCCCTGTGTAAGCTTTTAAAAAGAACCAATTTCTTCCATCGAAATCATTCAGTAAATTAGAAGAAAATGAGTAATCTAATCTAGACGTTAATAACACAAATGTCAAAGTATTTAACAAAGCCATTTTATGTCTACTTTCAACTCAATCTACATCCCGTATCGAAAACCTCTAAACTAAAGCATCCACCCCCAAAACAGATAGCCATAAATCACTCAACAGAAGTGAAAATCAAATATTTATGTGGGTGTAAAGTTTTGTCCGCACAGCGCATGTGTGGTGACCACTGTCCACTCGCGTGGCAGTGGGTGTGGCCTCGCTGTTTGTTCGGCTTGACCCACGTTCTGATACCGACTTTCCACGTAAATTGATAGGGTTCGATTCTATAGACATACATAGCCATACACACCTATACACAGCTATACTCATATCACGTGTTTAAGGCTTTATCGTCGGATTTAGAAAGGGTTTAACGGTACATATGGATATGTATCTACTTATGTGTTAGATATCGAATCGTGAAGCAATAACCTATTATCTTCATGATTGTTCATTGCATAAGCAATAGGTTGAATATCAGTGCTTAGAGGATTCGCAGAATACTTGGAAGGAGAGTCTACTTTTGTACAAATGGGAGCTATTTGAAAATCTATAATTTTCGAACATATTTTTTTTTAGATTTACTGTAGCGTGAACTGGCTGAATGCCAGCTTTGGCGTCCTGAGAAAGACTTGTTCACCTCGCTGTCCTGTATAAAATCTAGGCTTCAGACTTCATGACAGTGGATATTATAAATATCCTAAACCTTCGAACGAAGTTGTTACTACATTGACTCATTTTTTATTCGTAATATAAGTAACTCCAATTATTACTCCAAATGACAGTATCACCATGTCCCTATTTGAACAGGCCGAGGAAGCAACCACCACTACTTCCTCAGGAAGTGTTCCCATTTGCCACGAGCCATCACCTTTACAAATCTGTAAAAAACATTAACATCAATAACGCGTGCATTTACATAATATACCCTCTAAACAAACTAGGTACGCCAGTCCAAACAAAGAACGTCGAATCACGGAGTTTTTTTTCGCTATATTAATTTAGTACTCGGGTTACAATGCTTTACAGCCCCTACAGACATTACAGTACTACCAACATTACAAAGAAATCGAAGGAAAATAATAATAACAAAAGTAAGAACGGAGAACGTAAGGGCGTGTACACAGTACTTATGTGAAATTAGCTCGCGAACGAGCTTTGATGTGCCGACCAATTGTGCGCGTGAAAGCGCCTTTATAATCTAAGGCGTCGCGGCCGTGTCTTGCATCGAGCTAAGTATAATAATAATGGCGATGTCAATTAATGTAAACAGCCAAATAGTGTGGATCGGGTTTAGTTGGGGTAAGCTAGTAAATAACTATGTAATAAAAACGACATGCAATGCTAAATTAATACTCTTCCAAGTAAATAAAACTATGAAAACGTTAAGGCTGCCCAAATCAATACCGATCTAAAAAAACAATACCTTCAACAGTAGTACACTTAAACGTATTAAATCTCTTAACCAGCTCACTTCAACTTTGCCATACTTAACGAAAGAAACAAAATTATAATATCTGTAGCAGCAAACACTTTCCTGAATCAAATTATCTGGCACCTTAAACATCTGTTACAAAAAAAAAACGATTAACTTTCTTGTCTCAACAAAGAAATAACGCGGACCGCAAGGCAAGACGGTTATTAAGGGTCTTTTGTACCCAGATAAGCGGTCAACCCTACAACTGACACCTCACAACACCGTGACTGCTACAACATGCAATTAAGTGTTATTTAACACTTAAAAGATTGAAAGAAAGTGTCATTGCCCATATGTTGTGAATGTAGTGCAATGCTTTTTGTAAATTTAATTGGCACTGTCCTGTTTATCTGTGTCACGTCTGGCGTCGGGTGTCTATACAGTATTTATAATTTAATTGTCGTTAAAGAACTATATAAGTACTTTAAAAAGTGAATGAATGGATTAATTTACGAATCTAAAATATGAAGTCATTTTGCACTCATTCAAAGCTTTACAACTTACTGTTAGCAGACTTTAAATATTGAACAACAAAAATTAGAAAATTTATGAGCCAGCTGCCGAACCAAATCTTTTTTGTACTCGCCTAGTCCTAACAAAAGTAGTCTCAAAAACCACAGATATCAAACTACGTCTACCTTCCACAGCGGATGCGGACAGCGCGGCAGAAGGTGGAGGGTCTCCCACTCCTGGGGTCCCAGCCGACACGCTGACCTGCGGCGCGTGTCGGAGAGCCTTCGCTCTTGCCGACATCGTCCGCTTCATCCAACATAAGATCTCCTCCTGTGATAAGGATTTGACATCCTACCACTGTTATAGTGCCGGTAAGTTAATCTGTACTTTTTCTCAATGCTTTAGAACAAAAAAATATCGATAAATATATCAGGAAGTTATCTTTGTAGACCCAAACAAAGCAATCTTGACTTACTTAAATCTTATAACGGTTTACGCACGCGTATTTATCGGGATAGCCCGACTAGTTTCGGATCAAACCGGAGTCTTTAATCATGAGCTGAAACTCGTCGGGCTATCCCGATGAATACGCGTGAGTAAACCGTTATAACGTTTAAGTATGAATCATCCTCACCAAAGTTATTATAAAAATACAATCTTGACATACCTAGCAAATGAACAGATACCAAGTCTATTAAAAAAAAATCATTTTTATCATACTTCTTCCCTCCTAGGACCAAACTCCGACCAAGAAGATGGCTCAAGGCCTGGCCAGGTGTCAAGTGGGAGCACCAGCGCGCGGAGACCCTCGCTCCTCACAGCGAGGAGGCCTCCTAGCAGCAGAGTGCACACCCCTCCTCTCGCCAGTCCCTCCATAGCTCATCCTGACCTTTTAGAAGATGGCGGCGCTTCGAGCACGCCTAAGCGACTGCTGGACGGTACGATTTTTTTAACAGCCATAATTAAAATATACAGCAACTATCTCAATACCTTTTCATCAAAAAAAAATGATTTATACATATTCCGAGTCCTCATACTGTTTAGAAACTTAGATGTCCTCTCCCAATGAACATAATTTGGAATGATTTTTTTGTATCAATAGCTGATGCCGGAGTCTCGACACCAAAAAGGCGAGCGTCCACATCGCCCATGCCATCAAGTTCCCCTGACGAGGACATCAAACCGAAGATCAAACAGGAACATATGGATACCTCCAGCTCCCCTGAAGATACCAAGAAATCAAGAACTGAAGTGGCTGACGCTGAATCCAATACTATGCATAGTGGTAAGTCTTTAAAATATTCGAAATTTAACACGGGCAAATTGTATCTTCTCCAGTTGGGTCTAGGTTGAAAATCGGTCAACAAAAACCATATTAAGATAATAATATTGAAAGAGAAACAATAAGGATACAGCAAAATTCATCGCAGCTTAAATGCACACATCATTAGCAACACCCAAAATGATTACGATGACAAAAGGGCAAAAACAGTAATATAATTTGTTGGTTAATTCAAGCTGTTTAGTATAGTGTATTGCGAGAACAAAACAATTTCAGTGTGCATTTTCCGGTTCAAATCCATCTCAAAAAAAATCTTCCCGTCTTTAGAATAGTTACATTTTAGATCAGTTTTGTCCATGATTCAACGACCAAATATTTCTTGCTAGCCAATAGAAAGGACACGTGCGTCTGAATTCCATTTTTAACCTGGAAATTCCGTGTCATCGGCATGACGGTCCAGTGTTTATTATATTAATGATTCTTGCTTAGCTTCAAAGGATTCTTTGGAGACAGTTTTATCTTTGCGTTACGAGTTTGACACGCAAGATGTTGCACAATAACAATGTTGGACAATCGTGTGTATTTTGCTACGTCATCGCCTGTCCATACATTTTGGATTGGGACTTAATCCCGTCACTGGTAACAGGATGTTTCGAATTGTATTTTATTTTATTCATTTTGGTAGTTGCAACTTTTATTCACAGTTGTATAACTTACAATGAATGAAAATGTTAAAAAAATACAGTATAATTACACTGTAAAGAAATACAATTTAGATTTAAATTTCAGTAAAGAAAATCAATAAAAATCTTTTTTAGAGTCTCTTGAAGTTATTCTAGTTTTACCTAAAATAAACATTTTCATAGTAAATCGTATTATAAAAAAGCAGACTAATCCTAAACCTTTTCAATAAAACGTAAAATAAATAAAAGCGGAGGTAGCTCGAACATCTGTATAAGCGAGCAATCTTGCGGGGGTGGTTCGAGAAATAATCTATCCGAGACTAACCCTTTGTGCGACCAGATGTGCTGTCATTTGACACTTTTGTATTAAACCCGTTGCACAACAAAGCCTTCCTTAAACCCGAAAATTGTGCACCGTTCAAAATTTTCAACCCGCATTCTGTCAACCGCTTTATGAAATAGCAATTTACAAAGGATAAAGAAAAAATATTAATAACTCTCCTATTTAACTGTTGTTTGGCGATTTAGTATTAAAGTAAATTGAGTTTCTAAAATATTACGCAATCATTTGAAACTTTATGTCTCTTGTACTGTCTGAAGTCAGATACCGTCGAGTGGACATATAAGATTAAAAAAAAGTGTTATCAGAATATATTTTTATACTGTATCTTTATTTAGCTGCAATCGCTAACATCTTACTGATAACTGAAGACAAAACATTTTTAGTTTTTATTTTAACACATGATATAAATATCGTCCGATTGCTGGATCTAATTCTGTATGATAAACATAAGATAAGGCGCTCGTCAGCGTCATATCTGGACACTCACAGTGACGTTGTTATTACTATACCGGGGTTGCGCTAGCAAAGTGTCAATTGCAGGTTTGCTTCAGCACCGGTTGTTTCGGATTATTGAGTTTATCCTAAACGTTCATATTAACCCTTTCCACGGAGCTGTCAGACCAACCAGTTCCAATACACCACGAGGGCCCCGGCGCAATAAAATATAGCAATATATTAAATTGATAACCAGAAACTATAGAGCCAAGTCCATAAATCCACTCGACTTTTAAAACCGCATTCATAACGGAAGGTTATTGTCAAAACAAGAACATAATTCTAATGGTGACAGTAAGTCGCGACCTCGTGCCAACTTAAAAAGGGATCTTAATTTTAATTGTATTATTCCGTACATATTAATTAACCCCATCGCTGTACAACAGATATAGGGGATGATTTAGGAGAAAAAAATTATTTGCATGAGCACACGATTGACGCACGCGTATTGTAGTCATCTGCCTTTTGTGATGACCCTTACATTTACCGTGGCTGCGCAATACATTAAACAGCTCACGTTTTATGAATTATACATTCAATATTCAACCTTCAGCCATTAAATATAAAGTGAAATTTCGAAGGTGACTTGATCGGCGTTAATGTCTTTATGTGGACTGATGACTGTGATATTATAATTGTCAAAGATGCTACCGAGGTCCCATTGTTAGAAACGGTCTTTTCATTTTTTTCAAAGATAAAAAATGTTTGGCGTGTTCCTGACACGTGGTACATGCTCATGCGTTTGCCGTGACCTATGGAACTCCTTTAAACGTGACACAATGCTCATGGATATTTTTAGTTTTTGTATAAACGGGAAGGTGGCTAAGTGGCGGGTTGGAATAAGTGGGTTTTAATTTTAGACATGACGTCTGCGACTTTGTAAAATGTGAGGGGAAGTTTGTCTCGTGCCTATCGCGTGTCCTTTACTGTGCAGTTAGTGAATGTATTTGGAGCTTTGTGTGGCATTGGAGAAGTACAAGGTTCTGCAATTACAAACATACAGTGTATCGCTCAGTTGTTTTTATATTGAACAAAGAAATTTTGTCTTCTTAAGAATTTATGTCCACAAAGTGTTGCCACCGTCATTACCATCACAAAACGCTGGTGAACCAATGGCCGTCAGTTGTTTGTATCAAAACAAATATTGGATCAAGTGTGGATCGGGTCCAGTGTTTGGTCTCCATTGTTTGATGTACAAATTGGAGTAGGATTGTCACAGCGGATATATTCCGTATACACATGATATTAATAAAAGAATGGATTTTAATTCCATTAAATATGAGTTAACTTTAAACTGATCTCGTTTTCGGTACAATTGAAATTAAATATTATTAGCTGATTGTTGTTAAATTCACTGGACCTTTTAATGCGTCATGGGCAATGATATCCCTATCGATTTCTGTGGTCCCCAGATAAAAATTATCGTTTTAACCCGGCGTGCACGGTCTGGCGCACCTCAAAACGGTCAGCTGGGGCGGACCAAACAAGCGCACGCTTTTTACTTGCCCACTCGCGCGAAATAAACGACAACAATTAGTTTGAAGCGGACAGCAGCCGCGTCTGGTCTATCTGCCAACTAATTACGCATTCATAGACCGTACTTCTGATAAATGATCGCCCCCGCAAATGATTCCTCGATTAACTCCCGTCCAAGATATTTCCATATCAAGACATGTTTTCTTAAGGGTCGACCACAAAAGGGCCATCTCGGCGCCCAATCTTTAATCCTATCTCGGGGACCTTTGCGGGCGAATTTAAATTTCTTTAGAAATATCGTCCTTATTATGTACGTGCGGGTTTCTATTCCTTGCGACGTTCGTGGGCGAGATAACGTAAGTTAAGTCCGAGAGGAGATTGTTGTGAAAAAACTACCGCTAACTTTGACGAGATCCCATCTGCTGGCTCCTGTCCATTCAAATCTGATCCCTAACACAGTGTGCATAAATTCACATTTTGTTCGAAAGCTTTTGGATTAGTAGAACCTTATTTTGTATATGAGGTGATAAGTCTTTATGAGGGGTCAACCTTTTCTATAGTGAACCTCACCCTTTTAGTGAAAAGAGTCCGTTGATAGCTGATTTAGGAATGGTGATAATACATTCAGTGTGTGTAAATATATCATAGATTTATTTTATGATAGATTGCCTCTCGACCGTTGGATTTGTGTAGATGTGTGCTTATAGATATGTGGTGCGTGAGTTAGGAATTTTAAAGGATTGTGGTGCATTGTGTGTGGTGCAGTGTGCAGTTGAATAGCTGTCATAGTTGCTTTGTGATGAGCACGGGGTTAAGCGTGACCGTTCGGGGAATTCGTTAATTAAAATTTGCGTTTCGATTGATCAAAGCTGCATATCTAGGGTTCGATGCGACTAATTAGCTGAGGTATGTCCTATTGGATTGGATATCTGTTGCTATGTAGTACCGATAGATCTATAGTATCGTATATTACAATATGCACTATTAGATGTGCTTGTAGCTAATGTAACTTATACCTTAGACTTTGTTTGCATATATTCAGATAACTTTCTTCATTTTTATTCGTTTTTAAGAACTAATCTTGAAACACAATAATACGATAACCAATAAACAAGCAACACTTAAACGCATCGGTGCGCTGAATCAATTTTAAAGCTTCGTCCACTTAACATCCCTCCCTTCATTTTATTGTTTTTCCAACATTTTTTTTTGTAATATGTGGTAATGGTCGTCACACATGTGTCGACAAGTTATTATGAGTTTAAAATAGCCCCACACATCGTGTTGGGGACGAATTTTTGTGAACATTTGTGTCTTGATTTTGGATACCGAGTTTCGAGGCGAGATAAAACATTGCTTGGGGTTTCTGGATTCTGAAGTGTTTGTTATAGTTTAAAGTAGTTGGAAAGTATGAGGTTTTATGCTTGTTGTATCTGAACAACAACAAATTCTTACAGTTTAGTCCTACTTTTTAATTAGGTTTTTAATATTGACTTTGCTTAATCTATATTGTGTTTTTTCTCTATTAATCGTCTAAGAAAGTTATTAGTATCGAATCAAGATTTTATTTGACTTATACCTTATAGTATTTTTACCTATAACAGATCTGTTTCCTATTGAAGTCTTCCCTAGAATTTCATAGATCAAAGATGAGAGTACAACATAGATTTTAATAGTTCTGTAGTTACTCACCAAATTACTTATCAATTAAATTTCAATATATAATAGAATAAAGTATACAAAGTTTATAAGCCCGCTAAAAGTATAAGGGCGTAACTGCGAGGGTGTCGCCAAGGGAGCAATTTGTAAAGTAACGCGATAGTTTGACAAAAATCACTGTTTTACCGCTTTCGGGAGCGGCCATCGATGGCAAATTGATGGCTTATTAAATGTTACGTAATTAATCAGTTTTTGTTTTTTATGTAAAAGGTGTTTTGTTTATGCTTTTTATAGGGTGTTGTTTTTGTGGGTTAGTGTTAATGGAGGTAATTTAATTTGTGTTTGAGTTGCGTTTTATAATTGTTAGGTACAAATAAAATGTAATTCTCAGTTACACGGCAAACTGAAGAGATTCTTAAATCCGTTAAATTGGATGATTTAGACTTAAATAATTCCATTGTTTCGTTACCTAGACATGTACATATGCTGAAATAGTCGTTTCATTCATTATTTTTGTTCTTGCCTTATTATACCTAACTTTGACTCGGCTTCCAGTCTTTACACATACAACTGAATACTGCATTTTATACCTGCAACTGTCTACCTGTCATTAACAAACACTAAACACACAATTCATTAACAAATTCAACACTTAACACTTTTTCAGTAAAGTTAATTTAATACTAGCTAAATTTTATAATAATGATCGTCGGGGTCACTTCTTATAGCCATCCTTTTGTTCACGAAACACTTGTGTACGCGACATTGACGGTCAAATCGGTCATTTCGTTTATATTTAAACAATCAGTCACGAATTATTTTTTCAGTTGCGTCCTTATGACCCAGACGACATTCAGTTACAATGACCTGGCTAATTGTCACTGAGAAAATTATAATGACCAAGAAATTTTATAATTTACTAGTTTTATTCTTCGCTTTTAATAATAAATGTTGGTTTTTAAGTATGTACGTATGTGAACACCTTTATCATTATTATTCAATTAAAAAAAAAACATTATTGATTCTTGATACCAGTTTCAAAAGTTTTTTTATTATATTTTAAAATGAAATTATAACATTTAAATATAATTTAAATTTGGAACAAAACGCAATCACAAATAATACTTTTATTTTATACTTGGCCAGCAACCAGTTTCGGTCAGTAACGTTCTATTTTTGAAAATTTTATTTTTCTTCACAAACAACAACATGTCTCCCAGTTATGGGTCACAATTTGCACCATTCGGGGTTATAACTTCGCACTAGTGTAAGGCTGTGGTCATATTGCGAGCGGGTTCTATAGTCTTGAAATTTAAACTAGGTTTCATAATATTAATTTTGATAGCGGCTTAAAAGATCACAGTGACTTCGATTTGCTGTTAAGTTGATAATATTACAAACAAACATCAAAAAGGGCCGCTGTATTTACACGCTTATCTGAATAAAAAGGAAACTTAATTTTTTTATACAAAGTTCTACCATCACAAGCAAAACTAGCTTCAATAATTTCGATTCAAATTTTATCAAAACTTATTGTCACCTTCAGCCAAATTATTTCACCTGTAGTTTTATAACCACCTATCAAGTGAATAACCCGTTGGTCGCTACCACTAGGACCAATTCCTAAGGGGGGTGGCGGTGAGCGGGCGGTAGGGGAAGGCGGTCATTCAGCGCAGCGGCGCGACGGACATCCGCCGCATAACAAGTCGATGGCGAGTCTCTATGGAACGACGCCGTTCTTATTTCAGATTTCGCATAGATTCAAATATAGCACGCATTTTTTTATATTTTTTAAGATATTTTTTTAAATATTGTGGTAATATGTCTGGTAATTGGTTGGATTTGAATTTAGAATGTTTGATTTGATTTAACCGTTTTTATTTGAATTTTGTTCTCGATAAAGACGTGAACTACAAATTGAGATACTTTTATATTTTTTATAAAATGCTTCATAATTTCTACTAAAATATAATGCTTAGGTATATTGTGTTGTTATGAGGTGAACAAAACAAAACAAAATTGAATTTCAAACCAACAAATATTACATAACATATTTTCAGTAGAACTAGGAGTATACGATCAACATACGTGTAAGCGTATAAGTAAACAAACAATGCTGTACACACTTCGGTGGTTGTCTGTAGTTTCTAGTGGTGTCCGCGAGAGGCGCTGGGGTGCGAACAACAGTTGTCGTCGCCGGAAGCAGCGCTGGCGGCTTCCGGCCGAGGAATGTACTATACGGGCTGTTTGAATTTTGCGTTTTCAGTTTTTTGCATTTCTTTAAAAATGTACTTGAATTTCGTGATTTAAAATTTTCTTTAGATTTTTAATATGGACTGGGTTTATAGTAGTTTATAGTAAACAAATTAACTATATCTTAGGTAGATTTTCTTTATCCGATCTTAAGATAAATAGGTACGTGCGTGTCAGCGACACTGATTAGGCTTATTGTAAATGAGATGTAAAGACTTCTCGGCACGATATCTTTGAAGATAATGCTAATCGGAATAGGTGGCGGATTGAACGTAAGTGTTGAGTTTTGTAATAGGTAGCGGAACTAGCTGATGTGTTTTGTTTTTTGAACTATTACGGATAATACATACAATTCTACTAAGTGTTAAACTTTATCAAAGGAACTTTAGGCATGTGTAGCTAAGAAATATGTTTTTTTTTTATGTTAGTGTATTAACACATAAATAGTACCTACTAAAAAAAAGAGAAAACAGAGAAAAAATTATCCTTTTTAAAATTCCTCAAAACTAAAACCATAAAATTCCATAACTCGAAATAAAATTACCAAAAAAACTGCATACGTACATAAATTACGGTATTCCGCGGCGACAACCGGATACGCTTTCCCCGCTAAACGTCCACCCGGGTTGAGCCCCGCGGGGTGGGCCGGGGCCCGCTCAACCCCGACGGGGCCCCGTGTTTAAAAATTTCACCCCCGGTGGTTCCTAGCCCACACAATGGCCGGTAATCAGCGATTGCCTTTTGAAATCGAAACGCTCGTTACACATTTTTTCGCGTACCCGGATAACCGGTGCGTTTTCCGGACGATCCAGACATGTAGTGCTTCTAACAGTTCTTACTGCTAGAATAGTTTTTTTTTGTCAAAATTAAAGTTCAATCAGAATAAGAGTATAAATACATTTTATTAATTACAATATAATAATTTTACTATTTTGTACGTATAGCACAAAATAATTTTACACAATTATACAAATTTTTAACTACTTTACCGTCATATAAATTTCTGAAAAGGTTAATTACAAGACGGATAACGGAGACTTGCATTGCCCCATGTTCCAAAGGTGTTAAAAAACAATAGATTAATCAAAAAAGTTTGTATAAGAACTCAGTATGGTCACCTCATATAAATACTTATGAACGACATACACGTATGAATATTTGGTTTCAATTATATCACAATCGATTCCAGATGATACAGATCAATAATCACTGACACATACATCGCGAACCTAGACACCGTATAATCCGACCACCCAAATTGTACCCACACTTAAACCACAGTTAATTGTCAACCACATACATTGACCACAGATGGTTATCTAAGGAACCATTGAAAATTACAAGCGATCTCTAATCGCTGTAATCCGGTATCAATCGAACTGAGACTGTTGCGTATTGGTTGTGTTGACCCTACTTATGACGCGTCGTATGTATGGTGTACGGTTGGCAGATTACGATTGTGATTAGTTGGATTTTAGTTTTGTTGTACAGGTAAATAATCGTTATAGTGTAGTATAAATTATTTTTTGTGTAATAAAATTGAAATATTCGGATTTTTTTAATTTTGATTAAAAAAAATCGATTTTAGCATAGGAATATTGAACAACAAATCTTAAAAGAAGTAGCATGCATACATTTTGTTATTCACTTTTTTTACTTCGAATAATATTTTATAGAAAATATTTGTAATAGGTACATATTTTGACAAGATATTTATATTATATGTTCTATCGGTCCATTACCGTACGATGACCAAAACTCAACACAATGAACAATGCCCGGTACAAAAAGGTCACAATATTGATATCGTAAATCTATATACAGGGTGATCACTAATTCCTTTCTTGAAAACCTACCATGACCTTTCAAAATAAAAACATTACAGTTGTGGAAAAGAGACGCTATTCTACGCCGTGTAGTGCTATCTCTCTTCCTCAATTTCGACAGACCTATTTCGTAGACATGTGAGGAATTAGCGATATCGAGATACGGATTGTACGTGATCACTTTACAATGTCGCGATATTCTAAGAATCCTGCGATTTTTACATTATATCTTCAGATAAAATGTCATGTCCTTTTCGGAGATTATTGGAGTCTCGATAAGACGTAAATTGTGACATTATTTCACAATTGGAACTATAAGCTTAAATCTTTATCCAGATGTCGTGAAAGTGTGATTACACTATCTTTTCGACAGCTTATTAAAGTTAGCTTCTTACCACTTAAAAAAGAAGTACAAAATAATAATATAACGGTATAAGCAAGCATATAAACTAAGATCAGCTGGGCATGCGACTCAACTTCTAATTAGAAACCGCTTTATGTACTTTATAAAAAAAAATATTAAAATATTTTTAATAGATATGTACAGTAAATCATTGTAAATAATAAGAACAGCCTGTATGTATCATCTTTCCGGTCGGTCATAATCTGACCGTTACATTTCAATAATCGTCTTAACAGTGGTGATCGCTTATCTGCCGCGCCCAACTAGTGATGTGCTTTATCGATACTTAGAATTTTCTGATTGAATTGAGTCACGTTATTTTTATTTTTGGAGGTTATTAAATCGTAGACACACATTGTCCGGTAGGAGCAAGTAGAACATAATATGTACATATTATGTTATTTAGTAAGTCGTTTAACCTATGGCAAAAATTTAACAATGAATGGGAAAACCCAATTAAAGTATTAGAATTTCAAATCCAATTTTTAATATAGTTTTTTTTTAAACAATGTAGTGTTACGTACTAGTCTCATGTAGAGAAGTAATTAACTATAAATAAAAATGTAAACTAAGTACATTTTTTTTCTGAACTGAATAACAAAACCATTTTTTATCGTATTAACGCACGTGAATCATGACGTCACTCAAAGATCGGTGAGACGTGATTGTCTCCACAATAAAATGTGTCTCGAGTTAACAATGAGCAATCAAATTACTGTCAGAGCAAGGAGCGCTGGACGCGCCTTGACCGCATCTCCTAATCCCCAGAGCGGAACCACTGAATCACTTTGTATACCATTGTAAGAAAGTTTATGTTACAAAATAAATGAAGAGATCGAATCCCTTCATTTTACACCAGAATTCTCAACGAATTACCTGTAGGACCATTCTATTCTATATTCATATTAATATCAGATTCAGTCACAAATATTAAACAAGATTTTTCGCAATTTGTATCCATATCAAAGAAAATATGCTGGCGTTTAATAAAAAAGCCTCTATTCATTTTTCCCTTAGCGGGGCACTGTTACATACATAGATTTCAATATCAACAGTCTTAACCCGCGCGTGCGTACGTGATCCCAACCCGCGTATATTTCATAAGATTTTAGAGGTGCATGAATCACGCAAGACACGGAGGGGCGATCACTCACCGCTGCGCCTCGAACCCTTGGACCTCAGCCTGCTTAGCATGCGCACCACGCACGCACCCTAGGCCCAACACTACGATATGTGAGAGCTATTACTAGACACTTTGCCCGTGTTAATATTGCTGTAAATCTTCCATCGGAAAGCGTTTCCATCTCCGTCGATCAGATGAAATGTGCGTGTTTATTTACATGTTCTCTCCTTGTTCGCAGAACCTAGCAACTATGTGTGCTCGACGTGCAAAGCGCGCGTACACTCCGCGTGGAGGCTCCTTCAGCACGTGCAGCATGTGCACGGCGTCAAGATTTACGTCGAAGCAATGCCTCAACAACTACCTAACAAGCAAAACCACTCATCATCAAGCACATCTTCATCAAGCTCGGGTTGCTCATCCACTGGCGCACCACTGCCACCACCCAGCTTACGTCACCACCCATTACTTCCTCCTCCAGACATGCACTCACCGTTTGGAGTAGGTGGTCTTCTCAGGATGCCACTGCCAGGCAGTCTACCGCCACTGGCACATCCATCAGTTCCTCCTACGCCGTTGTTTGCGCGGCCTAACCACCATGACCATCGGTTTAGGATGGAGCAGCTTGTATCAGAGCAGTTCCGCCACCATGGTCTGAACCTAGCAGCTGCGGCTGCAGCTGTGGCGGCTAACTCCTTACCGCCACATCAAGCCTTCCCTTCACCGGCGGACCGACCTCCAGTCGTGCCCACGTCGGTATCGGGCCGAGATAGAGCACCACCAGTATCTCAACCACTCTCACTTGAACCCCAGCTGGATTTTTACTCGCAGCGCTTGCGGCAACTGGCCGGTACGACCAGTCCAGGGGCGGCCACAGGCAATTCCAGCTCTCCTAGCCCCAGGAAGCATTCACCTCCGTTCGCTTCCCCGTCGCCCTCCCGAGTCGGCCAGACTCCTCCGGCGGGCGCCGGACCCGGAACGGTGGATACGCCTCGCGAAGCTACGAGGCCGCACAGTTCGACTTCACCCGAAAGACGAATTGAACCGCTAGCAGCGGACGCACCGCCCTCTGACCGGCCGTCATCTACGCCACCTGCGAAACGCAACACTGATGAAGCTATCCATTCATGTGAGTTTTGCGGTAAGAAATTCAGATTTGAAAACAACCTGATTGTTCATCGCCGATCTCATACTGGCGAAAAACCATTTAAGTGCACCGAATGTGATGAAACATTTGAAAAAGCATCAAAATTAAAACGACACATGAAAATTCATCGAACATCCGATACTAATGTTGAAGATGGAGAATCTGGAGGTGACACAGGAGAGGACGACTCTGATGATGACTTGGAGGACGAGGAATTGGAAGGTGAGGAAGAAGATGAGAATGATGATGGAGATGATGTTGAGGAGGCAGAAGATTTGACCGTCTCAAATAGCAGCGCGCCGTCGGCACCAACTAGGAAGCAAACCCCAGTATTACCTAACAACGCGCCTACTGCGTCAGTTGTCGGCGAGTTGATGGACAAATTCGGTCTATCTAATATCGCACAATACAGTGAAGCTTTCAAACAGGCTTTACAAGAATCAGGAAATTCTCTAAAATGGCAACTAGCCAAAGACAGGGACAACAACAACGGCCCACCTAGTGACAAACCGAACGGAATGCCACCAACGGCTGCTTTACGATTAAAAGAAGAGTTCGCCAAGATGCCACCTCAACCACATCCTCTATTCAACCCTTTTGAGAACCCTTTCGAAACATCCAAACGTATAAAATTGGACATGGACCGAGGGGAAGGTTGGTGGTTACCAACATTGCACGCTCAACGACCGCCGGAGAACATTTTCGACGGCTTAAAAAATAGCGGCAATGGCCTACTACAAAACCCTTTGCTCAAGTCAAAAGATGGACGACGAAACGACACCTGCGAATTTTGCGGGAAAGTTTTCAAAAACTGCTCAAACTTAACGGTTCACCGGCGATCGCACACCGGAGAGAAGCCATACAAGTGTGAGCTGTGCTCATACGCCTGCGCACAGAGCTCCAAGCTCACGAGGCATATGAAGACGCACGGGAGACTGGGAAAGGACGTCTACCGATGCAGGTTCTGCGAGATGCCCTTCTCCGTGCCGTCGACGCTTGAGAAGCATATGCGAAAGTGTGTGGTTAATCAAAGTAATGGTGCTCCCCTAGCTCTATCCGATGACTCTAACGCGTGCCGTGACGAGGCTTCGTGACTCTACCCGTGGGCCGGGCTCCGCCTGCCGCCGCCCGCGCCGCCCAGCCAAATCTTCTAAGACCTGCTCCGGTCACGTGTTTCGTCGCGTCTCTTATCTCGGTACACGCGCAGGACGAAGTATCGCGTCGACCGGGTCTAGGCCGAGTTTTGTTCAATTTCTAGTCTTAAGAATTGAATATTGGCGGTATTATTGTTTATACGCACGCAATATGAGCCCAAAAGTTTGCACCGAAGGGCATTAATTTAGTTTATGTAATTGTAAGTGACATATCTTCTTCGTACTGACAGAGTTGATTCCCGTTGCATTGTTGATGTTAGTTTTCTATCATTTTGTTTGGAGGCTGTAAGTACGTCTTTGATTCTTATGTTACTCTCTTTCGATCTTGTTTTGACATGTTTTTTATTTATAGAAAAAATGTGGAAACCAATGCCAAAGTTAGCTATGTTGATTTAAATATACTTACTATTTAGTTTTAAGCTGTATAGTGTCAATTAAATTAGAATTCTTTCCAGTATTTTCTAGGATCTTCATAGTTTGGTGTAGTATGTGTTTCACGAGTAAGTTGTTTCGTAATTTTAGTATATACGATAATAAGCGAAATGTTTCCTATCCTAGATAAACAAACTTGTGTACATATTTGATGTAAGTTTATTTGTGTAAATCGAGTACCTACCTATTGATGTTCATATTTATAGTCGATAATATTTCAAGGATTATAACAAAATTTGGTGAGAAAACGGTGAGTTTCCTGTAATCGATAATTTATTTAAGCATTGTAGAAAGTGAAATTGGAATCGATTTATGGTAGGTGTTATTCGTATCGCGGTACTTGTATGTTTAATTAGAGATTAAATTATTAAATTAAATTAACACTTTGGAGACCGACATTCGTTCATGTGCTATTATTTCTTGTGGAAACTAGTTATTTTATTAAGACTGAAAACAATATTCCAGTTTGTATATTTTTAATGATTTCTTCGTGAATTTCATTCGTACCTAAATTAGTCCAAGCGTGAAATCTTTCAGTATACGTACTTAATGTAAATTATAATAGAATTTATATTAGATAATTGTAAGTAAATTATAATGGAAACATTTTGTCGTCCATAACTGTCTCCTTTCTGCTTAGGGCTCTTCCAGACGACGTTAGACAAAAAGACCGTTTTGTTAAGACGTCTTTTAACGTTGTGTGGACTAGCCCTAACTATAAACATGATCTTGTTGACACAAAAATATTTTCTCCAACAATCGTTTGTACAGATTAATAAAATGAGAGAAGGGAAAATATTTTTGTGTGAATCTTGTAATGTTCAATCATTCAAATGTTTCGCTCATCAAAATTGTACAGTCAAACCGATAAATGTTAAAATATCTAATTTTGTTGTATGGTTGGTAACTTTAGCTACGTTAGATATAAAACTATTAAAAAAACCTCTGCAAAATTGTCGTTAAATGTACCTTTTAAAAAAAACTTGTGAATATAAAAGACAGGACGACGAATGGAGACAAAATAGAGAAAAAAACTAAGACAAATTTTATTGTGTAACTACGTGAAAGATGAACTGTTTTTATTATTTTTCATTTTTATTATTTTTATTTCAATAAATATCCACGATTTGTTAATCAATTTTGTTGTTTGATTTACCTGTGTTGTAAATATATCTCGAATACCTCGATACAAGTAAAAAAACGTAGGAGATATTATAGAAAGATTTAGTATAATTGTAATATGCAGTACACTACCTAGGCGGCTATGAGTTCGATTCTCAAATGGCAATGTACATTTTTGACCTATGTATAAATAATACTATTGTTGAAACGTACTACCGCTAAAACTGTACTTACAGTATTGGCAGTAAGAAAATAAACTGTACTGACAGTTTTAGGGCCGTAAGTATTACGTAAATAACTTTATTTAGACCCTATACGTGCGATTAACATTGGTTATGAATCTCAGCTCATTCAATTACGAGAAACTACCTCACTCCTGCGTGTCTCTGCATTGGTTGAACCTGATGAGAATCCAGTAACTCTAAACGCCAACTGGAACTTAACATGCCGAAAACTAAAAAGAGATCGTGTAAAAACAAGTACTATTCTTAGAGTTAGTCATATTATCCAGGTTTTCCTCGTTACCTTAGGTAATCAGGTGTCCGTAAAACGTAAACGATAGTGAAGATGACACAATATCTGGATTAACAGTATCTGTATCGAATGCTGCTGTAACCAACGAGAAAAATCTCTTATCAGTTTCTCAGGTTGTATTTTCCTTATTTACACGTACTTCCTACTTACTATGAAGGACTTTGCTCAGACATAAGAAATTTTTGAGTAGTGATGAGTAACTGAATTCTACATTATTACTAGTTGTTGCCTGCGACTTCGTAAATAGTAGCCAATTCTCACTACCTAACCTACTGAATACGCATATAAAATTTGGTAAAAATCGGTAAAACCGTTTCGGAGGAGTACGGTAACAGACACGGGGATTTTATATACAACGTTGATAAAAGCGAGAGGCATTAAATGAAACCACATATTCTGTATATCATTATAAGGCTACACAACAAAAATAAAATCAATGTAAGCAATAGTTTAGTCACAGGATATTTTTTTAGTTTTTTTTTAGTTTGAACATGCTGTATCTTCCTGATTAGGTGACTAAGTTTTATAGGCATAGTTATCTAGTTGACTCCGGTTGGGTCCGAAACTAGTCGGGCTATCCCGATAAATACGCGTGAGTAAACAGTTATAACGTTTTAAGTATGAATCATCCTCACGAAAGTTATTATAAAAATATTGCTTACATTGATTTGATTTTTGTCGTGTAGCCTTATAATGATATACAGAATATGTGGTTTCATTTAATGCCTCTCGCTTTTATCAACGTTGTATAAGATTGATATAGATTTTTTGTGTTCCGTACCTACCTTAAAGACAAAATAGGACTCTATTTCAGACCACTGTCTGTGTGTCCGGAAAGATAGCGATCTGTCATCAGACAAATAAACCGATAGTTGTAGGTACATTTGTAATTTTCACATAATTATGATGTATTTCAGTATGGCTATTTGATGAGTATGAATGTTGATGGATGAAGATGAAGGGGGAGGCCAAAAAAAGATGAGTGAATTGTCTAATCAATGATATGAATGAAAAAGGAGTAAATGATACTGTGACGTCTAATAGAGGAGAGTGAAAGAAAAAAACATGTTGCGCTGACCCCAAGTAAAATGGGATAAGGGAAGGAAGATGATGATGTTTTTTGTAGCCGCTTTGACAAATAATTATATAAAATACATGAAAATAAGTAGGGATTAAGAGATTCGTATACGACTAACGCTGTTCTTATTGGTGTACGGATCTCTTCGTGCGCACTTGCACTTGGCCGTTTTTTTCTGCTCTTGAACTTTGATCGTAAGTCTTGTAAATTCCTATAAGGCTGCTGTACGCCAGTATAATTAGGAACTGCACAAAATATTACCCGATCAATCCAATACGATAGTCATTGTAAGTAGGTACAAAGAATTGTCTTTTATATCCATACGTTATCCGGTCGCTTTTCAGTCAAATACGAGTATCGACGGGCCTGTTGGTCTAGCTAGGGGTTAGTTAGGGTTCGATTCCCACGCAGAAAAATGTTTGTTTGATGAGCACAATCATTTGTTATGTATCTGAGTGTAATTTATCTATAATATGTTCGTATTAGAAATAAATAAATACCTATGATTATCAGTTGTCTAGTACTCTTGACACAAGATTACTCTCGTATACCTAATTTGAGACTAAATGGCGTTGTGGGAATGTTGAAGAATATTTTTATCAAATTAATGCACAGAATTATTTTAATTCGCACAGTAACATTACATTATTAGAGTTCATGTTGTAAACATTATTAAATTAGTAGGTGATTCTTTTATTTTTGTCTGCAGTTCTTATTGTAAGGACTGGAGTAGTCTAATAAGACAGTTGGTTAACAAGGTGATTTAGATTTCCAACAAGAAGCGTAATTAGTAGGTACTAATCTTTAAGTTAGTACTTCATAATATAATCGTAAATTATCATCTTTTCTCAAATGATATTTAGAGGAATTTCGTGTCACACATATGATAGATTGATTGTGTCTGAAGTATAAAGTTGCGACACATTTAGGAAGGGTTTGAATTCAATTGCTGTTGGCAAAGATGAGTTGTAAGGTTAGTTTCAATTAAAATACTTTGATGCAATAAATTGTACAATGTCTTAAAAAAATGTATCTTATAGTCTAATTAGAATGACTAACTCAATTATTCTTATACGACTACCTTAGTCATGCAAGACTATAATACCAGTTTGTTACTTAGATGTTCAAAAGTATTGATTTTTATGGGAAAATTTTCACTCAGGGTTTACATGTGAAACTTTAAATGTGTGACTTAGTTTAGAAGCCATTTTTATTCTGGCTAAGGTTGAAGCGGTCGTTATGCGGATCAAAACTGCGGGGTTAGGGATCTATTTGATAACATATATATTTATGTAATATTTTCAGAATTTTTGGTACTTATTCATTTCCAATCATACGTTAGGTCATATACTAACTAATACTAAAAATATTAACTATTATGGAATAAGACCCAATACGAGGGTGTTATTGGGGAAGTACATTGGTATCTATCTAATTATCCTAGTTAGTATTAATGATTTTATTTCTACCTATTTCCCTTAGGAGAAAGAAGATCAAATACATTATGCCTAATAAAAACATTATAGTTTTAAAAAGAATATAAAGATAGATTCGTATCTAATAACCTTATTTTTAATTGCTTATTATTTAGATAAAGTGGATAATATAATTAATAGATAGATAATAATATATAGGTATCATAGATATAATTAGATATTACATAGTATGGCGGAAATGACGTCTCTATCTTTATTTTCATTTGATTTCATCATAATGAGTATCTTTTATTTTTCTTAAATTTACCGTAATTTTTGTGGTAAGTTTTTAATGTAAATATGTAGTTCAATAAGACCTTATCTGGTTGAATTCTAATTAGATTCAATTAAAGCTCGATTTACTTTAGTTAAAATCAGCCTTAAAAAAATTACCTTTCAATAAAGATCCATAGTCGTCGCTTAAAAAAAAGAAATTCAGAACAATAAATATTTAAAGCAGAATATTGAATTAATATGTTTTTAACTGTTTATCTGTACCTTTACACCTTTTTATATTTAGTTAGAATGAAAGATAAGAAGGATTTCGTTGATAATTAACTGATTGTCGTTCATTCATTCGTTCAGCCATTTGGTATTTTTAGTAAAAACAAACGAAATTACTTTCTTTCACAATAATATTTCTTGTGACACCATGTAACTTTTACGTTTGTCATATCTGTTTCTCATATTGTGTTGTTAGAATATACTTTACTATATTTTATTCTATTAATATAGGTCAAGGGAACTTTGATATCCACAAGATTACTATACCTAGAATTGTAGATAGCTTAATTGGAACTAAGTAGATCCCTAGGTAGGTATTAAAGGCGCACCCATCAATTTCTTAATGACATTATTGCCAAAATGACGCAGCAAATAGTCTTTTTATCAATGTCAACTGATTGTAAAATGGATTTGCTTCTGAATCAGACAATTATCTATTTCAGCTGTCCAGTAATCTTGTCAATACGTAATTATCTAGTTGATTTTATTGGTAAGTAACCAAAAATCATTATGACGAAAGTCGATTACAGTTGTAAAAATTGTAAAATACTATGTCGAATAATCCCGATTCAGCCTTTTTTAATTACTTTAACACCTAAGTAGGTTCTACTTACACAGAAATATAAGAAAAAAACGTTAAATTAAAATGTAATTCCAATCTCTTAAATTGATTGTATCGACATGACATGACATTGAAAAATTAAAAATGGCAAAAATATTTTCCAGTAAACAAATAAAGCTTACGGAAATTTTAATAGTTTTATAATATTGTAATTGTGTAGACAGATTATGCAGTTAATAATCTATTTAAACACAATAAAAACTTTAAGTTGAATCGCTGCTATTTTACGACTCTCAACTTTGTAAGCAGTTGAGTAAGTGGCGTCAAGCTAGTAGCGCCATCTCTTATCGAGTAGCAACAACAGATATTTCAAACGTGGGTGAACGACTCTAATGGTTAAGGAATTTGTTTTTTTTCCTTTACCATACTATTTCCTAGACATTTTTAAAGATTATTACGTTATATTTATTGTGTACTTTTTGTTATGAGGCATCTGAAAACGCATTTAAAATTTAACATGTGCTTTTTCCCAATCTTGCGTTTTTGAAGATTATGGTAGTACTGGAAGTGCCAAGAAAAAAAATCTAACAGTAAAATGGTATCCAAAATCCAAAGAAAATAATTGCATATTATATAATTGATGTATTTATTTATTGAGCATCTCTTTTAACAAATAGTAAGGTAAAAATAAATATTTTTAATACTTAAACGGCTATTTTTCCACAAATGTTCTTGATTCTAGTCTATTTAATGACTAATAAGCTAACAAGACTAAATTAGGCACGATCTAACTAGGATCTAATAACAAAATACTTTAATTAGACTAACTGAACGTCGGGTATTGATTTATTGAAAGGAATACGGGATAGAACCGATAGATGGCAGCTGTGAGCTTGTAGTTCCTGTTTAGATGGCAGCACTAACGAAAGTTGGAATGAGTATTTCTTTTAAAATTAAGTGCACCTTCACATCAAGGCACAATCACTTTTGTTTTTATTTGGTTTATTTATTTCTGATTAACCTTTTTTGTCATTTATAACACTGGAATTTTAATAGAATTTCAATTTTATAATATTTTGTCAGAATAATCATAGCAACTAAATTTACTTTGATGAAATTTGGTTTTAAGTTAGCTGACCCCCTGGAATAACACATAAGGCTACATTTTAACCGACTGCGTCAATGTGCAGCTATAACTGACATTGTATGGTGTTAGCTGACACCCTGAATTAACGCACAGGCTACATTTTAACCAACTGCCTCAAAGGGGGGTTCCTTGATTAACCATCATGTATCAAATTGGATCTTTTTGCAGCTATAACTGACATTCGCGCGGTCGAAGTCACGGACAACAGCTAGTAACAAATAATTCAGAGGGAAATCAAGTAAATTTATGATTGTTTGCAAGCCGCAGTAAAGTTTAGAGTTTTATGGTCGCTCGTGTCCCGCGGGGTTGACCACAGATATCTTAATTATAAACTAACTTTGTTTAGTAATTTATTGTTTTGCTTAACTCTATACAATGCAGATTGTTCTTTCGAATAAACTAGGGTTTTTTGAAACGTGAGTTTTTTAAATGTCTCTGGATACTTAAAAGTAACGTCTCTTAAATCTCTAAATGATTTTAAGTCATCAAGATGTAGTCTATCTATTACCAACACTTTCAAAATGACCGACAGCATTTATTTTGACCTAACAACAAATTAAAACAGACAGACGCTTTAATATTTGGTCATTAATTTTCAACAGTGCCAATACCTAAGTATTAAGATATTTATAACAAGTATAAGTTAGTAACTAGTTTGATACCTACTCAAATTTTAGTGTCTGAAAAGTCACTTAATTTTAAGTGACCGTTAACTCTCTATCTAACGTATATCTTTGAAAGAGTAGATATATTAACAAGTAATAGAAACAACAACAAAAAAAGTTTCAACGTGTAATAAAATAACCTATTACTAAAAACAAAAATAAATATCTATTTCTAATCAATTTCCCAACAAGAAACACCACCTTTAAGAACCACCAATAAGAATTCACCCTTATCAAAAAAAATTCTAACCCGAAAATGCCGCAGTGGCCTAAGTGATCAGTCGTCACTACTCGCATGACCCCGGGGCACGCTGACCAATGGGCAGTTAGCGTGAAGCCACGCCCCTCGCGTGGACAACGGTCAGACGTGACGCATTGATCGATGATAAAAGGTTTGGTTGTGTTGCTTCTTGTTTGTGTGTGAGTGTGTGTGATAGGCTGTTGTTTTCTTCTTGGGATGAGAAGACGTTTTAAACTTTAAATAGTAGTGGGATGTTTAGGAAAGTATAATGATTCCTAAATTTAACAGTTTTGTGTTGTATTAGTCTTTTTAATAGTTCTACTATTTTAATATTATGAATGTTTAAAATATTGTTTATTTTATCTCAAACAGAATTTGTGGGTAAAGCATATCACTCATGTCTTGTTTTTTTTTTTGTATATTAAGGACAGTATACCTACTAATTATTTGTATGCTTGAAAAAAGTTATTTTAATAAACTTTATTCAAACACGTCCAAGAAAACAGACACGCTCTTGGCTAATAAAAACTATATTCCACTTTTCAAGACACACTTTTTTGTAAAATGCAAAATATATTATACAAACAAAATGGTTTTTTCTACAACCCGTTTTAAAATCTAAACTTGTCCATTGGGTATCAAATTAAAAATGACCGTTAGGCCTATCATTTAAAATAGAATAATTATTTATACGATCCATCTGCCATTTTTAACAATGCACTTTTTGCAAGCTTTTCGCAAGTGTAAAGGGTCCTTTCTAATAAAACAGGTTTCTAGTTTGCATTCATAAATTTAGTTTATATAGTTATTTTAAAGGGATATGAGGCTATAGAAATATAATTTTTGTAACTTCTATTCTATTTGAATAGTGCAGTTTGCAAATTCCTTTTACATTTAATAAATATTTTTTGGACTTAGTCAGTTATATTTGTGGTGTTATACTTAACCTAATCTACGTAGAGAGTAAGAATTTACCTTTTAGAATTATTCTCAAATAATGTAAACGACAATGTTGTAAGGATTTACAAAAATAGTAGCAAAGTTACAAAAAATAAATATTTTCATATAAAACCAACCCTTTCCAACATCCAATAACAATTCGTAAGCAATAACTTATCGTCACATCAACATTATCAATAAAACTAATAATACAAGAGGACATATGTTTCACAATATGTAATAAAACTTTTTTATTATCAGAAAACAACATTTTTACCCCACAAAGAGCACGCGACGAAGGGTTGATTTAAGAGAAAAACAGGGAAATGGGTCGGTGAGGTCATTTGGACCGGGGGCCGTAGTGAAAGGGTTAAAACGCCCTAATAACTGGGCGCCGTCCGAGCGTCGGGTAGAACCGGTTAGTTTAATACACGATGGAATAAATTGGTCTAGTTTATTGATTCGTTTTTAATTAAAATATTCGACTTCATTCAGTATAGAGGTATGAAAACCTAAAACAGGATATAAATAAAATCATAGGTATACTTATTTCTGGTTCTTGGCTCAGCGCTCGAGTATTCTTGCTAATAACTCTTTAAAATTAGTAATAAAAACAAAAACAATCCTACAAATTAAATTGTATTTTTTTTTTTGTAGATAAACAATTTACTTCTCTATATTAATAAGATTTTATAAAATAGAAAGATGGAAAGTAATACGTATCATTTTAAAATAGCTTCATATTTTAAAAGTGACGCATTACACGCATTTTAAGGATTTAAGTGTCTGTTAAATCTGTTGATGCAGACGGGATTAAAACGTCATCCTTTAAAAGCATGATATATTTTATTAGATGAATGCTGAGAGTCTTCTTTAACGATCATTAATGCAATATTCGGCTAAGATCTAAACAGCACAATCAAAATTTAGAATCAATGATATTATTCTTTTAAAAATCAATAGGTTCTGTCATAAAAATAACTAATTATAAAAATCAGTTTTGTTTCTTTTATTTGTTTTTAATTTTCATGTAGATCAGGTCTCTTTAGCAGCAATAATGAGTAACTAAGCTGCCTTAATTTACATTAATAGTAAAGACTAAAGACTCTACTGAGATTACAAAAGATCATACTCAGTGGAAACTGTACAAATACACAATAACTGTTCTCCTTAAGTCTCTAAACATCTGAAACCACGCCTCCGACATTCAAAATCTTCATTAAAGACCATTCCGTAGAATGTAATCAAAGCAATAGGCAAAATAGGTGTGCATAGTTAGGAATAAACCAAAATACTTTGACCTACCCCACCCCTCTAGTTTCTTCTACAATCAGATTAGAAAAGGGCCGACAAATAATTCCACAGAGCTCTAATTTCGATGGCCAAGTTGAGCGCTACAATCCGAATCAAAATTCAAAACCGCGCTCTCTCTTAATCCCTGTTGAGGATCACAATAAAAGGTAATACATTTTAACTCCTGCTAAACTGTTGGCCAATTTTGGACCTTATTGCTTTAACTGTAGGGTTATAGCACCTTGGCCGAGACAAAAATAAGATTATCCAAGCGAAAGTAGAAGGTGAAAGGAAGACATTTTGTTGTAAGGTGCGGCGTACAGTGAACACGGACAGGATAATGACTTGATTTTATTTCAGTAACATAATTTCTTTATATATAGTACTGTATTTATAAACCGAAAGTTAATAATAAGTTCAAACTTTCATACCTAAATATGTCCGTTATGACGAAATAAAACATTGTACTGAATTTAAATTACATAAGTTATCATATAATAAAGAAGTCTGCTCGTTTCCTCCTCCTAGTAAATTGTTGTAAAGCGTTGATATTACTTTTAGTGAATTTGATGACGTCCATCCTTGTACTATAATCTCTCTGCCATTATTCCATTTGACTTGAGTTTACCGCACCATATTTTTTGTCTTCCATTCTCCCCCATCACAGTATCATTTACTCCTTCGCCATCATACTTTACACATTTGTATACTTACTCTACATTTCACTTTACCAATCTCAGTATACGCCTCAGCATCAGCGCAGGTGTCGGCCGGCTACGAGTAACTTGCTCGCCGCCACTCATTTGTGCTTAGCAATTAACTCGCGCGGTCGTGATGCGAACACCGATGCCCTCTCTACATTTTGTATGTTGGAACCATTACGTGGAAATATTTGGTTAAGTAAAGATTTCGTTTTGGGGAGAAAGAGTTGAAAGGAAAATTTGGTTTGGAAAAGTGGATTAGGTGCAGTAGTATCGACGTAATATTTTGTGAATGCGTTATATTTGTGGAGTTCTCGATAGCCAATTATTTTGACAAAGAATCTGTCTCTTAATAATGCTTAATTTAAAAGTAGTGTTTATAGTCCAACCTATTTCATTTCCAATAAAAAATATGACAAATGGAAGCTATCAGATTTATGTGATATCTCAATGAATCCTCAAGCATTAATTAAAAACCAAAACCTTTACCCATGCCAAACAATACCAAAACCAAAACAAGCCTACTAAAAACAAACCAAAACTCATTTTTACAAGCATATCCGCGATAAGAACACAGAATCACAGGCCTACATATAAATGCGTATATCTAAGCCATAATAACTGTAGCCCCTACATCAGGTAGCGTACATTTGCCGGAGTAAATAACAAAGAAATATATAACACAAAAGGTTTCCAGGGGGAATGTGGACAATTTTACACGAGTATTTACAACCTCGCTGTCCAACGGTCTCGGGAACTCGGCTAGTGTTGTGATTGTATATGTCGATAGATTTCGAGCGTTTATTTTTTTGTTCAGATAACTTTTGTGCAACGCCTCGTCTTCTTGTAAATCTGGACTTAATAAAACTTCAATGATAATTTCTGTAGAGTTTAGTGAGAATACCAAGATTTTATTGTAATGTGTCTATTGGTGATATAGCTCTGAAGAGAAACTTTCTGGTTCAGTGATCACATAGCAACTGAATCGGGATACTTACGATAGATACTTACGTTGTTTTGCGGCTGCTTGTTTGATGTCCCTGTTCTCGAACATTGAAGCGATGGATAACTATGAAAGCCAAGATATGTACTTCAACCAGGTAAATAATATTCCATTTAGGTATTTATTTGTGGCTTCTTAAAAATCCTTTAATGATAATACACAAAAAGCCCTCAATATAAACCTAAAACTACTAAGTCTTTACCTACTTTCATACAACAGTATTTCCATCCAGTTCCTCGACACTCAGCGATATTTTTTCTGAAAAAATTTGCGACAGAAAAAAATGTATCGATATGAGACGCAGCACTAAAGAGCCGTCATCAACACCGCATTCGGAAAATCTACACTTAACCAGAAGAGCCAGCCCTCCCATTTATCCTTACACTCGCTGTCCCGTAGAGTGGGGGCCACCCTTAGAGGGGGGGCCTAATTCGGGGGGCAAAAGGGCATCGGAGCTAAGCGCTACAAGCGCTGATTACCACTTTAGCTAAACTTTATTCTTTGCTTTCGGTGATTTAAGTTTCATTTGTAGGTGAAAGAAGTTTCTTAAGAGGTTCACTAGGAAATGTTCTGATTTTTATCGTTTATTTTTGAAAGAAATTTTTTGGACCTTCTTTTGTTTGTAGGTGGCATTCTTGCGGCATGAATGTTATGTGGGATGTAAACATTCATAACCATAACCATACCAGCACCTTTTTCCTGATTAAAAATTAAATCTATTAAAATGATATTTTGATCAAGTCATCGCTGCTTAAATAATTTTATCACTTACCTCATATACATATTGAAAAAAACTATCAAAACTAAAACAGCACCTTCATATACAAAGAATACTAAAACACCCAAAAACAAACACATAATTAAAACACCATACGTAAAGAGGGGTAAAAGTTATCTGTACGTAAGCGCCCGGTGGGGTAAGGCGCGGGGGTAGGGGTTTGGGGGGGCGGGCGTTCCGGGCCATCAGTCTGGCCACGGCAATTCAGATGATGAATTAATCCAACAAATGTGACGGTATCACTTAGCCCTAATGTACGGGTATAATGTTACCCCGAAAATTTCTCTCGCAGAATTCGGCGCTTCACTTTGAAAATCTCTGTCGACTTAAATGCGCGACAGTCCTTTGTTTCTTTATAGGGATTATGTTTTGCGCCGCGTCTGGAGGTTAATGTGTATTTTTTTATAAGCTTGGCCTGTGTTGAAAAGTTGTGTAACTATTCTGTTTGGGTTATCAAGACTTGAGGCATGATATTCGGTAACATTTGTGTGCAGATTTTTTTCATATGACGTACATAACTCTTTTTTTGCAAGAATATACCACGTAGTATGTGGTGAACATGAGGAAGAATAACCACGTCCCTAACAGTATAACATAACTATGAATAACGTACAAAGTCCTGCCCTAATCGCCGGAATTAGAGCAGGACTTCCCAAACTAAAACCGCATACAGTCAAAGTTTTCTTGAAATCTCCGAAAGATGTCACCACATATCAAACTAAAACTCGTTACAAAATGTGACTACTCGGAATAAAGGTGTTGTTTTAATTACATTATCAGGCTGGCACACGCGTGGGGTGGTGTAAACTGTAGACCCTTCTCACGGGTTGAAAGACATTCAAATAATAGTCTTCGGAGAAAAGTGGGACGTAGGCGGGTACAATGTACCCCGGGTAGGGAAGTTTTGATTGCGTTTCTGGCTGTCACGGATGACGGGTTCGATGAATTGTCTTAGCTGATATGTTGGAGACATTTGTTTTTATGTGCCGCCGGTGCTGGCTTTGTTTCTAGGTTAGGAGTCGGGAGGCGTGATGTGTGAGAATTTGATGTTGTTGTTCGTTGATATTGGGTGAGTGATGTAGAGTCGCCAATAGCAATGATCTATGTTGTCATAGAAGCGTAAAAATAAATAAATAACTGGGTTTGAACAAGTTTTTATATTACTTTTGTGCATTAACATGATAACATTATTATTTATCTACTCAAAAAGGTAATATAATTTGTAATCAAAACCATGCGAAATATAGAAGAAATGCAAACGAAAAATAAATAAATAAATTCAGATTTATGACACTACAGAAAAAAAAACGTGAAAATGTATTAAAGAGTCGCTGTATTAACAAACAACTCACATCTGAAAGGCCCTGTCCAATAACTTACAGCAAACCAAAATACCGACCAATAAAAACTAATAGACTTAACCCAAAAAATACGTTACAACAATTCGGCTTACGATGCCAAAAGCAACTTAAACGCACTCACACAAATCTGTGGGGACATTAACACCAAAACTTCGACGCACACAAGCGCAGCAGAAGTACGGCGGGGGTACAGTTGACCAATAGCATGCATTTAACCCTTCACAGGGATTAGAGACAAGCATTGTTTCAGATCCCGGAGTCTCTCTCTCATGTTGAATTTTGAACGCCATTTCGTTCATTTGAAATGGCCGGTGTAACAATGGGTATCATTGTTCGCGGAGAGTGCTAGACGGACGGTAAGTCTGCGCGGCCGACGAATGTCGCTATTGTTTTAGCTTTTTTCTAATTTTGCATTTTTTATGCATTGCCTACAGTTTAAAATTTAAGTTGGTTGTTTGATAAGTTGAGAGAGATTTTTTGTTAACAGTTGACCTACATAGTTTTATAAATTGAAACAACAACAAAACTAGCGAATACTTTAGTGCTGGCTTCATGCAATAAGTTACTACTAGAAAACCAGTAATAATTTTCGTGGTTTTGGATTTTCATTGTGTTTTTAGCCGGTAATTGCATTTGAGACTGTACACTGACACTTTAGACTAAAATTATAACTTTTGTAGATTAATGAAAAGCACAAACTTATTACAACTATGACTACTTATATTTTGATGTTTAAAGAAACATTAAATCAAATTACATTAAATCACCAACATAACATAACATAAAGCTCGTGCCGACCATTCAAAAATCCATTCGGTACACAATTATAAATCCGTAAAACTGGAATTTCGAGTTCCCATTGTCATATTGTAAACTTAGGGTCATAATAACTAGATCACTCTATTGTGTACCACGGCCAACTGCGCGGTGGGTTTATGAACATAATATGACCCGTTTTGGTGCAATATTGTCCAATTTTCGGTAATATAGTTTTGTCAACAGCGGGCGTGTTGGACCGGCGCCATTGTTGTAGGGTTAACTTTGACAAATTATTAAAATGTTGAATATAATGTGTGTTGATGGGTCTGTGTTGATAAATTATACTTTTTTCGGGTTTTTATTTGATTTTAATACGTTTGAGGTTTAGTGTGAATGTATGTCACCATGAATTGTATTAGCAAGTATAAATAATTATCGTTTAACTTATATTTCATTCCTTTATAGCTATTAAAATCGTGGTGACAGTGGTTAACACAATTTTTCATTTTTTGCAGTATACATGAAAAAATATATTAATTTGAAAGTAATTGATTATGTGAATTAGTATGTAGCCACATTTTTTCGTTCAAAAGCCTGGAGTCATTTAAAAAAAATAGTTCGACTGTATCTTACACAAGCTTATGCAATTAAAGACATCTTCGCCGACCAAGCAGCAGCAAAATCTAAAAACAAAAGACTATACATATTTCTAAAATTGTAGCACAATTAGAAATTCAAATCAAATCGCGAATACCACAAACTTGGCTTCTCTTACAAAGTACTTCACCAATAGAACTATCGAATCATCGAAAATTGCATTGTAATGACTGAGATACATCTCCTCAAGCAATTTGAAGGCTTTGTTCGTTTATCGAGGCTCCAGTGAACAGGGGCCGGACCACCTGAGGCTGTGGAGATTGATCAGTCCTTGATTTAATTCAAAGCGAATTTTAACATGTTTGAGTCGATTTTAAATGAGTTGGTACTGTGGTTCTACAGCTGTATCTGTATATAGCTATATCTGTATTTGTAGTTGTATAGACAAAAAGACGGTAGTGGTTTGTTTAATTTTGTTGATAGTCTGTTTGATTTCGTTTATAGCTTTTGTAGTATGCAATTGTAAAAGTTACTCTTTGTTTAATTTAGTATGTAGCTAGATTGATAGATGCTGTGTAATGAGAGAAAAACTGTTTAATAAAAAGTTCTAGCCTAACTTGAATCACTGATAAATCGAATCAGTAGTCTAATTTATTAAAAAAGAGACATCTAATCCTAGAGTTGGATATGGAGTATTATTGACACAAAACAAAATTAAAGGTTAACATGACGGGAAAAAGTATTAAAAGTAAGTAATTAAGTAACAAACAGCATTATCGTAAATTATATTACAACTTTTTTATTATTATTTTAAATATATCGTTGTGCCTGTAGGCTACACATTGAAATAATTCACTGACCAACATCAAACAAAAAATCGACCGTGCAAAGTTTAAAAATATGTTTTTAACATTTAATTTTCGTAGCGTAGCTTGATGTATCCTCATCAAGATAACCTTAAATAAATTATACATAGACGAACTTAAAGACAGTTTTTCAACCGGCAGAGGAAGTCTATGTAGGATTTCCATCGGATACTAAAAAAAAATGTTTTTTTTCATTGTTTACAAAGAAGCATATTATTTCAAGAAAACTTACTATTACCGAAAATATTAAAGTAAATACATTTTATAATCAACCATTAAAATCAAACTGAACCTTTAACCAATGTAATATACACAACAATTTGTATTAGAAACACACAGTTGCCACTATCGTGAAGGAATCAGGGTTGCATGTAAACACAAGTTAACATTAGCATACAAATTGTTAGTACTTGCATCGTTGGACGATGAAACCGACCACAGGAATCAAGTAAAAACCAAGCTTTATATAGAACAAAATGAGGTAATGGCGTTTAATACATAATAATTATACAAATACTAGCTGTTGCCCACGTTTTCGCACGCATTAGTAATACTTCCGCGATTAAAGCGTTTGTCAAAAAAATATTTGGGGACAAAAAGTAGATGTTGGCCGATTCTCAGATCTAATCAACATGCTCAAGTTTCAAGAGAATCGGTCAAGCCGTTTCGGAGGAGTACAGGAACAAACATTGTGACACGAGAATTTTATATATAGAGATATAATATATCCCACGATTTTCACATAATGCTCTCATCTATTCGATGTCTGGCATAGCAGTCAAGTCCACTAACCACTAGACCAACTAGACTATTGATGTAGCAGAAGTCTTAAGTTTCGTAGCCGTTCGTAGCTCATGTCTACGAGGCGATTGCAATTAAATATTGCAATTAAATATTGCAATATATATAATTGTTTGTTTAGCGTAGACGGTAGACGTAGCATTAATATAAATGTTTAAAGTATTAAATTATTTTAATGCATGTCTGGGACGGTGAGATGATTTGAACTTGTTTTTATCGAACTGGTCTTTGGCGGTTATTGAGGGAGATAAGTCAGAAAAGAGTGGGGAGGCATTTGCCCAGCAATGGGACATTTCAAGCTAGAAATAATAAAAATGATATAAAACCGGTCTGGTTATTGAAATGTGCTTACCTAATATTGTAGGTAAACTTACGAAAATCATTACTAATTCATGCCTTAAATTAACATCAGCGACAAATTATTAGTATCAGATGTTCAGTTTTCCAACATAGTTATGAACATTTTTATTCGGTACATTTAACAAATAACGTGATGAAAACTAAAAAAAGATAATGAAACAAGCCCCTCGCAGTAAGCAGGCCAATAAGGGCACTCTACAAACACTGTAAATTACCAATTAGTAAGCCTTTCATAGACGCTAGTGGAAGAAATACGGACCGAATGGAAAAGGTTCCGTAATCGAAATAATATTATTTTGTAATATAATTTACTGTAACGCTAATATGATTCGATTAAAAACAGAAAAGGGAGTTACTAATATCCTTATTAATTTTGACATCACACACGACACCAAAATATTTCAACTGATCTAACCATTAAGTTTTTCCAACATACATAAATATTTTTTTCATGCTTTCCATGATACAATTTCAATAACAATATGTATGCAATATAAATTAAAATGAATGTAATATGATTAACAAACAATTTCATTGTAATACCAACATACAAAACAAGGTACTTAACACAACAGCAGAAAAATACAGTAAAAACATCAAACACCATCGAAGTTACCAGATTTAAGCATCGATCCCTAAAAAAAACTATCGTCACTCCCCGTGGTGTATTGCGACACCTTAATTAGCAGCTGGCAACACCGAGTGGTCGGGAATTGCCACTTTTTTCCACCATTGTGGCTCTTTATCGCCACTTTCTCCCCAAGTCAGGGAGTCACGTTGTCTCGATGTGCCAATTAAAGTGCGATACCAATTGTTTTTCCTGCCTTTTGATATGCAGTAATTGCGTTTACGATGGTTTTTCTAACTTTTTTCTGTATTTTAGATATTTTTTGTTTGTTAGTTATTAACCTGTGAAACGTAATGGTTCGAAGAAATTGTAAATTTTAATAAAATTGCTTTAGTGGACTATTTTCAACCACCACCAAATTATACCTAGTTAAACGAATAAAAAATATCTGCCCAGAAGCGTTCTACTACTGGGCACAGGCCTCTTAATTTTTTTAGTTTTTCAGCTTCGATTCTGGCTAAGAGACTAGCATCCCTTTTCTATGTAGAAAAAAGGTCTTTGCTCATGTGTGGGGTATTAACAAGCTGGCATCTAAATAATATAAAAACAGCCTCCATCTACTCTGTGATATTCCTGTCACAGTTTATAAAACCTATGTTAAAAATCTACAACTATTATGTAAAACAAACAATAATTGCAGAAGCACACTTTAATATTTAAAAAAGCGGGACATTGGAACAATCGTTCGCTACAGTCGCTACCGTGCCGTTCACCGCTTCGATAAAACCACCTATGGTTTTAAGAAGCGAACGGCACTTAAGCAGGACGGTTTTATGTTAGATGGCTTTATTTATAGAGTAATCGTATTCTTATTTATTTAAATCTGTTGTTTCCAGCGGTCTTAGTTGCTGTTTATCATATACCTATTATCAAGAATGTTTTCTTTTTAAACAGTGGCAAAATATTCACATTTATAATTTTACTTTTTAAATCCAGTAGTTATAATTCTTCACTTCAGCCAAGACAAAAAGGCTGTTAATTGTACGATATGTCACCTATTTCCAAAACATACTTCATCAAAATTGGTCATAAAACAAATACATTTTTTTATTTGTAAAACATAAGTTGACAGTACAGATATCAACAAAAATATTAAAATAATCTCTGTGTTTTGCCGTCAACGGCTTACAAATATCCTTACTTATTTATCAAACTTTTGAATGTAAATGGGTGACAAACATAGGCAAGACACAGAAATTTTACCGTGATAGCAATATTATATTGAAGTTGGTCACGCGACGGTGCCAGCGTCCTTCCTTTAATAACCATTTGGTAGCCATTTGTTTTAAAACAATTGACGTGAATGAAAGAACTATGACGATAGAATGTGTGATATTGTTTGTTCATCAGACACATAAAAACTCCTCACTCAAATAAACACGAGCATATGACGTAGATGTTTAGGTTGTGTCATCATTACAACGACGTCAATAGCACGGCGCGTAGACCATTTTTGGCTTACGTTCTGTTTTAAAATCTGTAATTACTAGTACATGTTCACAAATCGGCTTGGCTAAAAAAAAGAATATGTCGACAAATATGTAGTTTAAATAAACGATACTAAGATTATTAAGCCATGTGTTTTTAATATTAGTATCGGTTATTATTTAAACTCATTAGGTAACCTTTTTTATATCCAATAGGCCTTTGAAAAGGAATAACTGTTAATAAGTACAGATTAACTTTAAGTTTTTTTTGGTAGTTTTTATAATTTCTAACCGCTAAGGGCATTTCTGTTAATGAAAACAAACGCAAGTCACTGGATAACATACAATAAAATATTTCTTTGAAACAATATAATTAACATGGTTTAAATATCGAAATAGAACAAAATTCAAAATATTAACAATAAAAATCAACAAAAAATATACATATACATTTCTTATTTAATCTACAGACCCTGGTATTTTTTTAAAGGCTACTGAAAAACATTATGCTTGTTACGTAGAGACCTAGAGGACCTTTATTTTTGTTTGGAACAATTTATTAATATACCTAAGTAATTTGTTTATTTGCACAGAAGTTGAAATCAAAAATAACCGAGGCTGGTTATTTTTGATTTCAACTTCTTTAAACTTTTCAGTACTGCATAACGCCGTCCACCGTAGCGGGCTGTCATTAAAAGGCTTTTAATTCTTGATGGCTCCACTCTCCACGAAGCCGATACACTGATCTGCAACAAACATAAAATTGTTTTACTATTCTTAGGTTTTCATACTTCATATTTAAAATACTAAGTTAGTACTGAGACAGAATATTTGAGAAGTAATATTATATCACCATATTACATTTTTAGGGTATTGTAAAATACTTCATATTTTTTCGTAGCGAAGATGAGACATTTATATTTTAAACAAGGGAGTCATTTTTGTTTTTCATTTTGTAAGTTTCGTACAACTAGCGTCCTCAAAGAAATCAATTATGTTTTTTCATTCAACCTTTTACTGTTCATAGTGTTGTATTGAAGACTATACATCTACAATTATGTTTGGTGAAGATATAAATAATATAAATATTTCACGACTTTCACATAACGCTATCAAGTCTCAAACTAAGCAGAATATAATTAAGAGTACTAGACAGCTGATAAACTACATACTTCTAAATACATACATATTTAAGATAAAAACATACATATTATAGATTAGACTGATGTATAACGTATCCAACTCGAACCCAAGTTCGATTTGTGCCATGGTGGACTCATGTTATGAGTCTGTCTGAGCACGCTTTTAAATGCGCGGCACACATCGGTAAAACGCAATTATTTCATATTTATGCCTTAATGGCAGGTAAAATACAAAGAATATTATAATGCGTGTTTTCAGCTTAAGAAGAACACATTTAACACCTAATGAAATGACACCGGAACAACTCGGCTTCCTACCGCTCTGATTACAATTTTGCACTTCTACCTAATAATTCAGCAAATATCGACACCCACTACCGCGATACATCTTAGAACATAACAATATCGCACACTTCCCATATACGCCAGTGCTCGGCATTAGCCTCGTATACGCAGCATCATTTTTCCTTTGAAAAACCATAATGCCAAGGGGCTTTTGTGAACTACCGTTGACATGCGGCGTTCTTTCAATGCGCTTCGAATCAGCTCATTAAAGTCTTGCCTCATCATTTCCTTCAGACTATTTTAGTATTTTCTATTTGTAAACGCTGTTGTTTGTGTTATTATATCAATGTATTGTTGCTGGATTTTGTACTGAAATGCGTGCGGGTTTGTGTTTTTTGCTTGGGAATGAATTTAGGTTAAGTCTGAGGAAAGTGTGCTTTGTAAATAGGCTTGTGGATTTTTTGTTGTTAATTAAGACGTTTTCTTATCCTTGCTAAGTTTCCACATAAACTGGGCGATGTAATAACTTATGTTTTACAAAATAACTTTTTGATACGTAATTTATGATTGATAGACTTTACCAAAGTCTGATCACAGATAGCAAAATTTAATACTTTACTGTTAATACTGCTACCTATTAGGCATATTGCTACCTAAAAATTAAACTACGAACAAATAAAGTTTAGGAGCAGAATCTCAATCACACCAGTTGCGTGTATAACTTGTATTTTTATCATCATAAGCTTCACCTTACACTCAATTACAATACGAAAACACAAAACTAAAACCCAAACACATTAACACCAAAACTCCAACAGTCAAACAAAAATCACACAAACACTCAAAACCTCGACAAAGACATCAATACATCGTAGCAAAAGAACAAACCAGCTAAATAGAACAACAGACTCCACGTTCTTCAGACTTTCCGTTTGCCATGACACTTTGTGTCGACTCACTTTTTAATTAGCGTATTTTTCTTTGTGGCGGCTCGGTGTAAATTAGCCTCCAATGTGAAGTGCCACAAAGCAACGCACTACCATTGCCCTGGATTTCTCTTTGTGAGGCATTAGCGTATTAGTTTTAGCTGTTTTTTTATGCTTGTTAAATGGTGTAGTTTTTTGTTTTTGTGATTGGTTGGTGTGTTTGATTAGATTTTAAGTTGTTGTTTTAAAGGATGAAACTATTAGAAAATCTCTTACGCAGTTGTGGGACTTCTTAGGATAAAATTGAAATTTAATTATTTTTGATTATTAATTATTAAATCTGTGTCGTTTACTCGAATTAAATGTGAATTTTTCAGATTACTTATTACATTTAATTCGAAAAATATCAACCATTTTTAGTTCAGCCGGTAAACTTATTCGTGCGTCCTACTAACAGTTTCAAAGTCACAACTTAATATAAATTCCGATCCCGATTACACCTACTTATTATCAAAACGGCATCATAATTCTCAACTATAAGTTGTTCTATCGTAAATTACCGAAACAACTACCCTGAGGCATTGTAGCACATTAGAATTTTAACTTCAGCAGTTTCAAGGCGAGATTAACAAATCCCAATCATGGCAGAGATTCGCGTATTCATACTAAAGTTTTCCGCCCTCGAGCGAGACACAAGATACAAAACACTATAAGAGAGAATGAGATGGGGATATTGTAAGTGTGAGGGCACAATACATGGGTCTGACATAATGATATATTAATTTCTGTCGCGAGCTTCCATTGTTTTGGTAGGTATTTTACTTGACGTATGGACATCATGTTTTCATAGTTTCATAAAGACGGATTCAAAGGAAGTGTTGTGCGCTTAACGATCGCTATGCGTTTGATTAATTGCGTTATTGCTATTATATTGTTGTGTTCTTAGTTCTTAATTACGTATAAGCATATATTTAAGCTCTATCTCGCCTCTTGGGGGTCATAAACGGTAATTATGGATTATGATGTGGTAGGGCCACCTGCGCAATGGCATGTTTAGTTCCATTATGTAGATAGAAGTACATTTAGTTCTTTGTTTAAATTTAATTTATTTTCGATATCAGTTTGCTTTAGAACAATCATACACCGGGTTATATTAAGTTAAATATAGAAAAAAAAATCAAGTTAGAATGTATTTCAAAGATTAATTTTTTTTTTAAACGAAGCGATTTTCAGCGTTAACATTTTTTATTTTGAAATGTTTCTATTTTTACCATGTACCCTGTGTACGGTCCTGCAAAATCCTCCCCCTTCTTTCACAACCCTCTATTTCTCGCGATTTCTAGCCTTAGGCCTCATTTACGGAGACACGGGGCGTCGCGCGTCGCGTGTGGCGTGGCGTCTCGCGGCGCGTCGGACGTTTTTATTGTTTACGTAGCGGCGGCGCGTGAAGCGGCACGTATCATCGCACGCGTAAACACAAACTTATAGCAATATACGATGTTGTTTATAGAGACGCGAGGCGGGAAGAGTGGCGTGGCCCGCCGCTGCGCCCGCGTCGTATTCTCTAGCGTGTAGCGAAGCACGCGGCGGGCATCGCTGCGGCACACGCGGGGTTCTCATGTTCTCACTTCTCATGTTCCGCTGCTGTAAACACTGGGCCACTCCTTATATTAAATAACTTACTTTTTAAGATACAATTTTCTTCTAAAAAAAAATTGATCATATCATACTCCATTGCGACGGTAACTACGTCTGTGTTGTACGATTACCAAATGTGACTGGCAGAAGGTTCCGCCACAGGCATCGCTTCATCGAGAATCGCCGCAGCGTGCGCCGCCGCGATAAACGCCGCGTGAGACGTGCCGATGCCATCCGCGGGCTCGGCCGTAAAACACGCTCCATTTCAAGCAAACGCGTGTAAAATCGCTTCACCGTAAACGCACTCATCCAACGCCCTACATTTGAATTTAGTGCGGACCGCGCAGCCTATCGCGACGCGCGACGCGCCGCGTCTCCGTAAATGAGCCCTAATGCGCCCCATGTATCTGTCTAGATCAATGCATTACTTGATATATATCAAAAAGACTCAGGTTAAGTACATACTTAGCTGTCTATATCATCACTAGATCTATAAAAAAATACTTAGAAATACACACACAGAAAAGGAAAATAAATTTATGTATAGCTACTATTTTTCAACTACATTTAATGTTTACATCTAGATACATAAACACACGATCTAAACATCTTTGGATATCCAGGAATCGACGTATGCTATGACGTAATGACCGCCTTGTAAGACCCCCGGCTTCTTCACACTTCCTGCAATTGCTATTATTAAGCGTATTAGCTTTGCTCTCCGATGTACTTCTACTATACATACTGAAATGTTCCATAAACTAAGCGTAGTTCTTCGAATTTTGTTGATATGGTATATTGTTATGTGGATTTATTTGCAAGGATTTTGACTAGCTGTGTATTATGTTTCTATTGTTTTTCTGTCAAAATGTTGGTTCAGTTCAAGTTGCATGTGTTGTCGTTTTATTTTGGTTCAATTTTCTCTAAAAAAATGATTGAAAATAAACATAAAGTAAACTCTTTATAGTCGTTTGTATATATTCAGTTTTTTTATAGCTAAGTCGATCTAACTGATCCAAAAATCCCATTTATTTATTTCAAAAAAGATTGTCTTTACCTTTTTTTAATTTTTCCTTACGAAAATCATTTGTTTTAAAATAATTTATACCTCAGTCTTCAATTTATTATAATAACTTTAAATTTTAGCAAAATATAACCCATAAATCTCTATATACACGTAACAACAGCCCGATGCCATATAGTTGTCAACAAGCATTTTAATACGTTGCGTCCTCGTTCACTAATGAGCTCGCTACTCCCTATCTTTGACATCGATAGCTCTGTGTTGCCTTTGAGCGTGTATTTTATATTAATTTGCAGTTACAATATGTTCTAATACTTTGTTATTAATTTATGTGTAAAGTTAGGTAACGTTTTGTTACTGAAAATTTAGTTAACGGGAGTAAATATTAATTAAAAATCAAATCTGTTCAAGATAGGCGTAAATTGTTATTTATTTAGTTGCCTATCTTGAATAGGAATATCTTCGATAAATATTTCCTTCTTTTATCTTCTATTTGATATTTGTTAAAATAACTCTTATTAAATAAAAAAAAATATCAAGTAACCCCACATATGTGCCAGTGAAAGTAATTTTTTTGTATTCATTTGCTAAAGATTATAATTATTGTATAAATTATCACAACTTAAAGTGTTCTGAATGAAATAAAAACAGTAAGACATATCTAACTTTACTGCCTACTGTGACATTAAACCATCATTTAAATCACAATTATTTACGACAGCAAAGAATTTACCAACAGTACTTTTGAAACCAAACCAGATCAAAATCTATCAAATAATTGATATATACACAACCAAATTAATATCCACATCGTAACATAAAATAATTACTCTTGGATCGTATAACAGCGTCAGAACTAGCGGGTCATTAGTGGAAATGACGTCATAATGCAAGGGGATGATAATTAGCGTCTCTAATCCACCCTAACATGGCTAGCATATGGTGTGATGTCCTGCAAGTCATGGTGGAGATGGGGGCTATGTGAACTGGATACAGAAAACTTCTAAATAAGTTAAATAGTTTAACGTTTTATTTTATCACGAAAAATTCTTTGCTTGGCCTAACTCTACTTGAATATCTTTGTTAAGAAATAAGAAAGTTTTTATTTATTATTTGTATCTCTTTTAATTCACGGGCTAACTTCAAGGGAAGAAACCCGGTCCTTTTTAAAGGCTTACACGGGGACACAGGTCCAACATGCAGAGGCCTTGTTGAGAACTTTAATCTAATATGTTATTATTATTAAAAGCCTATATGGTTCCTCAGCTGGGCAAAGGTCTCCCTCTTATCCTTCCATTCCTCTCTATCAAGGGCAAAAGAAAGTTACAAGATGTAAAAAGTAATACCTATACTTTTTAATCTCTGTATCACGAATCATGATGTTTTGCTTTGTCTAAGCTTACTTGGAAATCTTTGTCTGGCAATAGGTTACTTGTTAGTTATAAAAATTAATACCTATAAAGTGTATTTCTGTGTTAAAACATCACAAAAAATTAACGCCTAACTGTATCGTGAAAGTATTTATAGATCAACTGTAATAATTCTATTGGTAGCGAGTTTAATTTTGTGCATTGGGCCGATAGCACAGTGAATAAATATATGCAGTATTAACTCTTATGTGAAGACGGGCGCAACGCGAGTTATGCTTACGCTATCAGATCGTGGCATGACTGTGGCATGATACAGTCGCGAGCGTGTCTCAGTTACTAATGGACGGTGTGTTGTTGATGTAATTAAATTGTTGTAGGTGAGTAACCCTATCTCTCTTATGTACCGCGCTGCTGTAGGCATTAATTTAGAAAGTATTTTATACTGTGCCGATAGTATTGTTTAGCTAATCTTATGAAAAGAGTAACAGTTTAATATGTCTGTTATTATTCGATATTTTATTTGAAATTTAAGGTTTGAATTTTCTTTGTTTTTATAGTCAGAACTTAAGGCCAAGTAATCTTCTGTAATTATAAACAGTATACAAACATAATGTACTTGGCAGACTTTTAACATAACACTCCCAACATAAATATTCATAAACCTACACACATATCAACTAATTCCACTAAAACAGCACTCCAGTCGCTCATCAAACGTTATTAACAACTTTACGTATTAATTATCCTGGAATCAACATAAACAAACAAAATAACTACGTACATCGAAATATTTCACTAGATATCCGACATTTCTTATCCTACCCACTTAAAACATTCGAAGGGCAATGGGTCCTCCGAGTGTCATTCATCAACAACTCTCGCCGAACTTTGCATGTACCCAAAACCTCTTATTATTTGCCACCCTACACTATAAAATTGGACCAAATGTGCTTTACCAGCTCAAACAAAACACAACTCTGTTCTTTTCTACATAAAGTTCAAAATTGACTGTAGGTGTGCGTTAAAACACAGTCGTTTTAAAGCATTAATTATCGCGTTCGGCCCCCGTTTTAGGGTAAACCCTTTAGGAAATTTTCGTCCCTTACTGGTCACCCCTCGCAGTCCACGCTTAGTCATTAGTATGCGCTATGTAAACTAAGGTATGTTGAAAAGGTTCCGTTTAATTTCGACGATATTTGCTGTTTGATATGGTGATACCGGCGACAGTAGAATGGAAAGTGTAGTACATTTGAATATATATGAGTGCCATAAAAGGGTAGTGACTGTTTTGAGTAGTGCAGTCTATAGATAAACTTTTAATTGGATACTCTATGTCCTCCGATCTCCTTCGATTCAAATTTGTTGTGTTTAAGGTTTAGTTGGTAACAATATTTACAAAAGAGACCTAATTATCATTTTTATTCTTTGTACTAATGGAATATTAAAGGCGTATAAAAAAGTATAAAAAATTATATTAAAAAATTTCAATTCCAACAATATGGTTTGGGTCTATTTAATGCGTTTAAATCTGAATAAAAATTATAAATTCAAAAAATATGTTCTAGGATCTAAATATTTTTTTTCAAACAATATTAATATAGTCATTATTTGAAGCCTGTCCCATTTCAAGGAAAAGACGTCCCATTTCCTAAGCGACTACTTATTTACATCCCTTATGATACATAGTAGAACAACAATTACTGCCAACAATTCAATCAAGATACAACACACGCGAATTATCACTAAATATATCCTCAATAGTCCAAGAGCGACTTGCCGTTTCCTCTTCACCAACCACCGCGTGGCAATAATAGATCAACATAATATGTTGATATTCCATCAAACTAACATTGCATACCTGTCGCGTCCTAATCGCTCGAATGCGCTCCCTCGCTCTTAGTTTATGCAAAATTAGTTTTCCAATACAAAACCCCTCGTCTCTAAGCCGTATTAGCTTATCTTTCCACTTGGCACGCTATAAATTGGTCAAAATCTCGTTGGCTCCTCGACTTTGCTACGTATTCCTAAGTGGTAGGGTGACCAGATTAGAAACTAAGTTTAGGATACGTGGTCCACGTGCATAATGGAAATTAATTAATTTGCTTTTTCCAAACAATTTTTAAGTGGTTAAAGCCAATTTAATGTTTTTGGTCACATACACCTTTGCGTTGCAGCAATTATATTGACCTGAGTAAAAGAATATAAATGTCTATAAATCCGCAAACCAAGCAAACTTGTTGATCAATGCTCAATCTTTCACCTTAACGGAACCATTTTGATCCAGCAGACTAATAATATTATTATTAAAATTTACATCACTTAAAGATATTCTAAATCTCTCTATCAAGTAAACTTAATTTGTTTTGCAAAAAGCAGTTATAGCTTTTCTTTCAAATAGTATTTAAGTTTTGAATCCTTTAAAAACAGTAATAAATATTCAATTGATTTAACCCTGATAACCAACTATAATCAGTCACATTATGTATCTTATTTAATTCATTTAAGTATATTCTAACAATATCTGCATTTGTAATAAAATCCGGACCGATTGCAGCCACGACGGCTAGTGTTACTATGGCACCAGCCAGCTACGCAGGACATGTTATAGTGCACATGCGTGTGCGCAAACACAGATGCACTCTCTATTCATTTACTCTCATAGTCCGGTAGGACGGCAACCCTATACGACCAGACAGATATCAGGCGCAGGACTCATAGTTTTACGTGCCTAATATTGCGTTTTTTTTATTTCGTGGGAAATCATCAAATGACTCCGCCCGCTGTGGGCGCAGCGAAAGGAAGTATCAGACTTTTACTGACTAAAGCCCACTATGTTCGTCCTGGAGCCCTTTGAGTGCCGGGGTCGCGGTAACTCTCACGAACATCCCGTGGCCCCGACAGATATTGCCTTCATGGTCACCCTACTACCAAAGCCAATGGCTCTTGCGAGTGGTATCGCTAGTTAGCTGTGTTCAACGACTCCAAAGATACCATCTCCTAACAATATGCTCTATTATTGCCTAACACAAGATTACGAACAGTTTTGTTTATGTATAACTACATAGATTTATTACTTTTGACAGTACTTGAGGGTAGATGGTAGATTGTTTGTTAATAAATGGTTGGGATGGTAGTAATATCAATGTTCTGGTTAGAGTATAAATTAGACTTTTGGTCGAATATTTTTGCTAGTAAGGAATATTTGAAAGAAATTTTCCAATGCCAAATTAAAGCATTAAGCATTGCCTAAGCTGGTTTTCATTTATTTTGCAATTAATATTATTAGTTAAATTAAGAAAAATGACACGATATCATGTGTTTATATATCGAGCTCTACGCCATTAAAACAATTCCGCGTCCTTTAGTCTATCCGTAAATCTACAACAGATGTACAAAACAGAAGTTCTCATTACAATACGTTAAAAAATTCGCTACTCTCACACTCTAAATGAAATGTAGCAACAAGCTTCAACTTTCAAAACAGTTTACATCAAGTCACTTAACTATAACTAGCATCAAAAAAGCAACAACTTACTGACACTTGCACCGTCTAACCTCAAAGCGGCTTCAAGCGCCAGCGGCTAAATTTTTAAACACAACAAGTTTCATTATCAAACTAACACAAAACTAAGATAAGGTATCCCCCCTCCACAATGTAATCTTTACACTCCCCCCAAAAGCTTCGAAACTTCGGAACAAAGTTGGAATAACTTTGGAAGACCAAGGGCTGTTTAGAAAGGACCCCGAACTTGCCCCGAGTCTGAAATATTAATGTAGTTTCACAGAATCGTATATGAGAGGTGTATATGCTTTCTGGATATTTGCTAATGGCTTCGACTCGAGTCCGGTTAATATCGATACGTTTCTATACATTTTCGGGTCAATGGTTCTATAATATTTAGCGGCGAAGTTTCCAAGCCCGTGCCTAATAAAGTTCTGCTCGTTATTGTTTTATGTTATCTTCGATACACATGTATCGAGTTAAGTAATCGAGTTTTGTATTGCGTTAATAAAACTTCAAACTTTTCAACTCCGAAACGATTGCGTAAACAATTAATCGCACCAATCAAGAAAAAGTCTTTAATTTGTTTCATAAATATTCATAGTTTCTTGTTATGCAACAAAACTTTTCTTGTTGACTGAAATTAAATTTCGATCTATACAGACACCCAACGGTCGTCCGTACGCCATTGCGTGCAAACACACACACGTGCGCAAATATGAATACGTGGACGGCACACGTACAAGCGGAATTCGCACACAGACAAAGTTGTCGGGCAAATTTTCAACATGGCACACCAAGTTAGGGGTGGACTACACTCGTGTCCTTCCTTTTGATTGCAATTAATTCGGAAACTAGAGGGAGGCGGGTGGTGCGCGGGGCGGGAGGGGTGGGGAGCAAAGGGTTCGTTCGGCCAATGCGCAGGGCCGAACTTAGAAATGGATTGTTGGAGTTGGAAAGTTAGTACAAGTGTTCGGTTTGGTTAGCGGTCCTTAGTTCTAGTTTTGTTTCTATTGATTTGCGATCAAGTTTTTGCGGTGATTTAGTATATAGCAGAAGTTATGTAGGTGATTGTTTTATGTAATGTATTGGTGGTTTTGATTGCGTGTTGTAGTCGTTGTAGAAAATATTTGTAAGAGCTTTTAATACATTCCATGTTTTATAAATGAATTGGTATCTATGATGAAACGTATTCTATTGAAGTTTTGTAATCGTATGTACGTCTCTGTTAGTTTTTTTTTTGTGTTTTGCAAAAATCTTTATCTTTTTTACCTACTTGAATTATTTATTCAACATTTCTCTAAATAAGCTTCTCTAGCAAATTTTACGCAACAAAACATTTATTTCCCCTCCAAGAAAATGCCTAAAAATCTTTAAACTCCTACCCTGGCCGTCAAACGGTCTAGCCTGCTACCCAGTGAAAAATACCCAGACATTTTTATCCCGTACTTATAACCTGTTAGGAGGAACTTGTTTTCTTTTTGCAATTAGTGACTTGGGATATTACTGGCCCAGCCAGGCCTCGATATCTGATGAGGAAACGACAACGGCGTGTTTATGACGCATTTTAGTACTAAATTACTTGATGTTCAAATGTTTTTTTTACTTGGTAGGTAAAAATTTTGATACTGTATTTTTAAAACCCGATGCAAAAGGGGTGTTATGATGACACAGACAGACACGTCAAACTAAGTCCCGAACGGAGGCAGTGATTTCATTTTTTTTTAATAAAATCTTCATTATGTGTATTGTTACTTTAATTGCAAAAAAAATAGTAGAATGCAATTTTAAAATTACACTGCTCAGACATTTCTGCAAGAGAAATGAAGAAGAGACATATCCAAAAAATCGGTCACATTTAAAATGTATTTAATTCATGTGTGAGTGAAGTAGATTTTTATTTTTCAAACTTACCTACAAAATGATGCCCACTAAAAGTATCGTCGTATACGATTTTGTCACCGTGGTTGAACACATCATTTTTACCCTAAAATATTCCTGAGTATAAAAACAAGTTTAGTTTACAAAACACCCCTTTCATCTTAATATCACCTTTGACCCTATCTTGATACAAATAACATTAGAATATTCATCTCTATTCACAATTAGCTACATTTTATATTCCGCTTTTGACCTTTGACATTTGACCATCATCTTTGTAACAGCATCCCCTTGATGTCACCTGACCTTATTGGCCTATTTAGAGAGATCATGACCTTTATCTGGATATAACCGGTTTTGATTTTGAAGGGAATCTGTATGGTGTAAATGTTAATAGAATTAACGCTACGGGGTGATGCCCATGACGAAGTTGTAGAGATTCTAAAGCAGTTTTACGGTTTAAGAAATAATATATATTTATTGTTTTGTTTCTCCAGTGTTTAGGTGTTTATTTAATTTTCTTGCATTGTTGCAGATTATTTTCATATCATTAAAGCATTGAAAATTTAGTTGAATTTGACTATAGCAATCCCTTGCCTATGAATTAACTTACTTTTTAGGTAGAGGAAACGAAAAGTTATCTGAAAATTGTTTAAGTTAAGAGAAAAATGTTCATTAGATGTGAGAAAGTACCTTTAAAACCAGTAAACTTTACAAAATCAGTTGCACTATTGACTTCTGCTATATCGACATCTGTTTTGCGTCATTTTAACATACCATGCTTAACATGGGTAAATGAAATAAGTAAAGGCAGGTGTAATTCATCACTACATAGAATAAACCAATTCGCTGCCGCTATGTGTCTGTTTGCTTAAATCTTTAAGACTACACAACCAATTTTCAAGCAGTTTTTTTTTAATAGATAGAGTGATTCAAGAGGAATTTTCATATTATTATGTACATCTAATACATCAGTAGGTATACCACCCGTGCGAAGTGTGTGCAGGTCGCTAGTTATCAATAATTCTAATATCAGTACAAACGACTATACCATATCTCAAGCAGTTAACCATTGCCCAAGGCACACTGTACTAGCCAAAACAAAGTTAATTCCTTACAATTATTGCTAAAGTCCCATTCCGAAGGTAGTTTTAGCTCGCACGTGATTTCAACGCTAACGGTGATAGTTTGGCAAAATTTTGGTTTAGATTTTATGGAATTTTAGTATGAAATGTCCGAATTGGAATCTTAGAGTGAAAATGGAAAAAAGTACCAGTGTCATGTGATACAGACTTTTAAAATGAAGCTAGTACTAAACGCAGTTGTTGTGGTTGATTTAAATTTTAATTTTCGACTTTGCAACGACGTCATATTCCTTGTTATGCTAAAATGTATCTTGTGAACTGTGAAAGAAAGCTTTGTGACTGCTAAAATGTATAATTTTGTTACAAAAAAAATGGCATTAAAGCTCTTAGTAAAAACTAAACAAGTTTGCTACTGTACAATGTCTGTTATTTATTTCAAAATAAATAATAGTAATAATCTATAGATATAAAAATACATAAAAACATTTTTATCGAGCCGAACCCAATTAATCATCTCAGTACACATTTACTCACCAATGAGCAATAAGCATGTATGCACATTGTCCACTCCAGACACACACACACACACACACACGCAGCCACCGTCGGCCCTAACCACAATGGTGGGATAGAGCATGAATACGCTCTAACCCTTCAGGTCCATGCGGCAATTATTCAAAGAGAATAGTTTAACAGAAAGGATTGTAAGGACTGTGCTTTCAAAACCGAAAAGAACACAAGAGGACCAACATGACAAGCGAAATTCAACTTTACGTTGTGAAGGTAGGGTTTATTCTTGAGTGGGGTTGTATTGGCTTTTGTTTTATGCGGATACGAAACCAAAATTTCAGTATATTTAGAATATTTATACATTTGTCCGTGGTACGGACGGCAGTGAGGATGAGACCTCGGCGAGTACATAATAGGTACAGTGATTTAGTACGCCGCTGCTGGTGATTTTAATGTAATTAGTCTGGCCGAATGTTACCGCCGTTCTGTTTGTTCGCCGACAATGCGGAAACGTAATGCTCTTTGAGAGAATTTCAGAAATTTGGCGAGTGAGCTAAATTATTTGCAGGAAATAAATAAAGGATTGCCGCTGACTTCTGGCTTTCACTCCACTAGGTATAAGTAAGTCGGTGGGTTTCTTTGAAATGCAATTTTTAAGCTGATTACACTAAAACACTAAAATATAATATAATAATTAACACTACTGTTCTACAGACACTCAAATGCATCTACGATCTATGCCTCATATTCTTGGAAGACAAATTAGCACCCAGTAGGATTTCTTTTTTTCCTTACATTTAATATCCCTCTGCTGGGCAAAGGCCTTCCCAAGCCCTTCCATGATTGTCTACCCTGCACCGCTTCGAACAAGTCCTTGCGGCGTCAGTTGAATTCAGTTGCTTTTTTTTCCTAAAAAAATCGCGCTTACTATTATATCGTAAAACAGAGAATCCCACGGTGAAAGCGCGACAATTTGACGCGTAGTTTTATCCCAATTGGACGATGGCTCCAGTAATGCTTAAAAATTTCATGGTGCATGCACCAACACTTAAAAAAACTTAACCACACTATGTCGCATTGCTAACTGATAATATCACAGTTATGTACCTACGCAGACTAGGTATAACATACACACCAGTAATCTGGTATATGTGTGTGTAATTACAAAACACAATTATTCATTTGAGTGTTAATGCCTCTTAAAACGAGTCCCGTAAAATATCAAGTGTACGTCCACATTCTGCGCATATCTTCCTCAAATTGTATGGCGACGGATTCTGTTATTTATTATTCAATTTGTGTTGTAGTCAATATTTTTCTGGTCTTAGTATGGGATGTTGCGTTAATCGACCTATGGGAATTTTGACAGTTAAATTGTTTGTAATCGCCAGATAGGTGTTTTACTTACGGTATACACTTTAGACCACAAGTTGAAACAATAATTCAGGAAAATTTTAGTCATAAAAGAAAACCGGTACCACTACGATGTTAGTTTAGAATTAGCTTGCATTTATTTTATTTTACATCGAATATAATGGCTATTGAATTGTTAGAATTTATTAATAGAATTTAACCATATAAGTAAACGTCACATTTAAAATTAGAATGACATTCGAAATAAAAAATATTAGATACCATTATCAGAGTACTTAAATATTTCCTTTAAACTTCATATCAAAACTCGGACAATAATTGCTAAAACACTATCAACGCCGAGTTGTGAGAAATAACATAAATTTCGTTGATTTTGACAAGAATTATTATAATCCCAACACGATTATTTTAAATTTTCAGACACTAAAATAAGCTCCTCTCTACGAAATCCCACTCCACTCTATCCAACAAGCAAGGGTAAGACTGAAATTGTGAAAACGGCAATGACCATGCAGAATAGTGATCATCAAAATTCCATGAGCGCTGTACTATTAGCGGAGGGGGGGGTGGAGGGGAAACTACCCTCACACGTCTTCTTTGCATGGCAACGTTTATGAAAATTGGTCAATTTTTTTGTACCATTCTTCTGTCATAGGCGTTTGTTTGGAGTTTTTCATGAGGCGATTCGTTTTGGACTTCATTTAAGGTTTTTGTTCATATCTGTACATAGGATTGGCTTGGAAAGATTATGGCATATTGCTTAAGATAAATGTATCAAAATTATATCTTTAGAAACCATTTCCATCAATGGTAGAGTATTGAAAACGTAGCCTTTTTGCGTGACCACTTCGTCCATAGCACTTAATAAATTATGGAATGTCTTAAATTATTATACCTATGTCATAACTTCTCAATTCAGAACACATCTGATTAGAATATAATATATGTAAGACAGCAAAATATTCTTGTTAGAATGATATTTATAGAGTTTCTAATAGGAAACTCAAAAACTTATTCCATATTTGAGATATAAATGTTCTATATAGTTTTAAATTCCAGTAAAATACTGGCAAGGCAAAACTGGATATATTTCTTGCCAAAAACGCCTGAACACAACTTAACCCTCACAAAAACAATTGTTTCGCATACCAAGTCATGTGGCTCTAGAAATTATGACTCGAAGAATGACCAAGCGGTATGTGGAAGGACGGAATTCCTTCACGGGTGGGACAGCCACCCAGACCCCCTACCACGAAACTCTTAGTAAAATTCTCACAATTGTGGAAGTGTGACAGCGCTACACGGTGAAAAGCGGTGTCTCTTTTCCACAACAGTTACATAGTACTGTTTTAAGTTTCGTGGTAGGACTTCTGTGCCTAGAGGTATGTGAACGAATTAGGGGTGCAATCGTGGAACGACATTCACATTTTCTGTTCTAGTTTTATTTTATCGGTAGTTTAGTAACTGTTGTTTTTAAACGGTTTTAAGTTCCGGTGCATTGATTATTTTTACGTATTTAGGTGTTTGTTGTTTTTGCAAAAAAATATTTGTTAATTGTAACGTAGTTTATAGGTTTCCTAGATGTTATTTTTAGGTTTATTTTGTGATTTCAAAGGAAACGAACAGTTATTTCTATTCACGCAAAAAAATTGAAGATCGAAATCCTTTCAAAGATAAATTGTAATAATTTTACTGTTTTGTTAGAAATGATAATTTTATCCATTTACTCACACACATTATTTTGATGTTGTGCTACATTATTAATGAAATATATACTGTTCAAACACATAATATTATTATGAAACATACTTTGTTGCGTCGTAGTGTCGTCGCTGTCATATCTCGCCGTGGAGATTTTCGTTTTCGTTTTCCCAAAGACATAAGTGGATCTGGATAGACAGAAAAAAAATCCATGTATAAAAGCTTTCAGAGTTCACATTATATAAAAACAGGATCCTAATTCAAAACATTTCCTCGATTCAGTCTATATCAAACCATTCCATGGAATATTCCCTCAGTTCGAGAAATGATTGAAAAGCAATATTATTTTAATCGTAGGCGTGATTGGTTGGAAGATTCTTGCTAAGAAATGATTCCACGTGTGAAGACAACACGTAGTTTGATTGATTCCTATTATTTTTTGTTCTTATTATACGAAAATCAACTGTAGGCAGATAAGAGGGAGGCTTTTGCCCAGCAGTGGGACAATATAGGCTTTTAATAACAATAACCGTTGGCATAAAAGAGATGTCACTACAAATAAAGCTTTTACTTGACAATATATGCTGGTTTTGAAGGTATTATCGCAGTTATGCACTTTATTAAGTTTATTGCGCTATTCCTGACTTAAGCGTAACAACCCATTTCGTTGAATACCGTGGAGGTGGTATCAAAATGCAACGAATCTAAACTCAATTTTATAGTTCTTAGTTTTTGCATCACTGGATCGATATATTATTATATCGATGCAGTTTTCTACAAGTTTAGTGGCCCAGACTGCTATACCGGAGGTCGATTCCCACCTAGGACAAATGCTTGTATGGTGAGCACGACCATTTGTTCTGTGTCTGGGTATTATTTATCTGTAATATGTATGTATTTAGAAGTATATAAGTTAGTACTTATAATACAAGCTCTGCTTAGTTTGAGACTAGGTAGAGTTGTGTGAAAGAATAGAATATTTTAATATTCTTACCTACTCTTCTCCAATACCCCGAACATTTTTTCCTAGCAAGTTAAGGTACGCCCACATACGAACACAAACGCACAATGCGTAGTTACGTATTAATCATGCGATACGCGGCCGGAACGGTCGGTCGTTAATCATTGAGCGGTCGGGACGCCCCTCCCGCAATCTCGGGGAGAGAGGCTTTTTGTTAATTAATCCGCACTTATGTGACGCTTTTATGTATTGTCGCTGATTGCGCGATGTAACTATATTACTGGATTACGTGTGTAGTTTTTGTCTGGATCGAGTTTTGTGTGTATGGAAATTTTAGGCTTAAGTAAGAGTCTCTATACTCGAAATTTATGGAGGTTGGGTTAGTGTTCAAAAGTAATTTGTGAATTTATTTAAATCTATAATGGGAATGTACAAAAATGTTCATTAAAAAGAATCAATATTGTCATGTGTTGTTAGTATCTAATAGGTCAGTTACGGCGGTTGCTGAAAGAATCTACAGAACTTAAAATGTAATAGTCATATATCCATCTTACAAGGCAGAGATTTAGCCATTAAAACTGGCTAAACCGACACTTTGATGACAGTTTTCAATTCTGTTAGAACAATTGAACATATTCATATAGCCATTCTATTTTTTTTTTTGTTTTTGTGTTTTCATTAAGCTTAGTCTGCAGTTCAAGTACTATTCTTACTAAAGCAAACATCGCTGATCGCACAACTCAATGCACTCAATATATACACATAACATTGATCCACTATTCAGTACCCAAAAATCACCCGCGATTAATTAAAACACAACACTTACATGCGACGCCGACCGCGTAGGGTTGCCTTCATCACTCAAATTTTCTTCAGCGGGTATAAAATTATGTGCGCATAACACCTCCATCAAGAGCACACCCTACATTAATCATGCCGAGACAGGACTATTTATAGTATTAGTAGATATACGTAGCCTTTATGCAGCTTCCAGCAAATGATTTTATTTGTTAGGGTTTCGAGGGATAATGTGGGTGGCGTTTTGTTGTGATTTGACGAGACGAGGTATGAGAAAAAGTTGTAAGTTGTGCTTTGTGTCAAAGGTACGTAGGTACGTCGCAGGCAGGTGTGAGGTTGATAAAAGGCAAGTATTGGGAATGAAGTTGTTGGTTTATGACTATTGAAATTGTTAGAGTTTAATTTTCATTGATTTTGGAACATCATACTGACAGTTACGTCAGTTCAGTAAAAATTGGGATAAGGGCAGGGAAATGATGATATATAGACAGTCACGTCCTCGGTAGGTTTTAAGGTTGTAATGTATAGAAACCAGATCATGTTTAATTCAATAATTATAATATGTAGTGCGCAGATAGTTTTACAAGCAGTGGCACAAAATAGGTACTAAGCACTACATACATGTTTTTCTTTTTGTTAAAAGCTTTTATTTAACTTGCAATGTATGGATATTTGTGTGTTCGGGTGAAATCTTTGAACTCAATTTTGAAGTAGATATATTCAACCGTTTGTGCTGAAATTTTGTGGACGCATTTTGTTTGGATGACAATATATGATAAGATATGTGACGTCATTCTAAATTCAATATGACGGATCATACAAGATGTCAGAACAGTTATATTTAATCCACTTATACAATATGGGTATCAAATGAAAGGGCTTGTTAAGAATGACTAGAAAAAGAATATGACGTCATTCTGAATCCAATATGGCGGACCATGCAGGATGGCGGAATAGTTACCTTTAGTCTACGTCTACAATATGGGTATCAAATGAAAGGGCTTGTTAAGAGTGACTAGAAAAAGAATATGACGTCAATCTAAATCCAATATGGCGGACCATGCAGGATCGCGGAATAGTTACCTTTAGTCTACTTCTACAATATGGGTATCAAATGAGAGGGCATTTTGAGAGTAATAATGACCAGACTGAGGAACCTAGCCAGCGATAACTAAAAAGTAAAAAATAAAAAAAAATAAGTAAAAAAACTTTTAAAGAAAAAGCTTTTATTTAAACGCTCTAAAAAGAAGAAAATAAAATATTCCTTTTGGATTATACTAACAACTCTTCATTATACACAATTTATATATAATAATAAAAGCTTGTCGCGAGGTTTACATACCTATCAACATTCCTTTATATCATAATAATTTGTGGTAAATCGAGCGACAAGCTTTTATTATTATATATAAATTGTGTATAATGAGGAGTTATTATTATAATCCAAAAGGAATATTTTATTTTCTTCTTTTTAGAGCGTTTAAATAAAAGCTTTTTCTTTAAAAGTTTTTTTACTTATTTTTTTTTATTTAATAATCGAACTAGAATTTGACTCTTTTGTAATCCGATAAGAAATTTAATATCCTAATCAGACGGTAGCAAGCGGCCATCATTACATTAAGGATTATCCATCACAAAAACTCGCATGTAACATTACACTTGCAAAATTAAAATCTCCCCCTTAATTAACGTATGGATGACCCCATACATACCCCCTTCTGCAGACCAAATCATTATAAATTATCTACTATCATCTGTACTCACCCTTATGTATGAAGTATCAAAACTGCATAAGTTTTAACAAAGACTATGACGCCATTAATGTCCAACATCTTCCGTCTCTCTCTTCTCCCGTTGTCTCGCTCTCCACCCCCATTGTTTTGTATGACAGTAGTTGTCGAAGTTTTGGGTGTAAAATGTGCAGTTTGTATGTATGTGACGTCATGGAGACTGTAACAATAAAAGATGTTATTAGAATATCGTTGTGCAATGGAGAAAGGCTGGTTTCATTCATCCCCAATAAATAAAAAACAAAACAAACACATAAGAAATACACTAAAAACATTGTTAAAGGCTAAAGTAAAGCAAGTTGAAAGTAACGGGCATCTTACACACGAGAGCGCAGAAATAATGAGATACTACTTATTGCTACGGAGATACCGTCTGGGGTAGGACGGACAGACGTATCGGTTGCTATATGTATTGTTATATCTATGTAGGCAATCGATATGTTTTGGAATAAACTCTCTTTACTTTTGTACATTTTTTTATGAATTTTATTGTTTCTACCGCTTTGTATCCTGCCATCATCATTGTTAAGCAGTGACCACAACCTCGACCACAACATCGACGATGTAAATAAAAAAATCCACATCAAGAAACATAGTAATATTTATTATATTTTTCTGATTTTCCGGAGTTTAATCCCATCGTAAGCGGGAAAAGGAACCAAAAAAACTGTACAATAACACTTGATGTGTCATTGCTCTACCACTTAAATAACTTTAAGAATACTAATACTTAAACAATACAAAACTTCAAGAATACTTAAACAATACAACATAGATCGATTAACCAAGAAAACACCATTAAATACGAATTACAACTTAACAGAATAAAACAAACATTTACCGAACAAATAACTTCAATATAAGGGCTCGTAACTGTGCTGAAATTAGATTTGTAAATATTTATAGTCCGGACTCAAGCCGGGCCTCCCATAGTCGGACTCCCATAACTGAATTCAGTTAAAATTGGCGTGCACAATTTCCTTTCGCGTTTTGCTAAACCGTTTTATAGTTATGATTCATATTAGACCAAAGGGCAAACAGGATTTGATTTTTAAACCAACGTTCGTAGAGGGTTGATAGGAGGTGAATGCGAGTGACTGAAAATGTGTAGATGTCAGTGGCGTGCACTTAGAGAGGCCTATGTCCAACAGTAGGCTGAGGATGATGATGATAGCTTGGATGTAAAAAAAATACAATCTTTTAAAATCTATAGGGTTTAAAAAAATATACCTACGAAACCTAACTTACTTTGTAACCTTAGGTTTAAGCAGAATAGGTGTAAGTACTCAAAAAATTGTAACTTTTTTTACTTAGCTTATAATACCGTGTCCAACCGCCGGGCAAAATCCCCAAATCCTTCCCCGATTCTCTATCCCGCGACATCTCTAACCAGCTTTTCTTATATTCAATTATGTGTAAGAAAAATAGTATTAATTAATTTTACCCTATAAATCTTAATGTGTTTGGGCTTATAGTCAGTGGAACTCTTATAGTCTACCTAATAAAACTACGTAATTAGAAATTCCATTAACAAATATATTATTTTTGAAAGAAAAAAAGACTAATCCAGAGCAGATCTTGTTATATCAATAATCTCATATACATACAGTCCAAGCCTCCACACATCCATCTCGCAATCACGACGTTGATCAATCATACCTGTAACTCAATCTGCCGCCACCGGATATCGAACCCGCAACCCCGCAGTAGAAAGCCACCGCCCATTTTAACTGAGGGATAAACGAGTTTTTGTAGGGAAATTGCCGAGTCTAGTCCATAGCCTGGCTATTTAGGACGTAAATATTAGATTTATTTTGTCTGCTAGCTAGTTTGTTTTTTCTTGTTGAAGCCTGCGTTTTGCAGAGAGTAAAATACTCGTAATATTTGAAAAAAATAAGAAAGTTATTGAATGTTTTGAAAAACATGCAGGCATTGCAAAGGTTTGTAGCTAATAAAATAATATTATATTTGTTTAAAATCAGTTGGATTAGGATTACATGTATCCATAGGATTAGGTACAAGAATTATGTCAATGATGTCAAGCTGTTTTTCTTTAATTTAGATATCTATTGTCTTAGTCGTGTTCGGGCAGTTTTCAAAAGTAAGCTGAATTTTACTGGTTTTTCTTAAGTACCTAAAAGTTATAAGTCATAGGAAAAACTGCGGGTGTAGTCCGATATATTAGATTTATTCAGTTTTTTTTTTTTATGTTGTTCTTAAGTTGAAACCAAATGAAACCAGTAGGTACGTTTTGCAGTATTTTTACAAAAATATTTGATAAATTGTTTAATTAAATAAATTCAATTCATTCAAATGCCAGAACACAGGTATACTGCTTTAACGGGCTTAAAAATGTGTTGTAACAGTCATTTTCTTTGTTCTTTAATTTCGTAATGGTTTAGACGAATGGTTATTATTGGTTACAATGTACCAGTTCTTCTTTTTGATTCTTCAAGGTCTTATTTGGACAAACTTTGTATTGTATTTGGGTCATCACAAAACTTATCAATGCATAAATTATGCAACAGTAATTATATAGTTATTATAATATTTACCAAACAAAACAGAGTTAAGTCGTTCAAGATTTTTCATTTAACAACTAAATTACCTCAAAATATATTTCTTTTAAATAATATTATGATTGGCAACTGTAATTACTACATTTTCGTAATATAAAGTTTAATCCCCATTCGCAAATGTAGTTATACATTTTTATATAAGATAAATTCCAACAAGATTTAAATTATTATAACATTTTTAATTATAAAATTAACACTCCCACAGTAAAAAAACTACTAAAAATAACTTCAAACAGCTTAATTGTCACAATATCAACTTCAACTACTCAACAAGTTTGATACAAAAAACCGTTTACATCAACTTTGAATCGCTTGAAACGAGGTTTAAAAGCTGTAAAGTCTTAGTGAACTCTTCCACTCTCACTTTCGTTACAACTTCACTGCATTTTTCACCCGCGAACTACTTTCGCTGCTAACTTTTAAATACGGTTTCTGATACTTTAGTTTGTCGCTTTTGTAAGGTTAAATGAGTTAGTTTATTTTTTTTTTGGTCTAGTTGGGTTTTGTTTCTTATTGGAATAAATATCTGTGGCAAATCTTTTAGCTGTATTTTATTTATTACGCTTTTTGATGGTGTTAGTAATTTAAATACGTTGGCAAAAAATTATGAACTTTCAATTTTTTTATTTCAGTATTTTTTTAGAATTTTAGAATCTAAAGTAAAATGCTCGATTTTTCTATAAAACAATTTCATATTTAAATTAAAGCTCATAATATCTTTAGGAACACTTCAAAATCTATTGCATCGACATTCAGTTCAACAAGTTACAGACATACCAAACTAGCGACCTCTGTAGCGCCACCGTGCAGAAGTAACCCTAAAGTTTTGTTGCATGCTACTCGGCGATAGATGGCGCTGTTAATTCTCTTATAAGACTGGATTCTGATTCATAAAAGGAGTTGAGTTTTACTTTAACGTTTTGTTCGTATCTACGATTTTATTTGTATCAAAGCGTGTTTAACAAAACTGATTTTTAATGTTTGACGCCCATAACTTGCTTTCGTTTTTTTAATAGAAAAATTGGAGAATCTCAAATAGTTTTCTGTAGTAAGTAATATGGTTTAAACTCTCTTCATAGAATCTTTATTTTTATGAATAACTACTTTAACTTATAACATCATCAAATTGTCATACAAAAACACATTCATAAAACAAAAACACATTTGTCTGCCGCAACAAAAACTGTCTAAAATGTAGCGTCATGTACATAATTTTGGGTAACGCCACAAATAAGGAGACAGTCGGCAAAATATCTATTTCGGACCGACCGGACCCGCGTCACGCTGTCACGGACGCCCCGGAGGCCCGCCGGTGTCACGCATAAGCGGTAGCGGGGTAAATACAACTTTGGAAGATATGTTTGATAGTGGAAATGTTGTTTAGAGGATTAAAGAGAAAATATTGGTAATGAGGATGGAGAAAACACATTCATGCCACAAACCGGGTAAAATATGTAGAGTACCTACCTACATTAACTTAAACACATGTATTTGTCAATTTTCTTTTTTTTTTTTAAACTCCTCATAATTTTGTTTCCTACATCCTAACTCACTATTCTATTTTTCCAACGCTCGTGTACTTGTGCAATAAAGTAGGTACTTGATTATTGTCTTTTGCTTGTCAGAGATTACAGGGAATTTATTTCGACTTTTTGGCATATATGTATACCTTATGTGTGCATTTATAGAGATATATGGTAGAATTTTTATCCATCAACTTGTTTACTAAGATTAAACAAATATCAGGCCGTAGATGTATAATATTAGGAATAGTGTTGTCTGTCATTTTATTAATTGGTAGGCCATAGGTGGACTCATATAAAAATACTTGAATAATTTTTGTCTTAGATCATCTTTTTAGATGATTAACGAGATATCTATTTAAAACATTTAAAACCATAATTACAGTTAATTTATTTATTTAAAAGATGATGAAGAGTACGTACAAAGGAACTCAATTCATATTCCTTTTCTCCTGACGTTTTGGACGAATTGAACCGACCGTGGTCGTTGGGAGAAAAGAAACATCGAATTATATCGCGAATAAGACCCGTTTGCCCTCCAAAATATGTGTACAGGTCGCAAAAGTTTAAAAACCATCCATTTCTCTTTCAGTCTTTACAAGATCCATGTTCTTATAACCTGTACCGCAAGAAGAAAACGTAGCCAAGTTAACGTCTACACATGAGGGGGCATTTCTTCAAGCTAGTGGGCTCCGTGTAAACACTGTCAGCGTCACCGCCAGAAAAAACGGGTAACACAAAGCAATTTCTAGTCTCACGCTTGTGTCATTTGGATGTGTCATGTGCGACTGTTGGACTTGGAGAAGATTAAATGTTGTTTTGTGGTATTTAAATTTAGTATGGATAAATTATCAAATTTACTTTACTTAATTAGTACTGTGTTTAGTGTATTTAGAAAGAAGCCTTTGTTGAATAAGCTAATGATGAAAAGAAACTAAAAAGAAGCTAATGTTTGAATAAATTAAATTAAACAAATAAATTAGCATTCAAGAACTTGTTTACCACGCTTTCTATAATATATTTGTAACGTCTGGAATAAATTGGTTTATTCACTTGTAAATATTATGTACGCCATTAGATGGATTTTATTAGAAGACATATTTTTCTGCGTCTGTCTTCGTATTACCATTTATCATTGCTAACCTTTTAATTATTAGACACTAATTCGAATAGTAAGTCGTCCAAATTAACTTAAAAAAGACTGATGTCACCGATGAAGTTGTACTTTGTTTAGTATACAAGCAAACCCATAGCATAGCCGTATTCCAAACTACGAAATAAAAAATAGGATGTTTAATAGAACCAATGCAATCAACTTTCAAATACCATTCCTATAAAAGGTAAATGTTATCTACTTCCACTTTGACCCACCGTTAACTGTTTACACATAAATATTTTACCATAATACTAACGCTATTAACTTCGCTAACTCGATCCCTTATTTAAAAACATACCGAATCATACTTAATTCAAGTTTCAGGTCTCTCATACTTTATTCATAGGACTACCCAATAACCGAAATTCGGCAAATATTTCCAAGTCAAACATACGAAATAGAAATCAAAACTATACAACCGTTGTATAGTAGCCATGGGTCGATCTTTCGGCCCCCAATATCCACTGCCCACAGACCCCTCGTTATACCAAACTCTACCTTATTTGTAGAGCCGTACGTTCCAGTTTGGGTCGTTATGTTATGGTAGTTATACTGTTTTTTGATGTTCAAGGTTGTTTTGAGGGTGCACTGCCCACAGCTAGGGAGTACTGCCCGCAAGTCCGGCCCGTGCTGCGTTTGAACGCGCCAGTTTTGTAGGCGAGTAGGTAGTAGGTTTAGCGAACTGTTTTATTTTTTGTTTAACCCTAATATTTTTAATAAAATGTAATAATTAATTTTATCCATAAAAACTACGTTTTAACAATGACAATGTAATAATATGGGTCATGATTTTCATTTATTTAAAAAACAAAAACAGTATAATTTACTTGGTTTATTAGAATCGCAGCAAAAATGGAGTAATCATTTACATTTTTAATGGCATTCATTTCAAAATGACTAATAAATAGACTAGAAAAATTAAATTCATACATTTGCAATCTCTCAAATTGTACTATCTAAGATGGCAATAAGTTTTTATAAGCTACGAAGGTACTTGCAAATATCGTTCAAGTGAACTTGCAAGTTAAAACGAACTCGAAGGGGTATCCGCTGTGCATACATTAGGCACAGATATCGCAAAGCTTTTCGGTAGGATTAAATTAGTTAACTTATTCACTTCGCTTATTGTTTCGTATTTGAACTGAAACTGCGATACAATTGCTTTAAATTGACCTACAATGTGAAAATATTCATAACAATAAAATAATTTTATTAAAAATAAATGAAGTTGTAAAATACTTGGCTTTGAAAATCCTTCATTCCTTGACTTTGATAAACCTTTATATAATACAAAATTTGTTACTACAATTATTTTATAAATAGGTAGGTGGAATAGCGCTAATAATTATTATTAGGTAATCATAAACTAGATATGGTAAGTTTGATATAGTTTAATCCAATCAGGATTAAATTTATCCATCAATATAAGAACTATCTACATTAATAAATTGGCTAACTGAATATTTCATACAAAAGAATCTATGAACATTTAATGCATTTACAAAATATTAAGAACACATCATTTTAGAAGGGATACGCAACACTTAATTTAATAAAACGTAACACACGTCCGTTACCAAGGGACGGTCGCCAAGTCGTTGTGTCAGGAAATGAAAAGATCCCGCGGGCCAGTGCGGCAGTCGAGTAAGCAAATAACACGCGTGTTGTGTTGGCACGGGTTTTTATTGCTATTTGAGTGGAGACATGTTACGACTTGTTTCTTTACTTCTTGTGTAGATAGTAAGGAATATAATGAGAGCATTGATAATGCTACATACACAGTTTAGAGCTTTGTTTTGCATGTTCGTCGCGTAATTAATGCCAAAGAAGCTTTAAAAAAAGTATTTAGTATATAAATTGTTCATTACAATAGTAATCTTCGAAAGAATGTTAGTAATCGCAAAGATATAGTGATTTAGACTCGAAGTCCGAATAACGGTCTTAAAAGTGGCCCTTGTATTACTCCTAAGTAATATTCTTAATTAAAGTACCCAAAACCGTGACCGTAAAAGACGTTTGCTGTTTTAATTCCATCTATTATAATAAAAATAATAAATATACTTAAAACAGGTCAAACATTTACAATTTATCAATTTTATTTGTAGCACGACCCTATCAAAAGCTTTATAAAAGTCTGTTATATAGATATACACGGAAGTCAATCGTCTGTTAATCGAATGAAGGTGGGTCAGCCGCGGGGCGAGTCTCCTGAGACTGTACGATACACGATTAATTAGGGAATAGGGATACGAGTGGTGGTCCACGATGCGACTGGTACAGACGAACACATTGGTGATAAATAATGTAAACGTAGAAACGAGGAAATTATCACGAAAAAGGAAAGTTTATGACTCAAACTGAACTACTCTTTATTAAATTATTTTTTTAGATACAAAAAATATACGTACGTCCATACCTATTGTTATGTAGGCTTTGTTTAAGTATTAAAGGTAGAATAGTTTGCTTAAAATCAAGGAACTGACTATTTGATGCATTATTTAATTTTCCATCTAGAAATAATTCATTCATTGATTAACTAAAAATTTACTCCATTTTTAAATTATTCTCAACAGTGTTTGAACAAACCAAAAAGCTGCTTTTACAATTCCTACTCCAACACACGCAAAAACACGATAAATATACACAAAAATCCAAACAACCTCACCATAGGACATTTTGCTTTAGTGCAAATCGTACTGAAACATCTTCCAACACTTTACCGCTCGCCTATACGAGATAGGATGGTAGGTATTCGTCCAGTGGCTGTGTAACTGAATTACCTATCATTTTGATTGAACGTTTGAAAGCCTCTGGAGGTCCTATTAGTTCGAATCTCTATTTACCAGACGTATTAGGAGGGAGACTTTTACGTAGTTAGCAAGCTTTGATTTACAACTTGTAATTTGTTTATTCTGTTTAAATGTTAGATTTAGAAGTTTGTTTAGTTCGTGATGATTGGTCTTTGATCTATTAGGGGTTTGAATTTGAGTGTTTTTTTTTCTAGATCTGTCTCCTAAGTTCTTGAAGATAGTGAACAGAAAATCTGTAGGATTCAAGCAAATGCTTCATTGGTTATAAAAAATAACGGACTGATTGATTCTTGAATCAGAGCATTATGGCATAGGCTGTGTAACTGAATTACCTATCATTTTGATTGAACGTTTGAAAGCCTCTGGAGGTCCTATTAGTTCGAATCTCTATTTACCAGACGTATTAGGAGGGAGACTTTTACGTAGTTAGCAAGCTTTGATTTACAACTTGTAATTTGTTTATTCTGTTTAAATGTTAGATTTAGAAGTTTGTTTAGTTCGTGATGATTGGTCTTTGATCTATTAGGGGTTTGAATTTGAGTGTTTTTTTTTCTAGATCTGTCTCCTAAGTTCTTGAAGATAGTGAACAGAAAATCTGTAGGATTCAAGCAAATGCTTCATTGGTTATAAAAAATAACGGACTGATTGATTCTTGAATCAGAGCATTATGGCATAGAATTTTCTTGCTGTACAATGTAATCCTAAACAACGATATTATTTATATTTTTTGTGGTACATCAAACTAACGATAATAACTGGTTTATGGGTAGTCTTTAAAAAGGTCAAGTTGAAATGGATTTATGTCATCGTTTTCTTTTAATTAGGCAGTTTCAAATAAAGTCTAAAGGTCAACATATTACAACCACAGTCCTATAGATTTTAATTTTTCAAAGTATAAATACTTTCTATCAAAATTACAAGTATATCTAGAGATATAAAAGGCAGGTATTACGAACAATGCAATATACAAATGTATCGCTAAAATAAGGGTCTTTGGGCACAATACACGTCTTAAACAAATATAAGAAGGCTGTGGCCGGTGACCTTTGTCCCTTTTGTGTTTGTGTGCGTAAGGGACAAGGCGTAAGTATGCACTTACACATAGACAAGGCTTGTATTTGCAAATGTGACCCTGTAGACCTATGAAAACATAGACAGGGATTTTGGTCCAATTATTTTTTTCTTAATATTTTCAAAATGTGAGAAGTTATCAATTAAGGCGGACGGAATCGAGTATTAACTCTTCAAAATATCGAATATACCGAACAATTATTTTAATTATTGTGTAGTTAGTCGAATTTTAAAAGGTTATTCTATTTCACGTGTTCTCAAATCTTCTAACTGTGATTGCAAAACTAACCCACCGCGCATAACATAAAGGTTGGCATGATAACTAATTGTTGTGTTAACAAGCCTTATAAAAAGCAAGAATTACATCGCAGGGCAATAATCACCTGCCGAGGCTGCGGGATGTTCGTAAGAGTTACAGCGACCCTGGCACTCAAAGGGCTCCAGGAGGAACACTGGGTTTAGTCAGTTAAAGTCTGACACTCCCTCCCGAAGCGCCCACAGCGGGTTGGGTCATTCGATGATTTTCCATGAAAAAAAAGGGGCAAAAATCACGTTTCACCGTACAATGTTGCAAATGTTGTAGGTTACAGTCACATATAACGATTTACTTCACTCCATAGCTGTACAGCATTAAACTAATTCTAGAACTCTATAAATAATCTATAACATTCATACCTACATTTTCGTTGGTAGTACCTATATCTATGCCTTCCTAAGTCTATAGTTTAAGCCCGTTAGGCCGGGCCACCTTCCGATACAATAACACGCCGCGGACCCTTTCTTCTGGCAGTCCCGCTTATAAATTGCGGTGTCCGACTCAACCCGGCTGTTTGCTCGCTATATTGCACTGCTTGTTTGTACCCATCGATTTGTTCTAACTTGGTTTGTAGGTACTAGTTAGGTAGGTATACTAGTTTGTAAATAAATAGATTCTCACATGGCCATCTAGTCTTAAATTAAGTATTCGAGAGTTCTTCAACATTCCCACAACGTCATCTAGTGTGTCTATGTTATACTTAAATAAATATAAGACTGGATTTGTCAAGCTTTTGTTTTTCATTTTCATTTGGGAAATACGTCTTTCTGAATTCATCAAAATTGCTAACTGATAGTCATACGTCTTTTATAACATAATTACATTCAAGCTTCTTAAATGTTCATCTGATTGATAGATTATTTTGAAATAATGGTAGCTGACACTAAGATAATTATTTTGTAACAGGTCATATAAAAAAAAAAACAATTGCGTTATTATGCGTTCATATTTAAGAAAACTACCTAATATTTACAAAAGACATTATTTATCTGTCCACCAATTAAATAGTCACCCAACCAAATACTAACCAAATACATAAGTACATCAATGTCACATAAATAACAGCAAATAATAAAACGCCTCCACGTGCATACCTCCTCTGCATCTCTTTGAGTTATATTCGAAATTCCGAAGCTGATACATTGGAATTTTAAAAATGGTCGCATGAAGCTTAGTCTGGGATATAACGTGAATTTTTCATACAAATTGTACACGACGCTGACCTTACCTATTTTCATAAGAAATTCATGTCTGTAGTGTTGTTTAAAAGATTATTGTGGTGAGAAAATTGTTGGAGATAGATAGGTTTAATATTTGGGAATAAATGTGGTTATTAGTTTGGAATACTAAAGACATGAGATCAAATTGTTATACTTAGACGTGTAAAAATATAATTACGAGTATATGTACCTATGCATGTTAAAAATCTTTAGATAACGCGAAATTGTCCAAATGTTAGTTTAATATGTAGATCTGACTATTGGAGACTAGAGCCAATTATTTCTATTTAAAAAATTGTATCAATACACGCTTTATATTACATGGTCAATCAGTAAAAAACTTAATAAAACAGCAGTACGAAGTTATGAATTAAGAACAGTAACCCACTTTTCTGCTCTACAAAACAATCAACTTTTTTCTCAAATAGATCCGCCTCTATAATGCTTTAAAAAGGTCTAATAAGTAATAACTGCTGACTGACCGACATGGATGTAACAATGAGACATTTGAATGAAGACTGTTCACGACCGCCGAGGTCAAAAAGTAGGTCATATTAAGACTCCGTGGTTAATAGTCTTTACAAAAGAATAACGTGAATTTATTGTGGTCATATTGGAGAGGTAGGCATTTTCATAACATGTACTTTTTGTTAATCTGATCAAAACTTTAAATTGCAGTTTGATTTGATTGCAGTAAGAATAAACTATTATTAAAGGATTTTATTGCGCTTTTGTTCTACCCGTGACCGTGACACTAGCTGTCATGTTGTCGACTGGTCGCAAAAGAAATGCTTAAACTCTTTTGATATTTTAGTTTTAACTACAGCTACTAAAATATTTCACTAGTTCATTTTTCAATAAAAATCTTATCGATGAAAACTTAGAAAAGTGGAAGAAAATCAGAGCATTTAGACATTTTAATAACCACCAATTTAGTAATACTAATATTATGTCAATTAAAAAAAGTATGTCGTTTTTAATTATGTTTTTTTTTAACAAAGCAAAAATCGATCAGTCTGTAAATAAATTAAAAAACAAATCGGAATAATTCAATTTCAATCAAAATGGAAAACGTTTCTCAACTTTTTTTTAAGCAGTTGATAGAAAAACACTGTCATCTTTTCGACGCCGAATTAGACCATCAACTTTATAACTATAATCTATACCAAATAAAGGACATACAAGACTCTACAATATAATAGTTTTGGAACATTAATCCTTGGATCGTTTCACTCATTACATACTCCACAGTTCGTTAGACAAGGGTCATCCGGTGGGTCAAAGCGTCCAGGATTACCTGCCTTCGGTAATTGCTTACGTTTTAAGTACCTTAGCTGTAATACTTACTCAAACTTCGTGAATAATATAGAAGGTATACTTATCTGATTGTTACTTATCCAAGTAGTTTGTGTTTACGTGGAAATTGTGTTGTGTGTATGAAAATTTGTAGGTAATTTTCTTGTGGTACTTCCTTATTTGATTAATTTGTTTTAAGGTTTTTTGTTTGGTGGTTAAAAATCCTCTGCCAAATAATAGGAGTTCATTTAAGAAAAGTTAAGGGAAAAAGACGATGCGCAAGAAGAAAGGCTTCCGGAGAAGGTTTCGTAATATCAGACAATGGACCGGAATCGCAGAAATGCAAAACGCAGAAGAACTTTTTGGTCTCGCTAGAGACAGAGAGCGGTGACAGATGCAGAGCTGACGGCCAAACTTCATTAGTGCAGAGGTACCAGAAGACGAAGAAGAGGGAGTCTTCTTTTTCGTCGCTGAAGATTTTCGTAATCCTTTTCATATTTAAAAAACATTGACTATTTTGTGTTGTCTTATCTATTGTTGATATTATCATCAGAAATTATTTTACATCTCTCCTAAATTTTAGTGTGCCCGACATGGTCCGTAATGATCATAACTTTTATTTTTTATCATTTCGGTAACGTATGGAATACAATTAATAATTGTGATTGAGTATTGAAATTGCACAGCACTATTTACCTGCCTGTACGTAAAATCTTTACCTTTCAAAACTTTTTTTTCGTTGTAAAATGAGCAAAACACGTTCCCTAATCTACCGCATCACAAAATTGTTTCCTCACACATTTCCCAGTTTAAGATATAACATGATCCTTGAAACATATAATATACAGTGTATTATAGGAGCAACGTCTAACGATTATCCGTAAAAGATTCGGATTACGACCCTTGAAACCGTTCAAGTGTGGATAATTTCAAACGTGTGCCCGAGATATTAAAGATCGATCGTTGAGGTAAGGATAACGTTAATTTAATAATGTTTAAACATCACGTTTTAATGGGTATATAAATTGGAGTAATTTGTTAAGGGTTAGGTCTATTAATAGTAATTTTCAGGAAGTTTGATTTTGTTTTTCGAAATAAAAGTTATTAAAGTTTCTACGATTAAAAATACACTCGCGAGCAAAAGTATGGAATCACTTACTTGAAATTTGCTTCGCGCAATCTGAGTACAAAATTATTCTGCTAATATTAATAAAAATGGTACCATTTTAAAGATTAAACTGTTACCTTTAAATTGATACCAAATTCATTAAAATCACACCAGTATTTAAGGAGCTATCCTGGATTAAGTGAAGGAGTTAGGAAAACCTAAGGATAATGAAAAAATAATGAATGAAGAAAACAACAAAAATTGTGTAACAAAAACTTTAATTGGCTTTAAAATTAATTTTCAATATTTTGTGTTCCCTCCCCTCGCCCTTATAACTGCTCGAAGATGGTTCTTCATTGATCGAATCAGCTTCCGAATTGATTCTTGCGGGATACCTTCCCACACCTCTATCAAAGCCGATTTCAGCTCATCTACACTTGAAGGAGCAGGATTTCTTGATCGGACCCTCCTCTTCAATTCATCCCACATGTGCTCAATGGGATTTAGGTCCGGGCTGAGCGCTGGCCAGTCCATTGTGGCGATACCGACTTCTTCGAGGTATTCAGTTGTGGCACGGGCAGTGTGACAACGAGCGTTATCGTGCATAAGGAGGAAGTCATCACCGATATATCCCGCGTAAGAAAGGACATGGTCCTGCAGAATATCGGTATTGTAGCGGTCTGAAGGTAGACCGCCTCCTCTTCCCCCGCCAGGCACGAAAACCAGCTCCGTTTTACCGTCGAAGGAAATGCCGGCCCACATCATACAAGAACCACCGCCATACGCCACTGTCTCAGCAAAACAACACTGTGCATATCATTCCCCAGGCCGCCTGTAGACCCGACCTCTTCGGTCGCTGCCATGGAAACACATTCTGCTCTCGTCGGAGAACAGGACACGCTTCCATTGCTCAACCTCCCAATCAAGATGAGAGCGAGCAAATTGAAGACGTGCTTGTCGGTGGCTTGCCGTCAGTTTCGGGCCTGTGGCTGGCCTTTTTGGAGTTAAATCAGCTTGCTTAAGTCTTCGACGAACTGTCCACTCGGTGGCAGCTACTCCACGAACATTTCGGAGCTCCTGTTGGACGTCGACACCAGTCAAATGTCGATTTCGAAGAGAGGTTGACACGATAAAGCGATCATCCCTCTCCGATGTGCACCGGCGCCGTCCAGATCTTGGTCTCGAGATAAAGCCACCAGTCTCCCGAAAGCGTTTATAAACTTTTGAGACACAGGACTGGCTTATGTGGAGCTGTCGTGCGACAGCCCTCTGGCTGAGCCCTTCTCGCAATAGGGCGACGATTTGGGCGGCTTCTGTAGGTGTAGTATCCATTGTCGTCCAAATTCAAGGGTCAAAATTAGCGGAGATGTGTACCGGTCAACGTTTGAATGCAGACTGATAAAGAAAATCCGATAACACGTGCTTTTATAGGGGGTCAATAGGGCGCAAGTCGTGACCTATCAAACATATCTTTTTCCTTACTTCTTGACATAATCCAGGATAGCTCCTTAAATACTGGTGTGATTTTAATGAATTTGGTATAAATTTAAAGGTAACAGTATAAACTTTAAAATGGTACCAGTTTTATTATTATTAATAAAATATTTAGTACTCGAGATCGCGCGGAACAGATTTCAAGTAAGTGATTCCATACTTTTGCTCGCGAGTGTAGTATGAACTGAAATCTCTAACATTGTTTAAATCACGTTAGTTTCTTTGAGCACACATTTATCAGCAATTCCCATTACGTTTCTAATACGACATTCGAAATATCGAAGACGATCCATTAAATCATTCCCACGCGTCTAAAAATTTACTCTCACAAACTATCGAGTTGGTAATACTCGAGCTTAACCCTCAAGAGACAACGGGCGAAATTTTGCAAAAAGCAGTGCGCCTCGGTACATCGGGCCGCCAAAGTTAGCGGGTGTAATCGATACGGCCTTAGGGTTTTGGGTATAAATTAGAAGTTCCATCGATCACCGACGCCCTTTGCCCATCGGCTCGTACTTTATTGATAGTGAATGTTAACCGATAGTTCACTGAGTTACGTTGAACGGGACATGTATTTTTGGCCGGGTTTATTTGTGTCTGCTGTACCCGTTGAAGCAATTCAGGGTTAATGCAATGCTAATGGAAATATGGAACTATTCCTTGTTACATACACTAGTATAAACACTGCACTAATGTGTAAACTTTAGCTATTTCGTAAATGTAATTAATGATCAATTGAATAATTTAATTGCAGTTGAAATGTAGTGTAATGTTAAACTAGGTTTTTATTTAAACTTTATTTTACCGCAATGAACGTCAAGCAACTAAAGTATCGTATAAATTGACAGTCACAAGATATTTATACGTTCAGGCCCACAAAAATTAATGTGTACTATTAAGAGTTTTATAATACAATAAAACCGGGCATTACTTATAAAAGAGGTGCTCGGGACCGCCTATAAACATACATAGGTAAAGGGAAAGAGCACTTAACGTTTCCTAAAGGATACATTATTGAGGAGAGCCCTAAAAACAACATTTTTACATCCTACGGTCCTGCCGCGCATATTTTATTGCGGGTTGCTTGGATGACCCCCGGAACGGACGGTGTAGAGTTAAGAAGTATAGAGTAGGACGAATATAAATAACGGATGAATAATTTACAAGGTTTTTCTGTTGAAATTAAAATAAATAGATATGAAATTTAAAAATTAAATTGCATAGTGTGTGTACAGATAGCCTAGCCTGTTAGGAACGAATTAAAACGATGTTGAAATATAGAAACAAAAGCCTACAGTGATTCTTTTTTTGAGACTTTCTTATTATACTATAAAAATCTTTTGATGAATTTTTGAACACTTACTTTTTAATTGTTGATTTTCATGACCCAGTATCAAAATGCGCTGTATGTTGTATACCAAATACGATATTTTTCATATGGTCATAGATGTTCTTTATTATTTTGTCAATCATAGATTGTCTTCTGGTTTTTCTACTTGTTGTATTCAACATCTGAAACAAATAGAAAAGATTATAGCTGTTGTGTAAACCACAAAATTTTCACAAATTTTATTTATTTGGAACTAAGCTACGGATAGTCTCAAGTAATTTTATTGTCTCAAAGTTTTTTTTTCGATGATTATACTTAAAAGTCATATGTATACCTGTCTAACGACCAATATGAATCGCGATCCCGTCTTCAACAAATCGATAGAAAGTAACCTATCTAACCTTCGTACCGCTACGTGTACCTGGCCGGTCCCGCGAGGCCACGGGGCCTGATGGACGGAGCCCGCCGCGTAGGGTTAACCTAAGTCAACGTAAATATTTGAACGATGTATGCACGCCTGCCTTTACCTACAGTATCAGTGTTGTTTTAAAGCTTGACATTTGTAATGTTTTTTTTAGGGTTGAGAGGAATTAATAGGTTTACTTGTGGCTCTTTTTTTTTCTTGGAATTTTGTTTGTTGATTGTTTTTACAGAAATGTAAAGAGAGTCAGTAGGCTAACTTAACTAGTAGTATTTAGAGGTTTATAAATGAAGATAAATCAATCATTTCAGTTACCTGTTTTAACAGGCAACATAAAAAAATCCTGACCTAGTGATTTTGTGTAGAAGATCTTTAAATTAATTTTCAGCAATTTGCGCAATAAGTATAACACAAAATATAGCATGAAGATGGATAGGTACAATAGTAAAAAGACAGAGGTTAGTGATATAAACGAAAGAACACACTATGAAGAAGTACCTATTAGACAATTTTATTTTATTTCAAACTGTAATGTAGTAGTTTTTTTTTATGTAAACGCAACAAATACAATTGGTTTGATCATAACTATAGATATAAGAAACACTTCACGAAAATACATTACGTAATGACACGAGCAGACATATTGTTCTTGGACCAACAATTGTGAGGGTACGTGAGAATTACTCGGAGTTTTATCCGGGGTTCGAACCCCGGGCCGTCCCTCGCGACCGCCGGCCGAAAACTTTACCTTTGACCCTCTGTGGGAAGTTCATAGAGAGGGTATTTCGAAACAATTTTTGAGAAAAAAAAACTATTTTCTTTCTAAAGATTAATAACAGAACATCGGCCAATGTTAAACGAACTTCAGTAATATAGCTCCTAGATATAGCATCTGATACTTAAAACAAGTTAAATTTTAAAAGAGCTTTCGGAATTCTCTATTACATTGCTATGAATGTTTTAATGAAAACCGTTCAACATGACCAACTTCATCAACAGCCAGACAGAGAACTAATGATCATGCTCATCACACAAACATTTGCTCTGGGTGGGAACCGAGCCGACGACCTTTGGTACTTATAGGAGTCAGGGCCACTAACCACTAGACCAACAAGCCAGTCAAAACATTACTTAATTGCTCTTTAAATATTCTGAATTTATCCACAGCCACTTAAATCCATCGGTAGATCGGTACCATCAGCTCCGTATCTTCCCAGTTCTAAGTCGGGGCCATCTCCAGTATTCTTATCTACTTACTTGGCATCTATAGCGAAACGAGCCTCAGGAGACCAGGCCCCGCCTCTTACGGCCTGTCAATGACTAGTAAAATTTAGAACCGGCCCGCCATTGATATAAATGTTTTTTGTTCCCAAAACGACCCTTGAAATTGTAATTTAGTGACACGAATGAGATGGTGTGTCGATGTTGTAATAACCGTAGAGGTTGATGGCTACCAATTGCTATTGTTTTTTGTAAAGTTTTTGTATGGAATGTGTGTTGTGTGTGGTTTGGATTTAATGTTCGGTGATACATTTGAAATGATGTTGGTTGTGTGTAAATGAAATTGAAAGTCATAGGAAACTAATCGAATTACGTGTGCTTTTCTACAACGATCATTCGGCACGCAATGTGGCCGAATTCGGTTATATTTTACATTCTAAAGCATGTCTTTTGATAGACCGTTGGAGTTGATGATTGCCCTAATGTTAACGGCATCCTTGTGCCAAATGATCCTTGTTGCACTATAGGTCCTGTACGAATTTGTGATAGAGATATCTCATAAATAAAAACAGTTAATTTGATTTTAGTGATAGCACAAAAACAATCATCCTACAACGTTACCAATACAAATAATAAGATAAAGGTTTTGAAGTATACAAAAAGTTTAAAAAAGGTTATATTAAAATATACAAGTTGTAAGCGTATATAAAGGGTATTTTTGCATGCGCCTGTATCCTAAAGCATCCCGGCTTAACACGCGTGCACGATGCATATCTGAGTACATTTCGCAACATATTAAATTTCAAACAGATTTTTGATGCACGCCTACTTAGTTTCCGTTGTTGAAATATAAATAAAATGTAACGTGACGTTTTTATTACACAAAAAATTACTGTATGAGATCTTTGTCTACTTCATACTAGAAACATGACTAATAAAAAACAAATTTACTACATTAGTTTTATCGACTAAGATATTTTTTTACCTCAATACAAGTACAAATGCAATATTACTATACTAAAACAGGTATAAAAAACAGTTTCAATGCGTCTTAAAGTATAATACCCAACCGATATCCGAATTCAAAACTCGAATTTCGCAAATTCGCACCTGGCGACCGAAATTGACCAATCAGTGACCAGTAAACCTTTTCATATCGCTCCCCTAGCTGACCAATAGCAACCGGTCCCACCCCAGTCGCGTGCTGACCAGTTTGACCGCTAGGGGGACAACCCCTACTACGCGACACACGTGCTCACCGTTTATACCGTATAAATATCGAATGGACCTCAGATGGACCTCGGATGTTCAAAAGTGTCAGATAAACACACCTTTTGTATGATACAGGTATTTCATCCCACTGAATTGTCACGGGCCATTTGTTTGACCACTTACTGGCCACAAAGGGTGGTTTTTATGAGATTTCTCTCCCTAAAATGTTTTGTGGTGATATTTTGTCGCGTGTTAGACCTGTTTTGGATGATAACATACAATGGGAAAGTGTTTGTAAATAATGGGATGAAACAGATATTCAGAGATTTATATTGTTGGTTCAATGGATAAAGCTAAATATCCGTTGATTTATTTGCTTTTGTGTCTGCACTTCTGTGGATGGTTTTCTTTTTTTTTATTGTATTATTTTAATAGATTTATCTCTTGTGGTTTAAGGCTAAAACACGTATTCGTTGTTTAAGTCAACGCAATATAATGTTCGTTTTAATTTGACTTGAAACAATTGATTGCTAAAAATCCTCTTCATTTGTATTGTAGTAAGACCGTTCGGTTGCCCAGAAACAAGAGCACGGAGGGCCACATTCCTCATAATCCCGCCCTAATGCCCTGTCCTCTGCAAGGGACATTTCCATTTATTATTGAGCACTTAATTTATGTGTTTTGTTATGGACCGACAACTGGCACAGCTACCCTAACCAAATGAATTCATAGTACCGCAAAATTAAAGCAAAACTGAATCCTATTTTGCAATGCTTAAGTTGTAAAATTGCATGCAAAACAAACGCCGTTTAGGGCAATTTTATTCGTGAAGAAAAAACTGCTTCATCGGACGTTTTAAAGTTGGCACTATCAAGCGATTCGAAGCTCTCCCTACTCGAACATAACGTGCAAATTCGCAAACAGTGCACAATTTCTTTTAAATCTTTTCGACTTCAAAAATATGAAAATTTAAAAGTAGAGTTCTGCAAGTAGCGTTCGATTTTTAACCAGATCGTTGCTGACATAGAGTTGAAATTCGCAAATAAGTTTAGCACTTTTAAGCCATTCTCGATAATGGTTCGATCACTTAGAATTGTTTAGACAATGTACGCGGCAATCCGTTCGCTTCAGAGCCAGGTTTTGTTTAAGAAGGGGTGAAATGACATTCGGGATAACTAAATCCGAGGGACTTTGCGGAGTTTCGAGGTCATTTTTCAAAATAAGTAATCGGGCAATGGAGATCTATGGTAGTGTAAGGGACTATAAAGCCAAAGAGGATTTAAATAACTATTGAGATTTGATTTAAACTTTTCTAATGCAATTAAACCAAAAAAAAAAAACTACACGAAACAAGATTTTCATAACAATAGGAAGCCAAAAGACGAATATCGTTACTTTGTTCGTGTTATGAATTTCTCAAATCTTCAAATAGTTGCACAGACTTATTATATTGCTCAATATGCAGGACTAATCATCTTGAGTAGATTCCTCTAAGAGCACTTAAAGATCTTCAATCAGTACTTTATAAGTCCACTCTACCTCGTTACCTAGTAAATTGTTCTACACTTTATCTTTACAAACTATATTCTAAAAAGGGAAAACTATTCTCCTAGCCATGAATATATTCCATCCCAAAAACCCAAAAACTTTCTATAAAACGTTCTACAGAGAAAAAAAAAACTAAATGACTCAGCTCAAAGTGGTATAATATGATATTCAGAGGAGAGCTCTTCAAACACAGCGTAAATAATGCCTATGAAAGCATAAAAAATCAAGAAAATTCCATGTGAACCAAAACACATGGAGAATAAACATACGAAGTAGATACTTACAAAAATATGAAATTCACCACAACATTTGCTGGGGATGGCGAGCTGTGTAGAGTCGGGAAATAACTTTATCTCGATTTAAAATTTTGTTTATCAGATTGTGTATTTTTTGTCAGTTTGGCTGTTCCCGTTTTAATGCAATAAAGGCAATTGTGAATAAGTAAATTATAAAAATGACTTTAAAAGTTTTTGAAGATCTCAAATTATTTTTTCATTATTAGGTTGAGAGACTTAAAGTGCATAAACCTGTAACTAACTGTGTTTTGTTTTTTCTTTTTTTTTACCAGTGTAATATTTTATATCACACATGACACGTGGCGTATGCAAACCGTAAGAAGTCATTGTGTGTAGATTTTTTGGTTATAAAGTAATAACAAACACTAAATATGAAAGATAATAGTATCGCCTTACTCTATTTATTAATTCAAATATCATAAAACTACTATGCAAAAGTTTATTTCAAATAAAAAAAACGTAGCCATATTTTTGCTGACGCTCCCTGTTCAGTCGTCCATAATGCGAGTTGATAGGTAGATGTATTAAAAATAGTATACATTAGACACGAATACGACATATTACAATATACATATACACATATAATGTAAGTATCATATACAATATTCCAAGTAAAGTGTATTAAGAAAGGATTACACAGCGCTTTGTGGGAAACCTTGTGATTTTACTACAAATTTTATATTTCGTATTACAAATGTGAAAATAATCTAGTTTCATGGAGAGGAGAGTTTTGATTAATCTTTCAAACGCCTGCCATTTCGCCAGATTAAAATGTGGATTGCTGATATTTAATAAAACAATTATAACGTCACCACTAAAACCAATCGCTTAAAACCGGTAACCGGTTAAAATCTCTTAAAACCCAAACTCTAGAGATCTTTCGGCCCACGTCCAGCCGTGGAAGTTTTTAACACTGTGTTAACTACTGGTACTGATGATGAAGCTACACCAATAAAACGTAAAACATTGTTACAATAAAACAAACAAACATTGTACCTACATCAAATACTGTTGCAAAAATATCATAGCTCCACAATCTCACAAGAGCTTCATTTGGTATCCCGTTATATTATCGGGGCTAGCCGACTGTAAGTACATTTTAAGAGGCCATCAGTCCAGTACCATTAGTTACCTATTGACACACAGACAGATCGCTACGTGCCGCTTGTCCTGACCGCCACTACTATCAGTTCTCGAATGTAACTCGTGAATACTTGAATACTATACTCTATTTGTTCAGTAAACTTCACCCAATGTAAACTATGTTGGTATTACTTTTGATTAAAAAAAAATACAATATGGATATAACTAAGTACTTGCAAATCTATTTAGAAAAGTTCAAGTTAATAAAGGTACCTATTTTACAATTTTAAAGTACACATTTTGTATAAAAGACATACCCAAATTGTTTACATTAAGTTAATTACCTAAACAAATGGAGTATAGAGAATTTATGAGGAGTTATCATTGCTAAAGAATTTGTTACTATTTAGTTTGTAACATAATAGTCATTAAAAAATAACGATTAATTCAATCACTTAATTTTACTACCAATGTGAATTATTAAGTATCGATAAAATGATTTTACATAATCTACCCTAATCCGAGATTATCGAGAACTCGTGGTACAGAGACGGACAGTTGCTAAGATTAATGTAGTTCCCAGTTTTAGTGAAACTCTTACTCAGATAACAGAATGATATTTTTTGTTCCAACAAAAACTGCACGAATAAATCGTATCAACCAACCCTGAAATGCAACTAACGGTCCAAAGTACCCCCGTGAGTTTTACAACTATCCACGTATAATGGAAACAAATAAACAACGCAGGTTTTCACCCTAAACAAACACCAGTCGACACCTACACACCAGTCATTCACACATCGCCATGATAAAATGCCATCATAAGTCGAAAGCCGAAAAACTGGACCCTTATAACTACGTAATTTATCTCAAGCACTGAAAACGTCTTCAGTTTAACCCAATACACTCGGTCCTAAGTAAACTTTAGGTAAACTTAAACGGCCGAGTCCCTTTCTCGACCACATTCTAAATAAATAACATCTAATGGGGGACATTCATCAGTGTTTCCACGTTTTATGGTGGGTAGACCTCACTCCCCTAGCTGTCTGCTGTTTTGGAAAAGTCCTTTGCGAACAAATCCAGGAAACTACCAAGCAAAAATAAATCATTTCACCTTTAACTTAAAGCTCATTTTGCTGTGATTGTTAATTTTACAAATTACGTTTGTTAAATACACAGATTAGCAATGGCGAGTGCAGAGATATGAGAAGGGGGGCGGCGGTGGGCGGCGGGGTGTCGGGGGCCCACCCAACACCCTTTTTTGTTGCATTTTTTGCGTGAGCGCGTGCAGGGTTTTGGACTGCATAGGTAAGTAATATTATTTGTTCGTAATTAATAGTAAAGATATTACTGAAATGAATGGCATTGCGCTTTTTACAAGGTTTTTTTTTGTATAGTATATTTAATTTAATGATAATGCTTCTGTTGTTTGTAATACAGAAATATTCGTAGTTTAAGACCTTACTCGATAAAAAAATGAATTTCTAGATACCAACTATAAAGTAATAAAAATAGTCCGGTCAATTTAAACATTTGACCCACGACAAATTCAGGGGAAGCTGAAAATTCTTAAAATTGTTTAAATTATAATTATAAACATTGTCTTAAAAGTCCCAATCGATCCCATGTAAGGAAAAAATTTTACCGGGGTAATAAGGTCCAAAAAATGAGTTTTTCGCGATTTTCTTGAAAACGGTAAGTTTTATCGCAAAATTACCCCAGACATAATTTGTAGATCAGGGAATTTCCTATAAAAAAGGTATCAATATTTTTTTCCCTAAAAGCCACCGCTTCTGAGATATAACGATGCAAAAAATTGCAAGCGTCATAAACGCACGTTTCCACGCCACCTCTGAGGTAGTGTACTTAGCGCGTTTTTTTTAACGTGGTTTCCCCAATAGGCCTATTCCACGGGTCTGTTGTGATTAGATTTAGAAATTAATAGTTTATTCGTCGGATTCGGAATCGTCAATCACTTCTTCTTCTTCCTCTTCTTCTTCTTCTTCTTCTTCATCCTGACTATAGGTGAATTGTGTTAAAAGTGAAGCATCACATGTTTCTTCGTCAGTATTAAATGAATCCTCTGTTGTTGGTGATTCTACATTAGAACAAGACTGGCCTTGACAATTCGTACAAGCCAGAGAACAAAACAGCCCAACTTTTTTGCAACCACATTTAGCATTGCATCCTTTTTTACAGTTACAAAAGATAGTGTTGAGCAATTTTTCCGGCGCAGGTGGAAGCAAAGTCTGAATTGGTTCTAATATATTATCGACCAACTTCCAACCCCAATCTGTTGGGTTTAGTTGATAACCAAGCCACACTTGAACTTGGTAGTATACCCGAAGAAGATGTTGATGAGCAGAGACTGAGGTTGGAGGAAAACAAGCTAATTGTACTTGTTTCTTATTTCGAGTATTTTTGACAAAAGATGCATATCGAAACTTGTCTAAGCAGGTAGTTTTTTTAGGAGCTCCGTACATACGAAGAAGAAAGTGAATTCCGTTGGTAATAACTTCTTCTGGAGTTGAATTACATTTTTTAAAAACTTCGAGGGAAAATTAAGGGATCGAGTTTCATTATACCTGATATTCTCAGAATAATACTCATGAGTATTTTATATTTTAAATGTAACTTAAAATCACCGACAGAAACATATTCTTACTTACATTACAGCTACAGAAAGTATATGGGTGAGGTACTTAGGCATATTATGACGCTCGCAATTTTTTGCATCGTTATATCTCAGAAGCGGTGGCTTTTAGGGAAAAAATTATTGATACCTTTTTTATAGGAAATTCCCTGATCTACAAATTATGTCTGGGGTAATTTTGCGATAAAACTGACCGTTTTCAAGAAAATCGCGAAAAACTCATTTTCTGGACCTTATTACCCCGCTAAAATTTTTTCCTTACATGGGATAGATTGGGACTTTTAAGACAATGTTTATAATTATAATTTAAACAATTGTAAGAATTTTCAGCTTCCCCTGAATTTGTCGTGGGTTTACTGATTTTTTGGTCTAATTTGACCGGACTAAAAGCACATAGAGTACATACATCTAAACATTTTATTCCTCTGAACATTTCTAATATAATTTTATATACATTCGCCCACAAACAAATTCCTCACAGAAATAGGAACGATTATTTAAGTCAGAAAAAGGTCTTTAGATAAGTCGAGACTTGAGCCAGGACGCGCCGGTGTCAGCGTGGACACCAGATAGCACTGATGAGGGTCACTGCTACCCCACACCCATTTGTACTTGTAACTTTCTTATACTTAAATATTTGAGGGTTGGCTTTGTAAGTCATGTCTATTTTTGGTTTATTCTGCAAATGTTTTTTGGGGAAAGTTTAGTTTATACATTTAACATTGTTATGCAAGTTTTTGTATTATTTTTTTTTACTTTTTAATTATTTTTTTTACCTTAACCCTACTCCGCAAACGACAATATACTTACAACTAGACGAGAATATATTTTTTTTTAACTTGTCTGGTTATGTAATTTACATAATCATTATGAATTCATAATTACGCATGAAGATCAAATACTTGCCTACCCCCAAGGGAAAGAGGCGTGACGTTTATGTATGTATGTATCAAATACTTTACAAATAAGAATAAGAAGGTAGGTACAGTAAGCAAATGAAGTTTGTTTAAAAAATCAATAAAAGTTAAACTAACAATTACTCAGTCATGTTGGGGGTAGTTGAAAATTTGTAAAAGCATGGTATAGGGAGCGTGCAATATTGCGAATTTGTGCCGAAACCGACCGGTAACAAGTTGCGCTGTATTTTAGCAAGTTTCCGATAGCCTGTGTGACCACGCTTTTGACTAAATACTGGCCCAGTCCGTTAATATTATTATAAAGGCATTAAATATTAAAAATACTGAAGCGAAAATAGTAATAATTATTTTTTTTCAACTATTGTCACTTTAAAAGAGTTTTTAAGGACATTCAAGTAATGTTTTATGTAGTAGTATACTTAACTACAAACAAAAACGATATACTAATATTTAAATATTGTTCTAGAATTAATGTAAAAACACAGTTCAAAAATCTTCCACCTATCTTCAACGTTTTTTTCATCCATACTGTCCATTCAAATCACTACCACACAAAAAAATAAAAAGCTTTCAATTCCAAATAAAAACAAAACAAAACACAACTGTCAAAAACCTCTTCAACAAATTAAATTTACATTCAGAACAAATCCCGTGTAAGTAAAGCAGTGACGTCACAATACACAAAGCAGCTGGCAAAGGCTAGAGAGGAAACGGTAACTGAATGGAACTAAATTCCAGGCGTCTCCAATGGTGGGTACAGTCACGACCATTTCACTGGCCGGACTCTTTGGAATGCTGTTAGCAGTTCACGTTGCGACTCTACGCTAGTGTGTACTGTGTAAGATTGGTGAGAATTTCAAATTAAGAATGCGTTTTTTGTTTTTGTTTACGATGCTAGATTCAAAAAGAAAAAATAACTATTTTTAAACTTGGTTTCGGAGTTTATTTTTTGGTAATTTAAATGTAAAAATAAGACGTAGTGTCTATTTTTAAAAGACATCAATATTTTCGTTACATTTGTAAGATGTTTTATGGATCTAAATAACCAAAAATGACGTCCAGTTAGAGGAGCTACGGTAAGTGACTAGACATAGTTTTAAATAATCTCAAGGTTTGAATATAATACAGAAAAAAGTTGCTAGAAAATAGCCTCGCTACCCAACGTACCTCTGTAAGCGTAGCAACCACTTACCGACCATAACGAATACATTTATCGCGCTCGCCTAAATATTATCCCTTAACATTCAGAAAACATACCCACATAATATCATAAAATATACTATCAAAATGCGAAAGTAAAAACCCGAAATAAGACACCGCCTTTTGTTTTCATTGTTTGCGTACCTATAACGAGACGCGAGTTACGTAACAAAAACAAAAGAAAATGGCTCTATTATGTGAAAACAACCCAGAGACTACCACGGTTATATTCACCCGTGGGCTGAATTTATACGATATACTCTGTATTCAGTTAGCCAATGTTATTTGATACCCCATACGCCGTGTGACATCTCTTCAAGCATCTTTGTGTTTAAGACCGCGAGGGGGGGTGGGAGGTCAACGCTCGCTGGTTAGGTGAACATATTTCGAATATCCAAAAGTATAAATTTCGCCGGTAAGCTATCGACTTACTTTTTATATTCGAAGGAATCGTGGTATCGGGAATGGCCCACTGTTTTCAAGACAAACACAGCGTGCTGTGGTGAAGGCATTTTCTCAAATCCTCGGATCTTGAACACCATGTGTATTTTACATGTTTTTGTTTATGATTTGTTTGAGTGCCGGCTCCGTAATCTGTGTACTGATTCTAAGTGTGTTGTGGATTTAGAAATAAGGAACTATATTCGCAATATTATTTTTACATATTACCTATAACGATTTTTCTCCAATATGTGAGGCAAAAATATATTACAGCATAAAAACACGAAAACTTTACCTCAGGTACGACAAAAAAACAAACTCGCACAAAAATATTACTTTAAAAAATAGGCTGACTACGTCATACTTTACAACTTAGTCGCAGATACAATGTAAAAGAGCTAAAAAAAATGGACGAGACTTAAACATTCCAGTCTATTTGGATTTTAATAATAGAAAAATAATATGTACCGTATTAGAAAATGAGAGGTAAGAATAATAATAGACCTACGCGACGGCAAATAATACAAGCAAAATAATTACCACAAGCATAATATTCAAAATTTAAATTTAGAATAGAGAAATTATCTGAAATTAATTTGATTTCATTAAATATAATTTTATAGTTATAAATACATTAGATTTTTTTTATTTAAATTAAAATGAACATTCCAAATTCAAAGCTTAGTTAAATATTTTTAAATAATTGAATGGATTAATGTTTATACAAGAACGTATTCTGACAACTGACACTTAATTCTTTTTCAAATAATAAACCTATTACAAAATGAAAAGGAAAATTCTTATTTAAGCAGGCTTAATACAAACTAAATTAAACAACAAAAAACGAATAAGAACAAAATCGTTACACATGATCACTTTCATGTACACTTGAGCGGCTACTTAGAAAGCTCAAAAAAGTTCCAATACTCGCAAAAGTATAGTAAATAATTATACATTTCCAAGAAAATGTCCACTTATAAAACTGAAGACGATCTGCTCTTGAGCGGTCCCTTAGCAACTCAACTTATCAATCAGGGGTCCTCAAGCATTCTCTTTATCCGAAAAAATCAATATCAATTGAAGAACACCTTAACTCAACTATTTACTTATACATTTATATACAGAACCCGCAACTACATATTACGGAGACCGACAAAAGCAGTTTCTAATGCCTGCGTCCTCCAACCTTAATCTTTTTGTACCTCTAATTAAATTAGCAAAACCCAGGAGCGTGGAAACTGGACACGCACACAGAGAAACGACCCTCAGTCACACACACACGCAACAGTCTACACAATTGAAGGACGGTGTAAAGTGAAAGGAGAGTGCGCGTGTGTGGGTGAGATCGCCGTGCGTGTATATGTGTGTGTTTTAGTTAAGGGTCGTCATTTCTCTTGGACCCTCCCCCGTAGTGTCCGCAGAAAGGTGAGTTAAGACGGACTTGTATAGAGCTGATTTTACCAGTTTTTTATGTACCTATTAATATTTTGCTTTTCTTGTCATAGTAGTGTAAGCAATAATGAATGAATCGATGATAATGAATCGGAGAAGTCGAGTAATTTGTGTGATATTTCAGTTGAATTAGTTTTGCTTCAGTCGTCTGCCTAGTCCAGCGGTTGTTGGACAAAGCGACATATAATTTTAAATATATTCCAAAAACATCTACTTCAATTTTGAATCTTTTCAGATTCTATTCTATAGGTCTTTCTCACATAGTCGTGCAATATTAGAACTATTAATTAGATAATGCAGATAAGTTTAAATAAACTTAAAAATAAGAAAACTACTAACAAATAAATAAATAATAAAGTGTTAAGGTTTGCTTAACCAATACCAAACTCAAGAAGACAAACATACGAGTTGCAAAAAATCTTGAAAAAAATACTTTATCGGTATTACCAGCTCTACATACTTCCTACAGACAAACAGACATCCCCCGGCATCCTCCCTTGGACTTTAATATTGATCAGTGTCCGGCCGCGGTCAGGTAGTGTCGGCCAGTCGGCGCATGCGTCATACCTGCTATGCCAGTACTAGCTTTGTTGCAACTTGTAACGTACTGTCTGCTAAGTTTCACTGTTCACTGTTTTCTCGTCTTTGACATTGCGTTCGAATTTGGAACTATGATGTCGTATTGGTGATGGAGTTTTGTTTTTTTAGGGCATTTGTTTTTTTTTTTTTGGTTTTATGGTAATGGCTAGTGGCCAGTTGTAATTTGTATTTACTTGTTTTATTTAAAATGGTTGTAATACGGAAAAAGTTTGTAGTACTAAAGAGTTTTAGTTCTTTCACTTTTAATAAAATAATACATGTTATAATGTGGATTATATACAAGCCGTGAAGAGCCAACAACAACAATCAACTCAGACGTCACACATTATGTTTATTATATTTCGAAGTTCTTAGTATATCACTACATAGTTTTGTATGAATATTAAATTATAGAAAAAAAGTGTGTCTAAGTATTGTTATATAATATATATGTTGTATATTTAGAAACGTACAAAAATTACTAGTAGTTTTGTGAATAACGGGGTGTTTTAACAAGTTAGCTTTACTTTTTTTTATTTCACATAGGTATCTAAAATTATTTACATGTCCAAAATTAATTAATAACGTTAAAATATCAGTGTATATTTATTATACCAGGTACACAAAAATCAACAACGTACCCCCATAATACCACAAACAATTTTAATATCCTTTCCCACCACAAGATATTTACGCTACGAAACACAATTTCTAAGAAATCGCAATACTAAGGAACCATGATACATATTACGTTATCTGAAAACATTATAGTAAAAAGATTCCCCCGATTTAATATCAAAAAGAAGTCCCTAAATTCCGTATCATGTAAAAGAACACTTTCAATATTGGGATTGGTATCCCTCTGGCCGTAACAAGGTTTTATTAGATCCCACTAAAGGGCATCCCCGCACAAAGGTAGCACAAGAAACCCTTTTTCTACCTTACTTCAAATATATTAACTGTCCCACTACCTTTCATGACGTGGATGTAGGTGGGACTAGATGTGGCTAGATCTTACTGTTAATTTATTTGGATTAATAAACGTTTGAATATAAAATGAAAAGTTAGTAGCAAAATTAATTACTTTGTAGAAATTATAGCTGCTCCTACTGGGCACAAAGCCTCTTTTAGTTCAAAGAAGGAATGAGTATTTATGACCACATCTGCTTACTTGCGTATTGGTCATTTCAGATGACATTTAAGAAACACGATATAAAAGAAAATATTACAGGACCTCAGTTAAAAAGCAAAATGTCAGAGCTATTATTTATGCATTTGTAGAGTCAGCTATCTTAGTTCTCGAGTACTAGGCGTTACGCATTACCCACAATCATAATATAACACAAGCTTAAACAACTTTAGATTGATATTTTATACTAAAGTAAACTTTCTTCTTACTACCACTACCTTATTTAAAAACTGTTCAAAACTATTAATCTCCAAAATGCTCTTCCATTCCACTGCTATCTTCGACCGGTCGACTATTTGTATCTGTTGTACTTTTGTCAAGGGAAATCAAGCCTTATATCTATAACTATAGCGACTAATACGGCGTTGCCTGGCTATCGTTGCGATGGTGACCGACGATTACACCGATATACATTGTAAATAAGAACGGTATATGTATTAAGTTGGAACAGATTTTATTATGATTTAAGGAGGTTTTAATATATACGTGTTTGTTAAAACCTCCTTTGTATTGTACGTGTGATTGCGTGTTTTGTAATTAGCTCTAAAGATTACGTGAATATGAGAAAGAAAATTGTTATTTACTATTAATTAGACTTGCCTGTTGGTCTAGTGGTTAGTGGCTCTGACTGCTATATCAGGTCGTGGGTTGTCCAGGAAAAATGTTTGTGATGAACACGATTATTTGTTCTGCGTCTGGGTGTAATTTATCTTTAATATGTGTGTATTTAGAAATATATAAGTATGTATAATTCTCTTATCAGAAACATCATTTATATGGTAATAGCATTAGTTCATTAAAGTAAGTGCATGTAGTGTTTTTCCTCACTAGCTTAATCTCCTACACCAATCTTGTTAAATTTGAAATAGAAGTGCACCCTAAATTAACTAAGGCTACTTTTTAGACTACTAACCGACAACTGACTGTGGATGGACTTTGCCCAGGATCAATCAGGACAATCCGAAACCATAGACAAAATCTATCAACATACAAATACTAAAAGAAATACCGAAAAGAAAAGTTTGTAACCAAAATAAGTAGCAAATAAAGTATTCTGGACAAACATACACTCGTTTTATATATATGTGGGCCACAAGATAAATCTGAATTCTTACAAACTAGAACATGTGTACAGTAACTGAGTTCATATTTCATTCGGAACTAACTTCGGGGAATCAATGGCTCGAGAAACGAATTCGAGCTCTGGCCAATATCGTGGCGGACAGACAGATTTGTTTTGTGTGTTATGTATATATTTTTGTGTATTATATGTATTTTTTATTTTTGTTTAGGGGAAAATATGTTGTTTAGATGCGGTTGGTTGAAAGATAATGACAATTATTGAATTGTTAAACAAAGATTTTGAATTTTCTTTTGTACTTTTGTAGTCGACTATTTCAAATGATTTATATAATCGATTTAATGCACATTTTTTTAATCGAGACCTTTGAATATTTGTCGTAATAATTATATTTTATAACAGGGTTACAGGACTTAGTTACAGAAGTAGGTATGAGTATATTATCGTTACAAAAACTGCCTCAAATTGCCTCACAACTTACAATCCCACACAAAACCTACGCAGAACAACAAAAGGTATTTCATATAAAATATTACGCGCAATCCATTTTAATTCTCTTCAATAAAACAGACAAAGCTTGTAATACATTCTTACGTAACAAGAAACAACCAATAAGAGACGTCCAAAACACGGTGTTAGCAAAAATGGATGCCCAAAACAGAAAACATACCATGACCCATATCGCCAAAGCATTTGCTAATTACAACGGACCAAGTTACGCTAGATACGTAGTCTGCGATGTACTATCGCGCCATTTGCGTTTATTGGCCATTTGGCCAGTTCGGAATTTGAAATCTGTGTTCACTCTAATTGATTCCTCCCCATTCCATATTCGAATAAATTGAGTTTGGCGATTTATCTTTGGGAAGATGTTACCCTTTTTATTTTTTTGTGAGTTTTTTGTGCCATTAATTATGATTTTTACATTTTATTTGCCAAGCTTTAGCTGATTCGTTTGTTATTTGATAATGATGAAAGTTCTTTCACTCTTGATATTCAATTAAATCTAAAACTACTCAGTACTGATTAAGTTTTGTAATTGGATACTCAAATACAAAATAGAGAATACATCTTTTTAAATAATACTTGCACCACGACAGACAGATAAAGCCAATCCTGTACTATAAATAAAATATTAAAGACCACAATTTATTACATCTGAAAAATTCATTCAGCTACTATATTTGTGACGTCATAAAATTATATTACATTCGTTCGTAGCGGTCGTAGCTCGTAGCAGTTGTAGCGGCTACACTTTCATGGCGTAGAGGGGTGCTACGGAGGGTGGATGGGGGGTTACTGACCGCGACATTTGTTGTACGTCCACCCCGGTGTCTCGGATAGCCGACTTAATGTACTTAAATTGTGTATGTGTGTGTGAATTAAGGTTGTGTGTGTATATTGGGCTTTATTAATGCGCTGTGTGGATTTTACCTGACAAATTATAAAATTAGTTGTAGGGAACAGTGTTTTAACCTAATATAGCTTTAATGGACATTTTTACTTGGGAACCAAATAATCGTAACCTAGAATTAGTGTCATGGGAATTTCATAAAAGTGATTTTTGCAAATTACGATAAAAACGGCACATATTGTTTTTTGAAATTTTTATTATCTTTTTCAGCTAAGCAAATAGCCAGTATTAAAATAATTTTAGAATAAAAATATTAGTTAGTATTAAAGAAGTTTTTCCCTCAAATATCTGTTTAACATGGTTCATCTGACTTTCAAATTGCGTTTTAGGTCTCCAAATACGTTGTCATTTTGCATTGCTTTGTTTAACGCATGCTACAGTCATTCAAAATATGTTTTATACATAATTATAATTAAATCATAGTCACTTATATTATTATTCTATTTATAAGTCAAAGTAAATGCTACAGTGGATGAACTTGAAGTTTATTTAAAAAAACATGGATATTTTTATTTTAATGCATTCGGATAATTTACAATCGGGTTTTGACTTGATTGTTACCACTTAATCTTTATTAATTAAATTTATTAAGCGGCGACTATCCTACTAATATTATAAACGCAAAAGTTTATGATTATGGATAGATGAATGTTTCTTACTCTTTCACGTTTAAACGGCTAAACGAATTTGGATAAAATAGTATGTAATAAGCTAACACCATAGAATAACACAAAGATTAATAGGCCAATTTTTACCCAACTGCGAAGAGAAGGTTAATGTTTTGCAGCTATAACCGACACCCACGCTGGCGAAGCCGCGCTAAACGGTTTAAAATTGATTATCACTCTAACTAAACTACTTTAAAAAATAACGACTAATTCCTTCAATAAGTATTTAATAAAATAATTTTCTTTCAAAACATCCCCATTGCATTAAAAAAATCAAAACCAACAGTTTCTAAAATAATGAAATTAAACAAAACTTCGAAATCAGAGCAGCACAACCCTATACCACCGGGGGTACATATGACCACCCCACGGGGGCGGGTCCGGCGGGGGGAACTGACCGCCACCCTCGCCCCGGCTTATTTACAACGGGGTTTTATTTGCACGACATGGCCGAACTACCCCTCTGTGTGGACTGTTTTAGATGTACGTATTGTTGTGTTGATAAACCATCCTAGATAGCTTTGGTTTGATTCTGTTAAGTAATTATGTTTTTTTTGAGACAAAGTTGTAAAAAAAATATTTATTGTTTGTTTTATAAATTTTGCTAATGGTTTTATAAAATAACAATATTTTAATTAAATGTATCAACCTAGCAAACTAAAATGTTAAACCAGGACGCTTCATAAAATATCCTGGTTTGTAAGTTCAATTAGAAGTAATATTCAAATCTACTACCGATTACCAAAACTCTACTTAATATATATATTTTTTCGTTTTGTCGCTACTATACCGATACTTAAAATTAACATAAAATTTAACAAGAACAAAAAACTGATTCAAATTTAAAATAAACCCGATTCAAGTCATCCCATTACATTCTTATGTGTAAAGCTTCGTATTACATAAAATTACAACTAAAGCATTGTTCTACAATTACATCATTATAATTACATTGTCAAAGTCTAAACAAGACATCATTAAAAAACATACCGAAGAAATACAACATTAACGATGTCTACATAATATCCGAAGGAGCCGAGCCACAAATAACTACACTAACAAACTAACATCGCAAACATACTCATGTCGTGGAATAATTGGACCTATTCGAGCAACTCGAGAAAAATACCAGCCATCTCCTCAAAAATATGTTACGTCTGCCGAACCATTGTCCTTTGAAAAAAGAATATCACATAACGAAGTTGAGTCCCGACTTTATATCAAATATCACGCATGACGCGGCTCCCCCCCTCCGCGCCCCCACAAGGAGGGCAATAAAAAATAATATATTGGAATATGTTGGAAATAACAGCGTATCATCCGTGGATACCGTACGAGGACATTCGTGTACCAGTCCAGCCTCCTTTTATTGTCTCCGGGAACTGCTGACGTACGTAACGACTTCTTGTTTGTTATATCGTCTTGTATGAATAAAATTATGCTGCGTCCTATACGATGCCCGTAATAAGGAAACTCGACGGAAATTTTTGATGGTTTATTAAAATTGTTTTTGTGAATGGTAAGCAAGGAAATGTAACATTATTTGTAACACGTGTTATATGTGATTTTTGTAATGTAACGTTTATAACTTAATTACTTAGGTACATTGTAATCGAATAGCAAAACACAAAAATATTAAAAACTCACCATATTCAAGAACTAAAACAAAACACTTCACATTTACGCAACACACGTTAAACACCATTCGAAACACAAACTGAAATACATCACTCGATATTTCAATCGATAAAAATCAAATCGATTTTTCGAACTCGCTGCGCACACGCACACCGCAGACGGTTTCGTCAAGGAATGAATCAGGAAGTAAGGTAGACCCCGCGGGTCAGGTAGCAGGGTATAAGAATTACCGGCGCGTTAAAGGGTTAACTTACAAAAGGTGTAATTATTATTAGAGGGTTAAGGGGCACACAAAAGAAACGAGCAGCTTTGAGGTTTAACGTATTCGGAAGTGTGGTATAGTGCTTCTAAATTAGTTTGGTAAAGGTCTGAAAATAAACTGTGAATTAAATGTTAAGAAATTACTTTACTACTTTGAGAAAACATGACTGATAGAATTCTGAGAAAAGCTACTATGTGGCTAAAATAAAGTTTAAAACTTATTACTATACCTAGATCTTATACCTAGTCAAATTGGGGGGGGGGAGAGAATCAGTAGGTACTTACATTTTCAATGATGACGTAACTGTATAGATATTTGATGCTATCCATCCAATACAAAAGAACACTTATCACTAATATCAAGTCACTAGTTCATAGCTAAATTTCGCACATAACGTCTACCTGACTGCACTTTCACGTGTGAAACTAACGACTGTCATCTTGTTTAAAACTAACCCTTCACATGATACCCAATGTACCTGAAACGTCCCGAACCAATAATTCATTATCGAACAATACAACACTAACTTATTTTTCTAATACTAATAATAATAACCCTTTTTCACTGTCTATGCGACCCCTTGCGAATTTTGACACAAATAAAACACCCGTAGACCCGAACACAACACAAATATTTAAGAAAAAAACTACGTTCCTTTTTCAACTTTGTCTCTGGCCATAAATCAGTTTTAGAATAACAAACCGTTGCTATACGTTCGATATTTGAACTGAAGCGTAATTGATAGATGTTTTAAAATGTTTTTTTTTTGCAACTTATTGGCGTTTTGTGAGAATTTTGTTTAATCACTATATTTTTTCTCTTGTTACGCGAGTAATACAGTACTCTACTGATAGGACTAAATATTCGTTTGCAGTAATACTTAAAATTTCGATGATAATTATTAAACGTATAAATCGATAAATTTTCATAATAATCATGACATAAAAAAAAATACTGACTCTATAAGATCCACTGTTTCTTCAGGCATAACTATTTGGCTTAGACTTAAGTACTTTTCAGATTAATATAACTACAATTATATCTAACCATATCTATCAATCTGCCACTAACAAATCACTAGAACACTATAGACTCGACAACTCAAAATGGGGTTAAGTTCACACAAAAAGAATCGCATAATTTGTCAAGAACCACACTTGTAGTAGATGTTAGATAATATTCAAGTATTCGTGTACTTGACGTGTGTAAGGGTTTGAATTATTCGCCTAATTTACTTTTATATGTAGATCTCTGATTGTCTGATAACTTGAGTGCCAGTACTTGTGTGCAGATGGAGAAGAGATTAAGGGAATCTATTTATAGTTTTATTAGCTGGTGAATTAATTGAATTAATTTGCCAGTATTATAGAATACAGACAAAAAAATATACATACGGTCGAATTGAGAAACCTCCTTCTTTTTGAGTCTGTTAGTTCATTAGTTTTAAATGTAGATATTTTTTGTTTAGTATAGTTTCTGTCACACTTTGCAATATATGGGCTTATTACCTAAAGCGTCTTTTTAATCCGTATTCAGACAACTTTATCTCATAATCTATACGACTTTCTGTATTTTAGAATGGTACATATTTTAAACAATACTATTACCTACAATCTTCAACAGTAGTTTTCTTTTGTAATAAGTGAAATTATCACGTGAGTTCACGACAACTCGCGCACTAAATACAATCTATTCAAACCAGCTTATTTTAATATCGATACGCAAACCTCACTAAATCTATTTAACACACACAGACAGTGCTTCACTTTACACTATAAAAGAGTTAACCCTGCATCTGCTTCGGCTTTACAATCCATCCGAGATTTAAATAGAACCCTTATGCAAAAATTGAATAGCAAACGACCCTATTATCATAGACCAGGTACGCCAAAATTGCAACATTCATTCAAATTAATAAAATAATAAAAATAAAACTAGTAGAGCAGTGAAAGGGTTAAGTCTTTTGTTTGGGAGAGAGGGGTCGATTGTAACGGTGTGTTGGTATCATTTTTGCGAATTATATATTTAGAGTGTGTGTATCTATATGTAACTATGCTATGTAAAAAGGTCTTGGCAGTTTTGTTAATGTGGGAGACAGTTACTCAGTCCCCAGTTATTGCAAATTCATAGTGATTGATTTTTTTTTAGTTTTCTCTATTTAGTTTCTTCGTCAATTAGTCTAAGTAACGGGGACTAATACAGTTGGCAACTAGTTTTTGTAATAAGACTAATTATTAACCAATAGATGAGGGTATAATGCTCTACGACTTATAAAATTAAAACTGAAACAGTCTTTTACGAAACTGGTCATGACAAAGTTCTATTTAACAAAATCTTTAGCTCATATCAAAAATAAATGAATCATTAGCGAAATTTAAAGGACATTACAATTATCGCAAAGGTTATTTAGGGTCATGAGAATACTCGATTCTGAACAATTTCACACAAATCGACTCTTGACACCGTCACATAATAGTGTCATTGAAAAAAAGTATAAAAACGGGGGAAACCGGGTTAAAACGAAATGTTTTGGGGTAAAAATAGTGATGCGATATATTTTATTGTTATTTTGAACAACACTAATTATATTTGTATGGATTTATAGATATTTTCGTTTATTGTGTAATTGATAGGGTTCAGTATTTTGGCGTTTTTGAACCGTTTTAGTATTAATGATGGTTAATTTATTGCTTTGCTGGTGTGAAAGTTTAACCGATACAATTTTGTAATATCAAGTAGTATTCTGTTCATATGTTATTGGTGAAATATTTTTTTTGTTAGATTATAATATTACGACATTAGATTTGTATACAAAGTTAATTTAAACGCGCTTACTTGGTATAAATTTACATTTTGGAACAAAAAAAAGGAATTCTAAACGATCCAATCATTAAAGTAAACCAATATATAGTTTTGCTCGTAGTCTCTAAAAGAAATTAAAAAAAAATCTAGTTTATCCGTTCCGTGTCCGTTCTTAGTAACAATAAAAAATAATACCTACAAAATCAACAAACGTCATTCACACAAGTACTCCAAAAACCTTTTTCAAAATCAAAAATATCAACTCAAATAAAAAAGAATACAATCAATAGCATTTTGTACTATTACCAGCTTACACCGCTACCAACACTCCGGTTTTTTTAAATCTATTGTAACTTTTTGCCAAAGTCAACGAGAGCAATTTTTTTTTGTACTTTTTTTCTAAAATCCTATTTCTCGGATTTAAAAGGATTTAGACACTGTTGTGGCAATAGTAGAATTGTGGAGAACGATATTTGTTTTGATTTAGTGATGGTATTGTTAGGTTATTTTCCCACGAATTTGAAATTTTTACTGACTGGCGTTTAATTTGTGTGTTATAGGTAGAGTTATATTTGTTAGGATATGTAAAGGAATCTGTGTCTGTGTTTAGGTATGTATCGAAAAGGGCTTATCATGTATTTTGTTCTTCATATTTGTTGAACAGTTTTCAGATGCAGGGTTAAATATCAAACAAAAAAATTATCAGATCAAAATTTATTGAAATGACATCAGCAACCGTAAGCCAAAACTTGTCCTCCCTGCAATTGTGATCAATAATGCAATATTCAAGATATACGCTGACACCTACAAATAAAAGAAAATCGAAATACAATATTCATGATCATCAAAAATTCCGACCCTTAGAATCCAACCAATTTTCGTCCCGAAAAAATCGCGACAAATCCTAATTCACCCGAGCCTCCCCTATTATTGGCATCCAATCTTACGACCCGATACTTGGCTTATCAACATTCGGACACCATAACAGGCATTTCGTAGTCTCATACATATTTTAGGGGACGCACACCCCGTTTGGTCAACTGTCAGTAATGATTTGCTGCCGTTTCCCTACCAAACGCCCCCAAGAAATTATTCCAACGAAACTTGGACTATAGAACCAGGATATAAGTTTGAACAGAGAGTTCAAGATAATTTGGGAGTTTCCTAGGATCAGGGGCGTTAGAAAAAGTTAGATTATCTACTATTTTTTCGGACGCACGGCTGCCGGGGTGGATATCGGTGGAAAATATGGCTTCCTATTCGTATATATTTGGGTTTTTGTAGTTTCTCTATTTGCACGTTCTATGGTCGGGGGTGTGTTAGGGAGTCATGATTTCGCGTGCTTCATACATAGGTAGCTCATGGTTTTCACTACGAAATAAGTACTCAAGGTATTTCATGGATTTTAAGACATTTTGATTGTACTCAATAGTTTACTTACAACCTTTAAATTGTTTACAGATCTTAAAATTAGGTGGGTAACAATTGGACACACTATTTTACAAGGGAAAAACAATTAAACACACACCAAAAAAAACTCAAATGTAGTTCAAATTTCATCAAAAAGCCTATATTATCGTTTTCCGTAAATACTATGATATCATGCGTATAGTTGCCACTACATTCAGGGAAATTATTTATATCTAATTTCAATTCAATTGTGTCATTTCACTGACACACATCCACTTACACAACGTCCATTACCAAACACGAAAAACGCGAACAAAGAAAAACTTAAAGCATACATTAGCCAAGCATACATCACACAAGTTCGGAATATTAACCTACGCAATTGTAATGTCACGAACAGACGTAGGTTTTCGTTGCACAAACAAACATTTAGGTTTATTTGGTTAACATCGAGGCAACGTGACACCGCCACTGGTCGGTGGATTCGGCACGGCAAATAGCATTTGTGGTTTGACAAACAACTTGGTTAGGTTATCATGTTTCTTGCCTAGAAGGTTTGGGTATTGTGAGGATTTATTATTAGGTTAACTTTTGTCCTTTTAAAATGCGTAATGTATGAAAAATTGTAAGTAATAATTGTATTTCTGCATACGGAGGTATCACTTGTTTTTTCTATTTTATTAAGGCATAGTGTTAATAAGTACAGTGGTAGGACTCGGCAGTTTTCTAAAAACAAATGCCTACAGCCGCCCGGTACGTAAACAGCGATAGGGCTGCCCACCTACGGCATTTTAATCGTTTACTGATTCGTCACTGTAGGATGCTTGTAGGATTTCGTATTCTGCTTAATCATTTACATAAATAATAATAATAAACCAGCCTACACACGACCCACAGTTGGGCACAGGCCTCATCCCACATATTGAAGGTCTGATCAGGGCGGGCATTGATCACCACGCTAGCTCACTGTAGGTTGGCGATTTCAGATTCCAATATTTGGAATCTGAAATCGCCACCACATTGGTCAGTGTCTTAGAATAACAAATTATGAAAATTTGTGTAACTTTGAAAAAATCACCGGTACTTGCCTGCGCTGGGGATCGAACTTGCACCTTGTGCACACGAATACATACATAGAACTGCAAGGCCACCACGACTTTCATTTACATACTTCAAGTCAAATTTAATTAAGTTATTTTAAGTCTTTTCGAATGTCTAATCTAAATAGTAAACTCTAAATGCTTCGCGTATTACGAAATAGCTCTATAAAAGCAAGTATATCATCGTAATGTAAATACATTTGGAAACATTTACAAGGCAAATGGTTATATCAAAATATTATTTGCTCAAGTCTGTTGAACCTTCGCAAATAAGTTATCATAACTTGTTATAACGATAGAAAAAATATGTTCGTGTTTGTTCGCCCTCAAATGTACAAAACTAGCTCCATAGATCAATGTATAGATGTGATTTTGTAATGTAGGTATAATAGTGAACCCCGTTAAAGCTTTGAAATTATGAATGAAAATAAAAATCTAGTGTATTAAAAGTACTGTCTCTATAATTTAATAGCAACAAGATAAAAATATTCGTTCTAAAAAAACATGTTTTTAGTAAGACGAGACTTTTTATTCATAAAAGCATTATTTTAAATATCCTAAGATCCTCTAAAAATCAGTATCTTAATGCAATTATCTAAATTAATAAAATCCTAAAGGATTTCTATTTTAAAAACTCTTAGATGGACAACATTAACAACTTTATACTCACCAGTTCATTTTTTCTTTTCAATTTTCCTCTCGGAGGCAATATCCCAGTAGGCAACACACCCTCTTTGACATAGCTACTCTGATCAAAGTCCAGACAGTCAATCACACACGCTGAGCGCGTCGCTCCTCGCTCCGTCTACCGGAATAAAAGCGTCGCATGACCTGAACACTGACGCTTCTACGAGTTTTATTATCTATGACGTTTTATAGGTTAGCTCTTAAAATGCTTCAGTTTGGGAATTTTGAGGTTATAAATCTGAATTTGATTTGTAATTTTATGTGTGGGTAGGTATAATGTTTTTTCAATTATTACTTTTCGAATAGATATTATTATGTGATAGTATTTTCTAGACTTGTAAAAATACCTTTCAGTAACCTAAAAGAGAGCTTAAAACTGCCTATAAGTATATTCTTCAATTTAATTTAAGTGTTATTCTCAAAGAATATCAAAATAACCTCATACAGATCTATATCTAACACATCTCCTCATTGACTTCGCACTTAACCCTCTAACACTAAAAAAAAACAAACAGTTGCATAACCCTTCGATGCTCGCGAATCTTTATCTCGTGAGAAACACGGAAGACCCCATGCACCTGGTATAGTAACTGTAAGCAGACAAAGGAACCCTTTGATATCCGCTGCGGGTCAAAAGGACCCTAAGAAAGGAAAGTAATCAACGGTTAGACAAATGTCAGGTGACGACAGATGCTTCCTGATTCGCGTGAAATTATATTTTATTCCTTTGACGCCATGTTTTTGATGCAATCTCACGTGGACTGATGATGTGTGAAAATTAATAATCCTTTGGGTAGCTCCGGTTTTAGTTAACGGCTTTTTTGATGTAACAAATATTTTAGAGGAATTATAGATTTAAAGAGGTTAATTGATTAGTAGCTGGTTGCTGTTAACGTAGAGTTGTGAACTGTTCATTGATATAGTAGAGCATGATTTTGTGATTTTAAATTAGTTCAAATGTTAGACAAAAATGTTCAAAGGTGATGTTTTACTAAAGGCGTAATAAAGAACTGTTAACTATGTTGTATCAGCATCACTTGACAGTCAAAAAGTTCTATGAACTAAAACTTCAAATTAACTATCAGAGGCTTTTTTATAAAACTACTCACACGTAAAACTTTTAATTCAATTAAAAGGTACACACAACCCAATACAAAATACCCACAATCCACGTCAATCTCCGATACGAAAGCACTCCAAATAATTAATACTCATTGAGAACATCGGTCAACCCTCCAAACGTCAAAGGCCGGATATAAACTAACCGCCTTTTCTTTACGCTCCACAAAAAACGACAAAGGTGCCGCGCAAAAGGGTTACCAAGAAAAAAAAGAAGAAAAAAAACCCACTTCGGCAATGTTACGCCAATTTTGCTTTCAAAAGAAATTAGATATCCTCTTACAATGAAGACGGGATAACCCTTTGTGTGTGTGGGAAAATTGCGGAGTTTCTTGGTCTCACTTCCACACCTGATGTCTGATGGCATGTGGGGTTAGCACCGTTAGGTTAGGACTGTTAGGAGTACGTGCCGTTGCGGGACTAACGGTGCTTTTCGGCTAATGTGTTTGTTTGATACCGGTAGTTCCTGGAGCTTGTATTGTTTTATCAGCGTTTCCGTGATCAGTTTTTGTGTACAATATGGTTGGATTTAAATTTGGTTCCGTGTTTTAATGCTCAAAGTGGCTTGTATGTGAAACCTGGATTTTAAGAAGAAGACTGCAGTATTGTTGGAAGTAAGTACGGTGATATTTGAATAACTTGTCTGGCTTCGTCTTCATAGACAAGCACTTTCCTGAGGACGGCAAATTATTCCAACTGGTACAGCCCCTGACCAAGCAACCCGCTGACACCGAACCTGTAATCCATCTACATCGATGCTTTACATAAGGCATTATTACAGGCATATCAGCTTCTATAAACAAATGACAACTCCTCAAGCGTTTATAACAAATCTCTCACCATGAACTGCGCTATCACATAACTGTACCACCACTTCAATACGTTTCAGCGATACCATCACCACTCATAATCATGAATACACAATCTGGCCTGTCAGAATATAATTGTGTAGTTGTGGCTGTTATTAATTTTCTACTGTTAGTAAATAAATGAATAGTGAATTTCTTCGAGAAATGCCACTTATAGTATTCTAAAACTGGCCACAATTTCTTCTATATTTTTTCTGCTTCTTTTAAACATACTGGCACAAGTATACCAGCAATACAGGAGTAAAACGCTAGCATATACCATGACCAATCCTTCTAGAAACACCACATAAAGAATAGGTACTAACACTGGCCACAATTTCTTCCATATTTTTTCTTCTGCATTAAAACATACTGGCACAAGTATACAAGCAATACGGGAGTAAAACGGTAGCGTATCGTATACCATTAGTATACGTAGACTTATAGTATTCTAAAACTGGCCACAATTTCTTCCATATTTTTTTCTTCTGCATTAAAACATACTGGCACAAGTATACAAGCAATACGGGAGTAAAACGTTAGCGTATACTATGATCAATCCTTCTAGAAACACCACATAGGACTTTAAAAGAGACAGAGACCCCTGAGTTTGTTTCGACATTTCTTCTCAGGGTAGTCAGTTAGGAAATGTCGAATTCAGCGAGCTTGAAACATATTTATGATATGTAAAAGTGATAAAATTGTCCTACTTACAGAATAAATGATTTCATTTCATTTCACATTTAATAAAGGCTTCCAAAACTGGCCACAAGTTCTTCCATATTTTTTTCTTCTACATTAAAACATACTGGCACAAGTATACAAGCAATACGGGAGTAAAACGGTAGCGTGTAAGCTCGCGGCCGGGCGGCCCCCGCACGTAATTTCCCACAGGATACCTCTCAACAAGGATGACTAATGCCCGCCGGACGCTGCTACCAACTCGATGTCGTTCAACACTCGCCTGCTCTTTTTATATTAGGTTTTTTGCAAATATGTACTCCAAGTTATAGAATAAGAGGACCTGTAATTTGTTGCGGGTGATCATTTTAATTTGTTAAGAGTTAAGGACCAGTAGAGAAAGCTCCTTAGCAGTGTTTTGTTTTTTTAGTTATAGTTTCTAGTAAAGGAGTATTTATGTAATTGCATGTGAGATTCTTTTGTAACAGACAAAAGACGCCAATATCTTTTTTTTGATGATTCATAATCGCTGTGAAGTCTTTAAGCTGCACCTAAAAATAATAATTATGCACTGCCAAAAAATCACAGATCTGTAATCGATTAATAATATCAAAGTTCACATAAATATCCGAAGACCTTTACCATATTACATAACATTTTGAACAAAATGTCGTGTAATCTAATATCGTATGGACGACCGCTCCAAGCTCAGCTCATTGGATCGTTATTGATATGGTTTTAATCCACCTACGTACGGGATATTAGAACGAGTAGCTGTTTATTATTTACTATCCAGATTCGGTCTAGATTTTGTTTGAATTTACGTAACGGTACATTTGTTTATGAAGAAAAGACTTAAGTTTTTTTGCGTGTATACTGATTTTTTAGCCAACTTTTTTATTTCATTTGGTGGCAATACTTCTAAATTGTTCGAATATCTTCACCAGTTAGAATCTGGTGATGGTATCCCAGAAATTTTAATTTATTTAATTACTTGTTCTAACTTGAACAAGATGTTCTTTTCTATCAATGTACGTAAGCAAATCTAGAAAAATGCTTACTTACTCATTCGTGCAAATTTGCATCTAAGAAAAAAATATACCTACGTCTAAGAAACCCGCTGTTTGCCAACACACAACAATATAGTGACAGCGGCCTTCCCCAATGATGAACAACCTCTTAACAATGCTAGTTGGCATAATCGAATTACCGATACATAATCGATACATAGAATATCGAATCGAATACTTGAACGTATCCTCTGTAATGCTATATTGATGATTCTCGCACAGACTGATTAATGGTTCCGCAATCTTCGATACAATGAAAATGGCAAGCCTTGAATTTTTTGGCATAAAAATCAGCGAATGCATCGCTTGCTATACTGTCCATTGCCGTCTTTGTAGGTAGTTTCTTTTCAGCAGTGCGTACAAATACGTCAATGTATTCGCTAGAGGTGTATTGTCGAGTGTTGTTGATTTATTTTAGTGAAGGGTTGGAATATAGGGTTGTCGCCAGAACGGTGACTTGTAATTTTGCGTCATGTGTATTATGCTGCGTACGAAAAATATACCGCTGCGGTGGACTTAATATTTATTTTATTTTTTGAATTTACTAGCTTGGTTAGAAGTAAAAATATCAGCATAGTCAAATATAATGTTAATAATTGCAATATTTGAATAAAAAGTAACAACCAAGATAATATAATCACAATACAACAAATTACAGTCTTTCAGTACTTCTTCACTAAATACAAAATTTTATAGATAATATTTTCATGAAAAACTTACTCAAAAACATGTAAAATACGATGGCATTTCACAGTGAAGTTTTAAATTACGATTAGAACAACTATAATTGTAGACCCTGTCGGGTCGGTACGGTCACAATATTTTTCAATCAACATCTTTTCCAAATAACGTATTTGATGTTTGTCCAACATGTATTGCGTAATAAGTTTAATTGTTAACCCCCTTACCTGTATAACGCCGTGGGAGTCCATCACCGACCCGCGGTGACGCGAGATTACTGCGCAGTGGGCGGCAAGCGTGCGTGGTGAGGTGGTGACTAGTAATGGTTGCTGAGGTTTTTACTAACGTGTATAGAATGGTATGTAACCTATTTTGGAATTATTGAATGTGAATTGCAAGAATATTTGGTTGATACATAGGTCAGTTGTTGAAGGCAAACCTATCCGTCATGGTTGCTTTTTACTAACGTGTAGGTATGTGAACTATTTTGGAATAATTGAATGTGTATTGCAAGAATAGTAGGTTGAAACAGGTTAGTTGTTGAAGGCAGACCTATCCGTCATGGTTGCTTTTTACTAACGTGTAGGTATGTGAATTATTTTGGAATAATTGAATGTGTTTGCAAGAATAGTAGGTTAAGACATGGGTAAGCTGTTGATGGCAGACCTATCAGTCATGGTTGCTTTTTACTAACGTGTAGGTATGTGAACTATATTGGAATAATTGAATGTGTATTGCAAGAATAGTAGGTTGAAACAGGTTAGTTGTTGGAGGCAAACCTATTTGCAATGGTTGCTGAGGTTTTTACTAACGTGTATGAGAACTATTTTGGAATAATTGAATGTGTATTGCAAGAATAGTAGGTAATACATAGGTAAGCTGTTGAAGGTAAAACTAACCTATTATCTGTATGCAAGAAGGTGTCTTTGGTAACAGAAAATCAGAACACTCAAAGTTATAAAAACAGAATATTTTAAAATATAGCGGTATGTTGTTAGTACAAATACAAATTTCTGGTGAGAATTAAGAAAAAAGAAATAACCTTTTTCAACTAAAAACAATTATTATACTTGTACAGTCTGTTTCTCATATTATGAGGGTCCTCATAATATGAGAAACAGACTGTACAAGTATATAACATTTTATATTTCCATAAAAACTTCACCAACAGATCCTGAACCTTGATCTATTTAATTACGACGTACCATTCCATCCCATTTATTTAAAAATTAACTGACGAGACGCAAGCTGTCGTGTCTAAAAATCAATGGTTTTTTTTTTAGTTTTAATGGTTAACCCTTTGTGTCTGGGACCAATCGATTTTCGAACCCCGATACAATACAATGCACATTTTAAAATTTAAAATCCGATATCTGTACAGAGGATTTTTTTATGGGACGACGATGCATTTTTAACCCCTTCAACGTATGTCTATTTTGAGCAATGTTTCTCAAAGTGGGGACGTAATTTAAATATAAATGATGATGTAAGGATTATAGGTCGGAGCATTGGAGATATTCGTTTAGTTGTTTTATTAGCTGTTCAAATAACCACAATAGAAAACAAAGTAATTAATCAGTTAATTACCAATATACTCCGTAGTAATCATAGTCAATCAACTTAACACATTTACATTACATTATACAAAACATCCGCACACAACACCTATAACAATCACAAAATTAAAACTAAACCGTCAAATATCAAACAATCCAAAACCAAGATTCTGAATTCAAAAAATAACGGTTCATTATAAAAACTTTGAGATTCAACGTTAGCGGATTGTGTAACCGCGTAGTGCCTGAACGTGACAATTTAAACAAATTCTGGGCCATTTGGCTTCTGGGGTGGCAAGGTTTTTTTTTAACTTATTTTGAATAAAAAAAAACGCCATTGATCCACATTCACCCGGCTGGGATGCGGGATAAGTGTGTGGTCGGTAATGAACGACTCGCTGTATTTGTAAAAGAGTTTTTTGAGTTTGCATATTGACATCGGGCTGTTGGTAGATTGTTAATGGAACGGGAATTATAAATGTAAGTTATGATAGTATTCTGAGTATATACTATATACCAACTCATATTGATGTAAACGTAACTGTGAACATCTCCAATTTGTATGGACTTCGAAATGAGTATTTTTGTTAGGTTGATAACAGGTTACTAGGATAAGAAAGTTACAATTTCCAAAAACAAAACTATTTAGTTATTTATTTTCGACTATCCCTATCCTCGCTATATGTAAATCAAAATGTATCTTCAAAATGGGATCTCAAAATAACCATAGCAAAACGTCCCCTAAAAATCAGATCTATAACCGTCACATTCGCCATTCCATCTCATGGTGAATATTTAATATTTCGCGCCATATGTGATCTCTTAACAATGGCGACTGTATCCCGGTATAGCCGCTCTTTCTTCCAATAATCCTCCACCCAAAGGCTCATTTAAAAGAAGCAAGTTGTATCGGGAAATATCGGAAAACTTGCAGTACATTGACGGCAATGATACATCGCTTCCGACACCGGCCTTGTACGACTACGCAATGTATTTCAGCTTACATGGTATTTCTCGTCGAAAAGAGCTCTTAGATACTAGTAGAGTTAGCCCACCCTAGAGAGGATTTAGAACTGCTGAAACGGAGTTCGATAGATAGGGTTAATATTTTTTGTGTGTTATGACGTCAGCTATAAGTTTGATAAGGTTTTTTTTATGAAAGGTGTAACTCGATTGAATCCTGTATCTACGCAATTTTATTTACATTTGCGGAAATATAGTCTATCTAGGTAACTTTATTTACATTACTGGAGCCAAAGTCTTTTTGATTGCACGTTTCAAATGACACAAAAACAATAATATAGAGATTGTTGTACTAAATGTAACAGTGAATTGATTGCCGCTTTGATTTCTAAGCACATTCTTAGACAAACTCTTTAAATACCATAGCCAAAAAAAATTGTAGTTGATTATTAGTATATTATTGATCTTTTTGCCAGAATATTGACGATTAAGTTTCAAATAAATAATGAAATATTCCATCCCTAATTGGGCGAACTATCAACAAATAGGTTATTGGAATTCTCCGTAACTGGAACACAAATAATTATAATCCAGTCAACCAAGCAATGGAATTTTACGTTTTAATTAATTACAAAACTTTCCATACTTATACAGCTTCGTAATCCGAAGGTAGCCTAGTTAATTATTTATGAAAATTATGTGGAAAGCTTTAAAAATGTCAATATGGAAACGATTGGCAATCACATTTGTTGGGACCATTCATCTTGGGTTCCTCCCACACCGTGTCGCTCCCAGTATATCATTTATTAGGGCGAGACAGACCAATTTATATAAAGAAAGGAGGGGTCACTTTAATTGAAAGTAAAAAATCGTCGGCGTTCGTTGGCGCCCACCGTGGGGCTGTAATTTTAATATTAAATGATGTGCCCCATACGGTGTTTTGGTACGCTTGTTAAGTTATAATGTTGCTTTTATTAATAGATGTAGAATGAATGTAGAATTGAAAACGAACACAGCATATTTACTGCTGTGTTCGTTTTTAATTCTAATTTCGTTTGTTATGTGTTAGTGTTTGATAAATTATTATTTGGATAGTTGGAATGTAATTTCTAAAGACTATACATATGTATGTTTGTTAAAGTAATTTAGTTTTTCACTGGTATGCCCATTGTGTAATAAACATTTATTTACAGCAAAATTATAACTGATTTTCAGTTGAAATTTCTGTAAGTTTGCCTCTACTGTTAAAAAAATAAACCAACCAATACCATATCACCATAGATAGTTCCAGATAAACTCGTGCGTATTACAGTTTAAAATATCAACACTACCCACCCCTCGGACAGGCTGAGTCAGGACGGTTATATCTATGAAAAATCACATATCTCCCTTCAAGCATCATACGCTCGCCCGCACACGCCTACATAGCACACATTTGTTGGGCGATAGAGATGCTAGATGTGTTACTTTATGTTTTTTTTTTAACTGTAGTAGGTGTTTTTGAAGCTGTGATAGCCAAGTGGTAAGACCGTGGAACACGTTTGTTGGGCGGTAGAGATGCTAGATGTGTCACTTTATATGTTTTAAACTTCAGTATCTTTGAAGCTATGATAGCCAAGTGGTAAGACCGATACATTTCCGTTTGTTGGGCGATAGGGATGCTAGATGTGCTACTTTATGTTTTTTTTTAAACTTCAGTATTTGTGAAACTGTGATAGCCCGTTGTGAAGTGGTAAGACCGTAAGACTGCTAAGTCAAAGGTCTCAAGTTCAATCCCTACGGTGCGCACAAATTGTATTTTAGTTTATAATTTCCTTCAAAAAGCTTATCGAGAACCACTCTAAACAGTGGTGAAAACACCATGAAAATTGGTGAAGTAGTTTTTGAATTTATCGCGAACACACAGACAGATAAATACGGAAGAAATTTTTTTATGATACATAGATTGTGTCGTCTTTATCCACCCTTTTAGATCACAATTTATTTATGTAGCTTTTTTCTGATATTTAAAATACAAAAATATAGATCAATATTATTTAGCTATCTAATCAAGGACGTAGTAGTAGAAGTATAGTTCGTTTCCCTTACCTACTCTGTTCAAATCAAAACCAACGACTTAAGCCACATCCAGTAAAACTCTAGTCTGCTAAATCTACATTCACAATACAGCTTTTTTATACATTTTCTGATACATTTCTTTTCCAATGCATCTTCGAGGGCGATATTATTTGTGATAGTGTTGCTGATGCGTAATGAATACAGAGTGTGTTTTAATAAACTAGGTGTATACACCCTGTGTATCGTGATACGAGATTTTTGTCTACGTTTGAAATGGAAAATTCGGTGGAGGTGAAGATTTGGTAACTTTTCTTTTTCAAGGTGAATGATAAATTATTTTTTTAATGTCATACAGTAAAAAAATAGGTAAATTGTGTATAGATTCTAAAAATGTATGCAAAGCTTTATTTTTTTATCAATAACAATCATCATCATCACCTTCCTGCCTTTATCCCATTTTACTTAGGGTCAGCGCATCACGTTTTTTCAATATGTTACTTAATATTTTTTGTCAAAAAAAAACCATCATCTCTATTAAAAAAAAATACAAATAATTTTAATTACAAAGAGATCTTCCTAAGTTCATTATAATACCATCTTATTAACCGTCACACAGTCTACAATTAACACCCTACCCACAGACCAAAAAAACATTCGATATTCAAACACAAAAAAAAAAAACAAGAACCGAAAAAAAAGAAGACACTCAAAAGTTAACCCTCTCACATAACAGTAATACGTGCTCCAAACAAATGTAGATAAGTACCGAAACAGAATCATCGACCGTTTAACATCTGATCACGTTTACGTTATACAAGTAAAAGGTCATATTCTTTACGACGTGAGATCTTTACGTCATGTGTCTACGTGACGATACACTCGGCAAGGGTATCTTAGGGAAGTAAGGCAAAGCCCGCGCTTAGGTCTTGAGGTAAATGTTGGTTGCCGGGGTTGAAATTGGTGTAGTGGAATTTGACGGGTTGATATTCGAAATTTTGAATTTAATTGTGATATTATTTTTTGGGCATTTTTTTCTTTTGTTTTAGCACACCACCAGTCCTCGGTTTTATAGTTTGATTATGTAATAGTTCTAACTTTAAATATTAGAAACTTTATTCTTACGCATGACAAAAAAATGCATTTAGAGGAATAGTTATTACAATTATGAAAGGTTAATTATAAACTAGTTATAAGAACCCAATGTATTGGACTTATAATACGAGTAGGTGTATGTAGTTGAGTTTTCAGCCGTATTTTTATTTACTATTTCCAAATTAACAATTTTCAATACTAAACCATTTACTACCGTAAACTTATTTACGTAACAGCACCAACCAATTACACTAAAACATTTCAACAGTGGAAAACTTTAACAAATAAAACTAACAAGAATTAAATTCAAACAAAAGTTTATGTGTAAAATTCTGGAGCAAATAAACTACTGTCCCGGAGTATCGGGATAGATGACGTCATAAAACAAATGTAAGCCACCAAGAGTATAGAAAACAGCAGATCGTAAACTGGTTCCCAATAATCCAACGTCGGCGGAAAAAATAGCCATAGTAAAAACTCCTATCCGTACCTAATAACCCGAGAATATTATCAGAGAGTCGTCGGGTCATAACCCGAAATTGGTTTCGGGGTCCGTAAGTCCCCAGTTTTATATGTCGCATTATGAAGGCCGTCAAACGAATTCACGTAGAAAATCGAATCTATATACGGTGATATTGCCGTCTTTCGGTCCTGGCTGGCTTCAGATAATAAAATAATATACCTCTTTTTACGTGGCTCGGGTTTGCGCGCTCGCGGTGACCATGCGTGCGTAATGTCCTGTTAACTTTAATTAGATAACGCACCTTCATAGAAAGATTCCTTACAAAACATTCGAATTGTATCTCCTAATAGTACTTATTTGCCGACAAGCAATCGCTACTAATGGAACCAATAAAAAATTGAAACAAAAGAGTTCCCAGGTATTAAGTTGAAACACAAAAAGTTTTTTCATTTCATAAAGCCGCAGCTCGTACGAGGAATAACAAAAATTTAAGAACAAAAACGTATAAAGTGCCATAAAGGAGCTTTTGTATGTGCCGCCGCAAAAATCTCTGGGATGGTAGTAATCGGGCATTTTACATAAGAAAATAATATATTATTCAAAATCCAGTGTGGAGAATACCGCCCCATATACTTATCGGTAATAATGCGAGCTCTCCACGCCTCGCGAGATCACACGGCGTAAGTACACAAATCATAGATTTATGCTTGTATTTTTATACCTGGGACTTTCTATATCTGGGGCTTTCAGACTGATAAGTAGGTAAAGATGCTGATGTTTTGAACTGTTAAAATTGGTAAGTTTCTGTTGTAAGGGTGCTAACAATGAAACTTTTATTAGATATAATTTGCTTTTGCGATTTCTTTTCTCTAGCTTTCTCTGTCTCTACTAAGCAAAAGTGGCACCACTCTCGTTCTATCTCTCTCTTACCAAGGCTCTATAACAAAACTAACAACTTGTAATTTGAGCAAAATCAGAATTCAAATAAATGTTAAGTCATGATGAAACCAAGCAACTGTGTTTAAACACTCTTATATATTTTTTCCTCCAAAAAAAAGAAGAAACAAAAAAAGCCGAATTTTTTCTTACCCCATTTTCCTTCACGGTCAGCTCACCTCATGGTACATCTTTAGCAAATAAAAATAGAGGCAGCCGCGCTCGGAGATCTATGCCGAGCCCTATATCTACTGGTTGTAGGATGTAGGACTCCCCCTGTAGGACTGTAATATTTCCTACGAGTGTAGGACGCCCCCTAGGACTGGATTTGTAGGACTTAGTTATTGCATAGTTACGAGTAAGTGTGTGATGAAAGTGTAGTTTTGTAGTGATTTGATCTTAAAGATACTAACGTAAGATAACGAGAAATGTTGCAATTTTAAGTAGTGTGAGAAGGTATTGGTTATTTATCTGGTCGACAAGCTTTTAATACAAATTTTAATGTTCTGTTTCTAAGACAGATTCGATGAAATTCATTTAAAAACAGGTATCATACGGTACAAGTATAAGACGATAATAAAACTCAAATTTGAATTCCCTAAAAGGTATATTTACCAAAATATTGCTATTTTCATCCGACAAACATATTGTGCATCAGTGAAAATTTATTATTGGCTGTATGTTGCATACCCATTTATGTATTTTTAACCGACTTCAAAAAAGGAGGAGGTTCTCAATTCGACCGTATTTTCTTTTTTTTACCTATTGTATTAGCTGTTTGCCTTCTTTATATATAAATAAATAAATAAAAACTAAAACTAGTTGCACATCAAAGAATCATTTCAAACGATTTAAAGTTCCGTGCGATGTACACCGTTCCTTACCGATACCACCCCACACCCCTATAAGTCTGTGGAGAGGATTTGGACATAATAACCTTCGCACAGATAATATTTGATATCTTTTACGAGAACACAATACATATACAAGTATAAGTAACTACTTAACTCTGCCCTTGTATGGTAAGTGTATGGGATACCTACTTATTTGTTATTTACCTTTTTGTTATGAAATAACCAGGTTAGTTTAAAAAAGAGCTTGTGCAAATTAATTAATACAACTGTATAGAATAATATATGATTCATACGGAAAAAAAAATCATCGTCATTCCATTCCAATCTTTTCTACCTAATTGCATTTTCAGATACCATTTTATAGCCATAAAACTAGTTTTTCCAATTTCCAATACTTTAGGAACTTAGGATTAAAAAGAGTGCCCAACAGCGCAGTCTTTTTTTTTATTTTTAACTATAATTACTTCTACTGGTTTAGTGCGCTTTAAATAATTTTCTTCACGACCTAGATATAAAATTTATACGTAGGTACATCAAATAAACTGTATGTGACTGTTGTAAGTCAGCCAATATCTCATGAGATCATGAATCTTAAACTAGGAGGCCAAATAAAAAGTGTCGCGTTTGTCCCCTCCGATGAATTATGAAAATATCGATAAATATCCGAGACGGGTGGCGCCGCACTATTAATGATGCTGCTGTAATATGTTACGATAGTCCTTATTTACAATACAATTTTATTTATACTTACTGTAATGAATAGTTATTTTTGTAGGTACTTTTCTACTGCATATTTTAACTAAAATCGTTTTAAGAACCTAAGTAATTAAATAATGTTTAGAAAATTGAGGGTAAAATAGATTTAATCATAAGGTTGAAAGTCGTGTTTTTAAATCTTTCTAATAATAATATTATAAACGTGTAATGTTTGTGAATATGCATGGGTGCTTGTTACTATTTCACGCTCAAACGACAATCCCATACGACCGGAGAAACCACATTTTTACATGCATTCCAAAACACTGAACTGGGATAGTTATTTCTAAACCGCCCTCGATAACTTGGTGCGCACCATGAAGATCGAACTCAAGACCTTTGACTTGGCAGTCCTGCGGTCTTACCTATCCATTACAGCTTCAAACATATTTTACACGTCTAGTATACGAACAAACTCCTTGAAAATAATACTTTACATCGTAACGTATGGGGCAAGGTTCGGTAGGGTACTAAAATATCGCCCGATAGGCTATTTGGAATCCAGGTTTCCTCACGATGTTTTCCTTTACCGTTTATGAGGGCTTACTTTGACTAACTGAGAAAGTAGGTACATATAACTTTGAAAAAGTTACATTGGTACTTGCCTGCGTTGGGGTTTGAACCGACACCTCGTGCATACAAATTAACAAGGCTGTCAGGACATTTATCGGACAACGTATAGTTATTATTATTTAAATTTACTAGCCTGAAACGTCCAAATGCTGGGCGAAGGCCTCCCTACTCTTCTTTCACTTGTCTCTCAAGAGCCACAGTTACCAATTCTGTAAAAATGAATCCAGGTATTTATCATTAGCATATAGCTAATTAAAAATAATTATTACAGTAAGGTAAACATTCATTAGTACTACTGCGTCAAAGTACGTCACATTAATTTATAGTTACTACGTCAAAATAACAAACAGTCGTACAGATCTACCCTAGTTATCTCAGGTCAAGTCCTTCAAGGATCAGTCCTGATCATTAGCAAACGCATTTGACCCTTCATTTGTGTTTCAGCAAGGCTTTAGTTTCACGACCACTGTTTTATGGCCGCCTTAAAGACTTCGCTCTCGCAAGATCGCCATTTCTATGTGTGGTAGTAATACAAACTGATTCTATTGTTTATCTACTTAGTGTATAAGGATAAATAAATCTGCTTCTGTGGTCATAATTTAGGAATTGGTTTTGCATCGTGTTTGTAGGATCGAAGGCAGATCTTGGAGTAATTAATTGATGAAGATTAAGTTTGATAAGAACCAGAAATATGACTGCGGGTATTTCGATCCCCACAAAACAAAAACATTAATGGGTTCTTGCATGTATCCAAGTTGAAGTGTTCTATGTGTAAATTTTGCAGTACAGAATCCCATATAGAAACAATGTGTCCGTAAAAAAAAAATCTGGACGGATAGCCGAGTGGTATAGGTCACCACGCCAATTACCAATACGTCGCGGGTTCGATCCCACGTAGGACAAGAATTTGTGCGTTCCACTAATATATGTTCTGAGTCTGGGTGTCTCTGTGCTTGTGAATAGAAAGTCTGCGAAACCTCCTGCGATACAATGATTAAATTCCTTAGTGCGGAGTTTTTTGTCCAAAAAAATTAAAAGAATATAATATCTATTATGACCTAATTTCATCCTAATCAGTTTTAATTTTTATAGTTACATACGTTTAGTTTTAAATGTAGATATTTTTGTTTAGTATAGTTTTCTTTTCAAATAATTAACCCACACTTTAACAAAAAGCATCACTATAATACACAAATAGGTGTAATCAGAACAAATTGCAACAATTTCTGGGCGCCTAACCCCATATGGTAAGGGAAATTGGTACACACAGTGTTGAATGGTACCGGCCGTATCTGTGTTTACATCGCGCCGATACAAATGTGTTACATCAAGACAGTGGCGAGGCGAGCGTTACTTATCTAAACAAGGGCTGGCACTTACTTACTTGGTTTATTAATTTGTATTTTTTTTACTTGTAAAATGTTTTCGTTTGAAACTCAGCATCTTACCATAAAGGTTTGCTTTAATTGACGGAAAATGAAATACGACTTTTTAATCTAGTAATAATCATTAAGTAAACTGTAGTGATAGTAATTAACCATGGATAGCTTCAAAGACATTTCCCCTTTTATAATTAAATACATTTACATTTCTAAACCCATTTAACAACATTAAAACATCAATATGCACGCACAAACATGAATATTAATTCTTCTCCCAACCACCATAAACAAATTAAAAAAATACCCTTAATATTCAAATATATAACTTGACCTTTGACCTCACAGAATCCCCTGTTACACTTTTGATCTCACCTTTTAACACAACACGTGGGCACTGGGCAAACTGGTTTCATTGACACAGCATCCTTTGAATCTATTCTGATCCAGTTTTGATCTTGTGACCATTGTGTGATGTGTTTATTGGTCAAGAGATCGAGGGTCATCTGTTGATGGTGATCAGATTATGACCTCTTTACGGATGGAGCATTTTTTGACCTTTGACGTGTGATGATTGGTTTGTATTGTGCTTTATAAGATTATAGTAGAGTTTAAGGAAGGGAGAGGTTTGGTTTAAGTGGATAATGTTACTAATTTCCATATTCAGGTCAAAATATTTCATGCTTATAATTTTTACTTCGTCGTTTTAATTTAGAAGTATTTTCAGACGTACACAAAATAACGCACCGTAAAATAGAGCTCTAAGTAAAAGCTCGTTGTTGGTAAATTGTCAGGTGGAATGTAAAGACAAACATATTGCGTAGGGCTGCTAATCTTTTAATCTATTTTTTTTTAATAATTTATTCATAGATAACTTTACATTGTATCTACAAGTTTGCTCGTCAAGCTATATCCCTTGTTGGCGAAGTAAGTTTTGAGTCACAGTATGTTATTGTAATTATAGCTTCTTATATTACGTGGCAGCCCTGCAGGTACAGTTAAACACGCTATATGTATATCTCAGGCAGTGACCAAACACGCGCCGCGGACTCAAGGAAATGGAGAGGGCTGGGACATGTATGGAGATGACTACTAAATGTTAATACAACTATTTTCAGAAATGTATTAAACATCTATGTATTTTTTTATGTTGCCTAAATAAGATCCCACTGCTAGGCAAAGTCCTCCCTTTTCTCCTTCCAAAACTCCCTGTCTTTTGCGATTTCTGGCTTCGTGCGACCTGCATATCTGAAAATTCATCACACGACGACATCACACAGACGATGTCGATGTATTTATACAACTAAGTTACTTATTATCAATAAAAATGTTAATGAATATCCGTGTGGTGTCCGGATATAAAGAATAGCACCACCCCATATCCTCCACTGGGTGTCGTAAAAGGCGACTAATGGACCTTAAGACCCAGTGCACTGTACCAAGCAACGTGGGTCACCCGAATGGTGGCGGGTAAACAACCAACAATCGCATTCCCAAAGAGGGTTAGTGTCAGGCAGGCGGCCGACTATAAAACCATAGCCAAAACTTTAAGCAACACGACTAGAAGACGTGTTGCGCCGACCCCAAACAATAATAATTGGGATAAGGGCAGGAGAATGATGAATGAAAAATGTTAATGAAGAGATAACATTTTGAAATAATTAGACTATGGTAAAGGCAACGCATTTTATAAGTTACTATTACACTTTTTGTGATTAACTAAGTATACCAAGTATTTTTATTTTCATTAACATTATAAACGTTAACACACTGGTAAAAACTGGTAAAAACATAGCTGAAAATCACATGAACGTAAAGGAATGCAATAACATACTGAAAAATGCAAAGCAAACGATAGCGAAGAACATCAAAGTGGAAAATTTTGAGAAATTTTCATCTCCACAGTTTTCCATATTCCTAGAGAGATTTTCGTCCGCACATTTAACAAGCTGATCCTAAGCACGTAGGTTCAATGTCTCCAACTAAATAAACCGTCACTTTCAAGCGGTAAACAAATCGCCCTTTATGAACTACATTAATTTTATTCTCAAATACAGACAGCTATCAGTAAATTACACGAAAATAAATTGAAATTCATGAAATAATTTTGTTGTCTCTGAAATAACGTTAGTTAGGCCCACTCGGTATTTTGACTTCATAAAAATATAGTATTCGACGTAACGTGAGATAAAAATTCATGAATTTGAAGGAACCTCTGCAATAGAGAAAAAAAAAACATATTACGTACGAATCAGTGAAACTAATACTTCTGTGCATCGTGCATCTATGTTTCTTTAATATCTACTTTCTAATCCCATCAACATAAACCGAAGAACCTACATTTTATATTGTCATTGGGAGAAGCACACTTCTGCTATAGTTATGGAAGTGACGCGCATCCCTACGCCATGTGGAGCATTTCAATTGCTTCCATACCTTGCAACGGCCTTACTTTTGAAGATGGTAGGCCATATGAACTAACGTTCAATATCTTTCTAATGGACAAATCTGATTTCGAATACAGGTTCCCTTTAAGCTATTATTTTTGCCTTTACAATACACTAAAATTACCATAACACTAAAGCATTTCTTACTCAACCTGCAAACACCACAGGACGGTACAATTGACCAAAATACATACCCTATCTGTTGTAGTTTAAAACCCTAATGACTTATATCTAGATCGGTTGTATAATGTTTATTCCACGTTATCAGTTCTGGCGGTCCGGAGGCCCGAACTGTCCCGAACCTAAAACTTTGGGGTAAAGGGTTGTTAGTGATATAACAGATTTGGTACTCTGTAAGTGGATATTATGGCATTGTATGATTTGCTTCTCTAATGTTATGTGGAGTTTGATGAGTGGTGATAAAATTAAGTGGGGCATTCATTTTTACGGGTTAACAATCTAGTTAGGTGTGTAAACCTATCCTGAATAAAATCGTGCAAGCTAAATTAGGACCACAGTTTATCATGCAATTGATATGAAGTCTTGCTTTGCGCAACTAGAGTCAGTAACGTTTTGAAAGTGCCTGAAAATACCTATTCGAAATAAAAACCTTTTGTTTTTTATTTTGATTAAAATAAAAGCCATAAATTGTAGTTTTAAATCACTCAAAAAGCTACCATAAATCGACACCAATAAAGATCGAAGCTGTCTTTCAGAAACTACAATTAAATAAAAGCACCTAGAAACTAGCGGCCATTATTTGGCAAATGGAGACAAAAATATAGCAGAATAACGTTTACACCCCTCCACTAACATTTTCGCTACCTACGTTTTTTTCCTCCGCCTTCATAAACTCACTATAATGTATAACAAAGCGTGTATGTGTGTGTGAGTCCTGCCCAGCCAATGGTCAAGCGGTCAGCGATGGAAAGAGATAAAAGATAAATGTTAATGCATGTGCGAGCGAGAGAGATTTAGGAGGGGAGCTTAACCCTTTCATTTTTATATTGGGGTCTGTTTTGCGTAGTTTGTAATAGGGCGTAGAGTAATAGCTGCGATAAATAGTTTTCATTCGTTATAGATAAAAATTTAAACTAGTCCAAAGTATTATTTAAAAGGTTTGCTATAAATTAATTTCTGGTTTAATTTTAAATGAAACTGAGACGGTATCATATGCGTTTTAGAGTAAAAGGAAAGTTGTTTTTTTTTTTCAGAATATGCTTGAACATAATTTTGCAATGGATAAATTTCCATGACGAAAACCCACGTACAGCTTCCTCCGGACTGATACTCTACATTCTTCGAATATAAATTAAACACTATTATTTCTATCTTGAAAGTAAAATCGTACCTAAGTCTGGTTTTTAACTATTTTGCCTACATTTTCGAATTTAAGAACTTTCTAGACAAATCACAACTTTAACCAACCTCACACTAAAAATAAGCTATTTTTCTTACAAAATAATAGGAGCCAGCAGTCATAATAATATCATAACGAAACCATAACACTGGGCAAACTTCTATCCAAGTGTAATTTAACTCAATAAACTTAGTCTATAGGTAGGTATATATTTTTCAGTGGGTCGAAGGATTACCCACAGAATTACTATTGATTTGGGAACGCACCGCTCGGCCGCCTTCCAAATGAGCAGGCCGAAAGTATACATCTAGAGTGGATAAAACGACAATCAATGGTCAAAGTAGAGAACTACATGTCAAATTATCAAGCAAAAAGTCTACACATCCGTTTAAATTAATAAGTTTTGCGAGGACAATTAATTATTTAAGAGTTTTACAATTAATCAGATTCTGATGACGTCAATTATAGTTTGATTATCTATATAATCTGATTAAAAACTGAAGAGTCACATGTACCTTCTGCAATTTGAGTGAGTATGATTTTAACCGAACCGATTTTTTCCAGTAAAACCGAAGCTCGATTCTATAAGCCAGGCTATAGCACTACCAAATGTTAGATTTCTTTAGATGCATGTACTAACTAATATAAAAATTAATGTAATTACTAATAGGTTAATACAAAGACGGTCAAGGTTCGATATAATAAAATAGAAATATTAATTAACGGAAACTCACAGCTCTATATACGTCCAACACAAAAGTTCGCAAGGCCCAACCTGAATTTATTAAGCTGGACCCTAGAAAGGTTTGCCGTATGCAGATAAGGGATTTATTTAGCGGAAAGGTCCGTCCCTGGGTTAACGCTAAAACGCCTTTTGGGTCCACGATGACCAGGATTGGGGCCAAATTTATTGTCGGCTTTCGGCTTTCGCGTTGATTTATTCGGCCTCGGGTGAATGGAATCAACGGACCGGTTGATAATAACGCTTGCGACGTTTTTGCGTGGGTACAGACCGTGTTTATGTGAATATGTTTAATGCTGATAAATAGGTAAAGGGTGAAGGATTTTTGTAGGTTTGTATAATGTGGCTACGAGTTTACGTCTTTGGTGAATGCGGTGTGTCATGTCGGACCCATGGGTGTACGGACTTTTGTTTTTACTTTCGGAACGATTTTTAAACCTGTATACACTTTTGTAAATCTAAGCATTTTCAAATTATGTCAATGCCTTTTTTGTCTTAAGTAAACAATTATACCAAACCTGTTATAATTGTTTTTCGCCGAGGTACATCTTTCAACTCAAAAACAGATTTTAAACTACTAAAGCATTACTTAAAAAAAATATAGTGATATGCAGCTAACCAGAGAACAGACTTCGATTACCTGACTGGATTATATTGTAACATGTTACATTTTAAGTAGCATCATCAATTCAATCTTACAACCTAAAAAGATTGCATCAACAAACTCAAAACTTTCAACTACTTTCAAGTTTCTCACAATATTGGAAGGTTGTAAGTACGGGCGTGCGGGACGAGTCGGCCGCGGGACGGTAAATGGTGCCAATTACACGCCGGCCGATACGTGACGAGACTTAAAATGGCGGGACATGGACGCTGTTGGATTGTTGTGGATCAGAATGTGGGAAGATGCTGTGGGTAAGTGAGATTGGTGAAAAATAAGCATGGGAGAGTCAATCGCGTTGAAAATGACCTAGGTATCCATCATTAAGGTAGAAAGTTTAAGTATGTAAGTATAAACTTATTGATGTATAGAACTCCTATCTGTGGATCTACACAACAATTCGTCATATAGGTAAACATTATGACAAGAATTCGCTATAGAGATGTAAAATAGGAAGGTAAATTTATTAAGACGTAACTTTAATTCTTGTATTACAAAAAACAAGAACCTGATATATTGTATCAGGTAAAATATTTTGGACAAATAACATTAGTACATTTTAGCGGCCCGGTTAATGGTAAGTTTCATATTGGATAGAAAACTTATTGGAAAATACAGCGACATCTGTACGACAAACTTAAATGTAATCGAAATTATAGTTCCACTATTCCACGCTAGGTGACGCTTTGACGAAGAGCTTGGCTTACATGCCGACTATATTACTTGAATAATGCCGATTATATTTAAATAAGCTTCGAACTACTATTAGACTGTACGGGAAGAAGAAAAAAAACACTAACTATATTTAAAATAATTAATTAATTAAATTTTAATGTGTCAAAATTCATTAAACATACATTTGTCGCATCCACAACACACTATCCAACATCTAAACTATTCGGACCAAACCCAAAAGTTTGCCCTTTAAATTACACATGTAGCAAAACCGAGACACGTGCGTTTTACGACTAGGGACGTTCTCTATTGAAATCGGTCGCGAATGGGAATATTTTTTACCTTCGTAAAATATGACAGGACCGTTGTTTGCACGGGATATGCCCGGGTGTAGGCGCCCTGTACCCGTTTGTCGGACAATGTAGGGAATGATTGATAGTGTCAATATTTTGCGGCTTAGTCGTCTATTATGTGATTTGTGAGCTTCCGTTGCAGGTTATTTAATGGTTTATGGTGGTTAGGCTTTGCGGCTATTTTGAAGGAATCTGGATTTTTTGTATAAGTTCAATTTTTAGTTAAAAAAAAACTAGACTGATCCGTTATTATTAGTTTTGTAAAAAATTCTGATTTACAGACTTATTTTTCCTTACGTTTTTCCATATTTCCATGGCCGTGAAAAATACTCTAAAGTCAAACAACAATATTAACATTTTATAGTAAAAAAGAGACATAAGGGTATATTCCATCAAACACATAAAAAAAAATCAAAAAAGATATTCAACAAAGTAATAATTTATTTAATTATCCTTGATATAAATTACAATTTGTCTACTTATACAAACACGAACATTTATTGTCAGTGTACAAGATTTTAGTAAAATTATTTAGTACATTTGTATTACAATTGTATAATCTAACGTCTAAATACAGGATGATAATTATTCTACATTAATTTCATTATTATTATTAAAACTGACAGATCTCACATGTATTCACAAGCCTTGTTTGTGTAATTAAATAAAGTTCTGGAAAAACTTCTTGGTCTATTTTAGGCTAAGTTATTAACTATTGAAAAGTAATTTTATATCCTATTTTGGTAATGATTTTATTTATTTTCTTGGCAGTCGACTTCAAAATCACTTGGTAAGGCTAGGCTGAATAATTAATTTAATAATATACAATTTACTAATAAATCGAGATATAATTGATACAACATGAGCTGAACCAATACTCAATATTATTTTATTATTTGACCACTGGTTGAAGAAGAGTATTTAAAGATACATACTCTTGTATAGGTTGAATACTCATAAAGGACAGTTCCCTAAATGGCAAGCTCTAGGTTCAACATCAGGCTCTGCGCGAGCGATTCCGTCACTCTGGCTTAGGTAGTAGAAGAGGTCCGGGGTGTTTTTAGTCATTGGGAGTTCGACATATACCCACGCCGTGCCCTTGGCGTGGGTTAACAATCAGAAAGTATTATTAATAACAAAAAAGTTCATATATAAAGTAGGAACTAGGAACAAATCATCAAAATTCTAAGAGTTGTAGGTAAAAGCTGGTATAGAATAACGTATTCATGTAAAATATATATAAATTGCACTAATATTGGGATAACGTAATATAACAACAGATATAGCGTTTATAAGTAACCATCGCTAAAAATTAAGACAACTGCAACAAGAACGAAACCTGAATATTATACTTCAAGTAATAATCTAACAATATCATTTAATTATTAAACGGCAGTTATAAATACACTGTAATTTATTTTAATAAATATTATACCAGTTTATCGTTAATTACTAAGGTTTTATTTCTATAGAGATCTCACTGCCACTAGCGCCCTCTAGTTTTGTATATAAACACTGCATTCACATTAAGTTACACAAGCGAAACATAGATGGCGCTTACAAAACCTATGTCTAAAATTGAAAATAACAGAATTTTATGGAAAGATAAATTTAATATTTCATAAAAATAACAGTTTTACTTTGTTAACAGATCTAAACTCAATAATAAACGTTACAATTCAATATTAATCAGAAACTGAATAGATAATGCACCAAAGAGTGAAAAAAGTTAATATTTTTCAATTCTACTAAAACTTTGAACACCAATACATTCATACATTGCATATACAGCGTTGTTTGTTAATAATTAATAACCTCGCAGAATACTATAATAAGTATTTTCTATATATAACAAACACTTTTTAAGACGAGGACATTTATCGGCATTTAAAAATATTCTACACAAAAAAATCCAACTTCGTTTTTGAGACCTATTTTGTTTAAATCGACTTCTAGTCATTACTATAAGGAATCAAATTCTATTTAGAATGTCCAGTAGTTTAAAAAAAATGCTTTTAGTGAACTATGGAACAAAAACAATATTGCGAGATTATTAACAATTAACAAACAATCTATACTTCACTTATAAATAATTTAAGAGTTTCAAAAACATTAATTGCACCTGTATTAAATTCATTGTTGTATATTCCGGCTAGTCCTTAGTGACGATTTGAACAATTGTCTTTATTATTCGGTTACCTTTCTCGTAGTGTAACAGGTTCAAACTCGGGTCGTTAATTTTTTCTTCTAACAAGTTTATGAGTTCAACTCTTATTGTTTTTAACATTTCTGCAACCTGAAAAATAAAATATAACAATATATGAAGAATAGAGGATTTTATACTGGGTTAGGCTTAAGTAGATTGGCCTTGTATCGCCAAACATATGATGATGATGATGATGATGATGTCCTCCTAGACGTTTCCGTCGACGGCGACACCCTGGCATACATTAGTAGCTTGGTTTCGGTCATGTGCTCGAATATGACTCGCGAAACCAAATTTGGCCTTGAACACGCGGTCACAAGTAGAGCAGTAAAGTTGTCCTTGCGCATTGTAGGTGTAATTGTAGGAGGGCTTGGGGCGAGATTTTCGGAGCTGGCGTTTGACGTCTAGGTTTTCAAGACGCCGCTGTTCAAAGTCTTGTATGCTTTGATGAACGGCTCTTCGCCACTCTGGTCTTTGAGTAGAAAGTTGTTCCCAAGAGGTTGGTGACAGGCCCACTGATTTAAGGTTGCGCTTCAGTACGTCCCTGTATCGTAAATATTGCCCTCCAGACTGTCGTTTACCGGTACTGATCTCAGAGTAAAATAAGGTTTTGGGTAATCTGGAGGACTCCATACGAACAAGGTGACCGCACCAGCGCAATTGTCCTTTCATTAGGTAGCTCTCTATACCCGATATGTTTGATCGATGAAGAACCTCAGTGTTGGAAACCCGATCTTGCCAGCGTATGCGAAGAATAGCTCGGAGACATTTAAGATCGCCAAACATATAATATAATAAACGCGAAAGTAAGTAAGTATAGATGGATGGATGGTGCATAGATGGTTGTTACTCCTTCACACTCAAACGGCTGGATCAATTTTATTGAAATGTAGTATGGAGTTAACTGACACCCTAGATTAACATTACTACTTTTTAATTGTTTGCATCAGAGAGGTGAAAAGCTTTTACAGCTTTTACCGACTCACGAGGGCAGAGTGAGACAGCTAGTGATAAAATAAATATAAAATTAAATGTATAACTTACTTCGTGTTTTTCAACTTGGAACATGATCCAGCCATCTTCCAAAGACACGATGAACGTCCCGCTGTGCAGTTCCACTGACAGATTGCAACCTGGAAACAATACATTTAATTTATAATAAGGCATTGTAAAAACATTTAATTTAATTACAAGAAGCAGTTTAAACATCAATGCAATTAGAAGTAGCCTGTAGGACTGGTGACATCACTGCGTGTCATTAACTGAAGCAAGTATTGACGAGACTCAAAATTTCTAGCTGATGAAATTTCTTTCATGATTTTCACTTTCATCTTAATTATTTTAAGTTTTCGGCACAAAAGACTAAATACGTCTTCAATGTTATATCTTCAATCTTTCTTACAGACAAAAAAATATCAACAACCACACAAATTATTTTATTTATTTATAATTTGTACCTCTTTTAATTGACGGGCTAACTTCAAGGGAAGAAACCCGGTCCTATTTAAACGCTTACACGGGCAAACAGGTCCAACATGCAGAGGGATTGTTGAGAACTTTAATCTATAATGTGATGGGGGACCTACGAAGGGCCACCACTGCTCTATGGAAGAACAGACATGGACGGCCCAAGGTAGCTACAAAACTATTGTCAATTATGGAGATGAAACGAATTTGGGCTATGGATAGGATATGCTAGATATATTTCTATTATACTGCCACGATAAGCAGCAGGTGGGCAACTTTAGAAAGGCTAGAGGTATAGAGAGGTGTGACAACGCTTTCGCCATCGAAACTGATTATTAAGTTATCAAATCAGTTTCTTACCGGAAAACAACACCAACGGCAACTGTGGTACCATAGAGCACTCTCTTATGAACACTCGACTGGTCTTCACTTTCTCCTGGTACACGAGGTAAGGGCTGGTGAAGTACCCTATACTGGAGTTGACAGAGGACGGGTGTAGGGCGACGTAGCCGTCTGATTTGGTCTTGAACTTCAGTTCGTCTGGCGTGGGCTGGCGAGGTATCGCGCCGCCCGCTTGCATGTGAAAGGATTTCTCTGGTGTTAAGACCTAGAATTTAAATATACTTGTTGTAGTTGAGATTAAAATGTGGTAATTTAGTCAGAGTGTGATGTAGTTTTATAGTTAACTAGCTGTCGCTCGCGACTTCGTTCGCAAAAAAAAAGAAAAAAATTGGGATGAAAAATAGATGTTGGCTGATTCTCATAGATACAGGATAAGCACAAAAAATTTCATCAAAATCGGTCAAGCCGTTTCGGAGGAGTATGGCAACGAAAACTGTGACACGAGAATTGTTTATGTTACGTTTACTTATAATAAAAATAATAAACCAGCCTATATACGTCCCACTGCAGGGCACAGGCCTCTTCCCAATTAGGGAAGGTTTGAGCATTGATCACCACGTTAGCTCACTGCGGATTGGCGATTTCAGATTTCAATACGTTTAAAGTATAAAAAATATAGAAAATATGTAACTTAAAATTAACTCAATAAATCAGTTAATTGTTAGTAGTTAATGCATTTAGGATAACATATAAAATATAGTTATTAAATTCGCCTCAAGTTAGTAGGCTGTTATTATAGTTACCTTGACTACATTAGGATACAGAGCTGCGCATAGAATAGCTGCCAATAATCTGTCGTTGTTTCCATTCGTGTTCAACTGGAACAAAAATAAATTATTATGTATATTAACATTGTATTTATTAAAAGATATACAATTATACATGATGTGAATGACAATTCTGCTCGCAACAACTAATGATTCAGTATTCAGAATTGAATTGGTTTATAAAATAATAAGAAACGCATCGAAAAACGTAAAATACAAATCTGCAGAAAGTTTTTCACGAGCTTCAATAGATGGCGTTACATACCAATCTGTACGTTCCACACACACCACAACAGATGGTGTTTGTTACACACGAACCTGAGTTTCCCCACGCCCCTCAATAGATGGCGTTGTTAGGCAATCCTGAATCGCGCTATGGTTTTGTTACGCGGCTGAGTACATACACAGCGGGGGTTGATGTAACGATGGTGTGGAACTTTCGACTGTTTGCCGCTGATGGCACTCGCACTTGTGCGTGGGGTATGTCTGTCAAAAGACATGCCCAACAGACAATTTTTGTAATGGAGAGGCAGTTGGCTACCCTAAAGTACCGGCGCCTTTCCTCTGTATACCTTTTAAACCGCACTTGACTAGCAAAATCAATCATTATCAAATTAATTTTAAAGCAAAATTTTCAACCGGTTGAGTTGAATTTTTGTATTTACGTTAGCTTGGATGACATTTTAATTTCAACATGACGGAAGAGCCAAAATGGCGAAGTAGTACTTAAATAAGCATAAGTGTTTTTAATCTCCATTGACCGTAGCACAAACCTTTCTTACTTTGAGACCACACCAGTTCGAACGCGTGTATTAGAAAACTTTTGAGCATTGATCACCACGCTAGCTTACAGCTGATTGGCGATTTCAGATTTTGAACCCAACCTGGGTTTCAAATATGATGTTTGTCCTTTAGTTTGTCAGAAGTGTCTTAGAATAACTAAGAAAGTGCCTATATCTTTAAAAAAGATACATTGGTACTTGCCTGCGCTGGAAATCGAACCTGCACCTCGTGCATACAAATCCATACATAAAACCGTTAGGCCACCACGACATTAGGCCTTGTGTGAGTATGAAAAATGTATTATCCTTACCTCATCCCCAGTAAGACTGGCCACAGAATCCTTTCTCATTTTCTTTCTTAAAGCAGGCATGTCAGGGACAAAGCCGATGGATGCCAGTAGACCTAACAGCTGGTGTTTTATATCAGCCAACATGAGTAACGTTTTGTGGGAGAGGAAGTTCTCGTTGGCGAATACTAGGGCCGCGTGCGTACTGCTTTTCATAGCTTGCTGCCATTTCTGAAACAAAATATATGGGTTAGGATTCAGTGGCGAAGGGTCCATATAACTCGATTCCTACCGGCTTCCCTTTTGAAATATGGCAAATACTAAGATTCAGTTTATTTAAGTATCATTTAAAAATATCAACTATAACTATAATAATTTAAATTAATAATGTACGTGTATAGCCTTTGCTTGAAAATAACAATAAACGCCTAAACTTTTTTTTTGAGCAAAACGCATGCAATAAACGCCTACAACTTTTATTGTAAACCCACGATTCGCTTTACCGGTTAAAAGGTAAGCCGGGACACAATTCGGGAATCGAGTACATCTACTTCATAGTGCGATCTCTTTTACTCCATTGAGTAAAAGTGAGACAGTATGTACATTGACACATTGAACAACCGCGGCCAATAAGGACTTAGGGAAGCCGGTGCTGAGCGGCTTATGACAAAGACAGAAAATATAAATGCGTACGCCAGAAAGAGATGCAATATGAACTTCGTACGTCAACTGAACATGACAGCTGACGTTTACGTTCGCGCTAATATTATAAAAGTTTTATTTATTATTTTCACCGGTTCATTTGCATTAGATTAGGTGTATTCGTATCATAATTTAGAATCTTATAGTATTATTACTTTTGATTGATCAGTGTAGTGATAGTGCAGTTAAAACAAAATTACATCAGTTCAGTGTTATTGTTTGGTTATCGTCTATTCGAATAAATATTTAGGTAAGTCAGAATTACTAAGATTGTTGATTTAGTTTGTAGATCTATTAGAAAGTAGTTATTTTTGTTATTATTAAGTAAATTCGATAATATAGCGAACGTAGAATGCTGTCTAACAGATTATTTGTTAACTGAGTAAAAATCTTTTTCAAAGTAGAGTTTTGAAAAAGACCTGACATGATTTGAATTAATTACAAATGACGATCAATAATTTTAACAGTTCTTTGTACGACAAAATATCATTGGCTCACAGGAAGTTTTAAATTAAATAAAATGTTTTGTTTGCTTTGTAATTCTCAGATCCAATACTCAATATATTATTTCATTCCACATAGTAATATAGATCAAAATGTGGACCCTGTCTGTAGCCGTAGGACAAGTTAGTAGTAGATATGCACAGCATAGTATACATATATAGTTGGGAGGCTTAAAATATTGTGTTTACAGTTTCTATATTTATGTACTTATACTATTTGTATATTATTGTTATAATAATAAATAAATAACATTACAATCTTCTCAATATGACAATATACATATAAGTAATATAGAAGTGTTGTATATTGTTGTTTTGCTACTTAACAACAATATAAATAATCATATTTTAATTATAATATGCACTATAAGTCCATGTTTATGTGGCCACCAACTATTATATATTTTGTATTCTATAATTTAGTTGCATTTTATTTTATAGTAAACATTTTAATTTGTCTATCAGTTAGATATTCATTTACTGTACTTATAGTAGCATTTTGATTGTAAAAAGGTTTTAAATTATTACTGTATTTCTCTTATTTTTTTTTTTAATTTTCAGGGTGTTTATAATTCTAGTAGTTAATAGAGCTACACAGGGTTTAATGCTCTTATTAATTCATCTAAAATACATGTTCAGACAAAAAAACATATCCGTACTTGTTGTTTATCGGTGCATGATAATAATGTAATTTTTGGACGGGCTTCCCTTTTAAGAAAATTCACCCTTCGCCACTGTTAGGATTACACGCTATTTTTTTGTGTGATAGTAAAGAAAAATATCTACATTCAATACACGCTGATTTGAGTAAGTCTTTAAAGATTTTTGTCTAGTTGAAATATTTTTTGATAGTTTAATTATTATATAGGATGACGAAAAAAATTAATGTTCAACAGAAACTGACTTGTTCTAAAAGGCACAGGTAGGTACAATATTTAGGCTAGAGAACACTTTATTGTGATTTTTTTTTTGTGTACCTATGAAGGACTCGGGTACCTATTAAGAATTATGAACAATGAAATGAAATATATATTTTAAGCTTACCCTGTAAGCTCTTAATGTGGTCAGTTGATCACTTTGTGAACACGCAAATTCTCTTCTTTTTGCATCAGCTTCGCCCTGCAATAAAAATACATTTTATATAATAATCTATACTAATATTATAAAGCTGAAGAGTTTGTTTGTTTGTTTGTTTGAACGCGCTAATCTCAGGAACTACTGTTTCGAATCGAAAAATTCTTTTTGTGTTGAATAGACCATTTATCGAGGAAGGCTTTAGGCTATATAATATCACGTTGAACCTATTAGGAGCGAAGAAATAATGGAAAATGTGAAAAAAAACGGGGAAAATTGTTCATCCTTGAGGGCTTCCGTTGCGTGCGCTGCAAAAACGGTTCAAGATACACACAATATATGTCTGTAAGAATTATTCCTATTGAAATGGCCTAAAAAAATGTCCGCGACAGTATATGTCTATCTTTTAAGGTTAACTCACTAGAACCGTTTTATGGTAATCAAATTCGATCGAAATTAATGCATCAACGCACAACCCAAACTACTGGACGGACCGGGCTGAAATTTGGCATGCAGGTAGATGTTATGACGTAGGTATGCGCTAAGAAAGGATTTTGATAAATTCTACCCCCAAGGGGATAAAATAGGGGATGAAATTTTTTATGAAACTTTGTCAAAATTAAACCGATCGGGCTGAGACTTTACATGCACATAGGTACTATAACGTAGACATCCGCTAAGAAAGATTTTGATAAATTCCACACATAAGGGGATGAAATAGGGGATGTTTGTAGAAATCTTCTTAGATTTTTGACTAGCCATGACTATAAACAAGTCTCAGGGGCAAACTCTCAAATTTGCGGGTATTGACTTGAGAGAACATTGCTTCTCTCATGGGCAGTTCTATGTTGCTTGCTCACGCCAAATGACAAATTAGTTAAGAATATTGTGTACTAGGAAGTTTTGTAGGCCCTAATTTTTTCTTAACGCGTACTATTCTTAACGTACTTTAGGTACTTCTTAACGCGTGCGAAGCCGCGGGCAAAAGCTAGTATGAAATAATTGCACGTTTTTCTTTACAACATTAAAATGTATTATTAAATAAAATAAAAGTCATCATCTTCCTGCCCTTATCCCATTTTGCTTGGGGTCGGCGCAATGTTTTTTTCTAAACATGTTGCTAATGGTTTTGGCTATGGTTTTATAGTCGGCCGCCTGCCTGACACTAACCCTCTTTGGGAATGCGATTGTTGGTTGTTTACCCGCCACCATTCTGGTGACCCAAGGTGCTTGGTACAGTGCACTGGGTCTTAAGGTCCATTAGTCGCCTTTTACGACACCCAGTGGAGGATATGGGGTGGCGCTATTCTTTATATCCGGACACCACACGGACATATATTAAATATAATGAAAGTACGGGTATATAAATTATTATAATAAAATCAAGTGTGCTTAAAAACCTATAATATTTTATAGATCTGAGAATAGACTGTGTGCCTTTTCAACCGACTTCAATAAGGAGAAGGTTTCTTAATTCGACCATATTTCGACCATATATAATATGCTTTTGTACCCTAGGGTTTATGACCCTAGGAATTTTGATAAACAATTTCGCCAGCTCACCTTAAAAGTATACAACAACAAAAAATAACCAGTATAAACCTTACCTTCTTCCCAAACGGAGCAACAAACGGGCTTTTATGGCTGAGAAAAGCCGCCATTGTCAACGCAGAATCCACACAACAGAATATAGCACCGAACAGCATTAGCTTCCCTATCCTCACGTCTACGGGCAACGCGGCGAGGTGCTTGCCGAGCGCAGTCAGGCTGAAAGCCTTGTCTAGCGCCCCGACATCTTGTAAGCGAGATAGAGCGCCATCTATGTTCTGTTTCGTTGGAGGTTCTACTGTTTTACCTGGAGGAAGAAAATAAATAATAAGTTAATAAATATCTTGGGACAATATCCACACGCCATCTGATCGTAAACTAAGCAGAGCTTGTGTTATGGTAATCCGACAGTACAAGTATGTTTATCAGTTGTCTAATACTCACTTAATGACTCTCGTATACTTAATTTGAGACTAGATGGCGTTGTTCATGTTGAGGAACATATTTATATATTTATTTAACTGAATTATCCTCCACGTCAGATAGGAACGTGTGGAAGAAGAAGACATGCACACACACACACACACCCCAAATAATAATAGGGATAAGGGCAGGGGAATGATGCCGGGGCTGCGGGATGTTCGTGAGAGTTACCGCGACCCTGGCACCAAAACGCTCCAGGAGGAACATAGTGGGTTTTAGTCAGTAAAAGTCCGACATTCCCCCCTGCTGCACCCACAGCGGGTGGGGCTATAAAAAAAAGGGCAGGGGAATGATAATGAACTGGTTTCTCCTCCCCAACTCACCTAGCACCTCATGTATGCTCATATCCTGGAACAGCGGTAGAATCTTGATCTTGAGTACCAGCTGTTCGAGAGGAACGCGATGTATCTCCGGCACTGGCTGGTCCAGGATGTGATGCTGGTAGCGGTGGGATGTGAACAGGTGTACGGCCACTCCCGGCATCACACGACCCGCGCGGCCTTTACGCTGTTTGGCGTTAGCACGGGACTCCCAGACTAGGTCGAGAGATTCCATGTTGCGGTTTGAGTCGAATCTGAAAGGATTTTTGGTTTATGATTTATAAACTGAACAGGTATTCTTTGTGACGCTTTAAGAGGCAATAAATGAACAGATTTTGGATTTCAGATAATAAATATGAATCCCCGTTACTACAACTATCGTTATATTTTAGTCAATACGTACAAAAACTTAACAAATCATATACTAAAACCTTCCTCGACAACCATTTTATACATTGATAAAAACAGCATGAAAATTGATGGCGTAATTTTCGAGTTTAACGTGGACAGACAGGATTTTGTTTCATAACATGTAGTGATACTAATACATACCGTTTCTCCTTCATTCTCCCGCAGTCTATAACGAATACACAGTCGTCTATGGTGACAGAGGTCTCAGCTATATTCGTGGAGAGCACGATCTTACGGGTGCCGGGTCTAGGCTTTTTGAAGACTAAGGCTTGTTCCTCGCTCGATAACGTTGAATGGAGAGGCACTAGAAGGTATTTGCCGGTTCTGGAAATCGAACAATATAATATGAGGGTTGCTTGGAAAGATTTTAAAAGCTTAAGGAGAAAAAGAACACCTTCCTCTTCTTTATTTTTAAGCTTTTGTTGGTCTACACCGATCAAAGAATTTTGAAGTAGCAAATAAATGTAAAAGTATTTTTGGCGCATAAATTAATTTAAGCCACTCGCCCACGTCGACTTTTTGTAGCATTACAGCCGGAATCACAAACGCACGGCGGCATTCAATCTAACGCATCTTCTTCTTTCTTAAAAGCAATCTTAGTCGCATTTGTAACGCGCTACTGATTATGACATTCTATAACAACTTCTGAATTTGAGATCGTATTTCTCAGTATTTCTGATTCAACAACGTTCTGTTGCATGAAGCCCACAAATAATCTATCTTTATTATATGGGTGACTCGTTAAAGCGGCACCAACGACAACGAGAAAATATTGCCTTAACTGTGTCCATCTTTCATTTACCAGTTCAAGGTATTTTTGTGCCCCGTTAGCATCGTGACTAAATCTTGCCCTGTGGACACAGCAGCAGTGACCCCTTAGCATCTGTATCGGTGCAGTCGCGCCACAAAATCGCGACTGCATTGCAGCAAAAGTCGCCGTGGGCAAGAAGCATTAAATTTTTATACCAGTAGAAATGAATTACCCATCAACCAAATAGACTTACTTGGGACTAAAAGTATGGCTCTCAGCGAGTTGGTCGTGCAGCGACATGATTTCTGCGATACCCGGCAGGAACACCAGTATGGCGCCCTCTCGCGGCCACTCGTGCTCACCGCTCACTATATAGCCGAGCACGTGCTCTATTAACTCTAAGTTTATCTGGAAGATACAAGTATCTTTTAAATAAGGGTCTAAAATTTAAAGCATAATACAATATAGTTGGTTCTTAATGAATGCAAACGTTTTTATTTAATTTTATACTATTTTTAAGTTTTCGAAAAATTTTAACTGCATAAAAGTACTTAGATTAGTAATTATAATATTACTTTTAGATGTGGGGCTGTCACATTCCATTCTTATGTAGGAGAATTTAGCTACTTATTTTTATACAAACACTCTTTATTAACCTAAAACGTGCTCTATTAATTTTAAAATATCACATAGTTACACTTACTAATTAGGCTTAAAGGCGTACAAGTAAATTTTTAGATGGTGTATTTTAGAGCTTAAATTGTCTCTGATTCTGAGTTATGTTGCGTTTGATAAACGAACATCATTTTTCGGTATAGCCAGACTAGGCAATAGTTTCTTAATATGGCATTAAGAAACTGTTGCCTAGTCTGGAAAAATTAAATCCATACATACGACAGTCAAAAATAATTTTATACGACGAACCCAATTTTTGTTTTTAAAATACCCAGTAATAACCCTGTTTCAAAAGAAAGAGAAGACGACTGCAAACGAGAAGACAAAAGCCCTATTCAAAATATAGCCATGGCCTAACCAGACACATTGCATTTGTATAAAAAACGACAGTACCTTTTCAGTATCCATCAAATACATGTTCTTGCAGGTGGTCTTGCTACACCTAGGGTACCGGGCCACCATCTGACTTATGTTAAGATGGTCGTCTCGTATCGATATTTTAGGCGGCTCGTTCGCGTCGGCACGCACGTCAGCTGTTTCTAATTCCGTTTCTATATCTTGTTTTCTTTCACCTAGGAAAATATTAAGTTTTATACTTAAATGATAAGTAAATTTAAGTATGAACCATCCTCACGAAAGTTACTATGAAAATTTTATGTTTTGATTGATTTAGGAATTACATACCGTTTTACATGATTAACAAAACCATGCTAGGTAGTTTTAAAGTACTAAGAAAAGATTTTTTAATACTTTTAACGTATGTGTTTAAATACTAAAAGTGGAAGTAATAAAGTCAGCAAAAACATATCAAACCTACAAGTATGAATACAAAATTATTATTATTTTTAAAAGCTTTTATTTAACTTGCAATGTATGGATATTTGTGTGTTCGGGTGAAATCTTTGAACTCAATTTTGAAGTAGATATATTCAACCGTTTGCGCTGAAATTTTGTGGACGCATTTTGTTTGGATGACAATATATGATAAGATATGTGACGTCATTCTAAATTCAATATGGCGGATCATACAAGATGTCAGAACAGTTATATTTAATCCACTTATACAATATGGGTATCAAATGAAAGGACTTGTTAAGAGTGACTAGAAAAAGAATATGACGTCATTCTGAATCCAATATGGCGGACCATGCAGGATGGCGGAATAGTTACCTTTAGTCTACTTCTACAATATGGGTATCAAATGAAAGGGCTTGTTAAGAGTGACTAGAAAAAGAATATGACGTAATTCTGAATCCAATATGGCGGACCATGCAGGATGGCGGAATAGTTACCTTTAGTCTACTTCTACAATATGGGTATCAAATGAGAGGGCATTTTGAGAGTAATAATAACTTGAACAGACTGAGGAACCTAGCCAGCGATAACTAAAAAGTAAAAAATAAAAAAAAATAAGTAAAAAAACTTTTTAAGAAAAAGCTTTTATTTAAACGCTCTAAAAAGAAGAAAATAAAATATTCCTTTTGGATTACACTAAAAACTCCTCATTATACACAATTTATATATAATAATAAAAGCTTGTCGCGAGGTTTACATACCTATCTCTTATAGGTATGTAAACCTCGCGACAAGCTTTATGTCATAATAATTTGTGGTAAATCGAGCGACAAGCTTTTATTATTATATATAAATTGTGTATAATGAGGAGTTTTTAGTGTAATCCAAAAGGAATATTTTATTTTCTTCTTTTTAGAGCGTTTAAATAAAAGCTTTTTCTTAAAAAGTTTTTTTACTTATTTTTTTTTATTTAATATAAATATGAAAAAAATTAATTTAAACCAACCTTTCTTAACTTTTCTAGCGTAAGGTCCATTTTCTTCTAACACATAATTTGTCATCTCCATAATATCTTCTAAAAACAGTTGCTCTACCGGGAAGGTTCGACCTAAAAGAGACATAATAAAATCAATTCATTAAAAATACTAGAATATAATGATTCAGATAAAATCATTCTTACAACTACTATTAATTCCTGTAAAAAAAATAAGTACAAATGCAAAAATCAACGTCACGCGGTATTCCCAGGCGGTCACCCATCCAAGTACTAACCGCGCCCGATGTTGCTTAACTTCGGTGATCGGACGAGAACCGGTGGTTTCAACATGGTATGGACGTTGACAATCACAGACTCGAAATTCTACTTCTATTTCTACGTCTATATAAGTACACAACGCAAATATTTCTTTTGTTTTACTTTAACTAACAATAAGATTACCTGGTATTTCCAATACTGGGACTTTGTCAAAGTATTCAGAGAACAAATCAGCATTCAATGTAGCACTCATAAGTATGACCGTCAAGTCCTTCCGGACTTTGACAAGGTCCCTCAATATGAGTAAGAGGAAGTCACTCTCTTCGGACCTCTCGTGGACTTCGTCAACCAACACGTGGGTGACGGACTTTAATTGAGGGTCGTATTCTAATCTCCGTAGTAATATACCCGTTGTACAGAATGTGAGGCGAGTTTTGGAAGACACTTTGCTTTCCAATCGTATCTGTAAAATAATAAAAAAATAAGTAATATTTATTCAATTTAACTAATTTCAACTTATATGATTACCGTGAAAGACACTCAATCAGTTATACAAAACAATACTGGTGTTTCAAACCCAAACATTTTTTTTGCTTTAGGGGTAAAAAATTCAATCTCAACTCACGCCGACACCCCGGCTTATCTACTGCTAGGCAGTAACAAAGGAAGTAGTGGGATCACTCGAGACTTTCTGAACTAATATGGGTACCAAGACTATCTGACGGCCTAAATTATCTACGCATAGTTTTGATGAACATTGTTTTCGATTTTCCGTAACTACCTTTACAGAATATTTTTAAAGAACTACTAGCTGTTGCGGGTTGCCTGCGACTTCGTTTGCGAAAAAAAAAAGAATTGGGGGATAAAAAAATAGATAGTAGCCGATTCTCATACCTACTGAATGCATATAAAAATTTTTAAGAGAGAGGTCCAACCATTTCAGAGGATTATGGTAACTAACATTGTGAGGTAACGTAACACTAACACGAGAATTTTATATATAAGATAATAATCTAGCATACCTGGTATCCAACAACTTGTCCGGTCTTCTCCACCCTTTCTTCAGCGACGCGGTCAGCCACTCCTATAGCTGATATCCTTCTCGGCTGAGTACACACAATCTCGACATGCTCATTACCATCTTTGTGGAAGTTATCCAGCCAGTTATCCAGAATGTATTGTGGTACTTGTGTGCTTTTACCACAGCCAGTTTCACCGCTAATCACTACTACCTGTAATTTAAAAAGTTTTTTGTTTAAAGGTAAGCTAAGTTTGCAGTTTTTTTGTAGTAAAAAGGTTAGGTATGATTTTAGATTTAAGCTCAGTCAGTTATATAGTATAGTCAGTCAGTTAAATACAAATTTATTATATTGACTGCAGTCACAATTAATAGGATTTGGGATCTTGTGTATTGCTAAAGATCTTATGAAGGTAAACAGTAAGAGCTGGCTAGATCTTATATCTATTATTATGTAGGTTTGGCCCGCTGCATGCATAATAAGGTCGTCATAAACCAAACACATAGTCAGTGGACGAATGTGAGTAGACTCACTGTAAACCCCAATGTAAAAATCATACTTAGCAACATATTTCGTCACTGATTGAAGTTTTTGATGATGAAGTGAAAACAAAAAAGATATGTGTTATATGTAATCTCGCTCACGATCATAGATTGAAGAAAAACAAATGTATCATACCTGTGATTTCTGTATTGTATTCAAGATCTCATTCTTCTTTTTCCAAGCAGGCAGTTTTCTCCTTCCAGCCATCATTCTATTGTATCTATCGTTGTCTCTTTTCTCCTTCCATCGTTTCGCTATACTTCTATTCTCTTCTAATACTTGTTCAAAGTTAATATTCGACCTATTATCTTTATTATCACCCCTCTTATAATGTGACGGTAACTGCTTTTCACTTAAACTAGAATTGTCTATTAATTGTGGGAATAACGGATCCGAGGTTTCCGGAAAAGTTCTTGTATCAAATTTTATAAAGTTGAGTATATCATCCTCGTTATTTAAAAGTTCTACCAAAGAGTATATACTAGGTATACCGTCTTGTGCTAAAGTTTTAGCTTCATCTAACAATCGTAAAGTCACTTTTAAAAAGGTGAGTTCTGGTATTATTGTTGTTTTGTTTTCCGATTTGAAAAATATCAAAGGAGGTTGGAATGGGTATACTGTGTCTTCAGAAAACCTTATTTCTAATTCATAAGTTATTTTAGTAGCGTCCTTGGGGTCAGGAGCTACGGGAGCTTTTTCTTCTTTAGATTCATGCAAGAATTTGCATTTAGCACCAAAACGACAAGGGCCCCTTAGAAAAAGCTTACAGACCTCTTTTTCTTTCGTTTTGAAATTACTATTATAGTTTGTATTAAGTTTTCTCTTAGGGACCTCTACCTCTTTCGCGTCATACATTTTTGTTAAATAATCTAGATTCAATTTGACGATCCATATATTGTTTTCTTTGATTTTGAAGCTGGTATCATATATTGATTCTAAGACAGCTTTCTCATCCATTCTCATTTCCATTAACTCCGCAGGACTGGGTACATTTTCTGGTTTCTCTTGGAAGTTAATTTTGAAGTACTTTAGGAAGAGTATTTCCAGGGCTTTCTCTATATTTTCAGCAGCCACTTCGAGAGCCTCCGCACAATGCGCTTTGTGGAAATTGTATCTGAAATTGCAAATAACATTTTTAATAAAAATGTTCTTCTTCTTTTTGTATGGTTGCTGTACAACCCAGAGTCGTTTAACCTTCTGACGTGGTTCAACACACCTTTGAGAAATTCTCAGGTGCACTGGCTTGCTCACTATGTTTACCTTCACCAAGTTAGCATGTGATAATTACTTAACAATATGTGCATGAAGGCAAAAAGAGTGTTGCATGCTGGGATTTGAACCTACGTCTTCTGACTCGGAATTCCTAGTCATACCACTTGGCTATCTTTGCATTTTATCAGTTATCAGCTGATTGTTGATAGCTTACCACTATGAGTTTCTTACTTCCTGCATGTTACACTATGATGTTATATATAAATTATAGTTCTGATATAAAATTACAAGCCTTCAATCAGACAGGCACATATTAAATACTGTCTTAGTGCATAGAAATCGACAAGACAAGCTAAATTAATTCTTTATTGTGCCTTTCAAATTTTTCTCACAATCTTTGGAGACAGTAAAATTCTTAAAGAATGTTATTTCTTTTAATTCATCAAAGCCAGTATTTATTATGAGATCAGGTGTGTTTAAACATATAAATTGCTATACCTTATTCTTATTCAACTTCCGCACTAAAGAATTCAATATTTGTGTTGCAGGTACTTCACACACATTCAATTCACATTCACAAAGACTGAAAGACACCCAGATTATGAACAAGCATCGGTGAATCACAGAAATACTTGTCCTATGTGAGAATATAACCCATAATATGTCATGCACAGTTGTAATTGGCACAGTGATACCATTATACCATTTGATTGGTGCAGACAGAAAAAGAAGCTTCCCTACTACATAAGATTTACTCCAAAAATGTATTTATTATAATTCCACGACTTTCACACAACGCCATCTAGTCTCAACCTCAGAGCTTGAATTATAAGTGCTAGACAACTGATTAACATACTTATATACTTCTAAATACACACATATTATAGATAAATTACACCCAGACACAGAACAAATGATCATGCTCATCACACAGATATTGGTCTTGAGTGGAAATCTTAAATAAACCTTACCTCTCCAATTTAGCTAACGCAAAGGCCCGGAGCCGAACTTCTGAAGTCTCTATAACAGACTTGGTTGTTAGAGAGTAGTCACAGCCTCCTTGCACCACCAGGTTACCTCTCTCCATCCAATATCGATTGCCCAAGTTTGAACCTTTATCCTGAAAGAATAAAGTTAATTTTACTATTTTGGAGATCAATTTTAGATAAAATTCTTTTACATTAAGTGAGTATCTTGTAAAGGTTTTGTTAGGCTTTCGCTCAACAGTGAGACACTAGGCTAGAAAAAGTACAACTGTTTTTTTTATTCACTTTGTTTGATAATATTGGACTTTAGTTTTATGTAGGTATTGTGTACTAAATCATTTTTGTAATAATAATAAATCTTTATTCGCAGAAACATGGTACAACAAAGATGGTAAGTAGATGTAGTAAGAACTTATTGAAATAAAGTAAGTTAATATAACAACAACATACAACTATATTCAGTAATTTTCTATCATATAAGTTATGTTGTATCTGAATATTTAAAGTATTAAAAGGTGACATAACTTATGATATTTTTTTTTTATAAGTTAGAAGTAAGTTGGCAGTATTTAGAGTATATCATTTGCCAGGTGTAAGCAAAATAAAAAATTGAACATGGATGATATTTGTATCAAACTAGACTAATTTATTGGCAAGATATTAGTGCAAGTGAAAATATTAATTCACATGCAATATAAGTTTAAAACATAGTTACAATATGTAGATTAAAACAAGCATGAAAATTGCTGAGATAAAACAAAGTTTAATTTTTTTTTAATTAAGAATTTTAATAATATAATATCTGTTGTTGTAAGGCCTCACCATTCATAGAAATATAGATTGCACAACTTATGTAAGCTTAATACAACAAGTAAAATAAACAGAATTTGTTTATTTTTTTTTAAGCAATTTAAAGAAAGACTAAATTATCCTTTTCATTTGTTAGATAAATTTAAAAAAAGAACTGCTTACTTTGTACAGGCTGGCACTTCCAAGTTTAAAGTCAGGGCCATGAATAAACCTCAGTGTGTCCAATACCAACTTCTGTGAATCTGGATTCAGACGAACTGTTTGCATTTCCACCCTGAGGTTAGGGTGCGATTCCTCCTCAGGCTCCACTTTAGCAGCCTTTCTGTAAATAAAAACAAATTTTATACAGGAAACACGAGAACAAATTAGTTATAATACAATAAACACAAATACACACCGTATCCGGGCATCTGCAGGCTCCCGCAAAAAGAAATCCTGTGCCAACTGTCTGCTTTCATGATTCATTGTTGATAAATATTGAAATTAATATTATTTAATAAGATAAATGATAGAAAATGAAGACAGAAACGTACAATTTACAAGACGTGGGCAAGCAAATCGCGACGTCTTTCTTATGTCAAAATTTGTCCACCGAAAACGTTTTGTTTTAACAGGAACGTTTCTTAACTTCACGGGTTGCCGTTTTTGTTCAGTACGCTAAAAAAATCAATTAAATGGCATACTCATATCAAACATGTAAATGGTTATTGTTGTGATATTTATTATCGCAAATCATAGATTATTTTGTTTTCCCTTTAATTAAAGCGTATCTTTTGGACTATTGAGTTATAATAACGAAACGTGTCTTTTGTACACTCCATTCGACGCAGAGTATTGTAAAGCGGTAAATCGTATAGAAAATACCTTGTAAAAAATTATGACACATATTGTTCGTTTTTGTATCCTTTAATTACAAAATTTATTAAGATGTAGGTAGGGACGTATATCTAATACATTTATTTAAACTTCTATCTAAACATATAAAACAACTGCTACAAATATATTTTTTAATGTATCCTCAAATAAGTTTATTACCTACCTAACGTTGACACGACTTAAATTACAGTAAGGCTATAGGATCGGAAAAAAAATCGAATCAACCTGATGTTATTGATACTATCCTATCCATCTCATGTATTACAATTTGAACAAAGGAAGACACATTTTTTCGTCTAGATACTGACATTGTCCTTATTAAAACAAATATTTACAAGAAGCTCCAGATGGCGCTCTGCTCTACGCTAAGCAGTCGCTTCTTGGCAGAATGGCAAAAATCATGCTTCCAGTAAGAGCTGTCTGTTGGTGTCCTGTGTCCATCTTCTAGTCGTGAGAAAACTACGTAGGTATTTGTTTCCTGTAGTCTTACCAATAGCACAATTTTACAAAAAGGAGAGGAATTCTATGAAGGGAAAAAATGTTTAATAGCTTCATTTTAATGTCAATAAAACGCGTAAACCTTAGAAATAATTTATTTGCACACTTAGGTAATTTTATAGGCTAATATATGTAGTTAAATTATTTATTTATTGCTTATCTTCGTATTATAAACATGAGTAATTTACCTACTCATTTTATAGTCACTACCTACCACTTTGCAACAGTTTTACAAAATAACAAGTGTAATAGGATAATCCTAGCAATTATAATAATTTGTTGTGTTGCCAGCATAGGTTTATATGGCAACACTACACAGATTAAAAATAACCCATTTAGAAATAATTCCGCCTGGTTTTCAAAACGGGTTTTACGAATACAGTTTATCCCTGTAGAGTATTACATACATGAGATGCAAATTTACATCACAAATTATAAATAATAGTTATGTATTAAATGTATGATTTATTAACTTAAGTAAATAAGTAATATATTTAAACTAAGTAGTACTTAGGTAGGTATGTCCGATTGTCTTTGGAAAATCTTGGGAAGGCCCCAGACATTAATTATACATTTCAAATGCGTGTTCTGACTGGAAAATGTGGACTAACAATTACTTGTTGTTTTATCTTGGGATCGATTAAGTAGATTTATGAAAACTGGTAAATAATAGTGACTATTGGACAGCTGGACTTTTCCCATTGCGAAGAAGACATCTCATAAAGGTTTAGTCAGTTACAATCTGATACTACTCGCTTCCTGCCTCGAGGTGGGCGTCCATGAGGATTCCCCTGCCTTACCAAAAAATGGGCATTGGATATTGGATAGTCTTTACTTTTTATTCCAAATAAATGTTAGAATTTCGAAATACTCAAATGATCGTCACATGTTTGAGTAAATTGCTTGTGTTAATGATAATATATTATGCTAAGTGATGCGCTAACAATTTTCTGGTTATTGCTGCATTGGACAGGATTTTCGTCAACTTGGCACTTAGTGAACTACTTAATAAATCCCTCCTTGAAATTGTTTACTGTCTACGTTATGTACTATTGTGACGTTCCAATTTCCAACCTTAATGATTTAGTGCACGCATCTGCTATGTGGATATCTACCTGACATTTTTGTGCTACCAGATGTTTGGCCCAACTTATGACACTAAGTTGCAAAACATAAATATATAAGCGCACATTTTTTGTCAGCTTACAATTAGGTATGTCTAAGCCTAAACCACACATAGATCATTTTAGTCTAGGTTAAGATAAAACAAAAGATGAAATAAAATGGTATTATACGCCTGTGAAGCAAAAAAAGATGGTGCTTACACTAATGCCTGGATCACTTTGCAAATTATATTATCTATCCCTATATTATTTCAATATAAAATAGCTACATGGTGTAGTTAGCGTATAATGCCTAGTTATATATTCATACGTATTGGAAAGTACCTATGATGAATGAAGGAAAATAATGATTGGTTATTTCTAAACCGTCACGCTTTAAGACATAACTTCCTTAATCCTTAGTTGTTAGTTCTTTACTACGTATTATACTGTACTTTAGACTTTAGTCAGCATATTTTGATTACTCAAATTAATACTTAATAATATTTAGAACAGTGGTGGATGGCCCTTGGTAGGCCCATCACACGGCCTATGCATGTTGGACCTGTGTCTCCGTGAAAACCTTTCGAAGAGATTGGCTTCTTTCCCTTAAAGTTATCCCGTGAATTAAAAGAATACAAATAACATAATTTATTTCCCCTCTATAGCTGAAGGTCGCCTGTAATTTGATCCTTACTCTTGTTTTCTCATCACTGTTTCGATCCGGCTACGTTGACCATAATAATATCTACATGGAAGGCACAATACAGTGGCAAATCAAAACTGAGATCCACAAACCTCATCTTCATTTTTGTCTCATACAACTCAAAAAAATATGCTATATAAATATACCTCTTGAAAATAAAATCGTACAAAATATGATCAGAGGCAGGCCTATAAACAAAATTTTCTCTAACTTAATTTAATTGCGGAAGAGTTAAAAGTCCGCATCAATAAATTACATCCCAGCAGTAGGTATATCTAGTACCAACCTTTCTCGACTTAACCATTTTCCTTATATGACGCAAATCGGTCAGGATCATACCTTTAAGAGGCTCGCCAACGGCATAGTAACACAATCCCCTATGACGTATACAATAACTGGGTTATTATACCGGTAAGTTGTGAAGTATTATTGGTAATCCCTTTATTATCTATGTGACGTCAGAGACTCGTCACTTAGGTAGTTCCAAAACTAGGATAAATTGATGCAAACAAGCCATCGATCACGTTCGCTGTGGAATGGAATCACTCGTTTTCTGGCAGATATTTCATCATTTTCCTGCCCTTATCCCATTTCACTTGGGGTCGGCGCAACACGTCTTCTAGACATGTTGCTTAAAGTTTTTGGCTATGGTTTTATTGTCGGCCGCCTGCCTGACACTAACCCTCTTTGGGAATGCGATTGTTGGTTGTTTACCCGCCACCATTCGGGTGACCCAAGGTGCTTGGTACAGTGCACTGGGTCTTAAGGTCCATTAGTCACCTTTTACGACACCCAGTCTAGGATACGGGGTGGTGCTATTCTTTATATCCGGACACCACCCAGTTTTCTGGCAGATATTTCCTACTAAAATATTCTCATTAGTATCTATGTAAATAGTTATTTGAAGTCTAGGAAGAGTTCAAAGAATTACTATATAGGTAGAAGCAAAATAAAATGACATGTCATAATTATATTCTTCCTGTATGGTAAATAAAACGAGGGCACCGAATTTATTGATAACTAATCGAGAGGAAGGTCTAAGAGGTAAGGCCGTATTATGTAAATGCCTATTTGAATGATATAATCGTTGATGTAAGGATTCTTATCCTACTTTACTTCGAGTTATGAGGAGCACGACTATTCTCGTGACAACAAAAGTCGAAAGGGACGAGGGTGTTTTCCATCGTGAGTTGGAGTTACGGTACGTTCACACGGCGTCGAGAGTTTCTCCACCAAATCAGTTTTTTGCAAGATTCGGTTTAGTGGCAACAGTATTTCAATGAATGAGTTCACACATGCATTCGGTTTCAAGACACGACAAAAAAAACGAATCTTGCTGAAGTTGACATCCGATTTTGCGACTACAAACCGAACCGGCAATACTGCAAAATATCAGATCCGGTGCAGTAGTATAGCGCATTCAATACACGCGTTCATACGATACACGCAGGGGTAGATTCGGTTATTTGCCGAATCGTGAAACCGAACGCATGACGTCGCACAACTTTTGATCGTCTTTGTACTATTGGGTTTAACCACCATCTTCTTCCACGACGCTGACGGCGATAATACCAGTATATAATAGCAAGACTGTTCACGTCTAATTGCTTCCAAATCAAAGTGAGGAACTGTGCGCGCTCTTGTTTGAAAAAACCGGATAGTGTGTTCACACGGCATCTCGATTACGGTGCCGTCGGATACGGCAGCGCAATATTTGCCGTGTGAATACCACATTCGGTTTTTCCAGATCCGATGGAAATAAGATTCGGGAAAACGTAGCTCCGTGTGAACGTACCGTTAGTGGGACTCAAACATACCCCCACATCCCAAGAAACAAATAGGCCATTCTATTTTTAAGTTTCTAAACAGTGGAATACAACAACATAATAAGTAAATAACCTTAACCCCTTGTCTGTATAACAGAACGTCCCTGTTTTACCCGTTAGTATTCACGACATTGCCTGCATTCAGTAAATAATATACAAATAAATGCAATATTGCACTAGTGAGCGGTGATTAAGCTCCTGACTAGAATTTTAATATCGTATCGGAAGATCGGAACAGCATTGTAAGGCGAACCAATGTTGAGGTCATGGTGTCAGTTTTACGACTCGATCGAGGGTACGAATGGAACCACAATGTTACATAGAGCTGGGGTTGCCTTGATTAGAATACAGAGAAGCTTATTAATGACTGGGAATATTTTGGCAAAGGGTGAAAATCGGATGACCAAATAGACAGAATTTTTTATTTCTCTCTCGTCTTTACGTGTCCGGCACTGTCCGGTATATTTGATGATTAAACGAACTTACCTGTACGTGAAGTGCTATCATAATCACTATTCTTCCTTTTTCCCATTTTAAATTCTGAAAATAAATATTCTTGGCGGAGTACAGAACATGAATGAGGTCAAGATGGCGGATGGATGGGGAATGTCATGGATTGTCGAGGAATGACGTTTGAAAAATATTTTTTTTTTTAAATAGGGCTCGCAATATCTGTGCCGGCTGGGCGAGTCAGTAAGGTGTGTATAATTTAATCTTTTCGGACGAAGCCATCGTATAATTTACTCACTTTGAGCCACCATATATCTTATTTACACTCTGCGTTTTGAGGAGTCACCGGATCGCTAAACATTCACTGCGCTCATTTAGCATTAGCTGTCTACCACCACATCAAAATGTAGTTTTACCATCTTTTTATAATAACTTTCGTGAGGATAATTCATACTTAAACGTTATAACGGTTTACTCACGTGTATTTATCGGGATAGCCCGTCTAGTTTCGGACCCAACCGGAGTCCTTAACCATGACCTGACGCGGCGGCGGGGTCGCGAGTCGAACTGACTCGACTAAATCGCCTGGTTAACGTTTAAGTTTTACCATCGTTTTGAAAAACTGATCGTTCTGGAATTTATAAAGGCATATCATCATGCAAATAAAAGTTACTCACACTATGAATAGTTTATTTTTTACATTGAAGGCGTAGCTAGCGGAGATTAGTGAAACCCATTGTAAAATGTGTTGGTTTATAATAAAACTAGCTTTTGCCCGCGGCTTCGCACGCGTTAAAAAGTATTATTGTTTAGCAAGTTAGTCTAAAAAATTAGATCTAACTTCCTTGTACACAATATTCTTAACTAATTTGTCATTTGGCGCTAAACCTATCAAGCTACTGGGAGAACTTACTCGTGAGCAAGCAACATAGAACTGCCCATGAGAGAAGCAATGTTCTCTCAAGTCAATACCCGCAAATTTGAGAGTTTGCCCCTGAGACTTGTTTATAGTCATGGCTAGTCAAAAATCTAAGAAGATTTCTACAAACATCCCCTATTTCATCCCCTTATGTGTGGAAGTTATCAAAATCTTTCTTAGCGGATACGTTATAGTACCTATGTGCATGCAAAGTCTCAGCCCGATCGGTTTAATTTTGACAAAGTTTCATAAAAAATTTCATCCCCTATTCTATCCCCTTGGGGGTAGAATTTATCAAAATCTTTTTTTAGCGGATACCTGCGTCATAACATCTACCTGCATGCCAAATTTCAGCCCGATCCGTCCAGTAGTTTGGACTGTGCGTTGATGCATTAATTTCGATCGAATTTGATTACCATAAAAAAGGTTCTAGTGAGTTAATCTTAAAAGATAGACATATACTGTCGCGGACATTTTATTAGATCATTTTAATAGGAATAATTCTTAGATACATATATTGTGTGTATCTTGTACCGTTTTCGCAGCGCACGCAACGGAAGCCCTCAAGGATGAACAATTTTCCCCGTTTTTATTCACATTTTCCATTATTTCTTCGCTCCTAATAGTTGCAACGTGATATTATATAGCCTAAAGCCTTCCTCGATAAATGGTCTATTCAACACAAAAAGAATTTTTCGATTCGAACCAGTAGTTCCTGAGATTAGCGCGTTCAAACAAACAAACAAACAAACAAACTCTTCAGCTTTATAATATTAGTATAGATATAACTAGTAAGTACAATGATATGCAAGAAATGACGTAAAAGAAAAAACGTGGATAGTCTAGTTCAATAAGAACCTACTGAACTAGTTTATATAATGTTTCAATTATTGATTGATTGTTCAAGAACTTGATCTGAGGTTAAGGTTCATTTGCCATTTGTAAGTAGAGGTAAAGTTTTAAACGTAACGTTTTCCCTAAGTAAACTAAGATGTGGATGGGTGCTTGGGTGGATGTGGATGCTTTTTCTGTTGTAACCCATATCAGTGTCATAATTATGTACATATAAATAAATATAATAGATCGAAAACACACCTTGTCAGAGTCGCGCAGATCATAGGCAAGCGATCCCGTGACTCTGGCTTAGGCAACAGCGGTCCGGGAAAATTTTGTCGCTGGAAGTCCTACATATCCCTACACCGTGCCTACGGTGGGGTTTGAAAAACAGGTTGCTTGGTAATAACGTTCTAAGAAGTTTAGAATTCTAGTTGTTAAGACAAGTATTTGTTTCCTATTTTTAGGTAGTCATAATAATTTAATCTTATTCTACATGTAAAGGTCGATGAAGACAATAATTCATTTATACAACAGATAGGCCAAGCTATACGACAGCAAAACTAAAAACAATCCTAAAGTACATCATTACACTAATGATTGAAGAGGTAAATATTATCCATACTTCAAACAAGAACGTTATTTTTAAAATACACAGGGAAGTGTAGCAATTAGGCTAAATAATTGTTTCGGACGACTGGTCATCATGAACGCTAATTACTCGCTGTCTTCCAATTAAAGTAATGCATGATTTATGCCTCGACTTAGTCTACATTGTATGTTATTTGCAGCATTATATTTAATTCGTTGTATACGTAACATGCATTGTGTTGAAGCGACTTTGTGAAATGAGGAGTTAAGTCTAAGCGTTAAAAATGCAGGTATTGGAATAAGTTATGCATGTTTTAGTAACATTATTATGACATTGGTGAGGGACTAAACACTGCACTTGCAGATTTTCGTACAACGCCATCTATCGACACGATATATGAACTATAAGTACTCTTTAATAAATATTTATAATAGTTTACAATGCCTAAAAATTCGAGCAATCCATTCAATGACTAATGAAATGGATCCTATTCTTAGTACATAACATAAATGTTTGATATCTTTTTAATTGTTACCTTATGTCAACACTGAGCAACTTATGTCTACCGACAAAGCCTTTGAAGATAGAAAGAAGATAAATAAAGACGGCTAAATCAACATTCTTTTGTTTTAATTCCAAAAATGTCTCAGAGACATAAATGCCAAATGAAATTAAGCCATTAATAGTCATTATTAATCCAGTCCCATGGTCTGAACGTTGATCACTTTATGATCATTTACCTGATTAAAGGATTACAATTCTGGAGACAACTCATAAAACAGATAGCAGAAGACATTGACCACTTTCCTCAAAATTTGCAAACAAAGGCATTTTGTACCATATGACAAGGTTTGACGGAACAAGGATGGATATCGGTACAATATTGGAAGTATTTCAGCCTTGAATTTATTGCCAAAATACATGACCAAATGTGAGCAGCTATTTGAGGAAATAGAAATGAATCTGTCAACTGAACTGATGTTTGTTTGAGACACAAACGTCAATTTTAATGTCTTAGAATTGACGGAATAGATGCTATTCGAAACACGTGCCAACTGTTTACTTGTGATACTAATTCAGGAAGATTTTGGAGTGAAAGTTCACATTTTAAATAGAACTAAAATTGGTTTTAAGTTTACGCCTTTATACCTATTCAGTAGCACCATACTAACACAGAGAGTAGAGTCTGCGTAAAAATACGTTAAAATAAAATAAATCGTTGTTTTTTGCCAAATCTTGCATGGAAATTACCCTTGTCCCATTTTCATCTATTTACAGACTTAAACTGACAGTCAATAAACCTAAATAAGACATCATATAACCTTCAGATCGCCATAAGAATGACGCATGGATAAAAGCAGGCTTTCACGATAATGCCTTTAAACCTGAAGGTGGATTAAGACCTGGATTACTTTGAGTAGGTAAATATTTGTGACTGATTATAATGAAGAGTTTTCTTTCGAGTCTGACCTGAGTTTTATCAAGGGCATCGACTTTGGTAAGATGAGAAACTTCCTTGTTGGATTTAACACTAAAACCAGGCAGACTGTGGTTATAGTAAGTATATCATTCTAGATCATGAGGTATTCGATTCAATCAGTTAACTAAGCTGATATTGGTTGGACATAAGGCAATGGAATTCAAATCTTTTCCAAGATTAAATGGTTTTTGCTTTCGGCAGTCACTTTGACAATAAACAAAATGCAGTCAACAGGGCATCACCTTTCAAATCAACCTGACTAAACTGTTTTCATATGAAACTCTCTCTTCCGTGAAGACCCCTTTGGATATTTTTGACTGACGTCTATTGACGTCATTAACTTCGTCATTGGTAATGATTAATAACTTTATAATATTGGCTAGATCAGTAATTATAGGAAATATGGTAATAAACTTCCCAGTTGCGGAATCTTAAGAGCTACTGAATGATTGTAATCCATCACGATATATTTTTTCCTGATCACGTAAACTGTTCGATTTAAGCAAATTATCCATTGTACCTAATCGTTCAATTACTCTAGTCTTAGTTAAGTCTATGTTTAAATAATAAATATTTAAACATACCTTTATTTGAATCTATGACCTGCAAGAGTTTAAGAGAAACTTCTAAACATTCTATTTTTTTTAAACGACTCCCGCACTAAGGAATCATCGTATCGTGGGGGGTTTCACAGACATTCAATTCATATGCACAGAAACACCCAGACTCAGAACAGAAATTTGTGGAACGCACAAATTCTTTTGTCCTACACGGAGATCGAATTCTTACCGATGCCACTCCGCTATCCGTGCAGTCAAATATAGTATGTTATAATCAGTATATTATTATGATATAAACATTTCTCTATCGTTACTTCTTAAAGAGAGAGACGCTACTCTACACCGCGTTGTGCGTTGTCACGCTTCCATAACTGTAATTAAATTATTTTAAGTCGTGACGGTAGGCCACCTGGTATCCCCAGCCAGGGTCACGCACAGTACACGCGAGTGATCCCGTGACGCGGGCTTAGGTAGGAGAAAGGGCCCGGGGTGTTTTTAGTCGGCGGGAGTCCGACATATCCCCACGCCGTTCTCAGCGTGGGTTGAAGCCCTAATGGCTTCAACCCACGCTGAGAACGCTGAACGTTTCACCACCGAAAAACAAAAAAAATGGCCTACTGGTATCTTCTAGATTCTGACATCTTCCCTATTTGACATAATGTGATGAAAACATGATGCAAAAGTGTTATTGTATTATTACAAGATAATTCCTTTACGATCTGTCGTTAACTAATTTATGTTATCTATATAAATTAACTTAACAAAAATGTTATGTAGTGTGTCATTATAATATTTGTAATCTGTATTTGATCACGTATCCCGGTATCTGAGCAATGTTGGGTTTTTAATACTGTAAGATGGAAAATAAAAATGGCGGCAGGATAAATATAATAGATAAAATTAATGGGAAATCTTTGCGTCGATTTCATCAGGATCATAACGGGAGATAGAGAATGAATTACGACATAAAATGTAATATAGGTCTAACGAAATTACCTACAAATGTCTCAATGTGGAGAAATCAAGAGCTTCAGCCCTAATAGAAGCGACCAACTAGACAATGAAGATTAAGTTTTGACTGGCCTGTTGGTCTAGTGGTTAGTGGCTCTGACTGCTATATTAGAGGTCGTGGGTTCAATTCCCACCTAGGAAAAAATATGTTTGTGTGATGAGCACGATCATATTTTGTTCTACCTTTGTCTGGATACAATTCATCTATAATATGTATGTATTTAGATGTATACAAGCTCTGCTTAGTTTGAGACCAGATGAATTGATCTAGCAAATAAACCGGATAATGCCGGATATTTATCACACGCTTTCTGGACTTCCGTTACAACTAAACACTTTTAGTTTCTACATCGTTGTTAACTATAGCGGTACAAGAGCCTTCATGTAACCTTCCAAGTTTATTAAAACAGTGACAAAGATTAGACAAATTAAAATCTAGAAATAATCATATATTATCCATCAAAATTATGAATTCATTGAAATTCTACTCCGTGGACTAAAAAAACCTAGGGCCTAGGAGTCAGTATCTTACCTATTACATCATTAGTGGTTATATTTGGTAAGTAATAAAATTGGTAAGACTTAAATTCATGCTTATTTCATCATCATCATTTATCCTTATCATCATTTGCCCTTATCCCAATTATCATTATTTGGGGTCGGCGCAACACGTCTTCTAGACGTGATGCTTAAAGTTTTGGCTATGGTTTTATAGTCGGCCGCCTGCCTGACACTAACCCTCTTTGGGAATGCGATTGTTGGTGGTTTACCCGCCACCATTCGGGTGACCCAAGGTGCTTGGTACAGTGCACTGGGTCTTAAAGTCCATTAGTCGCCTTTTACGACACCCAGTGGAGGATATGGGGTGGTGCTATTCTTTATATCCGGACACCACACGGAATCATGCATTTCACACATGCTTATTTCTTCATGCTAAATAAATAGAAATATTGTATAAATAAAAATTTGTGACCAAAATACGTTTTTATAGACATTAGTCATTTGTTTTAGGGGAATTTTATGCAAGAAAAAAGAGTTCCTACATTTGTTAGAGTAGGCCTATAACTCGTGACGTCACATGACCATTCTATGGATAAAGTTTACGCGTAATGCAATTATGGGACCGAGGTTTGGCCAGATGGAAAAACCTAGGTGCAGCTTTTGCACTGCAGTAATTGACAGTAGGCCGAATGTCTAAAACCGGTTCAAATGCAGCGCAATTAATTATAGTCCGAAACCATAGAGAAACGTCTCAAGGAATCAGGAAAAAAATAATATCCTGTTTTCTTTCAATATAAAGGAAAAAATAACACAAAATGTACGTAAGAAAACCTCTAAACACACCTCTTACCTCCAGGTAAAAGTCCAATAGGATACCTACCTACTACGAAGTAGTGACGTCATCGTTCTAGAGAGGAAAGCCGAAGTACAATTGTATATGATGACGTTAGGGAAAGTAGAGGAGATAATCCTGTTAGTGTATTGAAAAAAAATACCGATATTCAGTAAAAATGTTACATACAGTGTTAAACAAAATCCTGCCGGTGCTGCGAGATGTTTGTGAGAGTTACCGCGACCCTGGCACTCAAAGGGCTCCAGGAGGAACATAGTGCGTTTTACTAAGTAAAAGTCAGACACTACCTCCCGCTGCTCCAAAACGGGAGGGAGGGAGTCGGGCTATCCCAATAAATACGCGTGAATAAACCGTTATCATACAATTACAAAACGATCTTGTCTTATTTTTCAAAACAAGAACTTAGGTGGTCTTGCTAAATATAAAAAAATAAATTAGATTTTTGAACTCGTGGGAAAAAAAAAACCCGCGAATCGTTATTGGCATTTTAAATCGAGCAACCGGTCTCATTTTCCTGCATCCGTTTTATTTTGAATCTGACACAACGTAAGTATTATGTATTCAATAAATTACTTTTGAGCTTATTATTTAATTTATTCATTTTTTCATGTAATTTTTAATGTTTAGGTTTCATCGAAACCGTATTATATTCGTTAATCTAAGCTGTAGAGTCTGCAAATACTAACCAACAATTTAAATTTTAATGAAAATATGAGTTGCTTATGTTCTCACGGGTAAATGTTTAACCAGTTTTAAATGAAATGGTTTGAGAATAGCTTGAGCAACCAACAATGACATGAACTACTTTAAATAGGGATAACCGTATAAAACCTAATAAAACATAACTGTCATTTAAAAGAGGTAGAAAATAAAACATTTCTGAGGTTTCTCTCTGCGTAATTAACATTCGACAATGCAAGGAAATATAATTCGTGAATGTTTGTCATCATTGATAGTGCAGTAAATTCCACGGACTAGTCTCTACGTAGGACAGGACGGACAAACATTCGTGACGTCATCAAATATTAGGCAACAAACGAATACACGTTATACAATGACTCACCCAACCCTAACTCATTACATATGTGGAACTCTCATCGGTTCTAACAGTTTAAAATTACAGGATTGTTGGTGCCTAAAGGTTCTGACGCTACCCAACACCAGAGGTCGTGGGTTCGATCCCTACGCAGGACAATTCTTTGTGTGATGAACACAATCATTTGTTTTGTGCCTGGGTGTAATTGATCTATAATGATTATGTAAGTAAGTCTCTATTCTATTTAAAAATACTGACACTTAGTAAATCATGTTAACATTTCTGTTGCTGACTGTACATCGGTGTATTTTCAGTTTTATACTGATTTTAAAACAAAAGAGGTTCTCAATTAGATTGTTTGGGATGAAGAATTGTGTGCTACACGATATCTTTACTAATGCAAACTCAATTCTATGATTAAGTGCTTTTTATTTGCACTGGCTGTTTAGACAAAATGTAGAGCAAACTCGGAATATACATTTTAAACTAGGTATGTTTTGATAGAGTAAATTTAAATACCTATCCAACGACCAGTAATTAGAAATGGCATTCATTAGGCAGTAATGATTAGTACACCTGTTCATCAATGACTAATGCGCGTTATAATGTAATAATTATTTACTCATAAACTTATCATTGTGTATTTACAGTTTTCAAATTATCGCAGTCTTTTCGTCTATCGTAAACACCGGCAAGCCTAATTAAACGTCCCTAGTGTACGTCAAAGACGAGTCCTCGCTATCAGCCATGATGTAATGCGTAATGCTCTCACATTATCAAACGCAGAATCCACTTTAATCCCAGGTTATAAACGAAATCTTCATGCAAAAGTAAGCGTTATCACTACGTCAGTATATAACATGTCGGCAATAACCTTAGTTATTATCCTTTACGACGAGTTAATTCGAGTCGTTGTCACACAAATATTTAGAGCTTGCCTGCTTGCTTGTATAAAAAAAGGACGTGACAGTAAACGGCGCACGATTCGCTCGCGCGCGCGCCGGGAAAATCATTCTGACAAAACGAGCGCTCGCGCCGAACGTCGCCGGCGCCCAAACGGGAAGTGCCGTCTCAAGCTAACAACTAAACACCACGAATCCCCGATCACTAAAATGAAGTGCCAGTGTAATCATCAATGAAGACGTTATTAACATGTGCTACAAAAAGAAGAGTGTGTGCCCACAAAACTTTAGTTCAACCCAAAACTGCAGTAACGCAACAGATAGTTCAAGACTTTTGAAACTACATTTCATTTTCCCGCTCCAAGGAACAATATGGATTATGAGTTTGTGATTGTATGTGACATTTATTTTTTTAATTAAGACTGTGAATAGAGGTGTTTTTAGTGATAAAAAGTTGGAATAGAAGAAACTAGTCAAGATGATGTCCAAAAAGCAGTTGACTTGCATGCTTGCATTACATTTGATGTATTTGTTGGTTGGTGCAAGTATATTCTACCACATAGAAAGTCCACTGGAAGTTCAGCAAAGGGCTGAAGAGAAACTAGAAAGGCTTGAGATACAAAGTAAGTTTTAATCACACTTTTATTTGCGAATTTTTATCTTTTCCGCGTTAGATTCCGTATAAGTGAAACAAACTGAATGTGTAGATTTAGAAATTGCACTATTTCTTTTTATTCTGCAATAAACAATTAGATTAATACTTGACACCTTGAAATAACGACTGGCTACCGATAATATAATCAGATAAATGAATAAAATCTCCTTTCAGTATACTTACAGCACTTCACAATGTTTACAGTGAAGAAAAGCACTTGTAAACTGTGCTATCTCGATGGTGCATTAAAAATAATAAATCTGCAGTAGCAATAGCGCAACGTAATCAACTAATTCTCTTAATATTTCTATTAATATATCTACTTATAATGTAATACAGATTTTATTTACTAACGAAATTAAAAACGCTATCTTATATCATACAATTTTGAATCAAGAGCGTCGGCACTGTTTTGTTTTTATGAAAATGACAATAGAAATATAAAAAAAAATACGCGTATACGTACTGGCTGAATATAAACAATAGAAATTTAAAGATTTAGTGAAGTGACTGTTTTTTTTTTGTACCAAAGGCATTGTGTTTAACGAAACGTTGTTTCAATTAGAAAATTGTACCATTCGTTATCTCGTATTATCGAGAAAACCTCAGTAAAACACGATGAAAATTAATTTGTTTGTATCTATGCGGGCTAAATACATCAATAACTAGATAATGTAACTCTCCTACATTTTAAAATCGCTTTGAAATCAGTTATTGTTTTCTAATGTACGACGTTAAGGATGTAAGTTGTTTTTCCTGTAAACAGATTGATTAATATTTATAGATAGAGCCTGTAAGAGTAATAAAGTAAAACAATGCTATGATTGTGATTCGAACGATTATTTGTCAAACATAGCTTTGATTTAAAATAAAAATAATGTACCTATTCTACTGTAAAACAGATAATTATAAGATATAAACCGACTAAGGAAGGAAAACATAATAAAGAATCAATTTATTGCAGATTTTCAATGAAATATACACAAGTATATTGATAATACATGCACTGCAAACTTACCTTTAAAACTTTCTCAAATTAAATAAGTTAATACTAAACACAACACACTATGATGTTCAACTCTTACACGCCATCTTTCATCATCATCACGTAAGATTTCAAACAACAATAAAACAATAATTATCAGTCCCTTCTTCTAGGACGTTAGATGTCACACACACACACATACAAATCCAACTTGACAGCCGTCAATATCAAATAAAATAAATATAAATAATTACTACTAAACTCACGTCGCACCTGTATTGTACTACGAATATTACTGGCTGGTATCAATCAAATGATTTATCAGAATTTAAATGTCAAAAAGGAAAAAAAACGATACCCTTTCGTTTTAATTAAATGTTTAACGTTGTCCTTTCCTACTTTATTCGATCGTAGGTGTAATTACATACTCGTATGTAGATATGAGTATCACCTAGTAAATACACGAAATTGGATTCTTTGGAAAGCTCTATGACGTATGCAATTTGTTTTTAGGAATTAAAAGTGTTTCTGTCACAGTACAGTAAAGGATGGATTTATTTTATACCTTAAGTATAGTAATATTGTAAAAAAGTGTCATGTAGAATTAATATAACATTTCTTCGAGCGGTAACGCTGATCAAATCAAATGTATGACGTTGACAAGTCAAAGTCACGTCACTCGTCGAAGTAGAATATCGTTCCCATACATTTGAAGTTTTCAATTCATTTTCTAGTCTAATACGTTGTAACTTTGTTTAGGGCATTCATTCATACTAGTACTAGTAGTTCTACACATATTGTAACTAATCCGTAACAATTGTATATTTTGTTTTTAAGTGATCATTAAACAAATACGTAGTTGGATATAAACAATAGTTAAACATAGTTTAACTCTGTTGTCACAATTTTAAAGTAGCAACATCTTTGCTACTGCCTATAATATATTCCTTAACATTTCCACAACGCCATCATTCTAGTCTCAAATTAAGTATGCGACATAATTATAACCGATCACCTACTAATTTAATGTTTACAACATGAACTATGATAATGTAATGAAACTGTGCGAGTTTAAAAATATTGATTAAAAATATTCCTTAAAATTCCTCAAATATTATTTTCGTATACGAGAGTAACTGCTGTAATGAGTACTAGACGACTGATAAACATACTTATACATTCCTAAATACATACATATTATAGAAAAAATACACCAGCTTTATTAAATCAAGACATCTTTTCCTCTTAACAGACCTATCTCCCTTCTACTAGCATCTCTGCATAATAGTTTACGTGTTCCATTGTTTACAACGCGAATCGATAAAAAAAACTCGAGACAATTGCCTGATGTGAATCTATTGAATTGCAACGTGCACTTCACTTGGTAATCGATATAGAAATGGGTATAAGATCTTCATGGTTATCTTTCCTTGTGAGATTATTTAATTTATTCTCCAGTTATTCGTTATGAGGTATTAACTGGCTGGTACATTTCTAATATATTTCAAAATTAAAAAAAATATCACATAAAAAATATTCGTACATGTTTTGTTTTGAAATTACGTAGCGAAAACATTGTTTTTTACATCAGGTACCTAGTATAGAGCTACAAGGATATTAAATTGTAGCTAAAATTAGAAGGAATACCTTTATATACGAAAAACCGTCACTACAGATAGTTGATTCTTGTTAAGAATATGCACACCAAACCCCTTATGTTAATATCATTCACGTGCAAAAATCCTTATTGCTCTATCTATAATCTGTTAAGACATGTAAAATCCTTTTAAAAGAAGTTTAAACTTTATCTCTTAGTCGTCAAATTCTTGAAAAATACTCAATGAGAGGAGTCATTGATTTATAATCTCCTGGAACTGTTTGAAAACATCAGATAGTTCTTTCGATTGATTACTAGATTTAGTACTTCAATAAAAGATTTACGCGAAAGAGGAATTAAATAACAATTAACACAAGCTTTGTAATGTAACACACGTGGGTTTACTGTTTAGCTTTTATGGCTATTAAAATACGCCTCTACGAATTGTATTTTTGTGGAAAACAGTACGTGAATAAGTTTTACTTTTTATCGTAAACTCTATATTATTAACTTAAAACAATCTATTAAGTAGGTACATGTATTGCGGTAATGTACCTAACAAATAACAGTATATTTTATACAATACAGGTTTTTTGTTATAGCTTTAAGAAAATGTTTCAAAACCAAATATATTTTTTTATAAACAATAGGCCAGTTGATTTCATATTTTTACGAATTATTTGATTTTGTGTTTTTCGTCCTTGTGATTTAAACGTTTGTCAAGACCCGCGACAAAGGGATTGAATTATTTAGTGCTGTGCAATTTTTCTTTAAAAAAGTACCTAAGTTTAAAAAAAAAACTTCGCTGCTAACCCATGGCATGTTTTTTTAAAGAGATTACGCATGTCAAAACTTTATCTCACGTAGTCAAAACCATAGGATATTGAAAACGGCAATTACTTGTTTTAAGTGTCTCTTCTGTAGCCGAGTTACTATTGAAAAACACATAATAAGGTAAAGTTTTCATTTACCAGTAAACAGGCATAAAACCTGTTTAATCATAGTAATAAAATGTTATTAAATAAATACAAATGCAGATTAAACAGATAATAAAATAATTTACGTATAATCTTTAAACGTCATACAATTTGTATAATTATATTATATTAATTCATACGCAACGTACTTAGTAATGTACATGATAATATTTGTAATAAATCCTTGTTTACAAGATCATTTATAATATCATCTTTAAATCAATAATCATAAATATAATAATTATGAATTGATGATTTTCACATAACATTGATATAATTTGTGAGAGTTAAGTATGTAGCAATAATTTTGCACTCAGTTACATTTGCAAAAGGGCATTTTGGTAGTAATATCGCAAAATTTTTGCTATTGTATTTCTCTGACAAGCTGGTTAGATTAATCTCACTGCAGGATTTATGTACAAGTATCTTTTCATCCATACCATTCTGAACATTATTTTGATTATGAGTTGGATTCATGATTATATGATAACAACACTTACGCGTATTTATCGCGACCAAGCGCTTCTGCTCATGATTAAGGACTCTAGCTGGGTCTGAAACTAGTCGGGCTATCCCGATAAATACGCGAGAGTAAACTATTACAATATGTTTTCATTTCTTTTGTTTTATTATTTCCTTTGGAAGTAAAGAAAGTAAGCGAATCCAATATCATGTTTATAATTAGTTTACTCACATCACACATATGTTAAACTGTGTGAGTAAACAAAAATATTGTTATAATGACTTTTATGCAGCTGCTGCGCATATTTTGGGCAAATATTTGAGAGTTTTAAAGCGCTTTTAAGGAGAAATTATTATGTTTACTATCTATAAAGATATGATCTCGTAATTATTATATCTTTAAAAAATGGAATCTGAATGTTTCACCAATATCATTTGACAATATTTTTTACACTAATTTTAGAGATTATGTATTACTAACCTGTTACATTAATCCTCTGACACAGTCAGTTACAAAATATCATGTTTTAATCCACCAAATTTCATCAAAATTGATCCAACTGTTTAAGCGTGAAAGAGTAACAAACATCCATTTTCACAAACTTTCGCGTTCATAATATTAGTAGAAAGCTTAACCAAACCCACTTAATTAAATAAAACTAGTTGCTAAATCACAAACAAACTGTATTTGCAAATTATCAATCGATTTATAAATAACTGTTACGTTTTATATAAATCATTGACAGAAATGAACCAGTACTCCATTACCCTAGATTATTGAACTCTTAATAATAAGGAGATAACCGTCACTTATTCGTTTCTGTTTTCTAATTGCTACGGTGTGCCGAATTAATAACATAAATGACTGGCCTGTTGGTCTAGTGGTTAGTGGCCCTGACTGCTATGCCAGTGGTTGTAAGTTCGATTCCCACCCAGGATAAATGTTTACGTGATGAGCACGATCATTTGGTAATCAATCTATAGATAATATATATGTATAAGTATATTTATCGGTTGTCAATTACTCATAATAAAAGCTCTGCTTGACTTGAGACTAGATGACGTTGTGTGAATTTCGTCGAATATACCTTTATTATTATAAAGAAATATAATTATGTCTTAATGTATAATAGTATCTTGAACTTGGAAGCCTACCATGATCTCTTAAAGGAGGACTGTTGCTAATGAAAAAGCGAGACGCAGCTCTTGGTCGTGTAGCGCACCGACTCGCTTCCACAACTGCGATTCAGTCTTGTTAAGAAATCGTAATAAAGCTCCAAAACTTCATTTCACGAAATAAATGTATGTTTACTATTTAATTTTCTTTCAAGGTCTTTAACGGCCGTCTTGACAGACATTCTGTCTCCTTTTCTAATGTATATTTGACTCTACATTCTACATGAAAATGACAGAGTTAGACTGAAAGACATGAGAATGACTCTTAAATCCAATTTCAACTTACAATTTTTCGTGAATACGGTTAGTTTGTTAATTATGGCGTTGCTATGGCAACCAATTCAAGAATCTATCTGTGTACTAACATTTTGGTTGTTATTATAACAGAGAGATTAATTGGTTTCGTACATCGACTATACAAATAGAAAACTAAAACAACAAAGTAGTCTTATCATGATGATTTTATATCGAACGAAAATAATCTTGATTAATTTTGTAATAAATATACAAATATGTAATTTGGAACTAATCATTCAGAATTAAATTAACTGTTTTTCAATTTATTGAATGTTTTTCGACTGCAAAAAGTACTAATCATAATAGATCTAAACTACCTACGGTTCATTCACGTTCAAGGAATATGTAACAAAAAAACAGAGTAAAGAATAAAGTAAACAGTAGACGCGGCACCGTGGGAATAAACTAGTTTATCAACTAATAAAACGATCACGTGAGTGTTATTATAAACTTGCGCCGCTTTTTATACATCTGCGGAAATGCTTTAGTTAGAAATTACTTTGACCTAATGTTTCGCGAGATTAAACGTATTTAGTTAATTACTTTCTAAGAAACTTTTTCCGTGTTTTTAGGATGTGAGTAGTTTAATTAATTTCGTAATAAACGTGTTTAAAGGAATACAATAAAACGCCATTAAGGTGACTGTAAATGTAGGTAGACATTTTTAAGTATGGTGCAGTGAAGTAGTCTTCACTATTAAAAAATAACACCAAGCTTTAGTAAGCTTGGTGTTATTTTTTAATCCATGTAATAGTTAGTTATAAAAAACATTTTCCTTCTTTTATGCAGTCAGTTATAAAGTGTGTGTTATTCTAGGGTGTCAGAAAACTGCATGTCTGCATACCAAATTTACTCTACCTATATCGATTCAGATCAGATCCAGACAAACACACATTTACGTCCGTCTTTAGAATTACTAGATTTTTCAAAACATCTAAATTACAAGTTTCCATGCAGTTTTGACAATATTAATAAGTTCGACTGCAACCAAAATCACACAGAAATTATTACAAACAGCCAGCTATATCCTTACACGACATTATAGTATTAATACAACTAATTAAGAATTTATCTCAATGACTAAGAAATAATAGTTTCAAACGATTACCTGTATAATATGGAAATGACGTAACCAATTACCGTTTGGAGTAAACACTTGTATTTATTACCTACATGTTATTGTGTTAAGTATTATATAAATCATGTCATGTGTCAGGTTTAGGAGTTTTGAAATTGCAAAAGTCCTGTGGTTCGATTTCATGAAATATACTATTAATTCAGATACTTATAAACGTTTTGCAATCAAAGATTCGATTTTTTTTATGTTATATTTAAAGCTTCTTTTTTGATACATGCTTAGATTTTTTATAACCAATACTAAACAAATCATATTAATAATGCCAAATGTTTTTAATGGTAAATCTTAAAAAAAAAACCTGTAAAATTTAAACAAAAAGGACATTTAAACTAAAAAAACAGTCGTAGGTAATTCACAGGTTTTGTAAGGACACCTGTTATAAGTTATAAAAAAAAAATAGAAAATCTAGACACAACAAATTTTTCTTTACGATAAGAATAATATAATTTTACCTCGTCATACCTACAGGGAAACCCCAAAGATTACCTTCTACCTAGTATTTCTATTCTGTAGTCGCGTAGTACCATAATAAGCAGTATTTATTAATATTCTACTGCGACAATGCCCCTATACCTATGACGAAAACTAATTATCATTCAATATCCTAGAAATATGGTAGTTATCGGACAAAGAGGTTTTCCTTTATTAAAAAGACTGCATCAGTTATTTATAAACATTTTTTTCTTATAGGCACGCACTGTTACAGAACGAGAGATCGGTGGGTATTATCAAAAATATCAATAGTTTACGTAAAATATAGGTATTATTTATGAAACTTTATAACTACAATAACTACTTTGAGATGTTTCGTTGAGAAGACGTTTTCAAATGTCAAAAACAATACAATTACATAATTATTTCCGCACGCATCCTTCAGTTACTTATTTTATTTACAAAATTTAAATATTAGGGCAACATGCTTTTCATTCTTTATTATTAAAAAGAAAGCAATACAATAAGACAACAATAAAAGAAAACAACCCGGAACTTTCGCTGGGTTTTGATAAAAGCGCTCTCATTCATAGTTCTAGTTCGAGTAAAATACTAGTCTTTAAAAAACTCTACAAAATTAAAAATCAATACAAAACAAAGAATTCCATCTCAAGACCTCAATAATATTTGACATACGATACATCTAGACCCATTACACAGAAATAACCTATCTATGTGTGCGTGTGTCTATCAATTTATAATTAACGGTGTTCCATTGTCATTTACCTCATTGTTCTTATTATATTTTCATAGCGTTTGACTTATATTGACTAATAGTCTTATTTTCCTTGTAGCTAGTAACTTTGTCAATAACCAGAAGGATGCTGTATATATTACAAAGCGTTTAAATAGATTCCTGGAATAATAAGTGGCGCCTCTTTGCATAATTGTGTGCAACTAGGAAAATTAAAACATGATTGTGTATAAACTAATGAATGAAAACAGTTTAATTAGGGTTTAGTTGTATAAGTAATGCACGTTACATTATTTTAGCAGGTACATGAGAGCGAGAGTAGAAAAACAAAGTCATAGCCAACCACACAAAAAAAAAGTTATCATTACCAACAAAAGAATAATAATTATTTCTGCTGCCATATTAATTTAACAGATTACTTTTTCATCTCCTATTAAATATAGAGCTACAAGGATCTTTTGGCACGTGGATGACATTAACATCAGGGCATTAGTGTGCATATTCGCAATGTGAATTCTCAACTGTCTGTCAAAAGTAGTAGCTTTTCATATATGATGGCATTAGTTCCGATTTCAGCCACGTGTCAAAAGATTCTTATAGCTCTGAACTTGATGTCCGAGTTTAAACTACTCGTAGGCCTCCGACTTGGCTTAAAACATACTTGAAACGTTCGTCAGCTGATCAACATTTTTTCTACTTTATTTTGAAAAACAAAAAAAATCATCTATGCACAAAAGTGATATTAAAAAGAACATTTGTTACACGTACAGCAACAGTATTACAAATTTTCAACGGGCTCTGTTTAACGTTAAAAACTGCTCTAGTTTATCCTGATTGGTTTTCTTTCTTGTCCTACTTTAATTATAAATTCAATGTAAGTGCACATCAAAGACTATTACTCACCTAATTTTCGTAATAGATAGGAAGGTGATCCCATTACATATCTCTCAATTTAATGGGTTTTGCAGTAACAAGTTGTAAAATAATGTTCGGAATTTCTGACTTAACGTAGAACATCTTAGAAGCCGACTAATTAATAAAATCATTTTAATAATGCAATTTTAATGACTAGGGACGCGTGCAGTTTAATATCCATCAAAATAAACATTAGTGGTTTCACCACAAAATACTATTTAGGTACTACTGCGAATAATTTAGTCAAAAATATGTGGAAAAATATATTTACCATGTTTCTGATGTCAATACTTAACAATAACATGTTATTTTTAGTGGTTTGTGTTTATTGGCTTCCTGTATCCTCCAAGTCAAGTGACATTTCGACAATAAATTGTTGGCTCTAATCAAAATCAAAAGTTTTTATTTCAAGTTGGCACTTTTAAAACGTAACTGACTCTAGTTGCGCGGTTCCAAAATGTCATTCTTATGGAGAAAAACCGACAAGAAACTTCATAAGATACTCTTTTACATATACAATTTATAATTTACAATAAGTATGCAACAGCCAATCAAGCGTTACCAAACAGCTGAGATGTATGATGATGACAGATTAAGTCACTTGTCGTATTAAAGATTAATGTCAATTCCATACATTCACGCTCATTGATATGACATTAATTTGGTTTAGGTAGACCAAAAGACTAAAAGATTACTTATCTTTTATCCCGGTATAGAGTCATTATCACATTTTTATAAATGTGAACAGTGAACTGTAAATGTAACATACATATATGTATATACACAATATGATACACCTATAGATAAATATTCCTGTCTCCTATTGTATTGTATTTACATCCGTCCTCTTTTATCCCGATCCGAATCAAATAGCTCCATGCTATCTATTAAGTTCATAATTGTCTATGATTGGTAATTGCTATTGATTGAATGTTCTATTAATAAACTGTAGGTAGAATAGAAATCATATACGAAATAATAAATAAGCCAGCTTATATACGTCCCACTGCTGTGCCCAGGCCTCTTCCTGTATACCTAGGGAAGGTATGAGCCATATAACTGATTTCCATATAACTCTTCTAATTTTTAAACTATAAATGATCCACATTGGTACTTGTCTGTGCTGTAGACCGAACTTGCAACTCGTGCATACAAATCCACACATAGAACCACAAGACCAACACGACATCATTAACTAAAATCGCAAAAGTTTGTAAGAATCTGTAGATGTTTGCTACTTACTCTTTTACTCTCAAACGGCTTAATACATTTTAATGAAATTTGGTATGAAGTTAACTTACACCCTGTATTAACTCAAGCTCTTTTAATATTTTTTAACGCGTACGACTGCGACGACATTAGCACGAACGAAGTACCTAGTAACAGCTAGTATTATTATAATATGATGTTACCTACATACATTTAAACTATACTATATATTGTTCCTAATGATTTATGACATGTATTAGTTAAAGAGACTATCAAAATATAATAAAATAATAATAGGATAATTTACATAATATTTATAGCTATCAGTTTCGTTTGTTCGGAGGCACACGTACATTATTGTGTGCTAAAATAATTGCGATTTAATGATCATTTTTTATGTTAGTAACATAATAACGTATATTATTATGATTTTAGGTTTCGCTAGTATGTGCCTAGCAATAGAGGGTATCTTAATAATATAAACTGAATACTAGCATCTGGAATTATGATAATAATTTCATGTCATGCCCGATTTCAGCCACTGCGGCTAGTGTTATTAGATGTCAGTCAGCTACGCGGGACATACTCGTATTAAATCGCACGCTATCGTGTGCGCACTGCAGACGTAGATGCACTCACTATTCCCTTACTTCCATAGCCCGATGAGATGGCAATCTGACATGACCGGAAAACTGCAGATATTTCATAACAGCCCCTCCCTATGGATGGATGGATACCCATTCATCCATCCATGCTTACAAACTTTCGCAGATGGATTTTTTTCTTTCTTTCAACGCTCAAACGACTAATTCAGTTTTTAATGATATTTGGAATGGAGTTGGCTGACACCCTGGACTAACACAGCCTAATGTTTAACCGACAGCATCACTGGAGGTTATGTTTTTGCAGCAATAGCCGACATTCGCGCTGGTAAAATTCAGGTAACAGCTCGTTTGTCATGTATTTCTTGTCACAACCTACGTTTGTCCTACCTCAGTGCCGCAAAGTTTAGCAATATTTTAAAACCAAACATTGATTTTCATAATTTAAAACAAAGTCACGTGTGTGTAACTGGACGAGACTTAATGAACGTGTAATCACCATAATTATTATCATCGTTTAATAAATCGAAAATAATTAGTTTTGTCACAAAACGGTGACGTGTAAACATTCTTTGAGAAAATCGATCGTTTAAAATGAAGATTGTGCAAGCAAATTTAACTTATAATTTAAAAGGTGTAAGGACGGGTTTTCCTTGGACTATGTCTAATTGTCTGTTTGTTTGTTTAATTCTGTCGTAATACTTAGTGACTTCTTTGATTCGTATAATTTTGTGCAAAACTGAAGTATAATTCAGTACTAGAATACGAGAAACGGCTACAAAGTGATGAAAAATTTTCCTCTGCAGAATTGCATTTTGACGTAAAACCACCTTTTTGTGATATCATAAACCTTTCTTGTTCAATTAGAGTCAAATTCTACCATGATGTATGATATATTTGAGAATAAATTTGGTTATTTTCTCCGGGTCGTATTTGGCCACGGAGACTTGGCATTCTATTACGAAGAGCTTTGGATATGTGTTCTCAGTTGACTAACATACCTTCTTTTTTGCCGGGGGAAAACCTACAAAATGCACCCGGCCTTTAATAAGACCGGGGAGTGTAGGATTTTAACCTCACTAAAACCACCCCGTGGGTCCTCATACGCACAAAGTGATTTTTGTTACCTCTTAGAAAGAACCCAGAAACCCTCTGTGCAACGCTTAAGAATAGTCTTTCTCTTAGAACACTTTAATCTTTTCTGAGCATCGCTACATACGACAGCAAGTGACTATTGCTGCCGCCTAACTTTACTGACATGCCCAGCTGTTCTTCTATTCAACTTACAAGAAAGAGGAGCAAAGTGGCCAGTGAAAAAAGGATTATATCGTGTGCTATTTAATGTAGTTCTTTACCAGATCTAGCGTAATGGTGTTATTTATTTTGCTTGTTACAAAAATATTGATCAGCATAGTATTACGCCTCAATATGACAATGCATCTAACAGTAAATTATTAAAACATACGTGCTATTGTTTTGTAGCATATTACGTCTAAGTTACTCAACAATTAGAAATATTCCATAATATTGGTAACGAATAATAAATCAGACTTTTTTTAGGTAGAGCTAAAAACAGGTGAGTATCGTTTATTTTGGGAATTTATTTTTAGATTGGACATTTAAGGTTTTGCGTTTTACCCAGGTCTTATTTATTGTGAAACTTAAAAGGCTTTGACTGTTGGTTTTCCAGAACGTTCGACTAGTGTTTTGTTTGGGTATTCCACATTACAATTGGGTGTGATTGTACACACACATATTGGCATTCGATTGCAGTATTCACTGTATTTAAATAAATGTAATAAACATGTTTATACTTTGTGTAAGTACGAACAAACTAGGACCCACCATCAAGTAGTACTATTACACTTGTTGAAGAGAGACATCATGCTACACGGCGTAGAGCGTCGTCTCTTTTCCACAACTGCAACAGTCTTACTTTAGAAGCTATTGGTAGGATTTTAACATTATTCTACGTCCCTACAAACTAGCAATAGACTTACTCAGGAAAACGTTCAATCAATCAGTTTTATATTCAAATAAACACATGTATTAAAACCTGTTTGAATTGAACCGACTCCAGTAATTGTTCTTATAATTGCACAGGTAATAGGCGCGTGACGGGAAAACGGTCGATAATTAGAACATTTGTATTACCGAAGTGTGACAGTGATTCATTCCTGTCTTCGTTAGATTGGTATGAATGATTTTGTTACGACTCATGACTAAATGTGATGATGAGATAATGCAGTCTGTTACAAAGTTGATGGACAAAATGTAGTTAAAGTACCTACTATCTATGCAGTAGAAACAAAAGTTACTTTGAAGGCGCTTTGCGATGGTAGGAAAAGCATATTCCCATGAAACCTCCATGGAGTGGATGAAGAAAACAAAAATTAAATGTCACCAGTGGATCAGTCATTTTAGATTATCAAGTTGTATAACAAACCTTTTTTCTATTTCTTTTCCTTTGCATAGGGAAATTCATTTTGGGCTATACATAACGGATTTCCCTACGCCGCCGGCACGTAAAAATCTCTTTTCAGTCGGGTCGGATTGCCATCAGATCGGGCTATGAGAGTAAAGAAACAGAGTGTGCACCTGTGTTTGCGCACAAACTTTTGCACTATAACATGTCCTGCGTAGCTGGCTGGTGTATAGTATAGCAGTAGCATAGTAACACTAGCAGCCGTGGCCGAAATCGGTCGGGACATTTATTATATGACGAGGTCACGAGAACACAGACCCCTAAAAGAGTTATATTGTTACAAGACTTATGGAAATGGCCTGTAATTTATTCTTAGAAAAAGAAATAAAAAAAAAAAAAAAGAGACTCAAATGATTCGATATCCGCTAAAAATATAGGTACTAAAAGATATAAATGTAACTTTTATGGGTACAAGTTTTCCAAGTAACGTTTTCCTTTATAGCAAGTACCTATCGATAACTATAATCATCAGTCAATGAGCCCGTGCTTGTTAACTTAGGGAAAACAGACATATCAGTTTCAAAATCTCCATTTATTAACGTTTATGTGAAACGGCCTGATTACCTTTATAACAACTCGATCCAGCTGAAAAGACCTAAACAGTTACATAAACAGGTCTTAGAATACAGTTATACTGGATGTGTCATGGGGATTTCTCTTAAATTGATTTCACTGGTCCTTGGATTCCAAGTAGAAATAGATTAGTAATGCTTTGGGGATCCGATCTTGTACAGAAAGTGAATGAAAGGTGTGCGATAGGAGCCTTGGAGGTGGAGGTGTTATCTTAGTTTTTTTTGTGACTATTAATAGAGCTACATCATAGCCTGCCTATCTTAAATGAATTTTGATTTTTTAATTTTTGAATGTTGTTTAAAGACAGATTTTATTTTATGTCACAGCCAGCAGTGGTGCATTTTCTAACTTACCATGTGTAAGTTATACTAAAAATATATTAAGAATATAAGCACGTTTAAGCCAATTCATTTAAGTCTTTCAACTAAGACACGATGCATTTTGTATGTTCTCGTTTTTTTACTTGCTCTACCATATTCAGTATATTGCAAACGGCATTGTACATCAAACTATTTATAACTCTATTTTCAAGAGGTTAAAGTTGAAATTTCTTGAAATCAACGGTTGTAAAAAAATGTAGGGTAAAGTTTTTCTTTACCTATAACCTAGCTTCAAAGCTACCATATTTGGTCGTGTCCACATTTTATTTGTGTCTGAATGCTGATTTATTCTATCAAGTTTTTTAATATATGCCAATGTGTTAAAAAATAGTAATATAATTATGTTATTGCCCTATATTATGTAACTGATTTTCGTTTTCGATATTTATCAAATAAAATAAATCAGCTACCTTTGAAACTGGTAACCACTACAAAAGTAGTCACTACAAAACAGAGTCCAAACTTAGGTATTCTCCATTTTTGAAGCTTGAAACAGGATTATTATTTAATAAATTAATAACGGCTAACCAAAATCAGTTATAATAAAACTCTTTAATTTCTAACATTCAAATCCAAGGATGCGATCTTTTTGACCTGCGGCAAAAATTCCTCCACCGGAATTTAGCCAGACGTTAGCGGGCATCAACCTTTTAAAACCTGAATTTTATTTATAGTTTAGAATTCAAAATTATAACGATTTAAGCAATACAATCGATTGACATGATAACATCACACGTATCGGGTATATGAGGACCTTTAAGTAGCCAATCAATCCCATTAACCAGTTTTTTTTTTCAAGTGATTATTAGCGTTGCACCACGAACAGAAAATCAAAATCAAAAGTAATTTATTCAAATTAAACTAAAATGTAGCACTTTTTGATCGTCAAAATTAAAATAGACAGCACCAAATCGCCCACTCTTTACCAAAAACATAATAATTTAATCAATGGAATATGAAGATATTTTATGTCTTGAAATGAACAGCGATGTAAAGCTGCTGCCGTTCCAACATATTATAGCCATTAAAATCGACAAAAGAACAACCTTGGATAATGGCAAATACAACCTTAAAGAAGTTCCTTATAAATTCCTAATTCCAAAATCACAAATACAATATACAGTAGCGTTTCCATTCACATTAGAATTCTTTCGCCGTCTCCGGAATGAGGATAACAGAGGCCGGTCAGCCATGTCCTATGTCCTTATAGCGACGGCTTCAGAATCTTTGATGATGTATGGTAATGTTCTTCATATCTTTCCTTAAGTTCAAGATGATGTACTTCAAAAAATAAGGGTAATGTTCTGGAAAGCCAAAGTTCAAGTTGTAAGTTGTCAGCTTGTTAGTGTTGGGTAAGGAAAAATGCTTGACTGACCAGATTTTTTAAGTTGATCTTATTGAGAAAATGGATCTTGAAATGGATGTCATACTACATAATGATGTAGGACACACTGAATCGTATGAATGACACTGAATGTATAAAGTCACTTTTGAGAAAATAGCAGCAGTGAAGAAGCTGTTATGGAGGTTGATATTTCAAAATTATATAATTCCATTACCTTTTTTGCATATTAATCACCTAGGCGCCTTACTTTTATGCTCAGCTGAGGCACAGAAATGTAGTGTACAGTAAATTGTTGTGTAATTCAACCAGGTAGTCCCCTATTCGTTTCGGGTCTAAAAGTCCCGAAGATGTTAAGGAAAGTAACGACCAAAAAGTGAATCATATATTTATTATTCCGGTCGTGTAGCTTGAGATGGTGGAACAGATAAACATGATGACCAATATAGATGAAAAAACGTAAAGACAAAGATACAAGTGAACCATTTTCATGATGTTGCTACGGTAATGGATAGAATACTAAGTATGAATTAAGAATTTTTTGTTTTCGTCGGGCCCTTTAATTCACTTAGTAACTTTAACATTCTAAGAGAAAATTGAAATGCATTTATAGACATATTCATTCTAGTTACCATATTCAAATCTTTTGTAGCTTTCAACAAGACCTAACTCTTCTATGTTTTTTTATCAGTCACATTCAGATTCAATTCGCTGACAAAGTGTGTTCGAAAGGAAAATTTTGCAGAATTCGTGCTAACAGTCATGCTATGCTAAATTTTATTAACTGAATTCTTCCGTTCTTCTTATCACAGCTAGTTTTAATTTAACAGCCATACTCAACTTTAGTGTTTTGTCCAAAAACTGTTCATCTTTGTTCCATTTTTCAATTTCGCTCTTGACGACACTGCATTTCCCAACAAATCTACTTTTGCGTCCATAATGCCTCTAATACCTTTAATATGTTCATGTGACATCGTGTATGTAAACATTCGAAGGCCAGTTGTCAGTGTCGTGATCTGAAAATTAGCCTTTAATTAGGCTTGTGGACCGTCATCTTTACTTAATAATACTTTGGCGTCATTCGAGGAAAGCAAATAAATTCGCGGTTGATTTTGTGAAGCTTTTTTATTTGCATATTTTGAACCTTCGTGTGGTATTTTAGCTTCAGTTTTGGTGGATCTATTTCGAGGATTTAATAATTTCTGGAAATTTTCCTAAAATTATTGTATAAGTATTTAGTTATCTGCTTAACTAAAGCTAGTTACGAAATGGATTTTTCGTCAATCAAGTCATTGACTATAATAATATCGCCCGTTGTCATTTTTCGGAAAATTAACAAAATACCTATAGTATTTTCTTTAATTAAAGGAGGTAATTTTTATTAAAGTAAAAGTGGGGTTATAACTAATGAGTTGGTAGGTTTTGCAAGAAAATTGAGATTTTCATTTATGAAATACAGGGTGGACAATGTTACAACATTTTTAGACCTAATTTCTTTCAAAACAAGTACCTAGTGAATCCCTTTCCACCTGAAAAAGGTTAAGCAAACCTTTTAACTAACCAAATAGTCCTACAAAGGGTTTCAAACGTTTCAAGCAAGTAACGTCACAATGGAATATGTTGAAGAGTTATTCACGATCTGACAATTTGTGCGTCTGTCATATACGTGCAAATAGTTTCGATATATTACTATTATCGATAGGACGTTTAACACGTTAATTCATGGCTGATGTGATAATTAAAACGTTTTCCCTATTATGTAAGGAGGTTTTACATGACGGGCTGGAAGTAAATTTTCAAATCGAAAGATAAAAGTAAAGGTGATTAATGTGGAGTTGTTTAAAGAAAAATATTTTGTTCGTAATACTTCGTCGTTTATTAAATCCATGTCTTGAAACGTTTGTTACATAATATTAAAATTGCAATGTGGAGTTATTCTCTTACAATTCCCTGAACCATTCTCGACATTCTCTGTTTTAATACTCTAGCCCAAAAGAACAAATAAAGTACAGAAATGCTAAAGACACATTTTCTTGTATTTTACTACAAAATATATAATGTCCGAACCAATTTCGGTGAACCACGACGGCTAGTGTTACTATGACAACAGTCAGCGAAGTGGGATATATTATTATAGTGCACAAGCGTGTGCGCAAACACAGGTGGGAACACATGGGAATCGAACTCAAGACCTTTGACTTGGCAGTCCTGCGATCTTACCACTAGGCTATCACAGCTTCTTATTACATTTTACTACAAATACTATCAGATTAACAGTTAAAATATCGGTAAGTGTAGGCCTAGCTTTTGATCTAACACATGATTACCATGTAGAACTAGTTGATTTCTGTGTCAGCCTCATTACCTTTTAATCGATGGTCTTATCTTGTTATCAATAGTATATAAGCATTGATTGTCCTTGTTTCGCTCTTAGGGCTGGCATTTGAAGGAATATTAATATATACAACTGAAATTAGTATAGTGACTGAATATTTTTTTTAAACGTAGACAGAATCAATTAAAAAGCATGTGAGATTACTGGACAGAGAAAATCAAAACAAACAGTCTGTTTTTCTGATGAATTAAGAATTTTTGTTTTGTAATTAAAGTGAGAATATATTAATTACTATTTAATAAGTTCACTTATTAAGAGAAATAGAACTTAATTTATTAACTACTGTGTTTTATATATCCAACGTAAATTTATTTAACACTCAGTAAAATGAGTTAAATATAAACAAGACTGTGGCAGGCAACCCTACGCAACGACATTGTCAATCAAAATCGTATAAATAATAATTACGGCATAAATTATATCACTTAGAATAAACAGTTAATTTATCTACATTTGATTATAATAAAAAATATACATTCCATGTAACTCCCTCACTGATAGTTGACACCAAAGTTGAATGGGTTTTCGTGACGTTTCTCCATCCATTCAATAAGAGTTCGTGGATATTAAATAGATAACATTGTTGGAGTACTAACAAGTGTTGTTACAACATTCAAAGACTTAAAACAATAACAAGATACAGGGAAAGCCCTTAGCCTTTTTAGAGAATGAGTACTTAGTAATTGGCATAAAATAAAATAAAAATAGCCTTTATTTCTACTTTGACATGAGTGTAGATAGACTACTATTGTAATTGGCACGAGTGTAGATTTATTCTTCAAGGTTTTTTTGTTACTCCGGAAAAATTACTGACAGGACCAGGGTGTTTTTAGTCGTTATCAGTTCGACATATTTATGGCTAATCAGTGCTTTCGGTGAGGGTTAAAAAAAAAGTAAAAGATTGTCAGCATAAAGGGTTGGAAACCTGGTGTACCGCGTCTGGGCAAAAGTCTACAACCGTAACCCAGCCGTGAAATAGTATAAGCTAAAAAGGATTCTCTACTCTCTTTTCGTCTCCTTTCTATCCAGTACTAAGATTTGACAACATTTTTAAAGGATTCAAACTCGTCAAGACAAATCCTCCTGGACATTGTAGTTGATGATTAACAAGTGTAGTATTAATACATATGCATCTTTGTTTTACAAATCGAACATAATTAAATCACTGGTTTCTAATTAAATCCACGTGCATAAAAAACCTATAATTCGTCCTTTGCTCCGGTCTTGGCAGTGACTCCGACCTTCGGAACTACAATAGTCCTATTCAATCAAGTCCTGGATCGTAAATAAGTTTTATGTTCGTTTAATGATAATAGCATGACAATTGAGACGCGCCTTCTTTTCAAACGCATTATAAAATTGATGAATGGAAGCCTGTGTATCAAACCACAAATGGTTTCCGTGTTACGGTATTCAAACTAATCAGACTGTTGATGTTGTGATGTATGGGAGTATTCGAGTCCGTGAGTCCCCTCGCCCTTTTTTGGAATTAAACATGAAATGCTCTAAAAAGCAAGCAAAGATAAGCATAAAGATGTTTCGCCGGGAGCATTCGCGTGTGTAACATTATAGATTCAATTTTGAGCATTAGTTGATTTCATTGATGCTATAAGTTGCATCAAAATATTACTTCAATGCAAGATGCGGCTCTTTCTTTACTGATGTGATTCTCAAATTACTCAGTAAAGAAAGTTACGTTACTCTCGGTGAGGGAGCACCTTAGAATGATTTACGAAGTTAAAGGTATACACATTGAAAATTAAGGACACAATACACTTAGTAAGATAAAGGTTTTTAACTTGTATGCATATAAAAACAATCGAGTGTCGTTGCAAGAGTGTGGCATCCTCATCGCAAGTTAATGAAATCCCTTGACGATTTCCCGATATAAAAATGTTTCACACTTTTATATACTAACACGTATGTACAAATTGTAATCTATATCTAGATTTCACCCAATTCTCATGTAGGCGAGGTTTTTGTACGTCGAAACATTCAATTGATTCAATTAGATAATAGGGAACCTCTTGTTCGACCGTGACTAAGTAACAATTAACAATTTCTTCGCGGTTCACCAACATTCAACTATCCGTTACAATCACGTAGTTCTTTCTCCCATTCACACGAAATCAATCAGGAACTTTTTCCGCAGGGCTTTACTTTTTTTCAACCTTCAAGTACTGTACGTAAACCCCCACAATTAGTACAAAAACCGTCTAATTTGTGTTGATTCGCGCGTAAAATTGTCATTTACAAAAACTTAATTAGCGCCCTATATTTTCTTTTGCTACCATTTTCGTGTTCAGGTAGATACGCTTAATGATTTTGTTGATGTTCTGTCGCATTGTTTCAAAGTTACTTTATTGGGATATCACGATATTTGGTAACATTGTGTTTTGTGGCTCTTTAACAGTGTATTTCGTCATATAGCAGGAAATTTAACTATTTCACGATCACGATTTGTAACAGGTCTCCAGTTATGATAGTGATGATAAAATGTCGTATGCATTTACAGGTTTTTGATGTCACGACAGTTTCGTTAGAGTAATTTAGGTTGCTGTTACATCATTTTGGAAGATGATAATTGAAAGAATTCGTTTTCTTGTTTATTTGGTTCATGGTTAACTTAGGAACAATTGAAGTCTTCGCTAAAATCATGAAAGGTATTACTCGACTATAAATAAATAATTCGAATTTCATTACTTTCAAATAGGAATATCTAGCATATATGAAAAAAAAATATTCTCACTACTATTCTAGGTGAAATTCAATTCAAATTTAGATTTTTGTTACCAATGCAATAAAATCTCTCTTTAATATCGATTCTGTGGCTAACACATCTAAATCTTGTATTTCCAGATCTACTATACGAGAACTACATTCCCGATGACCCGGAGAAACAGGACACGATACTTCGGAAGCTGTCAGACTACTGCGGCAAGTCCATGTTCAACTACACGACGCAGGACGCTGAGCCGCCCTTCAAATGGGACTTCTACCATTCCTTCTTCTTCTCTTATACCGTCGTCAGTACCATTGGTGAGTTTGGATAGCTTCTCGGTTTTATTGTGCCTTGGTACTTTTGTTAAACTTACTAATTACGTTATATGGGGATATAAGAATAGAAACACTTAAACAGTTTTTCAAATTACGTCGTATTCAAGAATGACGTTTGGTTAAGTGAAGTTCTAAAAGTCTATTTTGACTGTAAATAAATAAATTGATATTCCTCAACATTCCCATAACGTCATCTAGTCTCAAATTAAGTACACGAGAGTAACTTGTGTTATGAGAAATTACACTGGACAGTGTCAAAAACTAAATGACGCACAAGGGCACCAATCAAAACATTTATCATTAAACTTTGTATGGATACTGTGATACTCATCCCATTTATACTAGCTATTTATTCATGTTTTGTTTTATGTTTCCAGGTTATGGTAACTTAGCGCCTACGACTCATTTGGGGAGAATACTCATGATTTTCTACGGTTTGTTTGGTATACCTATCAATGGTATCCTGCTAGCTAACCTTGGTGAATATTTTGGCATGCAGGTAAATATACCATCATATTTCTAATTACCTATCTCTAGTACCTATTTACTTACGCTGTTATAGAAGTAAGCAATGTTTAAAGAAAAATTACTGAAAAATTACCCGACATTTACAAAGCTACTTTGGACTCCAATATTTTTTATTTAACTTTTGCTCATAGTCTATTTTTATTGTTCAATAAAAAAAATGCAGAACTATCAATAACAAATTATACCTCTTACAGCTCATCTCAGTGTATCGCAAATACAAGAAGAGAAATGAGAAGCGGGCTCACAACCTGGGCTACTACTTTAACAACCTGGGCATGTTGGGCCAGATCTTCCTGTACTTGGTCCCTGGTTTCCTCTTCTTCATATTCTTGCCTGCCTGCATCTTCGTGGTGTTCGAAGGCTGGGATTACGTCGCTGCCATCTATTACGCCTTCGTCACCCTCACTACTATTGGTTTTGGTGATTTGGTTGCAGGTGAGAACCTATGCTTTGTTACTTTCTTTAGATTTTTCGGATATTATATCTCGAAAAGCAAGTTGTTTTATAGATCATACATTATATTATGTAGATCATATTATTATCAATTTATACCTTTGTCTTGAAGCTTATGTTTTTGATCAGATTCTTAATTATTGAATTATATAATATGATAGTAGGTCAAATTAAGATATTGAATTTTAAACATTTGAATTATAACGTTCTTGATGCAGTTTTTATTAATAAACATATCAATCGTAAAATCAAGGTTATCATATTTGACAGAAAAATATTAATTGGTATATTAATTATCTGACTTTTTAAGCAATTAACATGTCTTACCGATTAATTATAATATAAATCGCTCAACGAACAAGAAAGAAATGTCACTCCCATACAAGTGTCAATTTCTTATCGATTACTCACGTGACTCCGCCTAGTGATGACGATCGTAGCATAAGTGCCACTTGTCAAGGGAATCTCGTCCACTTCATATTTTCGTTATGTAAACAGCATTGCTCTCAATTTTCCAGGAACGGTCAACAACGGCTTCAAGTACGGTTACTTCTGTACGTACCAGATTTTCCTCATCATCTGGATCACCTTTGGCCTCGGCTACATCGTCATGTTACTTGGTTTCATCACCAGTGGCATGAGATCAGAACGAATACACAAAATAGAACAGAAGTTCGCGTGTCAGTTCAAGAACACACAGAACAAAATCTTACAAGGATTTACCAAAGATCTCTCGGCGTTAAGGAAAATTATAAATGAAGCGAACCTGATAAAAATAAAGGTAATATTTTTTTACTGCTGTGTACTTAACTTATATGATTCATTTATCGGTTATCTTTGAGAGCTATTTTTAATTGTTTTGTGTCTGAGTTGTGTAATACGATTAAATAAGAGGGTATCATAAAACAAGGACAACAGTAACAAACAACAAAGAATAGCTAGTTCCTTACTTTTGCCCGCGGTTTAGTCATAAAAGCCGAACAATCTTGCATTTATATTAATATTTAGGATATTAAAACTAAAATTAAGGCAGCATGGTGCAGAATCAATTGTACTCATAGTGATGCACTATGTAACTTAGTAGTCAACTTATTCAACTGATTAAATAAACTAAACCTAACTTTTAAATTAATAGTTTTAATCTTGTCTTTCCAGCCTGTTTACGTGGAGGCGGCACCGCCATTATATCGTAGTACCAGCTGTCCAATCTTCACCTACGATGTAGAACCAAGAGGTCCTATTTATAAGAGGAAGCGTGCAAACTCCGAAAACATTCAATTATCAGCCAAAGACATGCTGCGAATTCAATCTGATACTGACTTACTTGGCATCGATAAAGAAAAGACATTTACAGCTTCAGCTATTGTGAAGCCAGCTGAATTGTTAGCCCGCGTAGTAAATGTACTGGGAGGATTGGAACAAGCGCAAAAGGAACGAGTCGATAAAGGCGTTCATCTATTTGATGACGAAGATATTTTAGCAAACGAGAGGCCGCCAATGTTCAGTATTGGCAAAGACTACATACCAAATAATCCTAAAAGAAGTAGAGCACTAAGTGTTGCAGTACCAAATTACAAGAAAGAATATATCGCACAAGATAATCATGAATATACATGGACTAATGGTGAATCCGCTGAAAAGTTTAGACGAGAAGCCAATATAAGAAGCGGAAAACTATCGTTACCTTCAAAAATACCAGGGGAAAGTGGACTACAACAAAACATAATAACACGATTCTTTTTGAGAAAACAAAGCTCGACTGAAAACCCACCTGATCAAAAGAGTTCAACAAAAGGCGGTACACAAGCAGTAAATGAAAACGTTAAAGACACATCCAAGCCAAGGCGAGGAAGTATATTCCCATCGTTTGGATCTGACGATCGAAGCCATGCAGACGCTTATAAAGAAAAGACTAAGAAAGGTAGACATAGTATATTTCCAACATTTGATTTTCATAATAACGACGAGGATAATTCTGCCAGCGAATATCTTGAAAGGACGAACAGAGGACGGCACAGTATATTCCCTACATTTGACTTTTCTGAAGATGAAGATGCTGCGGCTGTGAGAGCTTATAGACAGAAGAGCAAAAGGCATAGCATTTTCCCAACATTTGACTTTAGTGACCCCGACGACGATGCCGAGCAGTACAGAGAAAGAACAAAGCGTGGTAGACGTAGCATTTTCCCTTCATTCAATTTCGGGGCCACCACAAGCAATGACGAGGACACTGTCGACGAAGATGAAGTGAAGAAATACCAAAACCGAACGAAAAAAGGACGTTTAAGTTTATTCCCCTCATTTGGAAGAACTAAGAAAAATGATGATGATGTTATGCCAGAGAGTTCGGATGAACTTGTTGACACGGGTACCAGACGCCGAGGGAGCTTATTCCCATCATTTGGAGGTGCACGAAAGAGTAGTTCACCAAATGAAAGTGACTTAGAAGCAACAATAAAACAATTTAATAAACAAAAACGACAAGGCCGCAACTTATCATTCGAAGAACCTTCTCAATTCTCTAGTGATTTGGAACGTTATAGAAATAGGACGAAGCACGGCCGTCCGAGCTTATTTGATCCTGATGTTAATATAACGAATCTACCAGAATCAGAGCAAGTAGAAGTATTAGAGAACACCAGCGTAGCTGATCTTCTGAGAGCCTTAGCAGTATTAGAAACTGCTGCTGGTTCTTCAAACGATCCACCTGGTCTATTGGACTTTATAACTGAGCCCATGGGTGATTCGTCAAGAAGACGAGGTTCACTTAGACCGGACTATTCTATACCTACTCCACCAAGTAGGGACAGCCTTGAAGAGAATAGGCCAAGACGTGCTGAGGATACAGGTCCTAGACGCCGAAGAGTATCTGCTAGAGCCGCTGCTCCACAGTTTACTCCAACATTAGCTACTGTCGTGGCTGGAGCAGAGCTTCAGCTACCGACAGCTCAAGCTGCAAGAGAAAATCGTATGACGATGTTGCAGCAACCTCCACCTCCTTACTCAGAAACTGCTACTGAGGAGGAGGTTAAGCCTCGAATTAGAAGATATTCCCCCGCACCACCAGACGCCGGGCGATCAAGTACGGGCCCCGTACCAAGATTATTCTCTCGGATGCGAAGGGAGAGTGGCAATTCAGAAGATAGTGATTCCAGACGTCATAGTTTGACTGATGTAGTTGTAGATAACTTGAAAGACAAAGACAATACGTAACCCAAGTGCCTTAATTTAGAAAAAATTAGACTAAAAAAATTACTTTAATTTTTAATTTATTTAAATAAGTTAGTTTTAAGAAAATGATCAATATAAGCCGTCCAATATTTTATAGTTGTTTGATTGTTCTGTTTTCACCGACTTTAATAGTGTTTTACTCGATCTACACCTCTGTGAACTATAAATGCCACTCAGTATTAATTCACTTTGAAAGAGAGGTTTCATGTTGGTATTAATACCATGTTCTGCAATTAATAAATAATGAGAAAATAATAAAAAGAAACAAAGTTTGACAAAATATTTTTATTTAGTACCTGCTGATTGTTTTAGACTTATATTTCTATAAAGACTAATCGAATCTAGTCATTACACTAATATAGTGTACTTAAAAACAAATAAATACCTATTTATGTTTTCAGTATTATTATTACATTAAATCTGATTTTACATACAGTTGAGATTTAAGACAAATGAATTCATTTCAATACTAATTTGTTTGACAATAATGCTACTGAAATTAAATTTGTTCTTAGACTTGATCAGGATCAGTTTAAATTAAGTAAATAGGTACTCAAAACATCTTAAATACATATAATATATACAGTTATGGATTACTGAAACAAAAACATTAAAACTATTGGTGGTGCCCAAACCTAACACTAGCATGAGTATTTTAAACTTAACAACAATATATACGTAATACTATGGATTATTTACAAGAAATATTACAAGTATAGGTACGTAGTCGTGAATGGTTACGATAAAAGTTATCGCGTCATTTGACATGTTTTTGCGATGCTCAACTAGAGCCTGCCCAGTGCCATCAATCCTCACGTTATAAAAACGTCTCCTTGCTGCAACTTGCCAATCAGTTCAGCCCAGTTCAGCTTCGCATAAACAAGCCAGATCTGTACAGTTCAGTGCAACTACTGAAAATGCATAACAGTACACCATCACTGTGCACAGTCAATTCTCATGAGATTTCTCTCAGGTATCAAAATTGTGATACTTCAAGTATCGAAGCTATCTTTTCGAACATTTTTTACTAACGTGACGTTGGAATAGCACTGGTCTATGTTGCCATTGTCGTCTTTGATGAGGGATTCGAAGATGGAGATGAGGTTGTTAAGACCGATGAGGTAGCCGTCCTCGTGATTGCCGACTTTCCAGACTGAGTCGTGATCGATGTTGATGTTGTCTGGGACGGGGACGGTTTTTGCGAAGTCGATCATCCAAACAGACGCACGCCTCTTGTCGTGGACGAAGAGTAAGGAGCTGCCGATGAGTTCGTGGCTCCTGAAGAACGGGGACTCTTTGAGGGTGTCTCTGATGTTCTTCAGCCGTTCTAAGTATCTGGGCTGTAAATAGAGAAAAATAATATTAAAATACTGTTTGGTGCTGCTGAAATGTGGCATCACAAGATATTTCTATTGAACAGCCTAGACTGATATTGAATTAAAAAAAGGTTATCTATTAAATCTAAGAAATCACGTGAATTGCTAACTCTGGTAGCAATTAAACACCATTTTTAAGACAGCAAATCTCAAACAATCTCAAAAATTATACTTAATTCAAACTTAATTACTCTATAATAACTACAGTTAATAATACTCGAATGCAATAAAAATTGATCCGATAAAACAGTAAAAATCAACTTACCGCAGCATTAGGACAATTGCTCGTAAATTCTTTGAAGGCTTCTACAATTTGTTCCCTAGACTTCGTTGTCTTGAAGTCTTTGGAGCTGGTGCCGTCTGCCTTCTTGACTCCGTCGATCCTGAAGCCGAGGGTCGCAGTGGAGCTGATGGTCTCCCTCCAGATCATGTACCTTGGCTTCGTCACGCCCTTGCTCCTGTGCTCTTCCTCCGTCGGCGCTTTAGGGTCTATCTGAATCATCTTTTCGTACATGTCCTGGAATTAAGAAAAGGTTTTGATTAGAATTTTGTTTCGGATATAAATATAGTTTGAGGAATTCAGTTTCCATACTTGGATTGTCTAATTTTGGCCACACATAATTGATGATTTTTTGTAAATGCAAATTAATAATGATGATTTTAGTGATATTCATTACAAGCAGAAACTCTGAGCCATTAAAAAAGCGACCTTATTAACTTCAATTCTATATATTAAACAGTACCTAAATAGCGATCGTACAATGACCCTTAAAGAAAACAAAACAATCTATTCTTAGCTCATTAATTCCGCAGTATTTATTAAGCAGAAACAAACAAAAACACATCAATGAGTCTTATTTTTATATTTCCCTTAACATTATTACGTTCTTGTTTAATGCTTCCATTGACGTACAGAGCAGTAATTAGACGGGTTTATCAATGCGTTCATACATTCTCTGACATTGTAGGATAAGCAATGAACTCTGTAAGCGATACTATGGAGGTCGGACGAATAACGACGGCTGGCTTTCTATCAATTTAACTTGTGTTTTGATCTAGTATCTAGTTGTTTTTTAGGTTCTTCCCTTTAGGGGTTTTCCCCAATCTTTGGAATAGATAGTAGAATTAATATCGATTTTGTTGGTCTATTTCTGTCTAGTATATGAAAGGTTCTTAAGTAATTTGATTTTTAGCAGATGTCAAACAGTCAATTATGACATTATTAGAAGTAGCAATATATTAGAAAAATATAGCTGCAAAAAAATACACTTATTTACCAACTTTCGTGATACAAGTATTTGATGAAGTAACACAAAAAATAAAGATAGCAACACAACTACATCGAAAACCACCTATAAAAACCGCGACAATTGTAATATTGGTACAACATTTATCGTTAACATAATCCTTAAAACAAATATTGATTTAAATAAAAACAGCAATAACAAGTGACGGTGCGATGACGTAGCTATAAGAATAAAGAGCACGTATACAGAAGTACGTGATATCGTTAAAGCGAATTGTTTTATACGACCGTATAATATTATTGACGTACAACTTGCAAATAAAATTTTATGCTTCTGTTGCCAATGGCAATAGACTCTAGATAATTTAATCTTGATACATATTAATTTTCTTTATCTTTTTTTTATTAATTATAACGACTTCTGCACTAAGGATTTTAATCCTTATATTGCGGAGGGGTTTCACAGACATTCAATTGCGCAAAGGCACCCAGGCTCGGAATAAGCCTTTGTAGATCGCACAAATTCTTATTCTACTCGGGGATCGAACCCGCGACACATCGCGTACAGTGGTAATTGGCGTGGTGACTTGAAACTCTTTAAACGAACAATGTCAACAGAAACATTTTTCGTATAAATACGACCGATTTTTTTATTGTATGAATTGTAACCTCCTTTCGACGTATGTAAGATTAAAATCTTGACAAGAATAAAACGCAAAAAGAACGCTTTATTGAAGGAAATGAATAATTTACTATAAGAAGCATCATTATGTTATTACCCTATGTAAATGTACTGAAAATAGATACTTATTAGGCGCTGAGGTCATTTTTATATTAATCTAACATCTAAGTAACCTGAGATATCACGTGCTCTACTAAAACCTACACAACTTTACCTTTGTATGATAGTTTGGACTACCCACATACATACTGGACTATCAACTACATAATAGATTTTTATTGAAATATCTAATAAATACGACTCCACCAAAAAAATAAATCATTTTTGGACTATTAAGTTAAATGTGACACAAGTTATATGAAAACTGAATTATCCGAAATATTTTTTTAAACAAATTACATTTCCATACACTCTTTGCTTTAGTGTCAAGTTATGCACTCATTACTTCTTTAGCATTCACTTTCAAAGTATCATTTTTTATATTCCCGATGGGCAATGGGAATGACGTCAAACGTTACTTCACATTATAGAGAGATAATAGAAAAATAAAACATGTTATTTTTTTTTATTATCTATTATGAAAATAAAACATGTGAATACTCACTTTTCTTAACTTGGTCTTCTCCTTAGCTTTAGCGAGTTCCTCTTCCAAATACGTTCTGACTCCGATCTTGCAGTCCATTACGCAGGGGCTGTCAAAATCGCTCAGCAAGTCTTGTAGTTGTAAATACACTGTAGATGATTGGTTAAGGAAATATTCGTTTTGGTAAACAAAAATTAGCCGTATTGACGTATTGAAAGTTGTGATTCAGTTTGAAATAAAACTATAACTCATCATGCGACGGTTAAAGTTCATTTTAGTAAAGGCAAAAAAAATACCTATATCGTGAATTTATATGAATTATTGGGTAGTACATCAAATAATGGATAAATGTTTATTAGAGATTTTAAGTTTAGTTTTATTCATTTACAAGTTGTGATATTTTGTTTTATTTGAAAAGGATACGTTCTCCATCTTCACATGTGACTTGTCCCTTGTATTCAGGTACATATGGCCTTAGTACGTCTTTCATCAGCATCTATAAACAAAAGAAAACCAAACATTAAAAAAAAAAACAAATATTTACCGACTAAACGCAAAATAAAACTACCAATTGCATTTGTTTTAAGTTCTAAAGTGTAATACATAACAGTTTAGTGATGTCAATACAGTTGTATAATTCCCTTATGACATGAAAATCAATAACATAATCTAAGATATTGCACGAGCAACTAATCGTCACGCATTTATTACATATGCATACATAACAAAAACTTTTCTTATCGTTATTCCAAGACAACCTAGGCTTTATCTTCTCGCTCGTTTGAATTTAGAGGTCAATAACAGTTGAGGCTGACATTAACTTAGACGCGAGTAAAAAGCGCGTGCAGAAGGGGTTAAAGGTTGTTATAAGCAAGTACTTGAAACACTTGAAGTTTTTGCTTCAAACATTGATGAAGATAATAAAACAGATTTTACTGAAGTAGTAAATATTGCAAATGATGATGAAGAACTCAATACGCAAGTTGATAGTCACTTAGATGAACTGAACGATAAAGCTATTAACGAACCATGAACGACCACTAGTAATCTTTTTCAGTACGTCGATAATGATATGACGTACTTTGACAAAATTTCAAGAGAAAATCAACGTAAACGACAATACGCAATACAATGTAGTAAAATTGAAATGACTTGTAAGTGACGTACGATATTCTACGTGTGAAGTTTTTATTACAAGTTCTTATAACTTATGTTTTATTCAGACTTTAGACGCGTCAAATGCTTGACCAACCCATTTTTCTCGGTTGACATACGTGAAAATTATCGTATAAACGTTTTCTACAAATACATTATTATTGAAAAACAATATTGTCTTATTCGGTTTTACATTATATTATTATATCTGCTGAAGCTGTGATAGTGTAGTGGTAATACCGCAGGACTGTCGAGTCAAAGGTCTCGAGTTCGATCCTCATGGCGCGCACCAACTTTTCAAATGTTGTGTGCGTTTTAGATATAAATATCACAGTTTCCGTGTTTCGGAAGGCACGTAAAAATGTGGGTACTGCGTCTGGTCTACCTCCGATCGTACTTGTATTATTATTTTTCTTACTATTTCTTTTCATTACATACAATAATAATTATAAGCAGATACTCAGTCTGACGCGCTGTTAAATGCAAAACATGTTTTATCTCCTCGAAAACTATCCACAATGAAATTTGCTTTAAAATGTCATCGTTTACGTTAAGGTGACGTCAAGCTATTATCGCTTGGATATAATTAAGTAATTGTTATGAAATAACATTATTATTGTGAGTTGTCGACTGACCAAGTTTGGTAGTGTTCATTAACGATTCTCTTGTATATTGTTCATTCGATTCGCTCATGGTTATGTGACGAGGGACGTTGTTTTTATAAAAAAACGTTCTTGGTATGACGATCTTGTTGTTCAGTCTATTCCACCTATTATTCTATAACAAACATTTTTTACTAGCTTTAATCTATAATATATCCTCAAGTATATTACTAATAATAAATCTACAGCGCTGCGGTTAGCTTAAGGAAAGAACAATACAACAAAAAGTCCTAGTCATCAGTTTCCGTTTTGTTACAAATTATCTTGATTCTTATTCCAGAAAGCGTAGGGTTAAAATTTGTTTGCCGTAAAATAACACGCAATTTAAAATTACCTGCAGTTAGTTCATAATTGATAACAAAACCACATATGGGTGAACAAAGAGTACTTATTGTCCCAATGTACGCGTAGGATACCAAATAAAAAAATGAAACAGTCACAATTATTTTTGAAGATGAAACAATTTTGTGGCCTGTGTCTTACGAGAAACACTAAAGAGGATTTGTATCAATACTCGCCTGTATAAAACCTCCTTTGCATATTTTCATCGAAGGCGTGGCATCCATATTGTTTGATTATGTTTTGTTATTTATCTAAGTTGTGACGTCATGATAGTTGTTCCAAGAGTCTTGTGACTTCATAGTTGCCGTATCGATCACGCTTTGTGGTTAGAATACGTCATAAGGGTTTCCTTACTATCAACATGCCTATCATAATTTTATTCTTCAATGTTTACCTCTAAGTTTTTTTGATTAGCTTTATGCGGTTGTTGACTGCTCTTTACCAGAACTTGATAGAATTAAATGATTCACAGGTACTCCTGATTTGGAGTGTTTTTATTAAGAATTGTGTGATTCTTAAGGACATATCCGTTAGTGTTAATTTTTATACGTCATATCACGGGATGGGGGAAATTACACCTACGTTCCATACCTTATGTGGCATATTAACTTCTGTGAGTCAAGAGTCTTATAAAACGAAAGGCAAATGATTCTTAAAAATCACTGAACTGATTTTTTTAAGTTTATTCGTAAGTTATTGAACTTTGATCACGTAAGTTTGAAGTCCATAATAACAATAACAAAAGCGTCTACGACGTAGATGATAAAATAAAAACTAATAATAACGATAGTCATCCAAAACAGTAGCTGGTATCTAATAATCGGCCAAAAGATAACGTTACAAGCAAAATCACGTCAGTTATTGAAAAAAATATGAATAATGAATATGAACCTGTAAAAGTAGATACGATACCTACTATAGGTAGTAAAAAATCGTTTAAAGCAACGGTGAATAGACGAAGCTCAGGCAATGACGTAAAACTAAAGGAGTATCAACCTCATCATGTGACAATACATTAAATCATGATTACACTTGACTTAATGTCACATTTGTCCTGAAACCCACATCAAATAAATTGTCAGGGTCATTTTACAGTTATTTAAACGTTTAGACACTTATTCCATTATTACTTCATGTCATGCCATCAAATATTTTTTGGAATTACTAAATAGATCCGTTCTTGGCCTCGTTTTTAACTGATTGTGTGTTGTTGATTAGAACAATTTTCTCTTTTAAGTAATTTAACAATTAGATATAATTTTTGAGCGATGTCCTCATTTAGCGCAAGTAGTTGATAGTCCTAATAAATAGTGTGCTTACAAATGTTGGAACGTTAAGCAAGCAAATTCTCTCTAGCAAACAAATATCTTGAATTTTGAATTTGAATTTGATTCGGAATACCAGCATACTTTTCCCCCATTGACATCTCCAATATTTTTTGACGGTCATGTCTCATATCATTTTTGCATACCTATTAATTACTGGTCACAAAGCCGCTTCCCGCGTATCTCCGTCCCTATGTTTGATTAGATTTTTAGAACTACGCAATGGATTATGATGCGATTTGTTTCAAGAAGAATGTTCATATGTATACAACGTGTAACGGAAATAACGCACATCCACAGACACCCCAAAAAGAATATCCTTTTTTATCCACAATTAATGTATTGAAACATTTTTATCTTTTTTTTTTTATTACATATTGTCAGAATAATTTGTACAAATAATTGGCAAAACGCGTGGGCGCCCTATTGCTCAATACGTTACGCGCGCACACAGACGCACAAAAGTGGAGGTCTCGCAGCCCGCGCGGCTTCTCCAATACCTACTATCATAAGTTCATAAAATCATAACATACGAAAAGTAAAACCCTTAAAACCAATTTGAAAACCTAAAGAGATTATCTACATTCTTATGTACGTAGATACTATGACGTCTTTGCATAAAATTGTTTATGTTTATTATTAGAATTGTTTAGTATGAATGATTTTAATAACCGTAAGTTATTGTTATTGAAATGCTGATAGAGATGAACTTGATAGGTACCTAAACAAAGGCGGCGTGTTTAAAAGATATTAATCATAATAATTAAACAATGAGAAACTTACATGTTTAAAATTAATCGGCACTCATACGACGGCGTCCTGTTTTTAAAACACTTTCAAAATGTCCACCACCTTGTTCTATGCACTTAAAAGCTCGTTTACGCAATTGTTGTCGCAATTCACTTAACACTAGAATGTCCCTTTTTACTGTTTCAAAAGCAGCCACTATCCTATCTTTAAGGTCCTCGGCACTTGTTGATTCGTCACAATACACTAGGTTTTTTACACGTGTCTAGGTCAACACTCGTGCCGTGCCTATCATTAAATGTTCTACACGCTAATGCTACGTTATCACCACACTGTGCTAGAGTCCTCACCATCTCGGTGTACTGTACGTTAGTATACCGGAAAGACATCGTGCGCGAAAGTTTTGTTTTGACAAATAATGACAAAAATTCACTGATAACGATCGGCCGATGACTAATGCGAGGAAGCGCGAGCCACGCGGGCGCCGCCGCGCCGGCGCCGCGCTCGGCTGTCTCGCTCTTTCCTATTGTATTACGTATTTCGGCGGTCCTTTTTATGTATCTTTGTTAGTGTTTGAAAGTGTGAACTTGTGTGTGTGTTTGAAAGTGTGAACCGCTGTGAATTGCTAAAGCCTTATTGCATCGACTTAAGGCTCATTTTCGTTTACTTCGAGTGCTTTATGAAAATAGTGTCTACAATTTAATTATTTCTAAATAATTTTTTGGTAAAAAAAAATATTTATTTTTATTAATGAAATGGATTCTGTTATCGATTCTGAACAAAGTAGTTTCAGGATGTGCGTTAATTATGTTACACGGTGTATAATGCATATAATACATCTTAACTACTTACATTACTATAAAAGAGTTTGAATCATACCTGAAAGCACCTCTCCTCTTGCGGACAAAGCTTCTTCAGGATGGTTCCCTGATCAGGTCCCGCCTTGAAGTTCCCTTGGTGACCAGCGAGCTGGATCCAAGGGTATCGCTGCTTCTTGTAAGTCTGGAAGAACGGCGTCCACTGCACTATGTTGCGGAGCTTACGCCATCTTTCCGATTGCTGGAATGGAGAAAGTGGACGATTAATATTTAGGAATGAGACTGACAGAAAATTGGAAATAGGAAATTCAGTTTGCAGTGAGTACATCTTGGTTTCTTATTCTGCAAAGCTGTTTCAAAAGTTATATTGAGATTTGTACCCTACCTCCTCATAAGATTTTAGTGAATTTATAAGGAGTAACTATTACAATTCTGAAGTCAAAGTCTCATCTTAACTGGTCGTTTTTTTTAGTAAAGAAATAACATCTTGAGCAAAAAGCCATCTACGAGATCAACAATGAACAGGTTTCACATGATGACATTAACATACAAAAAATCGATCTAAAACAATAGGTGTATTGACTACAACTTGTACTCCTGTTGGGCCCCTATTCAAAGTATTTTTCCCACAATCACAAGAATTGCGTATGTATTTGTTTACGCTGTTACAGATAATTATGATTAATCTCTTACTTGCATCGTACGTTTCCTACGACCCACTTTTATGGCATACCAGTGGAATAGGTACGAACAACCGTCAGTACGTCATAGACATAACTTAGTATAAAATGAACTTTAATGCATTGTAATAAAGACGACGTTAACATGAAATTTATACCAATATCCAACGTGTGATGTAATACAGAAATTGTGATTTGGAAACGAGGTAACTTATGTTTGACGTCATTTCAAAAACATTCCCATTTCGAAACGTGTATTGCCTATGTGGATATATTCTATTGTTGTATACATGACATAATTTTAACAGTGTTTGGTTTGTCAACACAAATAATAAGGCCTATTGTTAATTAACAGTAAACATAAGGATAAACAGGATTCCAATTAGTGTTAAATGATATTATTCATTGGACAAATATTAATTGTACTTTATGTACAGATTAGCAAGAATTATTGCGTATCAATGTGACTTAGGGATAACTAGCATAGGATAGGCTTTACCTTCCTCATGTAGAACTCCATAAATATTAAAATGAAAATGATGAACGATTAAGAATTTTGGAATCAGTTAGTCATAAGCTCCCTCAAACGCTGTGTTCAGATTCCTGTAAGATCTATTGTACAGGTAGAATACATCCATCACCCTCACCTAAAGATAAACCTGTTACCCCTGTACCAAGAACTAATAATAGAGGACTACTAACAATTATCGATGAAATGAGATGGCGCTCTACATTCTGTGTAGAGCTCTCTCTCTTTTCCACAATAGCATCAGTGCAGCCTTATGAGCATATAGTACTAGCACTCATCTCACCCGCTTCTAGCCTTATATAACAAACAAGTTCTAAATATTTACGATCTGACGCTTTAAGGAATTATGCAGGCGTCATTATACAAAATAGTATCGTCAATGTATAACTGCATGCATAAAATTTGGATGGAAATTAAGTTGTATGGCTAGACATAACAAGTTTAATCTTTTTGCATTAATTCTTATGTTCTTAAATGATGAGCACTAACACACGCTATAAAGCCTGATGGAAGCTTTTTAATATTATTTATAATGGAGCCGTGTTTAGTTCTATGTTAAAAAAGGGATTCCGTAATATGATCCTAAGCAATAATATTTTTTGTGCTTAGAAACTAAGTAATTTACGTTTGACGTTTGTTAATTTAATACAGAAAATATATTCACAATAATAATAATTAAAACCCTCTTCCTGAATGATCGAAAGGATCACCTATACTGGCAAATATGAACCGAAATGTCCAAGTTTACATAAACAAAAACAAATAATTAAAACCAACCTTCTTATGGTTTTGCACGTAAGACCAGAAAACAACATCCATAAAATCCTCAATAGTCACACAAATGTTAGCGGTATACATGTTTATCACTTCACTTCACTTCTAACACGACTTAGTCGCAAGGATATCAATCAAGCAGTGTAAGTTGTCGCGCGAAACACACTGAGTACTGCCGACTGGCCCGTTACTTCGCTAATATAACACTATCAGTCTACTGCCAACTGACTCACAGCTCATGTAGTAGCGCGCACACCGACGCCTCGACTCTGACGTCAACGGTTGCGTCGACAACATAAAATTCAACGACTCGCGGAAATCCAGTTTTGCATCTAAAACCTATAGTTTTATCGAATTTTATAAGGTCCCGCGTTTGACGTAGGTGGGGGATGGGCTAATTTATTAAGTGATTGTTGCATTATTGTCGCGTTTCGATGAAAATAATACTTAATATATTATTCAGTAACTTATTGCATTCCGTATGTTACAGAGATGTTACAAAATAAAACAAATTGTGATTAATATTGACCCGGTAGGGAAAAAATTAGGAGACAGGACAGTTTTCCTGAAATACTAGTTACTATTTAAATGTTATCCTTTTGTTTTTAGAATATTCTGACGCACAGAATTTACTTAATATGAGAAAAAAAATACTAATACACATTATTTTATAAGTTTTCGATTTAAGTCTAGATCTTTCCAAAACTAGAATTGTATTGTTTTGAGACGACTTGAATGTCAAAGTAGTATATTCTGGAAACAGTGCTAAACTTTATAGAGCCATAATTCTCAATAAAAGCTGGTAGAGGACGGAACAAATTCCTATCGTTAATTCACGAACAATTAAAAGACTCGATTCTACGAACTGGTGGTTTATGTTTGAGTATAATAATTGAAGATTTTCTTAAGAAACCATCGTCACTTTACCACTGTCTTGATTGAGGATGAGTCTACTTGACGTTAATCATAAGGATGGGACATAAAATAAATGCACTTATGGAGGAATTTAATCAGAAGGTACATACGACGTCCACTGGCCTGTTGGTCTAGTGGTTAGTGGCCCTGACTGCTATACCTGAGATCGTGGGTTCAATCCCGCCCCAGGGCAAATGTGTGACGAGCTTGACCACTTGATCTGAGTTGGGGTGTAATTTATCTAGAATACGTATGTATTTAGATATATGTAAGTAGATTTATCAGTTGTCAAGTACTCATAATACAAGCTCTGCTTAGTTTGAGACTAGGGCGTTGGGTTAAAGTCGTGGATTATTTATTTTCATTGATGGAATACTGAATATCAGTAACGTCAAGGTTAACCTAATTGTCAAAAGGCTTAATTTTGAGTCGGGTTGATAGTAGTATCAATGATTATAAATAATTATCAGATTGTTTACAAATTATGAAACCAAAAATTTTATAAAATACATATTTTATTTACGCACGAAGAGAACTTAATCAAATCAATAACTACTTGAGAAGAGACTCTAGACAGACTTTGGAATTTAAATCCGTCTTAAAACTTCACTTTTCCTCAAAAATGTAAGAATGTCATTATGATTGAGTGCGACCTATAGCATAATGTTTAAATTAATTTGTGTTTGCGTAAGCATTGACGTCATTTTAAATGTTAATAAAATCACAAAAACACAATCAACAGATATTTACAATAGGTGCATATCTATTTATAATTTTTAATCAATTTTCCTACCTAATATGATAATTAAGTAGAATAATAAATTAAGGAAATAACGAATAGACAAGAGTTTGACGTTGGGTGTGTTAGTATTTTTTCCTGTGTCTATTTTTAACATGGCATCTAAATCTAAAAAGACTACCTTATTCCCTTCGAAAAAGAAAAACGATGGTATAAACTATCGAGATCCAAACTTCAATAAGTATAATATTATAGTACTTAGTACATTAACTCCTAATACGAAACTAAATCGTTCTTGGAAGTCCTAAATGAATGGTACGTTGCAAATATTGTAATTCAAAGTAGGCTCAAAAAAAGAAAAAACTACAGCCAAAAAAGGAAAACCACATTTCCATATCGTAAACAATACAACGTCGGCTTTTCCCAAAAACCAATACTGCATTCCTAATAGGATAACGTATAATAAAACTAAACTAACAATTAATTATATGATACATCCTCGCTAAAACGTAAATGGAAAAAGGTAATACGGATATGGCTTCAAAAGAAATAGGATTCGCAAAAAAGTTTAAAAATACGATGACTAATACAATTTTAGTTGTAAACAAAACTTTGTTTTGGAAATCGATTAAAGAATTCGAAAAGCGTCATTCTACGTCACGGATAGTTTGATACGTCATCGTTGGGTTAAAGTTTCTTTCTCGATCTTTGGCCGTTGTAATTTTTTGTGGCCCTGAGATCACTACAATAACAACGCAAAAAATGATAACTCGTCTGCGTTAGACCCGACGCTATGACGATAGAAATATTATTAATAATATTCTCTTGATTATTTTTACTGATAAGATTAAATAAAACACTAATATTATATAGGCAAATGTACGCAAGAGTAAAAATGTGTATTAGTGCATGTTAAACTAATATTGATGTTTTTTTTTGTGAAGTTAACTTACATTCTGGACATGGCGTTTTATTCTACTCATCATAGTGGGTAATATTTTTACAGTTATAATCGACGTCCACGTAGGCCGCGAGAAAAAGTCTGTAATTTTTTAAGTCTAGAAAAATATATTCATTAAGAGGCCACAAACTTTTAGAACAGACGGTTGATGACGATGAGAACAGGCCCCCTGCAAACAAGTTTCACGTTTTTAACATAATCCATAACGACCGCCAAGGTTGCCAATAAAAACAAGACGTATTCTTGTTTTTTTTTGCAGTTTTTTGTTTAACGAACCACACCATCAATAACCTTCTACTAAAAGCCATTGACTCCACAAAATAGGTAATTTAAAGTTCCTGTTTTGTGACTGCAATTGATTACTTTTCAGAATTGTACTTATCTAATGCTTTTGACACATAGTTCAATTAATTTAGGGCTTTTTAAATTGATTTGACATTGAATAACATGAGATTGTTATTCTCGTTTCAATTAACAAGCATACGTGGATATCCTGAAACTAATGAAACTCAAGTTCGTTCTGTAGGTGTTAAATAATACGCAAATCGAGTAAGGATGCCACAAGGCACATACTTAGGTCCGTTCCTGATTTTACATTACTAAAATATTATTGTCGGAAATATTTAACGTGAGTATAAAATGTGTCAGTATATCTAGTAATTTTTACGACAAAAAATATTTTATCCTCGATCGAAGAGTATTTATGGCATTATTCATCATAAATGACTTGATGATTACATTTGAACTTCAAATGAACAATTCTGAATGCGTTTTGCTGTATAAAACAATCAATATACAGGTGCAGTTATACATTTACATATTTCTATGAACAAGGCCTTGGGGATTTTATTTGCTTTTTATATTACCAATAAACCTTAGTTCTCTACCTTGAATTTTAACATTTATTTATTCTGACGGCTCGACATAATAACGATTTCTTATGGAATGCCATCTAGATGTTTCTGATGTGGTTGTAATTGTTTTATTTTTTGTTCAACTCAATCTATTGCAAGGGCAATGAACTTAGCTATTAACGAAACAGTAAACACAATTGTGCGAGTTAATTTTAGACAATTTAATCAAAATAATTGTATAGACTAAAATGGTTTTGCAAACGGACCCGAAATATCACCTAAGTCTTATAGAAAAAAATAATAAAATACTTGATGAAAATGCAAAATACCAAAAAGAACATCTTAATTTATTCGTTAACGATACCGCTTTATAAAACTCGTTCCCATTGTCGACAGCAAAGTATTACTTTAAATCAAAACAAATCTAGATTTTTCGAATATCGATGCGTGAATAAATTATGGTAAAAATGACGTATTAATGCCTCAAATAGCCGAGTATTAAAACTTGTAAAGTTTTAAGTCGTCGCTAATTCTAATATTGTCTTCTAGACAACTGATAAACATACTTGAATATATCTAAATACATACAAACTATAGATTAACTACACCCACACACAGAACAAATGATCGTGGTAACACAAACATTTGCCCTGGGAGGAAATCGAACCCACGACCTCGACAGTAGCAGGGCCTCCGGTATAGCAGTCAGGGCAACTAACCACTAGACCACCAGACCGGTCCTATTTTGATACATGAACATAACAATTAGCACCGCTATAATATTCAAATGCTAACCATTTTTTTATAATTGTAATAACAAAACCTCTTTCAACAATAGACTGGACGTTAATTGAAATAATTTGAAAAGCACACAATGATGAGTCTAAAAATCTTTGTTTATAAACCTACCAATTTCATTCGCTTTCTCTGTTTGTTTAACGTTGTTAGAGCGAGATAGAGAGATTCTCATGCACTGGGAAGTGGCCAGATGCTATTATATCAAGTACGTTTATGACGCACGAGATGTCTTTGAGAAAACGCATCTGCTAACGTTGGACCTTTACGTGTTTGTATTATTTTTGTTTACTTTTTCATTTGCTTAGCACTGACTTCCGAGGTCGGATTTCTCGATTGATCGAAGCTCTTCCGTTTATGTACTAACCTACTTTGTCATACGAGTACTTATTTGAATACTAACCTAACTGCTTAACTTTTACACTGCAAAAAAATGTTTGGAGATAACGGTACATATATATGCTACAAGGATTTTTTGGCTCGTGGATGGCATTAACATGAAGTCGTTGGTGTGCATATTCGGAACAAAAATGTCTGTTAAAAGTGACGATTTTTCATATATTATTATGACGGCGTTAGTTCCGATTTCGGCCACGTGTCAAAAGATCCTTGTAGGACTATGCGGCGTTATTGAATTAAATTGTGCAATAGGCTAGTACATATGTGTAAGTGAAAAAAAATTACATTTTGTTTTTTTTTGTTAAAAAACATTTTTATATTATTACATAAAAACAAAATCCCGAGTGTTTTTATCAGTTTCCTTGATAGTTACAGTAACGGATTTTTAGGTATTATAAAAATATTATAATGCATTTTGATGTTCAACAAAAACAATACAACTGATAAGGCGCTTGGGAATTCATATCAACAACATAAAACCCAGTCTATTAATGGGATTCAGTAGTTTCCGGTCCTTAAATAGAAACAATAGCCTGCGCCCGCGCATGCCGTTATACACAAATTGATCCATTACTTGGATTTGGGGTGGCCTCGGTACGAGACCAGCAATGAGTGATAAGTAGTATTAATTAATGTTATAGAAACATCGAGAACATTTTAAGATGTTTTTGACATTTTATTGTTGGAACATATCCAGGGTTTTATGATGATGATGATTATAATTTTAAGGTTCACCAAATATTTCGGGCTTCTTTGGCTCATAGAGGGTTACGGAAAACATTTTTTTCTATAGAACCCATAATAAGTTCCTATATTAAAATGCACTAGATCAAAATAAGATGGGCATCACAAAAAAAAAAATATTTGAGAAAACCTAGATTCCGAATATTAGTATTTGAAATTAGTAACCTGACGTGATCAATTTGCAAATCTTTTTTACTTCGGGAAGCCTTTGTCCAGCAAGGGGAATCCTACAGTATGGTATTCTAGATATACGCTATTTTAAATAAATGGAACTATTCAGTTTCCTGTTAAACAATTATTCAATTTTCTATGATTTTAATATCCTTCATACAGTTTCAGGAACGAAGGAGGTATTACAATTGTTAGTCAAGTTAATTCCATTCCTATGAGTTTAACTACATTCCTAGTAATGATTATATGAATGACGTCATCGTTAGCCGTGGCGCGATGGCGTCCCAATTTTCCTTCAAATGTTTTCGCGTTAATATAATGACGCATTAGGTTAGGTATGAAGCTGTATTAGTTAGTAATTTCGGAGAATACTGTTGTAATTTCTTGTGAATGAAGGTAATCTGGAGAATTCCTATTAGATTTTTTTTGTTTCAGTTCAGAAATAATTGGAGCTATGTTTGGAGATGTAGTTTAGTTAATTGAAGACAAGAGTACAATAATTAACAATTGAGAACTTGTTTCTAGTTCATGTAAGACCTTATTAAACATTATTCAATCTCAAAATCTATTTTGCTCGAAATTCTACCTTTTAGTCGGTGGGAGTTCAACATATTACTTAGTATGTTGAACTCCCACCGACTAATAATGAAAGTTCATTCTTTCATAATAATGAAAGTTCATTACTACTTTACAATGGAAACCAGAATTAAAAGTATTGGTGATCACTACATCATTGTAGAGCAATGCCATTGTAACAAAAAGCTAATAATATCTGTAATAGGAACAAAACAAACTAGAGAAAAAGTTTACGCATATTGCTAATGCATTGCCAATTGGCAACAAAAAAATGCAAAACAAACACACTGGCGTCATTTTGACCAATTTAGTTAAGGCAAATATAAAAAAATAAGTCTACAACAATGACCTCTGTTTAATCTAGCTAATCTAAAGGGAAAATTGCCAATTATTCCATACACTGCGAAATCCCGTGGCTATGTATACGTCACCAACGTACTTGACACATATAGTAAGGACAAGTCATTGACATGCCTTAACCAAAACTTTAGTAATGACTAGCTGTTAGTCGTCTTCTGCGTAGAATTTCATTAACAAGTTAATTAGTTTATTTCCTGTTTTTGTAAGTAAACATAGCCTAAGTTACTCCTTATGACATCAGCTACATACCAAAATAAACCCGATCTAAATCGGTCCTGCAGTTTCAGAGATAAGCGGAATCAAACAGACAGTCAGAAAGACAAATTTAGAAAAATATTATTTTTTTGTCTGTACCATATTTTCATATGCATGTAGTAACAAAACGATTTTATTTTTATGTGTAGATAAGCTAAAACCAAAAATAAAATCGTAATCATTGAGGTAGGTACTATCGTTTATTAGTTTTTTGTATTTTAGTAGTATTCGATTTCTAGTAGGTCTTCCGATCAAACGATGTGTGAAATGAAATATTTTCATGTAAAAATAGATAGATACCTTAATGCCAATCCTTTACATTTGAACAATACATCAGCGTTTATAGTTGTCAAAATGTAATGTGATGATATTTGAAATATTATAAAAAATAAAATGAGCATTCTTCCTGTATAAGTACATATAGTACGTAAAATAATATATCATTACTCTCCCTAAATGATGAAATAAAATGCACCAAAAATGCGGTAGTTCAAAACTTAAAAGAAGTTCTTACTGAATACTGTTTAATAAAACAATGATATTTTAAAAAATGAAGACCACATTCAGGATTCCATAGGTTATAATAGCATGGTTTGTATGGACATTTGCATATAAAATACCAATTTATTTACATCGTAAAACATGTTTAATGGTTTAATTATGTACATTACCATGATATGTAAATATAGGCGACGTAATTACGAACAATAGTCTTTTGTTTTTTTCGAAATATACCTACGTAAGATTACCAAATGTAACTTTCTTCGTTACCATAGCATCAATGTAAGCGCTAAGAAATTGTTTGTTTGTGTATTGATTGTCGACCATGATGTTTATCAAAATAAATAATCCTTTTTTAACCTTTTCCTACTAGAAATGGGCTTCTTTTGGTCAGGAAACGAGACTAAGCTTAATTTATTAAGAACTTACTGTCATTTGTTGCTGTGTGATCAAAAAGATTATATTGTGCACGTAAGTACGCAATTTGTAAACTGCTAAAGCAACTCGTACAAAAAAATAGTATCAGTAACATTTTTTGTCTATGCAATATGTAAATATAGTCTCACACGCAAACAAAATTGGCTAAACACTCATTTTTCAAACATATCAATGTAATAAATCGGGCAATTTATCTATATTTATATCTTATATGCATTCAGTATGACGCCGATCCCATACAGGGTATAAATACCGATTTGATGGACAGGCAGACTGACAAATTGTTAGTTTTTTGTATTCAACCCGAGACAGATCGTAGATAGCCGTATTTAGGTGGTCTAAGTGTAAATACTTGAGACAACACTACGCTTTATAGCAGTTTTCTATTTTGCTCTTTAGCTGGATACAAAGACTTTTTTTCTTGTAAAATACATATTACAGATAAACTACACCCAGACTCAAATCAAACGATCGTGCTCAAATATTTGTCCTGGGTGGGAATCGAACTCACGACCTCTGGTATAGCAATCAGGGTTACTAACCAAACCACTAGAGACTAGACCAACAGGCCAGTCAAATAATTTTAAGGTTTTAAAACTGGCCGGCTTCATGAAATAAAAATAAAATTAATTTAAATTTGACTTTTTTATTGTTAAGTTACAACTTCATATAACTATTGGAATTAGTTTCCTCAATCGATTTTCGTTAAACAAACACAGACTACAGTTACTTTAAATAAAAAACAATGACGTCAAAGAATCATTTTAATCCGTGTGGTGTCCGGATATAAAGAATAGCACCACCCCATATCCTCCACTGGGTGTCGTAAAAGGCGACTAATGGACCTTAAGACCCAGGGCACTGTACCAAGCAACTTGGGTCACCCGAATGCTGGCGGGTAAGCCATCAACAAACGCATTCCCAAAGAGGGTTAGTGTCAGGCAGGCGGCCGACTATAAAACCATAGCCAAATCTTTAAGCAACACGTCTAGAAGACGTGTTGCGCCGACCCCAAGTGAAATGGGATAAGGGCAGGAAGATGAAGATGATGATGACGTCAAAGAATCATTTTATAGCTTTCTATTAACATCGACAGTTAACACAAATGTATATTGATTAATTAGTAATTAAATCGAAACTAGTCTTAATTCACCATTTAACATTCGTAAGCAGAATGGTAATTCAACATTTTTTTACCATTTGCTAATATTTAAATGGCGTGCCATATTATTCAAAGAACATAGAGAAATCGAAAGAAGTGGCTCTCTGACTTACGTATATCATAATTAGGAGACAGTGATCAACCTTATTATATTTATACAGACTTAGAGTGATACTTAGACAGATTTAAAACAGGTAACATTCTAATTTGCATGTTTTGTTTTATCTTAGCGAAACATGTTGATCAACTGTAATATTATTAACACCAATGTATACCATGTTTTACGCAAATAAATGATTTACTTTCTTACTTAAAACGCAACTTTCCATCCGCCATTGCTTTTGCATCTCAAAACTTAAGTATATGTTAATATTTTGCATATTTTTTTAAGATCAAACAGCGACGAGAATAAGACAGCAAATAAGCAAGTTTCGGAATACTCTGGTACTAATAGGTACTACGGTTATAGAGGACTAGCAGCACTTCCCTCTGTTTATTTATGTTCCATAACTTTACCGGTATGGAGGCAATGGTGACGTATGTATTTAGGTTATGCGGACTGCAGTGGCTTTCCTAATAAGTTCTATTTGACATGGAAATTGTAAATACTTGAACGGTTTTTTGCGAGCAATGTGGCGAAAGATCTGCGACGGAGAAAAAGAACTTAGAATCTTACATATTTAAGGCAATTACTAAATGGTTGCCTTGATTAATTACGATCATTTTATCACAGTTTTGTCCGCTTTTTGTAGAGTTCTCATATTAAGTTACGAAGAACAATGAAACATTCATTCCATTGTTGTATTTTAATTAAAATATTACTAATTCCATTGTTTTCTTTTCTAATTAAAATAATTCACTTACACTAACACTTACATTCTCCAAAACCACCGAAAAATCACTTCATTCACGTATAATTGTATTACCTGGAAAAACAAAAAGTCATCGTCAGTAAACAATACTACGAAACAGAGTAAAAAGAAATTTGAATCCTACGACCTTGAATTAAGTTCGAATTTCAATAGTCAGCAAAAAAATGTATAGTCGCGTTTCAGATGACGTAAATCAGCTCCGGAAATTAGTGCAAAAACCACGAATCTATTGAAAGTTGGTCGTGCGTAGCGAAGCGAGTCGAGAAGTGTCAATTAACAGTGTAAAGTACAATGGTATGAAGGCACGGGCAAACGAACCATGCAGTTACTGATTATGGCTTTGCACCCACAGGCCTATATATTTTTTTAGACGTTTAAATCATGATACAGGTAATGTATCTTGGCAAAAAGTTGTATCTGTATTTGATATAAATCTGTCAATAAGACAGAAGGATATCATATTTGACAGCTATTGAAATTTGATTGTATACATGGTTTCCAATTACTATGTTTGGTTATCGCGATGCAAATTTGACTTCAATTTATCGCTAATCCAATAATTATTGATATACGTCATTTTAATATTTACTCTTTAATTTCTTGCTAGCTGTTGCCATGTCAATAACAGCTGCAAAAACATAACCCCCTCTGACACCGTCAGTTAAAAAATAACCTATGTTTTGCTAGGGTGTCAGCTTACTCCGCATCAAATTTCATCAAAATTGGTCTGGTCGTTTGAGTGTGGCAGAGTAACAAACATCCAAGCCTTCCATACTTACAAACTTTCACGCAATACATTTACAAGAAATATTATAATTAATGAACATACACTACACATAAGAACGAACAAGCAATTTAATTAAATCATTTCGTACGAATAAATGACTACCAATAAAAACCTCTGAACTGTCAATTACATTAAAATACGTACATTGTGAAACAAGTGAACTGTATAGAAGGCACTTTAATTTTAATAGTTAGCGAATGTGGGCCAAGGTGACGGTCGTCGGTTAAAATTAATTAATTAAATAACCGATTTGATTAATTAAAGTTTGTTTTGCACACAAATTGAATGTGATCATACACGTTTTTTGGTTCAGCGGATGTTTTTATGGGGCTTTAATGAAACCATCATTTGTTTTTATAGATACATTATGTTTTAATAAATTGATTGCTTTGTATGTTTTGATTCCCCGAACGTTTCTGATAAAAGCTACAATATTCGTTAATTAGGGATTTATAAACTGTAATAAATCGAACGAACAATAAGGAAAATATTGGTCCAGTAATGACAGGGGAATCACTGAACACATAAAAAATATATTAAAATGTAGCACAATAATGTTGCAGAGATGGCCATGCAGTTCTATGTATGGATTTGTATGCATGAGGTGCAGGTTCGATCCCCAGCGTAGGCAAGTACCAAAGTTCTAAGACACTTCTGACAAATAGTGAAAAACGTTGTGACTAAACCTAGACTCCAAATATTGTTTTAAAATTGTCAGGGCCCTTTTTCCTATTTTCGGCCCATTTTTTAGCAGTGGGAGGCATACATACAGACTGGTTTATTTATTATAATATTATTACACAGAGTACTTCCACCTTAATTTAAAGTTACAGAACTTCAATTATTTACTTTCAAAAATTAAAACAACTGAGAATCGCAATCGCTTTATACAACCGAACCTTATAAAGCTGTCAATCTGGTTGATGGATTATTTATTGTTTAAATACAATACGAACTTAAGAGCTTACCACCATTCCTTAAAGATCATTGCAGTTGTGGAAGAGAGACGCCGCTCTACACCTTATAGCGTGCTGTCTCTCTTTCACAAGTCTTGCAGACTTACTTAAAGATGTAGTGGTAAGCCCCCAAGACATTGTAAGTCGATAATTGTATACAATTCCAATGGGCTTGCAGACATGCCATTTTTATGGCGGCAAAAAATAACTGGAAAAGAAAGTCGGTTTCTTTCGAATGAGGAGACACTGTCAACGTTGGTTTAAATTAACCAAACTGGATCATGTGAAAATGTCATATTAAAAATGAAATAAGTCTGTATTTCTGTAATATAATATGTGCTTTTAAAGTTGCCGACAAGAAATAAGTTGAGAAAGTTTGGTTACAGTAATTTAATACTACTTGGTGTTTCCGGTTTCATGTACCTACTGCATTTATACTGACGCTCGCTTTAACGTAATATAAAAAATAATTAGAAATTACATTATAGAAAACATTTACGCTTTATGTAAAAATACAAATAAAAATTACGGAAATTAGGAGCACAAAATTATTTTTAATCTTATTTAGACAGTATTCTTTTCAAAACCTTAATTATTGTGGAGAATAGAAACCAAAATTTTACTCAAGCTTACCAAAAAAAAAAAACACTAATTTCATGTTATAATACCAATTTATTGTAACGTAATAAATAGTTTACAATCATAAATATGACAGCTCGCAGAAAACCGCGCCAAGTATTATGTCAAACAGAATTTATGGGTTTCATTTAAAACTGTTATTGACAAAGTATTATAAATTACTTCGTTTATCCATTGCAACCAATGAGAACTAGTTGTAACGTTTTTTCTAGTTGTTATCGCTATCATAAAACCTATATTCTATACACACATTGGGACTGTCTTAAGAAATTGTCTACATTGCATGTACAAACACTGATTACAACGTATTCGTAACGTAAAGATTTTAATTAGTATAGAGCTTTTGGGTGAAGTAAACTGCTCTCCATATTAATTGTCGCTTCGAAATAAATACTTTTCGATAGCGTTGCGGCCACGGGCTTGGTGTCTCGCTGTATAGATATTGATTTGATCATGAACTTAACTCTTTAGACTCTGTATTCTGTATTCTGTATTTTATGGAGTTCTTCTCCATAAGAATGACATTATGGGACCGCGCAACTAGAGTCAGTAACGTTTTGAAAGTGCCTGAGAATGCCTGCTCGAAATAAAACCTTTTGACTTTGTAACTTCTTTTCACCCTACATTTGCATGAAGATTAAACGTCAATATTTTAAACATTGACACACCAACATCGATAGCACTAAACCACGTATGGATACGTCGCAGCTACGGGATTACACCGAATAAATTTTAAACATTCCGGTTGAATAAACGTCAATATTTTAAACATTAACACACCAACACCGATAGCACTGAACCACGTAATCACGTATGGATACGTCGCAGCTAAGGGATTACAAAGAATAAGTTTTAAACATCCCGATCCCGACCTTGATTTAGCCTAAAGCACGAAATGTTTGTTATTAATGTTTAATTACGTGGTCCATTCAAGGCTGGTCCTTGACCTTAAGGACTAGAGGCAAACGCCCGTCAACACATCCTTAAACATAAATATTCAACACTAACCTTCACTAAAAGTAATACAAACAGTATTGTGCCTCGCTCCGCTAGTTTAGTTAAGACGTCAGAACCTCTACCATGAATGTTTAAGGAAAGATTTACTGTTGTGTGAGCGAGAAAGCGATATATACGACGTATAGCTGCATCTCGTTTCCACGGGAAATGTTTTGTTTCAAGAGCTCATGGTTATCACGTAAACCTGATTTTTTGTCAACATTGCTTTGTTTACATAATATTATTTTGTTATTGTCATATTATAGAGTTCATTCTGTTAAATATGTACTAAGCTAAATATGTACGCAAACAAAACTTGACTTTTTTAAAGACTTCAAAACGGAGAAAGTTTTTCAATTTGACCATATTATATACGCTTTTTTAATTATAAATTAAGACGTAAAATATTCCCATTTAACAATTTAAGTTGTAGGTATATCACCATACTTTCCTCACGTTTTATTCATAAAATCACGGTAAATATATCTACCTATACAAATGTGGTAAAACGTAGCAATGTCAGTTCAGTTTGAACAACAGAATCAGAACATGCGTAACAACTGGGCCAGTGTTGACGTCAATGCGGTTATACGCACGCGTCAAAAGTACTGAGTAACGCGTTTTTTGGATTGCGAAAACGCAAAAACGTGGTAAAAGCGGAAGACGGGGATGTATGACAGTAATGGTCGGTGTTTGTAACATTATCTTTCGGATGTGTTCGATTTGAGGTGATTGAGAATATGGGAATTTTAGGTATAAAATTGTATTGTACCTAAATAATAATAGTGATGAGTCCTGACCGATTTCGGCCTCAGTGGCTAGTGGTACTATGACACGAGCCAAATACGCGCGACATAATAGTGCACATATGTGTGCGCAAACACAGGTGCACTCTCATAGCAGCCCGATGGGACGGCAATCCTATTTAGAGGAAAATAAAGTAGTTTTAGTTTAAAACAGTTTACCTAATGGAGTTTTTTGCATAGCTATAGTTGACTAAGTCATAGTGACTACACGTAGGGTTCGTAATATTTTAAATAATTACGAATTGTTTCCTTTAAAGAAATATTTACATTTGCCATAAGATCAAATATGTAGAATAATCTAAGCATATTTTAATGTTTTTACTAAATGAAAACACGGAAGTAAAACAGTAACTCATTATAATTATCTTCACAGAGTCTTCTTATTTAAATAAATACTCTTTTAAAATAATAAACAGATAAAATGAAAATATACTTTAAAGACATTGTAAAACTAATCATTTGAAATTCACTTGTGACAGTCACGTTTCTAAAAACAAGCAAAACATATACAGTCATATTAGTTAAATATACAAAAAATGTATTTACATTTTAAGAAATTACCGGTAATGGCGCAGTTCAGAAAAAATGTATGAGAGTCACGTACTGTGAGAAGAGCGAGACGAATTGTGTGACATTTGTATGGAAAATACCTATATGAAAATTTTCATGAAAACTGAATAGTTGACAATTGTATTTTTTTCTTAACAACATAGTAACAACCGTCGTAAACTTTTAACCACGAATGTATTTACTTAGTTGACATCGTTAGTGTGTATCTTTTGCTAAAAAATAATATTAGGTATATACTAAGGAATTACAAATAGGGTAAGACTTATATTCTAGAGACTGGTCAACACAAAAAATAGTTAAAACATGTGTCGCAACTTCAGTCAATAGCTGTAATCTATAGTTGTAGGTGTTTTGATCAACGAACCACACGTTGACATTAAATTGAATTAAACAGCTGTTCCAAAGCCGAAAACATACTTCTGTGTCGTGGCTTGGAGTGACGCGAAACACAGACATTTAATTCACTTGCACAAAGACCCATCTTCCTCAACTTAAGTAATATTTATTTCAGATATTTCAATGTATGATTGAAACTATACTAAACAATGAAATATCTGCCTTTAAAACTAAACTTCTATGCTTACCTATAAAATAGCATGATAACTTCGAAATGTCAATTACTTGAATTTATTTTTTGACGAGATTATCCCCACCAATCCACCAAGTAACTCAAGACAGTATCGTTACACATTTTGACGGCTATTAACAAGGACAACTTTTTTCCTTCTGCTACAAGTTTTTTGACGGTTATGTAACAAAAACATACTTAACCTATAAAAACTTGCTTGTTTGTCAATGATGTAAAAACATTTACAAATTTGTGCTCCAATTTTGCATTAATACGAACAAAATTTTCCTTAAAACATTCTTGAAAAAAAAGTAAAGGAATTAAAGTAGAACATACTTTTTGTAACAGAAAGAAAAAATCTGACGAGTAATGTTATTATATTTAAATGGCGTTGACCTTACACTGATTAGACATTAGGACATTAGGTATTTTACTCTTTATTTTGCAAACACATACTCGTTTAAACCTACAGACCTATTTAAGTCAAAATACCTTTATAAAAAAATGCACAGTACTCGTTACCCGATACCATGAACTAATAGTTATTATGTTATATTCCATACATTAAATATCCACAGCCGTTTTCTTGGAACACGCAGTCAGGCAGTAGAGTCATTGACACAATAATTGAGTTATAGAATGTTATGACTACTTGAGGCGATATTGAAACTGCATGTGACGTTTGTGTTTAATGACGTAGGTTACATAATATATTTAAGTTATCAAATAAAATTTTAAGTTAATTTAAGATTTATTATGGGCATATTCCCTAAATTAAAAAAAATAGGGAACAAATACTCTTTTTATACTCTTTCAAATCAACCTTAAATCTCAAATGGAACGATGAGTATATCATATATTATTACCTTAATATAGATTCGTTTCCTCATATAAGTAAATTCTTTAAACATATTATGGTAATTCTATAACTATGAATAACTACAGGAAAGTGGCTGAAAATTGTTTGTAAAGGAATACCCCACTGCAGTTACCTATACCGCAAGATTATACGCATTTGTTTATGCAAAACAATTATTTTATTCCTATTATAAAGTAAAGAAGTTACACTTTTAAGACCAGATTTCGACCTAGCTGATGAAAAATTTAACTTCGAATAATCCTGAATTTAATTTGGAGTAAACCAATATTGCATTTTACAAAGTACCTACTAATCTTGGTGTAAGGTCACTACACGCGAGTAAATATTTACACGGGTTATTTTTCGCGAAGTAAAAGCTAAAAACTTGAACAAAGCTCCTCCTAGAGTAGAGTGTTATAACCGAAATATTTACATTGTTATAACTATATCTTTGGTAAAATGAGGCCTATGTCATTTGTTTTCTTAATCTGTCGAAAACAATACATGTTATGTGCATCGTCATTATAACCTAACTTTTAAACTATCGCGTGCTTGTTTATAATAGTAAAACTACAGGAAATTAGCACGCGATATGCACATAATTGCATTCTATGCCTGTTTTGATATAACTATAAATTATGTTCTGATAACGAATGACAATAACTATCAATTCTGACTGATGCCTTAATTACACTGGCGCTATGGCAAGGGCTTAATTAACACACAACACCGTATACCACGGCGTCAGGCGTCGACGTCAGGGCAGCAGACCTTATGTCATCTTAAAATAGGATATTTGACTTAAAAGCATTTTCAATTTGGCAGTAGGTACCAGATTCTAATATTTACAATCCAGGTTTCCTCATATTTTCTATTCTAACCACCTAAAATATAATTATAGGGTAACGATTTACTCACGAATATTCATCGGGACAGCCCGACTAGTTTCTGACTCAACCGGAGTCTATAATCATAAGCTGACGCGGTAGAGTCACGAGTCGAATCTAGACGGGCTATCCCGATAAATACCTACACGTGAGAAACCTTTAACAAATAATTATGAAACCACCTCCAGATAATTATTCCGCCTTAAATATATTGGTATATTTAAGGCGTAATAACTCGGAGACGTAAAACGAGCTAACCGATTACAATCACGTCTCATTTTAAATCCGTTATAATAAATCTATACTAATATTATAAAGAGGTAAAGTTTGTGAGTTTGTATATTTGTATGTTTGTCGGCGCTAATCTTCAAAACTACTGAACCGATTTTAAAAATTCTTTCACTGTTAGAAAGCTACATCATTCCGAATTGCCATGGGCTATATGAAATCACCCTACTTCTCTCGGTTATCTTCAAATAAGGATATTAGTCAAGTAAGTCGGAAAAAAATTACCGCTAAATCACTTTTATCGCGTACGCTGCCGAAATACTCAAGTGTATATGAATACTATGTACTACGAAAATGTAGGGCTCCAATAGACCTACAAAAAAGTTCGCGATGTCCTATATCTATCTTTTAGGGGAAATCCATGATGAGGCTAAACACATAAAGAAAAATAAGACATGTTTTCTGAGCATGATTTTAGTACTACCATATTAATTCTTACGTCTAAAACTTACTTTAAAAAAATGTTCATATCATGGAGATAATATTTGTCTTTTACAGTTTATAAATCGGTTGAATAGTTTCTGATATATCGTGAAATTAAAAAGTACGCACGAATATTTTTTCACACGGCACGCAGCTCTCGAGGCGAGTTGCAGTGAGGGGCGCGGGACGAGGTACCACGACGGGACTTGCGATCGCGCGTACCGAGGTGTTATACCCCGCAATAAAATAGCTTGATTTTTCACTTTGTACTTTCGTTGCACAAGGAAATTTTCGTTGTTTTCATTGTATTTGTTGTTTAAATTGTTCGTTGTCTACTATACATATAAAACTCAAAGGTGACTGACATAGTGATCTATCAACGCACAGCCCAAACTACTGGACGGATCGGGCTGAAATTTGGCATGCTGGTAGATGTTATGACGTAGGTATCCGCTAAGAAAGGATTTTGATAAATTCTACCCCCAAGAGGATAGAATAGGGGGATGAAGTTTTGTATGAAACTTTGTTAAAATTAAACCCATCGGCCTGAGAATTTGCATGCATATAGGTACTATGACGTAGGCATCCGCTAAGAAAGGATTTTGATAAATTCCACCCATAAGGGGATGAAATAGTTTATATAAATCTTCTTAGATTTTTGACTTGCCATGACAAGTCTCAGGGGCAAACTCTTAAATTTGCGGGTCTCAAACTTGAGAGAACATTGCTTCTCTCATGGGCAGTTTTATGTTGCTTGCTCACGAGTAGGTAAGTTCTCCCAGTAGCTTGATAGTTTTAGCGCCAAATGACAAATTAGTTAAGAATATTGTGTACAAAGAAGTTTTGTAGGCCCTAACTTTTTACACTAACTTGCTAAACAATTATACTTCTTAACGCGTGCGAAGCCGCGGGCAAAAGCTAGTACGTAATAAATAGAAAATGTATTAATTCTACATTTACTTAATACAATGCATTACTGTATCGCAGTAAACAACATTAGCCAACATGTCCGCTCAGCAAAACGTGTAATGTGTTTATGTGACGTATAATGTCTGTCACAGGAATGCAGACGGCTTGTACTTTGTATTTACTAGATGATAATTATCTATAAAGGTGTATACACAACGAGTCGATCTGTTGCTGGGAATAAACGCTAAACACACCACTTTCTTGTATTTTTTTACAGACATAATAGTGTGTATACTTTATTTAATAAGGTATTTTTCAGTGATCTAAAATATTTGTTTATTGAATATATACGACAAAAATAATTAATAAGATCTAAAATCTACAGTTTAAGTTAATTACTTACCTAAAATTGAGACCACTGCAAGCAACCTCTATTAACTGATTTTTTGCAAGTTTTGCATAGAAATAAAATAATACAGAACTTTTATACAATTGTACTGCTTAATAACAAATAATACATAAAGACATACATTTGATTATTTAGCATTACAACAACAATTTTCACAACCATTTTATACAACAGAAGCTATGTTCAAACGACGCTTATATTCTCTTTCGCCCAGTCTACATAAGCCCTTACATTCGCAGAACGTAATTTACCAGGCCACAGATTAACTAATATTAAGTACTTAGCACACACAGCTAGCAATACAGATTTTATATCAGATACAAATCATAATTACTTATAAATACACGTACGTTTTTTAATTATTTATTGACAGTACAAAGTATATAAATATTTACATTTATAATAAAAATAATAAATAAACCAGCCTATATACGTCCCACAGCTGGGCACAGGCCTTTTCTCACAAAGGGAAGGCTTGAGCATTGGTCACCACGCTAGCTCACTGCGGATTGACGATTTCAGATTCCAATATTTGGAATCCAGGTTTTCTCACGATGTTTCCTTCACCGTTTGTCAGTGTATCTTAGAATAATTAAAGTACCTACATACTTCGAAAAAGTCACATTGGCCCTTGCCTGCGCTGGGGATCGAACCTGCACCACGTGCATACAAATCCATACATAGAACCGCATGGCGACCACGAAATATATATTTATGTTTATATATAAACATTTATACGTAGGTAAATAATAATTGTATTGGTCAATGATTGTGTGATCACGTTTTAGTAATTACGAGATTAATTGCTTATTTTATATAAACGTATAATACTCGTAAAACGGTTTATTGCAATTGCGTGAAAGTTATATCTCGTTTACGATTATGTGTAAAATGTTATTTTGATCCATGAGAAGGTTAAGGGTTATTAATAAAATTGGATCATAAAAGTTTTTAATACTGTAATAAGAATATTATATAAAAGCTTTTTTTAATCTAAAAACTTGCTTTACGCTAAAATAACTTTGAAACCAAAATAGTATTTTTTTTTCATATTAATTCGAAATTCTTTGACAAAAACAAAATTAATTCAAAGTGCGGATCGAAAACTTTACTGAAGTCACATTCAAAATAATTCAACATACCTATTATATAACATAAAACAGAAGATAATCCAACAGTCGGAAGAATATTAAAACAAAATCATCTTTCTGTCCAAAGCAGTTAATCCGTCAACGCCTGGGGTACAAAATAGATATAATAATATTCGTCACTAAAACCATTTGTGTATCAACAAAATAAATATCGTTCTAATACTTGAGTCGCAAGCATTAGTGTCATTATACGAGGCCAGACAACCACAATATATTTTATTTACGCTGTCGCATGTTCTGAACACCAGTAATGTTTTAATCAGCAAGTTACACAATTTATTTCATCGTTAATATAGGAATAAACGTTTATTTTTGTGTGGTATTGAAATTCTTGCTTGAAATTAAAATAAAAAATAAGATTTCTTGTTGACATTTGTAAAAAGGAAAATGCACATTATTTTTCTCTACTTTCGACAAAGTGACAACTTTCACCATATGTAAGCTTTTGGGTCTTGGTATTTCTTTTCCACCGTAATCGACAATTTCATTCAATATAATTAAATTTGAAATCGATACACATCAATCATATTTTCTGGTGCTTACGTTAACACCAATCAAGCCTTACCAATCGCTATCAACTTTAATTATTCTCCTATGGGAATAAAAACTCAATAGAGTCGATTATAGTTCTAAATAAGGTAAGGAACTCGATACAATTAATCACTCGATTTATTATAGCTTTAAACGCAACATGATTTAAGCCTTACATGTACACATTAACTTTTTTCGGACGCCATTTTATGATTGAAACTGGTTACGCATTACTGGGGGTGTGGTGTTCTCTATAACTAGTGTAAGTGTAAGCAGGTTGTTGGTATAATTAAAGGAAATACGCTGGACGTGGTCCAACAATATCACAAGACTTCTAGCTAATAGGACCTACTTACATGCTCCGTATAACGTTAGTAAATATAAAATAAATCGGATTTTACCTTTCGTTTAGTTGCGTAATTTTTTAGTGAGTTTATTTTTATTTGCTGACGATAAGAACGGTATTAAATTGTGAAGTAATATTGAATCAAGAAAAAGTGTGTTTTTTTTGTTGGGATAAATACGACATGATACTTAAGAAAGGTCAGTACTATATTATCAACCTCCATAAGGTATTTGTTTACAGACATGACGGCATCACCGTTGATTTTGACAACGAGCGAAATTATTCTTGTAGCACTGGAAGTAGGCCCGCGTTTGACAGCGTAGTTTTGGACTGAAGTCGGTATAGCGCTACAAGGATCTTTTGGCACGTTGCCGAAATTAGAACTAATGCCGCACACATAACCGTCGATTTTGAGAGACATTTGAGTTGATTCTTGATGCAAACATGCACAAAAGCGCCCTTATATTGAAGTGACAAATGATCCTTCTAGCACTAAACGTAGGCTCTCGTTTGACAGCGTCGATTTCACAACAGTCGGTATCTGCGTATGACAATTTAATAAGTACACAAGTAACTAGACCAAAATACACAACAAATATTTAGGTAACGTCTACAATTTCACATGACATTAAATGTAAGTACCGAAGTCACGAGAATCGATAACCAAAGTAATGAGATATATTAGGGTACAAAGTTGCGCTAATGAGTTACATTTAGCAGTACCCAGGCGACAGATAACAACTTCGGAACATGGGGTATAGATCTGATCTTTTTATTAATTTAGCTTATAAAAATGATAGATTTTCACTTTATCGAGGAAAAGGGCTGTCATGTAAAGGAACGGCGAACGATTTGGATTTCATAATAAAGATTTCTTTTAGCTTATTTAATATAACAAAATGTTGATACGGTTAATACCGTCCGTCAAATAGATTTGTAAAAAATATTGGACTCTAATTTTTGGATTCTCAAAATATATTCGACACGTATTTTTTCTTTTATTGCGAAATGTATCTGACGGTCTAATTAGATTTTCTTCGTAACCAATTGTAATAAGTAATGGTAAGCCTTTGAGAATATGTAGTTTTTATTTGTGTACGCGTGTGCGCAGCATTTCTTTTAATATTTTCCCTTTATTCACCTCTGTTAATGTATGCGCATAATTATTGAAGTTATCATCTGGTCACCAACCCAAAGATTGTCATTATGTAACAATTACGTAAAGATCATTGAATTTTAATGTGCTGTTTGCATTTTATACCTAGTTTTCTTACGCCTCGAATTTAATTAAGAGAACGAGTTTTAACAGTAAAAGAATAAGACTATCAAAATAATCATATCATAAATGAAAAAAAAACAGACTCCCATTCATTATCAGTTACTTAACTTAAATAAAAGAAAACAAATTTTGAACAAAATAAGTCGATCCAAAAAAGTAGAGTTATTAAGCAGTGTATTTTGATGTACAAAAGGTGTATATTGTTAAGTTAATTAGTTACTTAATATTATAATTAACACATATAACATAATTTTATTTTTCTAGTTCTCTCAGTAACAAAATACTAATAGTTTTTACCGAATTACTTATTAAAATTGTCTTTGTTAATTAATTAATTATTGCCAACAAAATCCGGGTTCTTGACGCAAAACTAAAAACTAGCAACAAAAAATGGCACAAAGAATAAAACAAGGCTGTTTAAAGATGACAAAATTAATGAGAATATTATAATTTTAGTGCAATTAATGTCATCAGGTATGAAAAATATTGTTAATAACATTAATTTTCTTTCACATTTCGGCAATCTTCTAATACTCCTCTGAAAAGGCTTGACCGATTCTCTTGATATTTTTTATATGCATTTAGTAGATATGAGAATCGGTCAACATCATTTTTTTATCCACATGATTATATGATTATGCGTACGACGTCGCAGGCAACAGCTATACATAGATTAGTTCCGATTTCAGCCGCGTGCCAAAAGATCTTTGTAGCACTAAATCAGCCGTTGGCAAGAACGTCACTTAGTTAAGTGACGTCTAAATTACCTATTTGTCGCTATATTCTACTTGACAATGACAAGACAAACTTGACACCTAAGGGCAACTTTTTGCTGTGCGCTGTTCTTGAATAGGTTGCCTGCATCATAGTACTGATTGCCGGCGGCATCAACGCTGATCATTTGTAAGGAAAACTAAAACACGATTCACAATATTGAGCTTCACGTGCGATGAAAAGTAGAGAACTAACTAAAACTTATTTAAGTTTTCACAAAATTATAGTATTTTCTTATCACTGTGTTAAGATATTATCTGGAGTTCAAGATATGTGACGTAATGTTCTAGTATCAATCAGTGAAATTCGAAGGAGTTATCCAGAACAATAAAAACATGCCTACAACTCCACAATTTTTCCGTTCCTCGACTTCCAGGACAGTTCAGTAATATAATAAATTTCTTTATTGGCATAGAATCATAGTAGAAATTATAGAATTCTCTTACTCCTGCGCTAGTTAAAAACCGTGTTGCAGTAGCCAGTGTCCTGTACTTTACTATACTATATTTAAGATTTCAGGGATTACACCAAACGTTGGATACAGCGTTTGATCTAACCCCTAGTCTAATAATTTTCGAAACAAAACGTTATTAGTAAGTTTAAATAAATAAATAATTATTTATAAATATTATAAAATAAATATTTTTTTGGGACAATATCCAAACACGGCCATCTGATCCCAAGCTAAGCAGAGCTTGTGTTATGGTAATCAGACAGCTGATAAACATACTTATATATTTCTAAATATATACATATTATAGATAAATCACACCCAGACACAGAACAAATGATCGTGCTCATCACACAAACATTTGTCCTGGGTAGGAATCGAACCCACGACCTCCAGCTTAGCAGTCAGGGTCACTAACCACTAGACCAACAGGCCCGTCTTTAGTTTATTACTTCACCAACTAAGACGCAGACAAAACATAGGCACAAACGCAAAGACATACAATAACACCAGTCTTTGCTTCCGTCGTAACGTGTGAACTCTACTTAACATAATAGCTCTATAATTATAATTATTTCCATCATTGTGCCTGACGTCAATTACTTTGTTATCCGACGAACAATTATCTATTTACTGTAGAGCATTCAATGCGTGCCATTGTTAAACCTGATTGATACTAATAGACTTTCTATTTTATTTTTCTTATCTATGACGTATTTATGACTTCATTGAGTAGGTTTGTTTAATTATTTGAGATTGTTTTGTTAATTAGGTGGTTGACGAAACTGTAGGTATTGGTTTCATTAGCTATAAGAACGAGACTGTTGCCGTTGTAGAAGGAGACGGTAAGCTCTAGTGTAGTACGCCGTCTCACTTGAACAATATCTGAAGGAGCTCATACCATGTGTTAAGGGTTATAGAATATCGTTGATTTCGGGACAACATTTTGTAGGGTTCTCCATTTTGGTAAAGATGGTGAGTCGTACCAAACTTTTATTAGCTGAAACTATCAATAAAATAGAGCTGCAGAGAGGCATAATCGGCGTTTACCATCCCTTGTGTAGGTACTAGGCATGAATTAACAGTCGCTTAAAATTTCCACGCTTTCATCAAGCGCTACAATCTCTACAAAATTCAGCCCAGACTCTTTTACTAACCATTATCATCTCAGTACAGCAATAACACATAACATAATCCATCTATTCACAATAAAACAGACATAACAACAAATAGAGCCTAATAGCAAGTTCTATACCAACCCATGTAGAGTCGCGAACAAAATTGGCGCGACTAATGATAGTACAGACCACCTCGACGCGTGCCTATATCGGCAGCGTACGTAAGTTGTGTGTGTAGTGCCGTAAGTGGCACTTACATGATACCTTTAATTACAGTGAGGTACTAAATGTATTACGTACTTAGGAAGGTGTGCGTGTGAAGAAAATGTTTGAGGACCTATGTGGGTTTTGGATTATTAACTACATACATACATTTTAATTTTATGAATAGTGATAAAATGATCTTAGATGATAGCATTTATACGTCACAATTGTAGCTTTTCATCAGCAATGTTTACTTTGAAGGTTTTCCTTACATTATTAAATTATTAATGCTTAAAAATAATTTTAATTTTTGAACCAAAATCATCAAATAACACTTACAATGCGGAATTTTCATCATCGTCAAGACTTTTTTTTCATGGAAAACACCTTTCCCGAAAAAGCATATAAATCCTTCGTTATTGATAACATACAATGTGACTATCGGAAATCAATAACTGTTTACCTATATACGGTAAAATACATATGTTTGTGATGTAGAGTTAGTGAACATTAAGTGCCTCTATAAGTTATCTCTAATTACTACGCTAATCCGTGTTTACACTTTGATACGGCAATGGGAGAAGTGCTGACATGTGTAAGGCCACTTACTAAGTATAGTATACATTGTATTACAGTACTATTTGAAAATAAAAGTGTAATACCAGATAGCTTTCGTCCTTATTTGATAATCTTGTTTATGCCAGCGTAAAGTGGGATGTGGGACCACAAATATCCGGTTAACTTTATTTTCTAGTTATCATTTAATCATCATCTTCCTGCCCTTATCCCATTTCACTTGGGGTCGGCGCAACACGTCTTCTAGACGTATTGCTTAAAGTTTTGGCTATGGTTTTATAGTCGGCCGCCTGCCTGACACTAACCCTCTTTGGAAATGCGATTGTTGGTTGTTTACCCGCCACCATTCGGGTGACCCAAGGTGCTTGGTACAGTGCACTGGGTCTTAAGGTCCATTAGTCGCCTTTTACGACACCCAGTGGAGGACATGGGGTGGTGCTATTCTTTATATCCGGACAGTGGACACACACGGAAAGTTATCATTTAATGTTGTAAATAAAATACAACTAAATAGAATATTGACTTTCTTCTTATGTATAATATCCCTAATTTTGCAAACCGCAAAGCATAATCATAACTCATATCATAACTGTCTGTTAACCCAATCAGATAAAAAAGGAACTTTTCATTCGAAATAAATATAACATTAACTTAACATTTTATTAATTACAAAATTTAATAATCTTTAAAATTTACATAAAACCAAGATTAAGATTAAATAATAAACCTTCATCGGAGTATAATAAAAAGTTTATGTAAATGTAATAAACACCTACCTAATTAATTTTAAACAAATACTCAAGTACATCAGAGTGACACTTTACAATTATTTTCTTATATATTTTGTAACTGTGTAATAATTTCACGTGACATTTCGAATAATTAGGTTTACAACGAAATTAACAATAATTTAAGTATTTAAACGAGGTTGAAAGTCAAAACAGTAGCGAAATGTCAAGCAATAATGTATAAGAATAAGTACCTGTACAAGTTATCTTAATTTCATATCAAAAAACGATATAAAACGACCATTTTATGAATGAAATATCGAGCGTAAAAAATAAATGTCTGGCGTTATTTCTTAATTTTATTGCAAATTAAGTAAAAACTCTTATAAATTTACAACCAGGTGTGACAACAAATTCTCAGAAGCATTTTTTGTTTACTAAAGACTCAGAAGAACATCCTACTAATATGTTATAAACGCGAAAGTTTGCGAATATGTATGGATGGATGTTCATAACTCTTTCACGTTCAAATGTCTAGAGATTTTTTTATAATATTTGGTATGGAGTTAGCTGACACCCCGGATTACTACTGGCTGGATGGCTACTTTTTAACCCATAGCGTTTGACGAGGGTAATATTTTGCTGCTATTACCGACACTCGCACAGGTGAAGTCGCGTGCATCAGGTAAGTCACAACAGTACAACAATCAAACTGTTATTTTCCGTAACCACATCCTCGTAAAATAACCTTTCTAATTATAACTAAAACAAAATAATGAGAGGTCATTGGCATTATATACCGCTTGTGTCCGTTCCTACATAATGATTTTGCTTGTCAAGCTTGCGGTTTGCAATGTATAGCAAAAAACCTATTTTTCCTTTAAGAAAATCTAATCAAGTTATAATTGAACTGTCTAAGAATGTTGTATTGTACTTAAGTTTTTAGTTGTAAGAGCAGTTTTGCGCTCGCTCTCCTCCGCACCAACTCGCCGATGGGAGATAGGCTATGGGAACTTCCACTGGGATACCAAAAAAGGGGAACTTCTACCATTTCTTAAAGACTGTTTAAATACTGGTTCAATTATAAAAGTGAGACACCATAATACGCTGTGTCTTTCTTCCATAGCTGCAACAGAGGTACTTTAAGAGATAAAGGTAGGAACCCAGTTAGATTTTATAGAGTCACTAGTTGTTACCTAGTGAGTTTGTCGACGCGAATGTCGGTTATAGCTGCAAAACCTTTACTCTATCTAACACCGTCGGTTAAAAAGAAGCCTATGTGTTAATCCAGTGTGTCAACTAACTCTATGCCAAATTTCGTTCAAATTGCTTCGACCGTTTGAGTATGAAAGAGTAACAAACATCTGTCTATACTCAGAATGCTCGCCGGATTAAAAACGTCCAACGTAAAATAACCTTATTATTTTCCCAGAGAAATATCATCATAAAACCAACGCTTACGTCACTTTATAGCCTTTATTTATATAAATAATTATGTAATTATAAACAGTATTTGTTGCTAGTAATTCATTAGCTCTTCGATACGCCTAGACATAATAACAAAAACAATATGAAGGATTAATGTGACGTAAATATTTATTATAAGAACTTACTATCAGCTGATCCGAAAATAGATTTTATGCCCTTATAATCATACATATTCATAATATTCATGTTAAAGTAGAAGAATTCAGGTTGTTTAGCATAGAAATTGGCCCAGTAATGGCGAGCAAAGATAGCGACCACTTATGGGAAAAATTAACTGTGGTTAACAGATAATGCTCTCGACATAACTGTGGATACAGTTGCTAAGAAAAGAAGAAGAACATACTAGAACAATGTAAATCAAAATACTAAAAACACCTTCCACAATTATAACAGTTTTACTTCAAAAGGAAGTGCCTCATAATAACATGTAACACATAATAAATAACAAATTTTATTCTTTAAATTCTGTATTTGTCTGTACATGTACGTGTTCAAATGATGACCATACAATATCACATACTAGTTCTAGAATGTGTTAGAATATTGAATGATCTTGCGGTTGGAAAGGCGAATGAACTCATTAATAATAATATAATACGTTTCATGTAAATTAATTGCAACGGATGTTGATTATTAGATGAAACTAAATAGGTTTAGGAAGTGTTTACTTTTTTGTGAATAAGCTTAGCCATTAACTTGGGTATAGAAAATTAGGCCAAGCACATTACGTACTTTGAAATTAATCTCCCTGTAGAGTTATACTATACTGTTTAATAATCGCAATCTTTTCGGCAAGAGTAACAACTTAGATTAAAACAAGAAAAAATAATATTTAAAAGTGATTTTGTAGAGTCGTAGTCGTAAAACTACAAATAAGCTCAATGAAATTCCTTTCAATTATTTTCATAAAACAATATTATGAGTAAAGTAAATTACATATTTTATGTCTTATTTTAATATGTTTTTCTATAACTCTCTTTTAACTAAATTGATTATCATTTCACCATCTTAACACTCTACTTTTCCACTCATAAACTTCACACCAGCACAGAGCATGTTACATAGAGTAAACAGCTTCCTAATGCCTATGTAAATACATTTACGTTACACCAATGTTTACTAGTACTTGGTAAACTAGAAATGTAGAGCATGTTCTATGATCATGTTAATAATGTTGGTACCGTGTAATAGTGCTTGTATGTTAAATATTTGTGAACTGTTTTATTTGGTTTAGCGTAAGGAAAGTTTTGTGGGGAAATCCCTACGTTATTGCACTTACTATGAGGTCTTAAGACTTGGCAATTGTGGAATCATGATGACGCTACCTAAAATGCCGTGTGCTGTTTCGTTTCGACAATGACAACATTTTCTTTGTAGAATTGAGACGCTGCGATGCAATGTAGTGAACTATCTTACTTCTACAACGGCAACCAACTTTAGCTGTTAGGGTGTTACCATACCAATTGAACGATCTTGGATCGATAGAGTGATTGAATGTTGATCTGTATGGTATATACTATCGATCGTAATCGAATAATCCTTTTCACCATCATTTGATCCCGGCTATCGAAGATCGAGCAATTAGCGTGGTGATACTCTTAGAACAACATAGTGAATGAAGAGAAATATGGAATTTTTATTGATTCTACATTTCTAAGATTAAGTTTTCGACATTTGTTTTCATCATTGGTATCCTAAGACTAAAGTTATAACGTGAATTTGGTATCGAGCCACGTAGTTTTCTTAGCTGGAATACTATTATATTCTATCAGAACTATTATATTATATTATATCAGAACCACCAACCACTAGACCAACAGGCCAGTTAAATCAATTTTTAAACTGACATTTCCATGCAAAAACACGATATCTTCCACAATCAAAATTACTAATTTAATTGACAGCGTATTCATACAATATTCAACCTACTCGGGACAAGTTGAGTGGCATTAAAGTCATAACCGCAAACTTTGGATTAAATTGTTTTGTAATTTCAAAGTTTTTATTACGTTCTAATGTCAAAGAGGATTAAAATGATATGGAAGATTTTGCAGTTTTTAAAATAGATGTTATTAAATCCGAAAGAAGATTGGTCATAAAATTCCAGTATGATTTATCGATCGGTTATAGGGTAAACGCAGGTATTAACGACCCCCTTAAGGCAATTTCAAAATCAAACGTATTTTTTTAGTATACTGGTTTGTCTGAAGATTAGTGTTTTAATTTTATATGCTAGTATTATGTATAAAAAAGAATATTTACTAAATCAAATACTTTTAAATATACGATTATCTAGTAAAAAATAATTTAGAATGTGACTTAGTCGAATGTTGCCATTACCGACCCATTTAAACGGCTGTGAAGCTATTAACGATTTTTTTGCAGCTATTACCGATCGTGTTTGATAGGGGATTGATCCAGCTATGAAATTTATATAAATTAGTGATGATGATGATTACCGACCTTAATAAAAAAAAAACGAAATAAAAAAGTAAACATTTATTCGTATTTTTTGAATACCGGTATTTTTAATAAAATAAATTAGTACCTCTTAATACCTATGAACTAAATAATTATAAACTTTTAAATTAATTAATATAATACTGGTAATACATATTATATATTTTAATTTAAGAATTTCAAACTCTAGGACATATCTTTATGATATCGCGATCGTGATCATTTTTAGGAAATTATGATATTAATCATCACAGTCATTGGTTATATTTCCCGTCCCGTTTGTCTCGTAATGTAGTTTTGGGAATATTATACTTTTTGGATGCCTCATATACACTTGCACCCCCATTAATTGCTTTAATTGATTCGGCGAGTAGTGTTTCACTAGGTATATACTTTTTTGCGCTTTTGTTGCTCCACATTTTTGGAAAAAGATATAATTGTATGTTACATATTCCTTTATTCAAGAAGTTGGATTAATTAATAGGTTTACCATTATTTCATAAAAGTAGATGACAAACCAAATAATCTATAAACGATCGGTATTAGCGTCTCATAGTTGGTATTGCCGACCCTCATGGGTCGGTAATAAAGTATGTAAGTATAAACATAAATTGTATTACCGACTCATAAAAAAATGGTTATTTTTAATGATTTGACCTTCAGACTATAAAATAGATTATAATAGATTAATGTCACAAAAAATACGAACAAATGCACAGTTTTTATACACAAAAACAAAGTTCTATTAAATGTAACTATTCAACATCGATTCTCGTAAAATATCTTAACTTTTGTTAAATTGACAACGCTAAAAGGTGAAAACTAGACCAAAAAGTTTAGTCGTTAATAGATTTTTATAAAGACTGATATCTTAGATTTAAACTAGTCCATAAAAATCCTTGTGTTAATGTGATATAATAACATAAAAATAAAATAAATGAAAAGTAACGTTGCTGCCATTACCGACTCATGGGTCGTTGATAGCTGCCACGACTAAAAACTGATGAAGCTAACACCGTCCCATTTTAATTTAAAGTTTTATAGTTTTAAATTACTTTTTATTAATAAAAGGTCGTAAGAAATCAAGAGTTGACACTTAAATGAATACAATTAGTAATATCAGATAAAGTATATACGTCATTTGTTTGTATAAAGGTCTTACATAGAAAAGACACGTACTTACTTGAAGGAACAAGGGACAGTACGACAAGACCTGCGCCCACAGTAACTGACGTATTTTATCCCTTTTTTGCATAGCTACTTACACTAAAGTAGAAGTATACGATGCTCAAGGAATACACGCGTGGGTGACTTTGCCTACATATAGCAAAAATAGTTCTGGTTACGTTAAAATTTCGAATTACTTTTTAGGTCGGTAATACCTGCAGATTTTCGATGGGTCGTTAATAGCTGCGTTTACCCTAGTTTGTCTTTTGTTATTTGAAACTTTAAAAGAAGATTGTTATACGGATTAAATCTATTTCGATAATAAATACACTTTTCTGTTATTATTAATAGTTGCACATCCTTGACTGACATCATTTACTATTTACAGTGCTATAAGGAACTTTTGGCACGTGGACGACATTAACAAAAAGGTCTTCGCATGCATATTCGCTACAAATAATTCACTCAAAGCATTAGTTCCGATTTCGGCAAAACCAAAAAATCCTTGGATATCATTTAATACTATTAATACTATACATGTATTTATTTAGAATAATAATAGAATGAACAAAAAAGGTTCCTCGCTGTTAAAAAAAAACAGTTGAAGAAAAAAGTCTAGTCTGTCTCGCTAGATATGATCAAAGTGGGATCTGCGCGTCGTAGAGTTAATTAATGGATCCGTTCTCAAACTGCCGTCATCCGCTCAACATTGATACCACACATTCTAGAAAGAATGTCCCTACCTGACATAACGCAGACCTTTGGCTTTGTTATAACTTGCGTAACATTTTTATGCCCATTTTTATGTAAATTGAGTAATTCTTATCTTGCTTTTTCCAATAACTCAGAATTAAAAAAATACTGAGATTCTTTTGTTACACCTATACTTGCTAAATATATATTTTTTTAACAGACTTTGAAGAAGTGGTTGTTATTGATGACTTTGATACCTTGATCAATCTTAAATATTTCCCATATGGGAAGAGACCTGTGCCAAGCAGTACGACGTTTAAAGACTGATGTTTATTATAATTTGATAATGCCTTTCGCATTAATTTCCAATTCTATCTCAAGAGTTATAATAACAACGTACTATTAATAACAGTATGAACTGTAAATAAATTTACTAGCTTTACCTCTCTTCATATTCAATTACCAACTCTACCTTCATGACGAATGCACTTTCATACTATTTACAACTCTGTAAACATATTAACACCATCGCAGGTACACTTGTTTTTATTATAGAAGGCATGCAAAGACCACGTGGGACAATAACAAGATAAAGAGTGTATCAGTGATAGTGGCAGGTGACAGGTCAATAGCAAGCAATTACTGTTTATCTGTCGGCCGCGATATTGTAGAGAAACATACAAAAAATAAAAGAAATTTGTTTTCGTAACACAAATTCACTGAAATTGTTACGACTTATTAGTATTATCCCTTCTCGAAATCGTTGCCCTTTCGTGATATAAATTAAAATGTTGAGTTAATTAACCTATGTAGAATTATGCGTTCTAAAAATGCCGTGTTCTTAAAATCATCTCGTTGGTAATAATAATTCTGTATTTGCATAAAGTTGTATATTGTAGAATTGGTCGTTGGTATCAAAATCAAAAGTCAAATTAGGCTACAATGTAGAACTCTTTGAACGTCAAAATGATAATAGATCGCCCACCCTTCATAATACAATAGTAACCTTATATACACATACTGTGATTCCAAACATGTTTGAAGATTGTGAACAAAATCCGTTACAGACCTTTGAAATGATAATTCAATAAGTCGGCATCGTATCGTTAAATTAAATTTATTGATTGTGAGTCTGATATCGGTACAGCCATCTTAAAAGTTTAAAAGGTTAAATATTTTTGTAGTCTTGTCTTGTTTGTTAATATTGTTAATACGATAGCTATTCTGCCGGCTTGTCTGTCTGTTTGTCTGTCTATCTGTCTGTTATGCTTACACATCTAAACCAAATAGCCGATATTAATGGAATTTGGTAGAGAATAGGTTTAAAGCCCAAGTAAGTCGGTGGTTTTATATTGGTTTTATTTTAGAATATTTTTTTTAGTTCGTCAGGTTTTTAGAACTAACCATATCTAATAAGTTTTTTTGTATAAATAGATATTACTTTTTAATACGAATGAGTGACTAGTCTGTCAAGAAGATTAATTATTTAATTTTATACTGTGTTTCTTTTCTTTTGCATTCTGAGCTAGGCTATAAATATTCTAGTATATTTACCTCCTTTTTTATCTTGATTTAGTTGTTTTTTCAAATCAATTTGCGGTTAACCGAACCGCAAAATTTAATCCCCTATTCTATTTTGATTCAAGTTTTAATCATAAAAGAATTTGATTCCTGAGGTCACCAACGGACATTTTAATAGAAAAAAACTTGTTTTTCCCCGATTATCGAGTCTTACGCAATGGGAATAAAGTCCAGTTTTGTTTGAACTTAGTTTGACATCGATAGAAGTCAGACAGACCATAGGTTATCTTACAGAGCAGACGTACGTTGCATAATTTAAGTCTGGTGTTTGATTTAAGACTGTTTACTGATTATATGCTGCAATTAATGTAATTAAAAGCTTTACTACAATATATTATAGTTGGTCTATGGCAAAATTCATCAGTAAAATAGGTAACTGGAATAATGTACCTGAAGAACTGAGCTCTAGCAAATGTTTAAGCTATGTAATGTACTTAAGAAACGTTCAGTTTCAGTTTAAATTTTAGTTACTTCTTAAACTGAATAACTAGACCTTACCGCTGTCGTGTTTACGTGTGTCGGTACATTTTTACCAAAAAAACAGCTTATACAATTTATATGGTGCTCATTAATTAACATGAATAAAATAAAAAAAAAACTTAAAAAAGTGTTGTCTATGAAGCAATCATCACAAAAACACAATAACATTAAAATACTTAACAATAGCATTAATTTAATGTAAATTTTTTTCTTAATCGTTTTTTTTTATTTCGAGCCGTCTAGAATACAGCCTAATTTAGTATCATATTACGGCTCAATTAAGTTTTTACTGGTCATATTTTTTGCCTTACGAAATGATACGTAAATTAATGTTATTTTTAGAATCGAAACACCTACGCAGTCAAAGGAAACACGTTTTTCTATATAAAAAAATATCGTTGTGAAAGTTTCCTTAAATTATTAGGTAGGTATGACATTTTAAAATAGAAAGTAAGTAGTAATTTTACGAACCCAAACTTGTACTGCACGCGTTTTTGTACCTAATTTGAAAGGTTAAAGTTATTATCGTAAATTTTCTGTCATAATAACATGATTTTTATGGGTTTCAAAATTTAAAACTGTCAATTGGTCATTAACCTTTACAAAAATGCGAATAAATTTTGTTCGAAAAAAGTGGAATTTGAAATAATTGTAAAGTACCTACTTTAAGCTGGTTTAAACTTCTTATTTATCGTAAGGTTAAACTTTGAAATTGGTTCACACATTGGATAACAATATCAATATTTTGTAAATATAAATTCAAGATGGCTGATACACATACATATTTATCTAAGAGGAAAAAAAATGTTTTCATCGTAGCTGTAACGAAGATTGATAAACTCATTTAAAATAGTACAAAATAGTAATTTAAGGAATATAATTCGACATTTGTTTGCAACAAGGCCTTATTTATATGTGGTCTTACTAAATTATATAATCAGATAGGTAATCCGTTTGTCAGTTAATATTACTGTCTTACATATCAATACTTGTATACTTACTTTCGTACTTTTCCCAGCTTTCTTTTTAAATAGGCTAGTTTAGCTATTACAGGACGCATCAAAGGGCAGCAAGATACCAAAAGCTCTCGCTAAGTAATATACATAAGACAATAAGACATACATAATTATACATTTATTCAACTGTAATTGTAATTAGAAACGAATTAAAAAATATATATCTTATTTTGTTTTTCTCCATCTGTTTGTCGTAACTGGTGAAATTATCACAATACTTACGTACGTAGCTATCTCAATGTTTATAAATAGGTTTTTAAAATATCACAAATATGTGAATTATCTACTGAAAATAGATGAGTAGGTAATCATTACGAATTATTGTTGACCGAAAGATATGGGCTTTTAAGAAATCATTCCGTAGGCCATTCTTTCATACAATTCTTTGTCTCTTGGTGTAAAACGGCATATTTGGTGTGACACCGTCTGTCAAAAAATTTACATAAATAGCTCTATTTAGCTCTATCTTTTTGTCGCTCTCTTTTTCGCAGTGGAAACTAGTTTTAAAGTATTTAAGGCAGATTGTTAATTACATATTATTACTGTGTTTTAGTATTTCATTGCTTTTGTACCTTCAATTTCTGTACCTATATCCTGCAATCGTCATAGTTACGGACAAACTTCTCACCAAACAGAAATCAATTTGCTAAGATTTATAATTACATTAAGCAATAATATTAATGACCTATCAAAGTTACAAAAAAGACAAAGACATACTCTGTCCAAATTATCAATAGCAAGTCTTACAATAGACCGAGACCCATAATTATGTAATAAAAACTAAACCGCAGACTCCAAAAGGAATTTAACGAACAAAACATACAAAAAATAATAACAGAAATATACCGGATTATATGTTCGATAGAATTAACGATTTTCCAGACCAATCACGTTTGTTATTATAGAATCTGGTTTTGTAGGAAATTCTCTTAGTTTTTTTAACTGAATAGTATTAGAATGTTAAACAGGTCTGGATTGTTCTAGATGTTGTTTTGAGTAAAGATTAGAGGCTGAAACCTTTTACTATGGGATATTTTGTTAACGAGTCATTCTTATTACTAGTTAACTGGTTAGTTTTTAAAAAGGGATTAATGCTTACGTAAAATTAATTCACAGGCACAATAGGATGAAATACTCTGGCGGAAAAAGAAAAGAATTTGCACAAAAGTATTTAAGGTTTGAGACAAATCTTGCAATTCCTAATCATATAGATACTAAATAATAATAAAATTCGAGCATTTTCAGTCCTTGCTACAAATTCATGAAGTAATAAAATTTAATATTATAACGAGCACGTGAAACTTCTAGCTACTTCTAAAATACTTGCGTAGGATCCCAAAAATAGAATAATAAGCAATTTTGGCTGACAGGATAATGGGATCAGGAAGTGTGGACTTGACTCTACAATATCAACTGACGTGGGAGTCTGCAGAGGACCTACAACCACCTCAAAGTGATATTATCGTGGTTAAAAAAATACAAATAAATATTTCCCAAGATTCACACAAGGCTTGTGAATCTTGGGAAATATTTATTTGTATTTAAGGCCACTACTAGAAGTAACACAGTAACTACTAGATCAACAAGCCCGTCAAAGTTATGGAAGAGAGACGCCTCTACACCGTGTAATGCGCTGTCACGCTTCCACAAAGATAAAGATACTTTATTTAGGTAGGTATAGGTAGAAACATAAGATATAGGTAGATACATAAGATTTGACATACAGTACAAGTTCAACCACATTACGCCATGCGACATGCAAAAGTGTTAGAAATACAGAAACATTAAACTCACAACTGCAATAATTACTTTAAGACGTGACGGCAGAGACCTTTGCCAAACTATTTGTAGAAATGTTATTTTGTTTTAATTTCTTATCGCTCCGATTAGCGTAATGGAGGTCTAAAAATATATACTGCAAGTCGTAAAGCTGTAGCGGTTCTATGTTTATGTGTATTTGCAGTAGTTCTGTCAACACTGTTTAAAAGATAAATTTAAGGAATGACACCGCACCAAGAGCACGACGTATTGATATGTCGGACTCCCACCGACTAAAACCCTTCTACTACCTAAGCCAGAGTTACAAGATCGCTCGCGGATGCTCTGCATGATTCAGGCTGACGTTAATAATACGCCTACTGGCGCTATTTAAAATAACAACTTTCCTTGTACAAATCAAATCTATTCACGATTCATTTACGAAATAAAATCATGCTTTTGTCATTACGTCAATTTAGCACAATTGAGTTGTGTCTAGAATGAATTAATAATACTTACATTAAACTATATGGTATTTGCGAACCTACAATCTCCTGTTAAAATCTGTCTGTGTGAGCAAGACAGCGCTCTATACAGCCAGTCTCTCTTTCACAACTACAACAGTTACTTATGGAAATGGTGGTACCTAAGCTGTAGCAATCCTGTTCATTTTTTTCACACAAGAAACTCTACATTAATTCATCACGTGGGTATCAATTGAATCTACTATTAACCTATAACACAACATCATTAATAACTCCTACAGACACGTTTATATTATTAATGTAAGTATAATATTGTTTTAGGTCATCATTTGACTCGTATTAATATGTCCTTGTACAAACAATGGAGGGAGGATCCTGAGATAGGAATCAACAATGCTCTAAGCAAACTAAGATTACTATATTGTTGGCAGAATCTTTCCGGTATTTAGCTTTTATCTGTGCCACGCTAAAGTGTTACGAGGACTCGTGACACTAAATTAAAGAATAATTGAATACCCAGTATTCGCAGTTTTTGTTTAGTTTGATATCTATACGATCGTGTTTTGTTTCAATTGTCACGTTTTTACATAGGTAGGTGCTTGTGATAATTGTAAAGTAGAGTACAAATCAACACATTCGGCCAAACTGAGAAATCTGGTCGTGCACTATTTTGAAGTTGGTTTAAAATATTATGTAAAGAGAGGTAGTATGTAGAGCAAGTAGATGGAAATTTTAGGAAAAAGCAGTTAATCTAAGATGTAGTCATTTACTGCTTTGAGTAGTAACTACTTATTCTTGTTTTCTTTTAATTATGTATGGATACAGGCAGACCAAGGACCAAGTGCTGCGACGCAATTTGGGACAAACTTGTACTATAAATAATGTTGGTCACGATGAGCATTTAATGTACTTCTAGAGACAATTCACTCCTTACGCATCAAATTTTCCTCTTCACCCAAGCCGTCAAGTAAAAGTTCCATAACAATAACTCCGAAAATTTCTATAAATGAACCGCATAGGCACTAATGTTTTAACGCAATGCTTGGTAATGTGACGTGGGTTATTGACGGCATAAATTAGTTTAACAATAATGTGACATACATTTGTTAATTACCTACGCATTCATTATAGTTTGATTCATAGCCGAACGAATCATGCGGTTCGGTTTAATGTAAATAGTTAAAACCACACAGTAATCTATACTAATATTATAAAGAGGTAAAATTTGTAAGTTTGTATGTAATGGGTAATCTCTGAAACTACTGAACCGATTTTGAAAATTCTTTCACCATTAAAAAGCCGCATCTTCACTGAGTGACATAGGCTACTTTTTATTGCGAGTTAACGCACCACGCGGGCGGAGCCGCGCGCGGAATCTAGTTATAATATATTTCGGTATAATTACATGAAGATTAATTTGTTTCAGCAATTTAGTAACAACTCTACAATTCTGTTGCAAATGTTTGGGTAAATAAATTGATGCTTACAAATTATAGAATCTGTTATGAGAAAAAAAATGGCGGATAATTACACAAACTTAAATTTTAACTCATTGTTCTAAACGTATCTAATATTAATGTAGTAAATATAAATGCAAATGTTTTTGTTGCTATGTTTAGTACGCCTACTTGCCTAAACCACTTGACTGATAAACAATATATAAAAAAAAATAACATTATCAGCTTGTGGCTATAAATTTGGTCCTCATATCCATGAGAACAGAATCAGGGGTGAAACCGCAGGGCACCACTAGTATTACATAAAAACAAGATACAATTGTTAAAACTTGAAAAATAAAGACAATGCAGTTCTTCAAGAAGCCAGTCCTTTAATTAAAGGTTGTAACATCATCATTAATTGCTGATGCGTCATCAAGCGTGATGATCATTTGCTTTTCCCACAATTTGTTGTAGGTTTAATAAGCAATTCTGGATGATTACTTTGTCCTTCGCTAGGATGGATATCAGTAATCGTATTATAAAAACCTAGCCTACATCCTCTCTTGATTTTTAAGCTAACTCTACTTAACATTAGTTTTCTGTACTTACTTTTACTTAAGATCTGTAATTTCTGTTTGTACATATGTTTTATTAATTTATTATTATTTACCGAAAGACGGTTGCGTCGTTAAGCAGTAAAAGTCTCACAAACAGACAGATACATTTGCATTTTTAACATTAAATAGTTAAAGAACTGTAAAAATAAAACTAACAGTACCTACTTTACTGCAAATTAAACATTCCGGCACTCAAGATCCATGTAACGTAAGTTAAAATAATGCCCATACTTTGACTTAACGTTTGTAATAAACTTTAAAACCTAGTACTAACAGTTTCCTGTCAACTGCATAGCCAATTTGTTATGAAGAAGTCATTACGAACAACACTAAAAACTTAACTATCGTCTATTAAACCCGTCACTCAAATAAACCAATTAGAATTTAATTTATCTGCAAAGTAGTGTTTCCTTAAAACTGTCGTAAAATGCTTTACTATCTGCAGTACTGGTAAAATAAATTTAAATTCCAAGTATAGCCGTAACTTTTAAAAGGTGATCGTCATCCACGTAGTTCAGTATAGATCTAAAATAACTGGCTGTATTAAAAACTACATTTTAATAGCTGATGTTTTTAATTTTAATTTGTCTCTACGTTTTAGTTTGATAGGTTCAAAGACAACTTTTTTTTTGTGTGGGGGAAATTATCAAATGATGGGCCGCTGTGGGTGCAGCGGAAGGGAGTGTCAGATTTTTATTGACTAAACCCCATTATGTTCCCCCTGGAGCCCTTTGAGTGCCAGGGTCGCGGTAACTCTTACGAACATAACGCAGCCCCGACAGAAGACAACATTACACTTAAGAGCGACTTTAATTTGAGTATCATTTACAGGCGTAAAATGTACATACAGAATAATATAGAAAAAAGAAGAAAACAAACTCATTTTATAACAAAAACAAATCATATTCTAAGTACAGAAAGCTTTCTGAGCTCAAATTATAATCTAAACCAGGTGTATTTTATCCGTACCATCTGTCTCCATTACCTCCTATCGCTAAGTGGGATTACAAGGATCTGCATACATCTCATTGAACGAGTTTCGTTACAATCACTCACTCAAAACAATGTGAGCACAAAGTGGGTTAGCGGCACAACAACGGTTAACTGTTGTACGGTGAACCAGACAGTTGGAGCCAGGAATTTCGATAATGAACCTTATAGGACTGAAAATACAGATGATATTCCTATAGGGTTTACTCCTGTGTGGTCCACTGTACACGCATTGAGAAAGTACGCTTTTGTCGATGAATGATCGATTGATTATAATGCCACTGATTTTGAATAGGCTTCGAAAACCGGGTGACGTTATTACAGTTTTTTGTCCAGGCCCTACTACCACATTTAAAGTGAGACCACCGCAGTTGTGGAAGCGAGATGGCGCTCTACATTGCATAGAACGGTGTCTCTTCTCCACAACTGATTGTAATCTTACTTTAAGAGATGTTGGTAGAGCCTTTGGGCATAATCAATCACAAAGGTAATTAAACAATACGCCCACTTTCGGTCCAAGACCGTCCAAAGACATTTATAAATGATGGAATATTGTCGAAGATATCGTATTATAACAGTTCCGGCTCTGTTATCAAATTAATTATTAAAAGCATATTATTCCTATAAATAGATGTCGTAGACATGTTATTGATTAATTTATAATTACGCAAATAGCTGTAGACAGTGAACTTATAACTACAAGTTTGAAGGCAAAAAATAACTTGTACTCAAGTATTCAAACTGGAATAACGTGAGACCATAAGTCAAAATAGTTTTATTAACTCGAAATATGAAGGCACGACTAGACAACACGTGTTAGCAAGCATGTTGGCTTTTCAAATCAAGTATTATATAGTTATAAATAACCACAAGCTACATATTAACGATAAAAAAGCGGATCCTGTCATCAAGTGTTAGGGATTTAATTTGGATTATAATGACATTCAATTTGAACAAAATATGCGTTGATAAACGGACTGTTTGGGCTTCAAATTGGACGGATAATAGATAACATTTGTTAAAACCGTTTCCTTTTTTAATCAATCTTCATTACAGATAAATCTGTTTGTGAAATTCTAAAAAATCGTAAAGAATTTAAAGTATTTCGAGGTTAGTCACACGATTAATAGTATAAAGGAACGTGGCAATTTAGCATCCCATCTGAATATTTTATAATAACCTATAGTTAATCTAAAATTAGATACGTCTGGGCTTACAGACGTTGTAAATCAGGTCAAAGCCGAATTAAAACCGGTTGGAATACGCGTTTTATCAAAATTTGCGCTGTTATTAGTTATATTATTAGTTACTGTGCCAATCCCCTTTTCGTATGACGTAGTACGTGTAGGTTAAAGTTCTTGTGTTTTTAAAGTGATACCGTGATTAGCCACATCCAACGGTTTCTGAATACATTTAATTTATTTTGTAATCTCTTTTAAACTTACATCAACATTCACGTAGGTTTAAAAATTGTGGGCCTCTGAAGTTGTAAACACGCAAATATCATTGTAACTAAGAAAAATTTGCAATTCAATGTCCATGTTAATTGCCTATTGAATTGTTACGCGAATGGTTGTTATCATATTAATAGCGATATGGGCTTCATTGACACTTTCAAATCTATAGCAGGGACAATCAACCATTAGTTTTACTGCCAGACTTATAAGCAACGGACTCGAAGATTTAAATCTCAATTACTTGCTTCGTAATTCAAGGTGGTAAGCAGACGATTTAAAGTGTTGAGTAAGAACTGGTTAATGGAAAAATATTAACATTTTGCGAATGTTTTGAGCTGTTTGTAATTTCAGATTAGGTATGTAGTATGCATGGACATTGACCACTATATATTATTCGAAATGTACGATGTGAACTCAGCAATTCAAAGTATTCATTACTATTGCATTCTTTACGAATTTTGCTTTCCTTTGGTAGCAATGATTGTGAAATAAACTGTAAGCCGTCGTCTTTAGAATTAATACGTTTAGTATGAAGTAATTTTACCTTAGGAGGTGCCGGCTCAGGAACATCCGAATCCCATTCAGAACTGAGATCATCACTTGAGGCTTCAGTGTAATCCTCGGACCAGGGTACTGCCAACAGGGACATCTTCATCTGGTCGTAACCAGGAGACATGGTCTGTGGCCCATACCCCGGCGGCAAGGGACTGGAAGCCCTGCAGTCCTCACAATTACACGGTTTCGGTCCAAGATTGTCCTTCGGAGGAGAGTCATCTTTACAAGACATCTTGGAGTTTCTCCTCGTGTCTCGTTTACGCGCACTACGAGGCGACAGTCTGTTGTTACACTGGGGCGGTATGTAATACTTGGTAGGTTCAGATGACCTCCTTCCACTTCGGCCACTGTCAGGAGTCTCTATCTTGACGGGGGTCAGCAGCGACATTTTCTTGGTGAGCTGCTGCCTCTCCGCGTCAGTCGGTCTGTCCTCAGCGTCCATGGTGTAGCGAATAATAGGAATAGTGAAAGAGAACTGTTCCGTGCACTCCGGCATTATTATGAAATATCACTTCGCGTACTGCCTCCCTATGTTTGGACGACAGGGTAACGACATTTTTGAGCAAGGTCACATTGATAGTGTGTTGCGGTGCGCGGGCTATGGTGCGAGGTAGACGCGGGCGTCGTGCGCGCGAGCGTGGCGAGCACTGCGCGTGCGCGGTGCGCGGTGACCCGGGAGGCTTCACGCGGCGCGCGCGCGCAACTGAACCGCTCCGGCCTGCCGGCTCCACCGAATACTGTGTCGATGTACAAGATATGCGGGTGATAGCCCGACACCCGCCGTTTATTTAGAAATCACTAGAGCCTTGTGCGTGACTTAAATGTAAAATTGCTCCAACTTATGTGTTGCAATTTGTAGTACTTACTCGAGACTTTTATGACATCAATAGCGGTATTGATCACTATTATTTACTCTTGTTTCCTTTTTAACCATATTTAACTCCGTTTGATTAATGTTTTCTCCTTTTGAAAAATAACAGATACATTAAATCTCATGCGAAAACTCTTCGAGTTGAACAGTGAGTCGTTGGTTCATTATTTACAGTTCTCGTACCGTAGCTATATATAGCTAGCCCATGTCTAATACCCAGGTATTTAGTACCTATTACTGTAAATACCCCTTTTGTTTCAGTGCTGAGTCATGACTATTTTTCAAACACACTGAGGGTCTAATTTTAACGGTTGTAGAGTAAATATCGGTTTAAATGAAGACGATAATTGTGTCAACAATGTCTGACTGCTCTTAATTGACTAATGGATGTTGATGATAATGAAACTGGTGAACTTTGGTGAGAAGAAACTGTCGTTTGAGAATAGGACTTTAATTTGTGTGTGAAAAGGTTGCTTTTTGAATAACTTGTATTATCAAGAAGAAGGGGTGGAATCCGGGGTGGTGTCTATTAAACTCTGATTGAATTACCATTTAAAGGCATCATATTAATCGCTTTTAGCCCAACTCTATCTTTTGATTCTATAATAGGATTCATATGATATTTTTAGCTGATGCTAGTCATGGGAAATAACTATAGAGCTATTTATACAAATTTTGCGTCTTCGTTTTTCTAAAATTAGTTGTTGTAATCATCGATAATTTGATTAAATCGATTAATGATCGATTAACTCGCAAGTCTAGTCGCGTGTTAGACAAAAAGTTGTATACGTATACCTAAATAACATTGCATCACAATTATTGTTATTGTAGAGTTCATACAAAACAGGTTCTATGCCCGAACTTAGCATTTGAGTTATTAAACATAAAGGACTTATGTAAAAAAAAAGCAACACAAGTCTCCGACAAACGACGATTATAGTTACCAAGTGATTATCTTCATACAATCTCATAATTATTTATTTATTTATGTTTTAATGATTCGTCCATAGTAAGCCGTTGTTGATGACTAAATTTACCTGGTTATGAAGACTTTTCTTGCTTCGAAATCCTCTTCTCTTTTACACGTAACTTGGAAAACATAATAATATCCAAGTGAATAACATTTTTATTTTGAAATTAAACCAAGGAGCTCAAAATATAGACATATAAGACATGTAAATATGATATAATTATCGTACACAATTACACTACTTACTAAATAAATAATTTTATTTCAGTTCATTTCAAACTTGAGTCACGGTTTACATATGTTCTCTTTTATTGAGATTTTAACTGAATATATGTCATTTGAAAGGTTAATAATACCGACCTGGCGGCAACAATGGTCGGTTACAGAAGTAACGCGCATTTTACGTCGGTACGCTACAAAGTAGCTTGGAACGTACGAGTATGTAAACTGTTAAATTACTCACGGAGAGTCTACAAAGTATTTGGTTTATTTGTAACCGTTTATAATGTTTTATTTTATGTAATTATAGCTTATAATATTGTACTCAAATATTTATACTCCAGAAACGGCAGAATACTATGGAGCAAAACATAACAGCGCGAAGTGTCGCGGGTTCGATCCCCGCGGAGCGTAGGACAAAAATTTGTGCGATTTACAGATGTTTTTAAAGAGTCTTAGTGTCTTTATGCGTGTGAATTTAATGTCTGTGAGACCTTCCACGACTCACAGGGGATTAAATGCCTTAGTGCGAGAGTCGTTTTTAAATCATAAAATAAAAAATAATAGTACTATTTGGGATAAACGCGGTTGAAAACACAGGACTTAGCCAGTCTTTCACAGAGAAAGATTCAGACAAGTTTCAGAGTTAAGTTAAATCATAGCTCAATACAAAATATAACACTTTTTAAAAGTAAAACGGCATTGATAATAACCATGCAACGAACCATGAACTTTCAGAGTCAATAAATTGGAACACGCTTGACCATTTTTTGCAAAGGGCACTAGCACGGCAACAATAGCCGATAAATCCACAAAATAAATTATTACAAACATTACCAGTTAAAAATAAATAAACTGATTAAAAAGTATGATTTTACGAGGTTTTCTTTCAATGTAAAAATTTTAAACAAGTCATTATTTTTTTTATCTCGTAGAGTTACTACTTGATTCTCGTGAGACGTCGAAATTACTTTTATTTGCTGTTGTCTTTTTAATGTTTTTATCCAAGGGCAGGTTTATTTTAAACAATTTCATAAAAACATGAAATTTTATGACACCTTTAATGTCTTTGTATTTATTGCAGCTTTTGTTTTTTTTTTAAATTGATTTTTTGAGTGCGAACTCAATTTACAAGAACTTGATAACGGTAACTGTTCTTCTCTATAATACATAGAATTTTAAGTTACATATCAGCAAACCAAAGAAACAATAGATGGATTGCGTGAAAGATGATATGGCTGCAAAGAGTGTTGCTTGCGAGATGACGTCAGATAGGAACGTGTGGAAGAGGAAGATAATAATATGCTGCGCCGACCCCAAATAATAATTGGGATAAGAGCAGGGGAATGACGATGATGAACTATGCTATCCGGCAATAACTTTAGCTATAGAAAACCAATACAGCATATACATACAATATATACTAGAATAGTTACCGTGTGAAGTATCATACGGTTATAGTTTAAACAGATGGATTCTACCTCAAGTTAACTTATGTTGATTTTAAACAGCATACTATTGAGCAATCTTCACGGAAACGTTCAAAATTTATTGTAACCACAATAGTAGCGAAAGTGACGTCAATTGATTTACACGTCCTTTTATTGTAACGTCAGCAGCAAAAGTCCATGAACACTCACAATTATTTCAAGGCTTCTGAATACAATAAAATAAAATATTTATTGTTGGGACTTGAAAACAAGTGGCTTAAACAAGTGAATTCTATTAAAAACGTGTTGAAAATCTTTGGCTTTTGGTTAATTTGAGTTTGTTCATCAATTTATTTGATGGCTCTACCTAGAGTATCGTCAGTAAATAAATGCGTTAAGAATTAAAATGAAAAAGTTTTTATTTCGAGTAAACCTTCTCAGGGACATTCAAAACGTTACCGACTCTAGTTGCATTGGCTCGCGACTTCGGCTAATTGGATATAATCTATGTCTTTTCTAGATATTGAAAGTTATTTTATACTTCATATCAAGCCTATTTTCCAAGTTATTTTGATATCAGCTTCAGACTTCTGGATTCAACTGAATACCTTATCTCATAATAATCCGACTGTATATGTATGACTGACCCCTAAACATTATTACCTATATGCTATTTGTATAAAATTCTTTATATTTTAGGACTTGTCTTTAAAAACTTTATTACTTACCAGCTATCAAAGATCAAGGTATAAGCTACTCACAGAGTTATTGTTTACAAATTTTCATGTAGCCGTTTGGACAGACAAACACATTTACAATAAGAGTAAGGATTACATTCTACTTTCGTTTGCGGAAGTTTTCAACTTGTCTTGGGCCTACTACTATCTTAAAGTAATATAACTGCAGTTGTGGAAGCATGACAGCACTACACGGCGTAGAGCGGCGTCTCTCTTCCACACCTGCGATAATATTACTTTAAGGCCTTAAACACTCTGTAATTTAGAATCTGAAAGTCTGTTCTTTATTTCAATCCAAGCCACTTTTAAGTTACCATTTCTTATATATTTGCAATAAAGAACAGACTCTCAGATACTTAAAAGGTATAACGGTTTACTCACGCGTATTTATCGGGATAGCCCGACTAGTTTCGGACCCAACCGGAGTCCTTAACCATGAGCTGACGCGGCGGCGGGGTCGCGACCTGTTATACCCTTTAAGTATAAATTCTCCTCACGAAAATTATTATAAAAAAGACTCTCAGATTCTGAATTCCAGAGTGTTTGAGGCCGGCCTAAGAGGTCATGATAGGGTTCAGAAAAATCTTCAATACTAAATACGATGCAATCGCATTTTATTTTATTACTTTCCCTTATATAAAGATTGCGTTGTTTCTTATGGTATTCACTTATCACAAGTTGTAAATCATTAAACAATTTACTTATACATCTTCCTGTTTCAGACATATTTAATGTTTTGTGACGTCATTTGGTTAAGTGTTTAAAGAGATGGCGAGCATGCTTTGTGTAATGTATATTTATAATGTATCTTTTTAAAAAGAATGACATCTTCATTCTTTTTAAAAAGAAATTATTATGCATAGTAAAAGTATTATAAAAAGTGTTCGATTTTTGGATGACTTACGAGTTTTATAAATAAAAAAAAATATTTAAAAAGAGGGTAAAGAACACTCCGATTAATTAGAATTTCCTTCTTGCTTCGGTCAGTTTAAAAAAAAAGCTAAAAAGATTGTTTTAAAACTTGTAACATGTATGTCATAGAACTCACTAACATTGTTTAATACTTCCAATACCAAAATTAAAGCAGCATTGATTTAATTTCAAAGAGGTCGGGATCGTTCATGTTATGTTTTATTTTTGGCACATATTTACAAATCAAACAAATTGTGTTTTAAAAACGTTTCTCTTTTGTTTAAACTCATGCGCATAATGTAAAAGTGAATTCGGAATAATATTTGGGTAACTTTGTATTACAAAGTTTATTGACACCAGGATACTTCATATTTTATGCTCGAAATTCTTGAATAACTTCAAAAAAGGAGTTTTGTTTCTTGACATAACTTATTATATACTTCCTACTTTATATTATTTGAATGGTCTTAAAATAATGAACAATTCTTGGACAAAAAAGAAAGTGGTATTTAATTTTAACTATTAAGCGAAATTGTTAAAATTCTAGCATAACTATTGGAACTGTATAAACTCGATATTAAAAATAATGGATTATTTCGGAGGTCGTGGGTTCGATTCCCACCCTGGAAAAAAGTTTGTGTGATGTGCACGATCATTTGTTCTGTGTTTGGGTGTGATTTAACTATAATATGTATAAATTTAGTAATATATTAGCATGTTTATCAGCTGTCTGTTTACCATATCACAAGCTCTGCTTAGCTTGGGATCAGATGGCCGTGTGTGGATGTTGTCCCAAGATATTATTATACATATCTCTAAAATTCATAGCCAAAAGCCTAACAACGCCTCCTAAAGTAAAACGGTTACAGTTGTGGAAACGAGACAGCGCTATACACGACGTGGAGCGACGTCTCTCTTCCACAACTGCAACTGACGTTAGAAGATAGTGGTAAGGCTCGCAAAGGTCGCAATATTGATTTAAAAATACCAATAAATATGTAAACCGGATATAACCAGTTCGTTGAACGATTTATATCAGTCATAGATATAACGTAATCGTGTATTCATCTTACATTCAATGATATACAAAGATAGTCATGTAATGCAGTTTGTTGACAGACCTGATTGAATGAATGGAAAATCAAGTTAAGATAATCTTCGTTTTTCAAATGAGGGGCTGGTTGGTCTTGTGGTTAGTGGCCCTGACTGCTATACCAGAGGTCGTGGGTTCGATCCCTAACCAGGACAAGAGTTTGTGTGATGAGTAAGATCATTTGTTCTGTGTCTGGGTGCAATTTATCTATAATGTGTATGTATTTAGAAATATATAAGTAAAAATATATATAGTATCCTTTTCCCCTTGAAAAGAACCCATCACGACTTCGGGATGAAAGGGTTGCAATAGTCAAAATGGCATGAGCAAAGTACATGTGGGCGCGTCTTTTACCATTCTAGCAAGCAATTTTCGGTAGTATTTCATTAAAGTATTATCCTTGTGCAATTTTCAAACTGGATTAATTACGATTCACTAGAATACCTTGAAACTGACCTGTCTTTTGAATATTTTAAAATTATGTGTCAAACATGTTTTATGGTTATTTTGAGGCCATACAGCAAGAGGTTAGAAAAATCAAACTAATATTAAAAAAAGAGATAGAGATATGTGTCTGTAGAGCTCTATCCCCCTCTAAAGGAGAACTGTCGAAATTTTCTGGAAATTTTATTGTTAAATGGCCTTGGACTATATACATAATTATAATTTAGCATCCACGTGCAAACTTATCTAGAATACCATGAGGAAGTAAAATAGGATCTTGACTCTTAAATTAGTCAAAGATTCCGGATTTGCCAATACTAAAATTAAGCCAAATAAGTCAAATTTGTTTCAGAATTTTAATTAAAATATTGGTATTTGAAAATGAATCATTGAGAATTTTATGTCACGCGTTAATTTTGGATTCTGACTCTTTGATCTCTTGCATATCCGGCTTGATCGAATCCAAAAAACCCATCGATAAAACAAGTTTGAATCCTGGAATAAATAACTAAATTATACGATTTAGCCTACTGCGGACGCCAGTTGACGTATTTAACGAGATTAACTTAAATTAATTACTTAGACTAGCGCCAAATGGATTTTCCCAAATTTATTGCCCATGAGTAAGAGAGATGCCGCTACGCATTTTGTAGAGCGCTGTCTCTCTTCACGTGAAAGAAACCTACAGGAAAGTAAACTAGCAAATCGTTGTAATTCCTACTAAAGCATGAAATAGATAATATACCTATTTAACTCAATGCTACATTCCACAATGTAGGTTTAGGTGGTAATCATAGCATTAGTAACAATTATGGACCCTGTCGAGCACAGCAAAAGTAACAATAATAATTTGGAGAAGGTATTTATAATTGGAGTAACTTACAAGCTAAGTTCACAACATGATTGACATTATCTTTTGCAAACTGTTGCACAATTGATATGCATATCAGTGGGATTTTCATTCACGTAAGTGGATTTTACAAAACAATAATAATTAACGAAATAAAAGCTGCAAAAATATAATCAAAATGTGTACAGCCACGAATATAAACAACTATACTCGACTAAACGATTGGAGTCTTAATCAAATTATTTATGAAATCGTGAATCTTTTTATACAGGAATTATCCATAACGGCTTCAGAATTTCGCATAAGAAATCTACTGCAACTATATTTGATCGAGTAAATCTGTTTTTGCTTGTGACTGTAAATTATTTAAAAATGGTTACCTATGGTTTGAGAGCCATAAATGTCTGCGGTTTAGACGCTAATCGTTACGACTTCTGCAAATACACTCGTAAACTTAATAAAGACTATCTTCTCATCAAAACCACAAGTAGTTATAACTTTATATCTAGAAAACTTAAACTTACCCTACACCTAATCCATACTAATATTATAAATGCGAAAGTGTGTTTGTTTGTTTGTTTGTTTATTTGTTTGTTTGTTTGTTTGTTCGTCTTTCACGTAAAAACGGCGCAAAGGATTGGCCTGATTTTTTGTGTGGGGATAGTTGAAGGGCTGGAGAGTGACTTAGGCTACATTTTTTTTAAATCAGCCCTTACATGGTTAAAATTTACGGTTTCAATATTCTCAAGGGAAACGTAAATAAAAGTACACGTAACTGGTCTGACAGAAGATGTCACCATAGCGACCAAAATACTGTTGCTATGGTTTTATGTTTTGACATTAATATTAACGTTTTATTTGGCATACAATCAAGCAATTAAAATAGCCGGGTCAGGGAATAACTAGCTTTGTATTATTTTACTCCAAGTTCAAATTTCATTTCGACACACACTTTTTGAATTTATTTTTTAATAATTTTTGAGTACGAATTCAAATTTTAGTCAAGCATAACATTTTCTTCTATAGTTTTGGTAGTACAAAAGTATTGTAAGAAGCACTTGGTTTTCTTTTTAACGTAAAATTGCTCCAAAATAATTGTATATGGTAACTACTTACTTTTTAAGCTACGACAGTCTCATACGATTTAGATGGAGGTGTGGATATTTACTGAAATTACAGTAAACCAACTACCAAAACAAAAAAAAATTGTTTGGACGGTAAGTGATACTATGATGATACTATATTTTATGAACGAGCTGTTGACTGCAATTTTGTTGTGTGTGACGCGTGGTTTTGTAAATGTGATAGTACCTATACACTACCACAATTGTGCACCAATGGCCATATGGTATATATATATTGGTATATGGTAGTTGCATAGGTAAAAGTGTGTTGATAGGCTGTCTTTCATCGACAATCTCGCGTACGAGTATGTCACGCACGCGTCCTCTCGCAAATGTTTTATTATGTGCGTGAACATTAACCTTCTTTAGGCTCAGTTGGCCTAGCTCAAACTACTGGAATCAGAATCTTGAAACATTTATGACCATTTAAGTAAGCACTAACCAGGCATTTTTTAAAATTCGTCCGTCAAGAGGTAGAAAGAAAACGAAATAGAAGATCGGTGCCCGAACTAATCTGCTGTACATACATACATCCACCAAATGAGGAGCGGCACCTGATGTTCTCCGCACCACAGCGCACAGCGCTCAACGAAATGTGTCAAAACATATCTGGCTGTATAAAACCCACCCCACTCAATAAGTTCTCTTTCTGCTCTACCTGACGTTAAAAGACAAGTCGCATACGCGCTCGAAAAACATGTCAAAGCATCAGATACACGACACCCCTATACACCCGGGTAGACTTAACAGCCAAAAAAGATTCATCTGATATACCCTAGCTACCATTAAAACTCAACTCGAGCTAGGTGCAAGATCTGTATAGATCAGCATCTACCACCTACTACTTATGTCCTACCTCAGGGACATCTGCCGCCCGGAGGTACCTTGAAGTGGCCTGTTTGGAAAGCATTCAAACATCTGCGAACCCAAGTAGGTAGCTGCAAACAAAATTTTGCAAATTTGGGCATACAGACCCCTTTGACTTATATCCGGAGAGAATACGGCATCTCCGTACAGACGATGTCACACCACCTAGAGTGGCCAAAGTGTCTGCACACCTGTAATTCGGAGGATCTAACATAATTCAACAATGATGCTGCAATTGGTGTGACCAAATACTACGTAAAATTGACACGAAAAAAAGAAGAAGGTTGTTCTAAATAAACTTAACAACTTAAAAATGGAGAACAAACTTCACACCATAAATCAATCCATTATTATTTTTAATGTTTCAGCAATAAATTTCGAAAAATCGATAACATTTTTGCGATTTCGTTAGTTAAACCAGAGGGTATTAGTTTGCCGTAAGCGCGGTCAGTTGGTGCGCTGTCACTGAATTCTACGAAGAAGTGATGAAGTTCAAAGAAAACGCGGAAAGAGCACGGGAGGCCTCATCATCGATCCGTGCCCGAGCACGGGGTAGACGAAAGGCCCAATTTGCTCTTCTTCAACCACCGTAAATGGCCTACGGCAGTAGTCTTGGGGAAGCTTACTGTACTGGATAAAGGCAAAGACGGCTTCTTGATAAACGATGGGAAAAACTGACTCCACGTCAATGAAGAAGCTCCCGTTAAAAAAAGGTCCCCTCGGGGTTTGCGGTAGTTTGCGAAAGCATTCCTGTGGCCCCCGACAAAAGGGAACGAAGAAGCACTGCAGCAGTTTTAGCCAGTAAATGTCCGGCACACCCCTTTCTCCTTCGCCCGTTTTCAAGTCCAGTCAATCCAAATTGTTAAATCAGTGCAAGATGGATAGTGGCCACATCAATAATATAATATGGCCTTTCATCATGTGAATATTATACTAACCTTTAAAACTAGCAGTGTTAACAGTCAAATGTTATGTTAACAGACAATAGTTTGTAAGACTACAGGTATATGAATAGAAAGTTAAGAAATAATTTTGGAACAGAGCTGGATTAAGGAGCTGGCGTTAAACATTACTTAGCTTTACTTTTTGTACAGCACTACAACGTCATTACCACGCAGACAAAGTCGCGGGTAACAGCTAGTTTCAAATAATTTTCTGAGATCATTTCAGTTTGATAGGTACAACATTTTGGCGCCAACAGATGACTAATCAACTGAGATATACAAGAAGATAGAAACGATGATGACATCTAAAATCAGTTTGGAAGACTAAAACTTCTAATAAAATAAAATATTCAGTCAGGAGCAGGAAGGGATTGGGATGAATTCGAAGTACAAGAGGCAAAGGCAGAAGGGCATGAAGTAAAAGAAGTCGGTACTCAGCAGTAGATTATTTAATCTACTGTTACTAAATCTACAGCTTGGATTGAACTCCGGTCAAAAAATCAAAAAGTTTTTATTTTCCGTAATCCTAAAAAGGCACTTGGAAAACTACTAAAATTACAAGCAACTGACTCTACAAAGCAAAAGAATCAAGATCTTGAGCTGCAAATATTTTCCCATCATTACATTTTTATTTTTAGCACAAAGTACCATGCAGCCAAGAGATTCCTTTTGATAAGTGACACGCAATACAGTGATCGGCACTCATTATATACTTCCCAGCCTATTTATAAAGACATTGTCTAATAAATTGTTCATGAACAATGTAGAGTCCCATGATATATTTATCTAGCGATTAGTGATGTAACAGGCTTCAATTGTTTTTGTAATCAAACACGAGTCTATTAAAAGGATGTGAAAAGTGTGAACGTTCATTTGGATGAAGAAGAAAAATAAATAGTTATACATTGTGGAGTCATAAGGGTCTGGTACCGGAAGTCGTATAGCATTACCGGTAATGTAAAACAACTCGCATAGTATTCCTTGTTTGAATAAACCTTAAAAGGCAAGTGAAAAAAAATATTTTTGTAGAGTTATGGTATTTTTTTCTGGTCAATCTAGAACGAATGAGATCATATGGCTAGACATCATTAGTGTGACAAATGACGTTAGATTTAGGTATAGTGTGGTCAGTTTTTTTGAAGAGGTATTCAAAAAAATAAACCACAGAAAACCCAAAAACTTAGTGATATAACAATATTACCTAGCTTGGTATTTCGCAGGAAGTGGACCTTAACCACAGAAATATCGATAGTGGTCGATAATAAAACTGATTAATTTACGAGTGTTGTCGAAACAAAACGAGAATCCCAAAGATTGGAACTTTTTCTACTAACATTAATTTAACGACATATTTACAAAGAACAGCAGCATACTACTAATATAATAAACGCGAAATTTTTTTAGCTTGGATGGATGGATATTTGTTACTCTTTCACGCTTAAATTGCTAAACCAATTTGGTTAAAATTAAGTACGAGCATATTTCATAATTCCCCTGTCCTTATCTCAATTATTATTTAGGTTCGGCGCAGCATATCTTCTTCTTCCATACGTTCTTATCTGACGTCATCTCGCAAGTAACACTCTTTGCAGCCATATTATCTTTCACACAGTCCGTCCATCGTTCTTTGGTCGTATGAAGTTATCTGATATCCTTTATTAACACACAGGCTATTTTTTTCCCACCTGCGAAAAGGAGGTTAATGTTTTGCAGCTATAACCAACATTTACGTGGGGAAAGCCACAGGAAAAGCTAGTATGTCATAAAAGTGTCTTTGAAAGAAATTCTCTAGAAAAATCTTTAAAACATTCTCGCATCACATTTTACTATCTAAATACGTTACCAAGCCTTTCAATGACCGGTAAATGAAAATAGGTCTTATTATCATTATTGAAAGGCGATCGGTCAAAGCACTGTGACATAACTACATGTTATGTAAATACGCCTTATTACGACAATAATTACGTAAATACGGTAAGGTGTCGTATTATTTTACAATGTTAGTGAGTTTTGATATTCATTGCTAATGTTAATGTATTAAGGGAAGTTCGCACAAAATGGCAAAGTGCTACAAGAATCTTTGGTATGTGCCCGAAATCGGAACTAATGCCTATATGAAAAACCATCACTTTTGACAGAGATTTGAGATTGGTTCTTGTTACGAATATGCGATGGGCATATTCGTCATGCATATGTGCCCAAAGGTTGTAGATACGGACGAAATTACTGTGGGCTGTAGAAAGTATTACTTAAATCTGGTAGATAGTAAGAAAATAGGTAGTATACCATATTAAATATGTATAATGATATTACTTTTCGGCCAAATGTTCTTTCCTATTGGTGTGTTGAATGCAAAAAAATAAAATAAATTATATCGATAAGACAAATTATTTTGCATTCCTGATGTTTCCACTCATAACACATATCCACTCAGTTCATTCCACTTCGGTTCATAAAAAAGGACTAACGTTTCTTTTGCTAAAATTAGTTCCACAAACCACGTGCAAATTAAACCAACTGCGGTACTTATTTTGGGGATAAAATTACAACCGCTGAGTCACCCTGTTACAAATCACTTAGGATCAGCAATCAGCGCCGCCTTTTGTTTCATCATTAAGTACCTTTATCGCAGTTGTGGAAGCGGGATAGCGCACTACACCGTGTAGAGCGGCGTCTCTCTTTCACACTTGTAAATTTTGCTTAAAGAGGTGGTAATAGGTCCACAGTGCCGGGTCCTTTGTTTAATGATTAAGTGATTCACAGCCATGGTAATCAAACAAGCGATTTGTTTCGGTCATTGACGATCTTCGAGCAATGACTCCCAAAGGTGTTGAGGAAGAATAAATGCAAAAACACAGCATCTGAAGAAAAAAATCTTGAACGTACTAACTGACTTGCAAAATTGTAATAGTATAAGCGATACATGCGAGCATGAGGAATAGTATCACCCAAAGTGATTTAAGGATGCTAAAGACCCAACAACAAATTCGATTAAGGCAAAGTTGGTAGTAAAAGTTGTGGTATGTCATCCCTAAAAACTGTATTTTCTTTGGTAATTGTGGCTAAATATGACTCTATAAGTATTATGTATCTAGTTGCTGAATAAATATGAATCTACTTCAATGTCACGTACCTAACTAGAGAAACAAATGAACCGTCTCCAAAAAACAATGAATAATTGATTTAGTCTGACCTGCATTACCCAGGTCATGTCCTTGCGCGACCCTGACTTTGTCTTCATCCTAACTAGCCGTGACCAGACCGATGACGTCACGCCCTATCAGTTGACCACATCGTGCTTAAAATACTCTGAATCATTACTTTATAAGATATCATGATGAGATGGAAATCTGAGATGAAAATGAATTTACTTTAAGTGGAATTTGATGACGAGATTTTGAAAATATCAAAATGTGTCATTTTTATTTCGGCTGTAAATGAATATGAAATAAGCTTTAACGCATGAGCTGCGGGATGGCCTTGAGAGTTACGGCGACCCTGGCACTCAAAGGGCTACAGGAAGAACATAGTGGGTTTTAGTCACTGAAAGTCTGACACTGCCTCCCGCTGCACCCACAGCGGGCGTCATTTAATGATTTTCCATGACAAAAAAACCTTCAACGCATGAAAGACTTCGGATGAGATGTAGAAGAAAAATCCAGAAACATGGACCGTATGAAGGTCTGAACAGACGCAAAATACTCATAAACGCCCCCAAGATCCGTCAGCTGTGACGTTTAACATGGAAATGTCATAAGAAAACTTCGTGTCTCCATTTGTTCCATAGAACAAGTATATGCTTAGTCTTCGAATATAACTAGACTAGAAAATCAATTGACATATCACGAGCACTCACGTTGCTCTATATACACACCACGACCATTAATTACCTATCTATATTTACCAAATGTTTACTTTACGGCTCAGTACAAACGTCTGTCAACGTATTTACACAAGTCCTTAAGCCTATTGAATAGAACCGAAGTCATAACTATAGGATAATGACGCACGTAGCATGGAGTGTTCACAAAACGTGATAGTTCGGACCTTGAGAAAAAATAATATGCCTTTAAGTATGTGGTTTATTATGAAGGACTTGCAGTGAGGTCCGTTTTACGTGACGTTATAAAAAGTTCCTTGTGTATAGGCTGTAATAGATTTTGCATCAGAATATAGTGGCTACTTTGTCCCTAATAAGTTTTTTGGTTAAAAAATGAAATGTCGTTTTATTGCTTGTTATTTAAAATATTTCAAAAGGATGATAATTCATCGTATGCCACCCGTGCAAAGCTGGGGCGGGTCGCTTATTTGAAAAAACGCCAAATAAATGCCACCCACAATATTAGTTCGCCTCAGGGAACAGATTCTTGGAACCAACATCGAAATCAATTAAAGCAAATAGGAGAGAACCGCTTCCCAGAAAACTGTACACTACAGAAAAAAGAAAATGGACTGAACAAGTGGTTTCGATAAGGAAAACTGTCTGACAATTTAATCTCTACTGCAGTAAAAACTGAACACCTTTTCCATTAGCCAGACCATCAAATATCGCTTATCGATCATAGATTTCGTATTTGTTCGCCGTAAGAATGTGAATTAATTAACCATTGACGTCAATAGCAGTCGTTGTGTCGTCATCACTTCACGATGCCTTCCATTCTCCTAACGTATAAATTTAAATTTCATCACATATAAGCGCTATAAGTCATTAACTGAATTCACAAGTTCATAAAATCTTGGTGAGGTAAATATTTAGGTGGTGAGTAGTAATTATGGTACTATTTTTGTCTTACAGGCATGACTACACAATTTGTACGGAGCTAGATTGGGATTCGTCATAGTTAATAGTTAATAGCTAGCGTAGGATGTAAATCTTCTGTGCCGTCAGAAGGAATCTCAACGATGTTCATTTTTTTGTCGAGATAAGTACCTCGTGTACCACGAATACCTCGTGGCCAGTTAGCAATTCGAGATGGTGCAGAATGAGAAATTGTATCGCGGTAGTTTGCGTTGCATTCACGTGGTCCCCGGTAAATGGGAAGGGGGAAGCACTCCGGAGGTTTTAGCCGATAAGAGTCCGGAGATATCTCTTCGCCTTTTCCAGGGCGAAGAAAGTCCATGAGGATTTCCCCCAGATTAAAAAAAAGGAAATAGTGAAAGGATTTGGGAAACCGCTTTTCTCAGTGGTCGTCATGAGCTAAAAGAAAAAAGTATCTTTGCTGCAAATTATTATGCGAGTGATATGCTTATACTAACAAAAGTTTGGATGGGTGGAAGTAAGGTTGTTATCACTTCATAACTGGGATTTAACTATACCTACGTCATACTAAATATTCATTGCATTAATAAACAAGTTAATCCTCATAATCCGATAATATTTTACGAAACAAATTAATGTCTAGAACGAATTAAGTTTCTGATCAAATCTTTTGTTGAACAAATATGCGAGTGCGTCAATGGCATTATAAATCTTGATAAAGAGAAACTTGTAATAATTTGCAAGAATGCACCGCGTTGACCCAAACAAAAAACTGGTTTGAATAACATATTGTAATGTACGTGCCATTAGACTAATAAATAACAAATAAAAACATATTTTAGACAAGAAACGGGTCCTTACTCGCGATATAATTCCATATTTATTTGCTTCCTAAAATGTTTGTACAAGTCGCGAAAGTTTAAAAACAAATGAAGACGACAAACGACGCGATTATCAATGCCTCAATTTCTTTCTCAAACACATCAGTACAAAAATTGCTCTACAATTCTTTATAAGTTGACTTAAATATTCGTCCAACATTTGACCAAAGTTTGGATCTTACAAATTGTATGCGTTGGTTTGGATAGTTATATTTTAGGGGTTGTGTAACACGCCCCCTTTCACCCCTCTTTGGATTCGTTACTGGCAAGGGAGGGCACGCCTCTTATTCTAAGCCACCATTAAATTTGGGTCGCTGTATATACCTATCACTTTTTCCTCAATACGATTTAAAATAGTTTCAAGACTATAAACTTTTTTGTTATTCCGAATGCCTTGATATTTATGATAGTATTTTGAATACTGTGATAAAATATATGTATTATTTAGGAAGTGGAAACTTGATGTTTACTTTTGGCATTGGACTATCTGATAAATATTGGTCTAAATTTCAAGCAGTTTTCCAGTCTACATTCATATAGGAATTTAAAAAATAGTAGGTACAGGAATCGTTACTAAAAACAAAAACAAGCATCACACAAGAACTAGAAATATACCTTACCAACGGGCAATAAAAAACAAAATGAATTTTAAATTAGAACGTTCAACATTCCACATTTAAACTGACTCTGATAGCTGTCTAGACAAATGACAGAAGTATCCGGCTCAAGTCAATTCAAGATGGCGGTTATTTCAACTCCCGGAAAATCATAGCTCGAGGACCAATCTACGTAACAGTACTCAAGTACGTGACAGTTTAACTGCTTTAATCCTGTACTATGATATCTTTCATTTTTAAAGCAGTAGTTCTGCCGTTGTAAACGAGATGGCGCTACGTGCAGTTTAGTGTGCCGTCTTGCTTCCGCAATGACAGTAGTTCTGCTTTAAGAGTTCGCAGTTCGACAGGATCCAATCATACCAAATACGTATACTATACATGAAATTAACTGCAACTCTTAACACGTCATTGTAAGTATAATTTAATTTGCCCTTAACGAGGGTTCCTCTATTAATATTTCATTATTAACTATAAGTAAATCTGGTGACATTTCGATGTCAGTGGTTACATCAGGTATAATTATTGTCTTACTATTTTTTACCGTGGCTTCGCTCGCTTGGACGGTTATACAGTCGGTTGTAGGCTGTGTTAATCTAAGGTACCATAAAAAATATTTTTAAAACTTGGGAGCAGTCTAGTCCGTTAGCGTTTTAGCTGCAAATAAAAAAAAAATCGTTTATTACTTAAACTCAACTTAACCATTATTAAATTCAATTTTTTCTGAATTTGGCCTAGGTTTTATTTTAATTTAAATAATAGATACTTAATATTCAAAGTAAGCCTGCATAGACTTAGAACTCTAATTTTAAATTATTATTCTATTTTTATAATTTTTACGTTGTTATCTTATTAATTTGGGATCTTCATTTAACATACGACTAGTATGTTCGATGTGATTCCTATTTTAAGGTCACATAGAACATTGGCAGGCGATTTCAAATGGGATGGTTTTACAATAGCATCGCCAATGTTATGTTTTTTGTTATATAACAATGTTGTTGTAATGGTATGTTATGTTATATGTCAAGGCCTTTGCTACAATGTTTATTTATTTTTCAATACATGTTTTTATTCCTATGAAGTTATGAGTAGATATGTTTTTTTGTTCCTTAGGACTTATCCCAATCACTTAACGTAATTTTACTATGGGTGTGGAAGCGAAATGGCACACTACACAGCGTAGGGCGGCGTCTCTCTTTCACAAGGTGGTTGTGAAAAATATTTCCTGACAACAATGAAATTACTTGTAACAATCAGTTTAAGTTCACTAATAAAACAATAGACAGTGTCTTACAGATTGACCGGATTAAGATCTCATTTCATAACGAAGTTTTTATACAAGTATAATTATATCTGATACATCTAGTATGTATTTTATCCATAGTGCCCCATAGTTTGTCCTGGATGATGCACTTTTTGTTAATTCTTCCTGTTCTATATACACTTATGTCTATGTTTCTAATTTATCTCTCCTTTTGCAGATCTGCTGAAAGAGGAAAAGAGAGGAAAGCAGTAGGTAATTTTGTACACCTCTTTCCAATTTTGTGCTTCTAGTGATTAATTTATGTTCATTTATTGTTAAATAAATAAACATAAATAATTTTGTCTATTTATGAACATATTCATTGCACCTGCACCGGGTATCATATTATTATATTATTATAAGAATGGCTCATCACCATCACATGATTCACCAGAGTTAAGTTTCTTTATCCTAAAGTTTGTTCGTCACTTCTTAATTCCAACAAATTACCGAATGATACACAAAAGAATAAATACAGTCATTTCTATAATTACTGATGAATAAGGCACCTGACCATACACAGCTGTTTATATACCACGTTGTATTACAAGTATGCGGATTTTGTGACATTTATGTTTTTTTGATTGACGTCAATAGCATTTTCGAAAATATTTTATGTAAAAAAATGTCAAATAGTGAACTTTTAAATATCTAGTTCTTATGCGTATACGGAAAACATTTAAATTTCATTTATTTACCTAAGCTTACATCGATGTTCTCGACGATTTGAAATTCTTCGATTTTGGAAATTCGAAAATCATGTGTTGTCATTATTTTTTATTTAATTCCGTTTCTTACAAACATAAGATGGGCAGAAATCCTCCTGGATATTCCATATACAACATTTTCGGAGCAATTTACGGAATTTCTGTAATTTTTTTATTGTATCTGACTCAAAATTTCATTACATTAAATCTTAACTTGAACGACACTGTCAAACAATAACATATACGCACGAAGCCGGTCGACCCTCCACACCACACATGCTCAATATACATGCACTTCAGATTCCCTACCACCACTTAAAGAAAACATCATTACAGTAGAGGAAGCGAGACAGCGCAATACACGAGCTACACGGCGTAGAGCATCATCTCCCTCGCACAATTACGTTGGTGTTACTTTAAGAGATAGTGGTATGATCTGAGATTTCTTGACGCATCCCAAAAGCGGTAGAAAGCCTTACGAGAGTGTGCTGACGTCACAATGACGCACGACACGACCGAGTATTCGATGCGTGTCCGCTGCCGCAGACCACATACCCATATGGAGAACGGTAGATCCATAGTAATTAACTCATTCATTGTTAAACTCCTTTACGTTCACTTGAATACCAAAAAAGATGACGTTATGAAGATTTCTGTTCAATATTCCTCAACATTACCACAACGCCAACTAGTCTCAAATTAAGTACACGAGAGTAACTTGTGTTATGAGTACTAGACAACTGATAAACATACTTCATCATCATCATTCCCCTGCCCTTATCCCAATTTTTACTTGGCGTCAGCGCAGCATGTCTTCTTCTTCCATACATTCCTATCTGACGTCATTTCGTCAATACTTTTAGATTTCTAAATACATAAATTTTATAGATAAATACACCAAGACGCGGAACAAATGATCGTGCTCATCACACAAACATTAATTGTCCTGGGTGGGAATCGAACCCACGACCTCCAGTATAGCATTCAGGCCCACTAACCACTAGACCAACAAGCTCATCAAAATTTCTGGTGTTTTAAACGAGTTTGCAAAATTCTAGGTGGATAAGTCTGTAGAGGAATTTGATGGCCATCATTATTGAAAAAGGAAAAAGTAATCATAATAATATCAAGGATATTAAATGGGTTTCTACCATTCTATCTATGCGTACAATTGACGTCATTAAACTATATTTAAATAAAGACCTTTACCACATTCTCGTATGTTAGGTAGGAATGCAGAATATGTGAAAATACGCCAAATTTGGCCACCGATCAAAGGTTGAAGTCCGTGCCAAAATCATGCGGATTTTACCAGATATGTAAAAATAACTTTAAAATACAACTTGTTCAAACTGACCCCGGTTTTGCAATAATGCTTTTACGCAATACACTTTTTCTAAGAAAGCTATAAATTTGTGAATAAATTATCAATCCTCGCATTTAAATCATGATAAACTGATGACAGTTTTGTATGAAAATACCATTTTTTTTGGGGATTAGAATGCTTTCTTGAAGTACGATGAAGCACGAGAAGCAATAACTCGAAAATGAAAGAAGTCTATTTTAAACATTTGGATAGTATGTGATCTACAATTAGTTTACGTAGGTATCTCAAAGTAATTAACCTTCCCATAACCCGTGTACTGGTTTTATTACTGAATGGGTGGAGAGCCATAAGAAGCGTGTTGTAATAACTATGACGCACGATAGTATACAGAGCGAGACTGCTGACGTCACGGGATGAGACGTAAAGGTAACTGGGTGACTCTTCAATGAAATTGGGATTGCGAAAGATGAGAAAACTGAGAACATTTGAGACATTGATGGTAAATGTATCATTTTTGTAAAGGGGATTATAACATATTGATAGATGGATTGTATAAGGAATGATATGAATGAAAAAAGACCAAATGATTGTGTTATGTCTGACAGAATGGAATAAAAAAACGTGTTGCGCCGACCCCGAGTAAGGAGGTGTAAGGGCAGGAATATGATGGATTATAACAAATTATGTTAATTTCAACTTTTATTTCTTGTAACACGGTTTAAATATCAAATTTATTAATACCTGAACACACTTTTCGATTTTCCAAGATTTTGTGATTTGGGAAGACAGGACTAATTTACAACTTTCCCCCGCTTGCAAAGACAAAATCCTAACCAGTTCACCATATAATAGAAATCAGTAACTAGTAGCAATTGGTAATAGGTACAAATATGAAGTATAACGCCATAACGGATATTAATAACACAAAGCGGAATGCATGAGGTGTTAATTAAATAATTATACGATCACTCAGTTCCTGTATGATTCCAATAAACTCCTTGCGTGCGTCAATTGTCTGGACTCTGGGTCGTGATGACTCACGCACGCAACGGGAACAGGAATTATTTTATTATTATAAGAATTATTTATAATTATAAAGCGGCTGCAAGTCGGTAATTAAATAATGTTATAGTTTTTCTTGATACTCTTTTTATTGTATTTTTTTATTGGCTGTGTAATAAATTCTAATGTATTTAGTAGGTAGTATATAGTGTTCTTTTGTTTTTCATGTTTTAATTAGTTTAACTTAGGAATAATGTCGCCTTCATTTGATGTGTGTGTAACATAAAAATCGATGCTGTGATAGCCTAGTGGTAAGACCGTAGGCCAAGTCAAAGGTCTCGAGTTCCTCACAATAACTTTAGAAGGTGGTGGAAGGCTCACCGGTCCCTTATTATAATAAAATATTCAACACCATAGCAACCACAATATTAACATGTATACAGGCAGTTAAAATATAATGGCAGAATCCTAATGCAGGTATTGACGTAAAGCCTGCCAAAATGTCTATCGCACTTTTTTATAGTTGCTGAATATAGAATAAATTAGTATAAACTTAGGCTTATTACGTGTGACGAGAATTAAAATTTACGACTTGTCACTTTAAATAGAATTCCTTAATTATTGTCACGATTACGAACGGTAGACATAAAAGGATGGACATGTATAAATAGGTACCTCCCTAGTAACAGACACTAAAAAAAATCCGGAATCCAAAGTTATTTTCTTTTTTATTAATGACCTAAGGAATTTAATCCGGGTATCGCGGGGGGTTTCACAGACATTCAATTCATATGCACAGAGACACCCAAACTCAGAACAAGCATTTGTGGACCGCACAAACTCTTGTCCTACGTGGGGATCGAACCCGCGACACGTTGCGCACAGTGGTAATTGGTGTGGTGACCTATACCACCCGGATATCCTGTCACCTCATTTCAAATAATTGTTATGTTGCACTGCAGAGCAAAGGTTCCCTAACTAAAATAAATCCCAAAGTAATCATTTGACTTTATTTTCTAAAATTGTTTGTTCAAAATAGACTATTAAGTGACCCTTTTTTAAAGTCCAGTTAGCACCCCATCGCCCACCGTTCAACGCTTCCTGTGTTCTCGATACGGGAGAAGAATCGTAACAAACTCCCCAGCAGCACGCTGTTTTCGTTTACAATACATACTTATATTAAAAACATACAAATAGTAAGACCGTGCAACCTAAACTAATTTTTGAAAGAATAAGTATGTGTCGACTTAAATATTCATAATATGTTATTTTCTATAGATTGTTTAACAAAAGTGTTTAAAAATAAAAACATAAACATAAGTTTTAAAATGAAAACAAAAAAATACATTTACTTTCAGCAGATCTGTTTACGACTTATTAGTACAGACTGTGGTAGTACCTAGGTACCAAGCTGTCTTATCTTAGTACCGAAGAATTAATAATACTCATACATGACTGAGTATAAGTCTCTAACTTAATTTATCTGTCTAGACAAAAATCTCAAAACCGGATCTAAATTCCTAACTTGTACAAAAATAAAGAAAAGTTTTAAAGAATACCCAAAACTTTAATCCGAACTTAAGTAAGTACCTAAACCAGTCTTCACTAATAATAGTTAACCTATGATGAGCATTAGGACCGCCATAATATTTATTATGATTATAAAAATAAATAAGATAGGTCAAGAACACCAAAGCTACTAAGTTTCGTTTAAAAATATCACAACACCGTTACAGCGCCATCTACGTTTGCAGTTATAAATTAAGTCGACTGGTATTAATCTCGGCACGCGATAAGTTCGTTCTTCGTACAAACTTTATTAACTACCAACTCATTCGCTAGATGGCGTTACAATGTAAGTTAATAGTCGATCTGATTCAGCGTACACGTGCATCTATGTTTACAAACAAAACAGAGACGCGTCGTGCATATTTTAAATATAGTGACGTAGGATAAAGTACTATTATACTTTAATATATTCATTACGCAGATCATTACAACAGCAAGTAAGTCTTTGAATATCTAAAACCGCTGTACTAAAAACGTGGTAATAAAAACTAATGAACCTCGAAATCTATTATTATAAAACCTGATTTGTAAAGGACGACACATAAATTAGAAGAATTAAAGATTGCTCTTCATAAGGCTAGTAAAACTTTGTTAATAATAAAAAAAACACTTGACTAACCTTTTTCAACGCCCTGTTGACTTCAGCAGCACTTGGCATGTAAAAATCCACTATACCTAAAAGGCAATCATCACAACGGCACACATCACTTGGTAGAGAGGACATCGACCCGAAACTGCTACAACTGTCCATAGAGTCCGTCCGAACAAGCTTCCCCGTACTGAGAGCTTCCATCTTTGCAACTAACAAAGTCTCCATTAAGGACCTAGGTCTAGCTGGGGACCTTGATCGCCGAGCAAAATCCGGGGAGAGCGGTCTGCAGTGTTCCAAAACGTCTGGCGATAAAGGCCGATGTCGGGCGAAGCTTAACGACGACAAGTCCGGGGACAGAGCGCGCCTCGACAGATCCGGCGAGATAGGACAGGCCGCGCCGAGGTCCGTGGACGAAGTCCGCGACAGAGGCGGAGTCGCGCTCCGGCAATGTGAAGACGTCATCTTCGTCGCCCGCATTTGTACTGATAATGTTTACCGCATCACTTAGAGGATTTTTCTACGCAACGCTCGCACGTCGCTATGGGAAGTTGCTCACAAAACAATTGAATTACCACTTAAATGCTAATTTTGAAATTTTAATTTGAATAGGTTTGTGTCCTTGATCGGTTTTTATTTGTGACGTCAAACCCACATGGATAATGTTTAGCGTTCATTTGTTTTTGTTGATAGTCATGTGTTTTTTCACTTGATATGGTAGTTGAGATTGTCTATAACAGTAATATACGGTATGTGGTCGCAGTTATTGCCATAACTTCGCTGAAATCAGCGTAAATCAATATCGGAAGGTTTTATAGTCTTGTTTATGGTTGTTTATTGATTGCACCGGCCATTAATCGCGGTAATAAATTATTTATTTTTGCTCTGTTAAAATTGTATCGCTGTTAAACTAACATTAAATGTATTACACGGTATTTATGATTGTAAATAGTATTAAATTTCTATTACTGTTGTTATTTTACAAAATATTTTGGAATAACGCATATTTTTCAATCGTAATATGTCTCTACTTTTGTATTAAATAAAAATAACATCTTGCCGACTAGACATTTCGTTTTGAAATTAACCAATTTTGAACATTATCAACAATATCCATACTCCTCAATTTGCTAACCCTAAAACAAAATAAAGCCAAACTCTCCAAAAGCCTTATTCATACGTCACAGTGACAAACAGCTGAACTCGACAGCATTTGTTTACATCGTTCAGATCAAAGCAGGAGGCTATTATTTATTCCGCACACAGAGATATGTAGCCTTCGCACACCTTGGCAGGCCACACCTGCGATTGAAGTGCATTGAGCTAGGGAAACTAGAAGTGTTTAATTTTATAAGAAATAAAACTTTTTTTGGAGGCATTTATTCAAACTATTTGTCTCATCCTTTTTAGATATCTCTGGCTTTTATCTGATTTTTATTCATAGATGTCTAAAAGGGCAGTTAAGAGCAACTATCGATATCTCTTAAAGTAAAACAGAGCATATTTTGTGAAAGAGAGCTCTACGCGTTGTTGTGCAAAATTCTAGCTTCCACAACTGTAAGATTGCTAGCATCAAATGCGAGATGAGTACCGCTTGGGGTAATTGCCCCTTCTATTCCATCGATACCAAGACAACCTGGTTTTCTATTATCACAGAAAATGACCCCATTTTTCTCATTTTTTCCTGTACAAAATGTCCTGTAGGTTACAGGATATTTTGTACTATGTAATTCTGAAACCTATCCAACATTCCTACATCTTCGTCACCAGATCGCACGTAACAGTCTGTTGTATAATCGAATAATGTATGTTTCCTTCTAACGCAGGCGGAGCGGCATAATATATACTCTATTGATGCATTATTAATAATTATATATACTAAATAAGCAAGAACATTTGCACACAAACGAACGGGATTTCAAAGGCCTGGGAAAGAATTCCTTTTCATACGCCGAGCAATTATAGTAAGATAAAAAATTGTGAACACACTTTTACTATTAAACTCTTAAAGCAGGATTACTGTTAATGAGGAAACGAGACACTACTGCAAAATGTAGAGCGCTATCTCTCTCCCACATTGTCAACAGTTTTGTTTTTGGATGTCGTGGTAAGGGAACAGATGCCCCAAGTTCCGTTGTATGGTGTCTTATTAAATGATAATTATTGTAGGTGAGTATAGGACCGATATGAATGGTGCACAAAAAGAGGGGCCTTTACCCGGCATTGCGATGTCAATGCCGGGCTTTTTCGTATTGGTGTAAGATAACTGTCATATTGGAACAGTTAATATAGACTGCTGTCAAATCAACAATTGTAAAGTCTTCTCCATTGCCTTCATCTAAAGTGTTTACTAAACTCTATAGTGATATTAACCTCTTTAAGGTGAATTGGAAAAACCTTCGTAAAAATGTGAAGATAAAGTCTGTACTCTACAATTCAGAAATTCCATATATTTGAAAGCTATTATTAGTGGCATTACAATTGCACACATTGCTGCCTCAATTACCTAGCGTATCTCCTCCTCAAGATGTACGTATGTTGACTTTGTCCCTATGATCGCATCTACCGTTTATAGTACATTGTATACCGTAAATACCATATATGTTAACAACTTAGTTAAAAATATGAGTTAGTTCCTTATCAAACTATGGACTTTGACGCTGCATACCGAGATACTATTATCTATTTCGGTTGCAGATGCACGTGTGTTGTTGATTACAAAGTTAAATTGTAATTAAAATGTAATATTCTCTATGAGAAAATTATCAATGATTTTCGCATCTGCTCTAAAGTCAGCGGTTTCAATCCAAAATAGGTTTTGTATTGATAAATATATCAATTAACGAATTTGAAAACAGGAACAGCAAAATAACTTAATCGAGTATTAAAGCTTAATTTAATAGGGGTTAATTCCAATGGAAGAGTTTTCCAAAAAAAAAAATGTTTTTCTTCTAAATTAACTAATAAATTTGACTCTACATTTCACAAATCTTCTACCTTTTCAAAGAACAAGTTACAAAAAACGAAAATATTTCTACAATTGAATAAACATACAAATATTACCTTTAACACTTAATCTTTAACCCTATAAAGGGCAAAATCATGTTCACATTTGTTCGCAACATATTCAATGGTTAATTCCACATCCATGTAATAATTCCTGACTCCGTACCACCACCCCTTAAAGTAACATCATGACAATTGTGGGAGAGAGACGCCGCTCTACACCATATACTCTATCTCGCTTACACTATTGCAGTAATATTACTTTTGGTTTAGGTAGTAGGAGTTCTTAGCTATCATAAATCGGCGTGTTACCGTGCGCAGGCGCAGCGGGTGGGCCGCACCGCCATGTTGTCTGTCTCGCCGTGATTAGTTCATCTATGTTGGGCAAAATATCACGCTTGTTTATGTTGGCTATTTGTCCGTAAGTGTTTATGGTTTTTGTGTTAAACGTTTACTGCGTACAGAATTAAAGAACTTAGTATTATTATACTGGTTATATTCAAGTGTATTTAACTGACTGTTTAAGTATCTGATTCTGAAGTATCAAAAAAGTATTATTATTATATGACAATTACAAATGCATATCACAACAGCTTAAAACACAAAGTAAATATGTCATTCTGTAGAACACTTAACAAAATACATAAAATTTAAAAATCAAACTGGGAGCAAAAAAATCCAATTTATGTTTTCAGCTTTTCTGAAGAATTTCGCACTGACGATAATTCAGAAATGTCTAATAGAGAAACGTGGAAGGAGTTGGTGGAGACCTTTGTCCAGGAGTGGGACACTACAGGCTAGGAAAAAACATTTTTAATGCTGGCTATTCAATTCATTATCGCCTGTTTAAAACTACTACCATCTTAGCTTCACTTATTACCAGTCTATACACTCAAACAACATGTTTTTGCTTCATATCTCAGACTTGTTGCATTCATATTTGTAAGCCGTTCGTGTGACGTTTAATGTTTCACACGATGTATCATATTGACAGCCGAGGAAAATTATAATTACATGAGTATTAAATAAGGATATCATTCTGAATAGGGGTCTACAACTTACAGTAAGACTGTTGCAGTTTTAAAAGAGCGACCTGTCGGGGGTATAAGTTAATTTGTTTAGAATTTAAAATTAAATTTAATATTCTCTATGAGAAAATTAACGAATGTTTTCGAATCCGCTCTGACCACAGTAGTTCGGTAACACAAAATAGGTTTTATTTTGATAAACATATCAATGTTATTTAAGTCTGCGGGATATTCGTAAGAGTTACCGCGATTTCAGCACTCAAAGGTCTCCAGGAGGAACTTAGTGGGTTTTACTTAGTTTTAGAAGAGAGTCGGCACATTAAGTAGAACATTTTTACACTAAATTCTACAAAGAACTGGGTCTCTGGGGTCTCTACCACCATATAAAGTAAGATTGTTGCAATAGAAGAAGAGTGATCCTACTCTTTGCCGTGATTAGCGCGGTCTTGCTTAACAACTACAATTAACAATAGTCTTACCGGAGCTAAGTTCAATTACAATACATTGTGAATAAGGTAATACCTACAACCCGATATTTTTTCGAATAACCAATCTAATTTATTCCAATAACCGAAATGATAATTCGAAATTAAAATCGGCATCGTTTGAACTTAAGTTCAATATTTGAACAGATAAAATCGTGAACAATCAATCGATTTTAATCAGTTCACTTATCGAATAATTAATCGAATTATTTGTGTAACACTATCAGTTAGTCGTATTTTAATTAGTTCGTGACTACGTATCATTATAGACTGACGCACGCGATATTCAATTAACAAAGAACTAATTGATTCCTATATCGATATTCATCAAATCGCAAAACATAGCATTAAAAAATTGAATTAATCAATTACTGTCATGTTTTAAATCGTAACAAAAAATTGAATCGCATTTGCACGTAAAATTTGCAAATTCGTTTTACATCACGAAATTTTAATGTTAAGATTACTTTATATTTTTTTTACTTTATTTATTAACTATACTGCCTATTTGCTTAAAAATATAATCTTATATTTTGTAGAACAATTAGTCAAAATATAGTTTTGAACAGTCATGATTAGGACCGCCAATAGTTTTTATCATCATTTTATTATCTCTCTGTACATTTCAAAAACAATTTTATACATTGCCTATATGGTATTATAAGAAGAACAAAAACAAGGTAACTTGTTACTCACTCATCATTTCATTGAGTGTTGAGAAATATAAAAAAAACATAATGAGATATTACCGATGATGAATGGACGACAGATTGAAAGTAAATGACGCGAAAAACATGTGCAATTGGCATTCAATATGTGTTAAAAACTTATGTGAGTTTGGATAAGTGAATATTGAAATCTCGAGCAAATTTTTAATCTTACTGCTGTTTTTGACAAAACTTTTAAAATAAAATTGTGACATATCATCATCCCGTACCGTTTCTTGATGTGTTTGTTTGGATATGAACTAAATACTTTCCAAAGAGCCATGCATATTGAATAATGGAACAAATTTCAAGTTTCAAACAAAAGCTTTACAAAACGCCTTTAAAAAAGCATTTTCATGTAAAACTCTTTAAACTTCTAAATATTACACTCATACACGAAAACGCACTTAACAATTAGTGCTGTGCATAATAAACTCGCTTACGAGCTTTTAAACCAGGGCCGCTGTATCTGTGGAAGCAAGAGACCGTTCTACATTTTGTAGAGCGCCTTCTTACTTGCACAATAACAACAATTCAGTTGTAATTGCATTGGAGCTTGTACAGACACGCGTCTGGGGCCTACCACCATCTGCTCGGATAGCTGAGTGGTATTAATCACCACGCCAATTACCACTGTTCGCGACATGTTGCGGGATCGATCCCCGCGTAGGACAAGAATTTGTGCGATCTACAAAGGCTTGTTCTGAGTTTGGGTGTCAGTGTGCACGTGAATTAATTGTCTGTGAAACCCCACGCGATACAAGGATTAAATTCCTTAGTGTGGGAGTAATTATTTAAAAAAAGTGGAAAGTAGGCCGTATAATGCATGTCTATTGCAGTAATGAAAGAGGGACGTTGCTCTACACATTGTAGAGCGCTGTCCTCTTCCTACAATTATAGCAATCCAGCTTTAAGAAGTCCAGTCCTGATTTATAGTTCATAATACAGGTAAGAGTCTGGAGTAAACAGTCAAGTTTTTAAGAGTACAAAAAACTTTTAATAGCGGGAAATGTACAGCGAGCCAGACATGCTTGCGACCAATTAATGGACTACTGAGAAACATCGACATTATTTCGTTAATCATTCAGCTTCCACAGAATTTATTAGCGAGGAAAGGGTCTTGACACAATTGTTGAATGAGAGTGTTTTATAACAAACAGATTTTGTTCTTAAGAGCTGAAAAGCTTTACTCAAAAAGGAGAGATTTTTGTGTGATTAGCACAGTCACTTGTTCTGTGTCTGGACGTAATTTATCTGCAATGTATATGTTTTTAGAAGTATTAAGTATGATTATCAGTTGTCTAGTACTCATAATACAAGCTTTGCTTAGTTTGGGACTAGATGGCGTTATGTAGAAGTTTTGGAATATTACATAACTTTGCCGGATGATACGCGGATACTAAAATAAACCTTCCAAATTGAACCAATAACCTGCTTTATAAAATAATTAATACCAACTACCTTTTCAGCCTAATAGTAGATGCCTTCTAAGATGTAATATCACCAGTTAAGAATTAAGAATCATACCGTTATAAACATGTACTTTTTTGTAGCGTTTTCTCAATTTATTAATCATCGGCGTATTACACAGATTGCTTCCATTTAACCTGACCACCATAACAAAAAAACCTCCCATACACAACAAACTAATCATTTATTCAGTTTCCTAAAACATTCATAAATTCATTGACCATACGATAGATCAAGTCCTGGAAGTTGCTATGAGTCGCTTACAAACCCCCGTACCACGTCCTAAAGTTAGACTATTTGAATTATGAAAGAGAGACGCCGCTCTACATTGTATAGCGCGCTGTCTCGCTTCCACAATTACAGCAGTCTTCACTTAACTGGTGGTACTTGGCTTCTAGCTCGTCATACTAAAGTTACCGCTCTACCAGTATGTTGATCAAACAGTACTGGGTTATTAAATTGATAGGACAGCCTTCTAAGTGAATTGCCAAAGGTTTTCTCATGTTTATGTGGGAAAATATTATGTAAATAGTTTCATATTGAATGCAATCGACGGTAACTTGGTAAACGCCGTACCTAAATAATACGGGGATTAGAATAGCACATGGTTGTCGGGTATGGCAACTGGTCCAGATTTACCATATAATGTATTGTCAATAACATCCTACTCATTTGTTCCTATCTCTTTTACTTGTCTACTTTAATAATATAACCCCGGGTCGTATATCCCAATATAAGCTTATGCCTCTTCTTTTATCCATAGGAGAGGAGTTCAATATTAAGACATTTTGCTGTTAGCTCGCATGAAACTTCATCGTCTTTGCTGACAAACAACTAACAAACCAGCCTACATGTCCCACTGCTGGGCATACACCCTCTACCCATATAGGTAAGGTTTATACATTGGTTTTTGCTGGAGTTATATTTTTCTTTGTATGAACATAATTTAGCCTCATATCAAAAAAAAATACTATGAATAACCCTAAATTTCGTAAGTCTTATATCACTGTTTTTCCTTAATTTCCTAAAATTTCTCCACCATTATACAATTTATATAGCAGTACAAGAAAGTACAATGTAGAGAGAGATGCCACTATACGCCGTGCCGCAGTATAGTGCACTGTCTCTTTTCCACAATTGCAATAACATTACTTTAAGAGATACCCGTAGGCCTTCTGAATACAAACACACATATTACTATCAATTATACTTATTTATAATAAACGTTTCATATCACGTTCCTCGTGACATTGGATTATTAATTCGTAAATATCTCGACAAGACCACCTGCAGAGAAACATATTTATGGCCGATACGTTTGCAGAAATATTCACGAGAGGCCTTTTTTAATATTTCATTCATACACTTCATAAAAATAAATGAAGACCTTTAAAATTCATCGCTATGCGTTGAACATTCTAGTATCTAGTAGTTATTTGTGTGATTTCGTGAGGTTAATTCATAACTCTATTCGTTGTATTCTATATTGTAAATAAAGTTATTTAAAACCGAAGGCCTAAACAATTAACGATTTTAAACTTTCGCGACTTGTACACATGTTTTAGACGAAAAACGGAACTTGTTCGCGGATATGAAACGATATTTCTTTTCTCCCGCGACGTTTCGATCGATCTAAACAATGTTTCATCGCATAAAATGAACATGCCTATACGACGAATGACGTGGCTTTGACTAATCAGTTCAATACATTTCAGTGATCCATCTGCTTCAGTCTTTTGTTTTAGTATTCTAGTGGAAATCTTTATGGACTGTTAGGGACTGTTAGGGACTGTAGGGGGAGTGCCCGATTTTCATTGGTTTAAACCACTGGAGCGTCCTCATCTGCCTTTGGCCGGGGGTACGGCGTTCGCTTTCGCATTCACCGCCCATCTGCTTCAGCCTTAAGAAAAATCTGCTTGGCTGCGAGATGTTTGCAAGAGTTACCTCGACCCTGGCACTCAAAGGGCTCCAAGAGGAACATAGTGGGTTTTAGTCAGTAATAGTCTGACACTCCCTCTCGCTGCGCTCACAACGGGCGGGGTCATTTGATGATTTCAAATAAAAAAAAGCCTTAGGAAAAATGTTACATACTGGCCAAAAAGAAACCATTTAGTGGAAATAATTAAACCTTTCGTGACATTTAAAATCACAGTAACATTAACATAACTCGAATGACACAAGTCACCACACATGATTACTTAATACTTAATGGTTTAAAGTAAAAACTCTTTGCACTTATTATGTACAATTGCAGAGTCATATGCAGCATAACTTCACACCTTATACACTGGTTCTACCGGAACGGTTGACACGAGTAATAAAACACATAATTATATTTAATTAGATGTGCCTTAGTTCACACACTCACTTTCAATTGCGAAACGAACTAGTTTATAGGTTTAGGACTACTCCACCAGTTTCATATTTTATACCGTTGATATGAAAACGTTATAATTATGATAGATACAAAATTGAAGGTACTGATTGTGTGATAATTTATAAAATCTAATAGAAGCTAAAAGCTTGGCGGTAAAAATTGGAGGCATAAACATTTTGATATTTGCGCTAATATTCGTCAAATCTTATAGATTTGATCTAGACTAGCATTAATCATTAACGATTTTAAACTTTCGCGACTTGTACACCTTTTTTTGGACAAACGGGACTTAATCGCAATATGGTCGCGGGTGGACTGATGATCAGTCCCGTGACCACGGTCGGTGCAACTCGATCGAAACGTCGGGAGAAAAGAAATATCGTATCAAATCGCGAATAAGTCCCGTTCGTCGTCTAAAATAGCATGAATCATTACCAAAAAGGTTTAATACAGCTTCATACACCAATAACCTATAATTACTATATCATAAATATCAAATCATAAACGGTGGTGAGTTGTCGGTGATCAGTCATTGGACGCAAGTGTGTATTAAAGCTTGGAAGTATGTAATTATGCTAGTTAGGTGATATTACAATTTAGTCTGGTTCATGTCGTTAATACGATGTTTTACATGTAGTATTAGTTGTAAGTAGGTATGTCTATTTCAATAAATTGAAAAATTTTCAGACGTGACAAAAACTTTATTTTCCGGATGACCTCGAATTTTGGATTTGAAATACTGAAGAGAAATTTGTAGAAAAATAGGTTCAAACGATCTCTTATCAAAGATTTTCTTTTGGTTTCGTTTTTTAAAGCCAGTGAGGGTTTCAAGCGTTAAAATAAATAAACACACTTAAACAAAACATGATAAAGCATCGCATTTCAGGGAGTACCTAAAAATTAAAACAAAATGCATTATTCTCTCACGTTCAACTTAATCACTCCTATAAAAAGTTAAGTAAGTGCGAGAGGGAGACATCATTTATCGTATTTCAATTAAATTTTCTGAAATTGAATTTAAACAAGCGACAAATAAATGGCTCTCATACGCCAACACCTCGGGCGTCGTAATCGGGTTATATTCAATTAAGGGTATTCAACCTTCTTGGATACTGGTTAGTTGTAACTGTGATTCCCTTTAACTTGAGGTGAAAAACTTCTTGGGCTGCGGGATGTTCGTAAGAGTTACTGCGACCCTGGCACTCAAAGGGCTCCAGGAGGAACATAGTGCGTTTTAGTCAGTAGAGGTCTGCACAGCGGGCGGGCGGATTTTCCATAAACACAAGAATTTTTGAAAATAGACTAGACTCATTTTCCAATCCACCTATTGATGTTTGTCACATATTGCAAAGTTCAAAGATTTATTTATAGCTTATAAAAGAAATGGATGATAAAAAAAGAACACCAGTTTATTTTTCTCTCCGAACAGATTATTGCAAATTGAATACGTTTAAATGTTTTAGAGAAACGCATATTATCTAGAGTAGCTAGTGTTAGACCAAAACCTAAAATTTTCCTATGAGTCCGAGTACATAAAATATTCTTAATAATATTGCTGAATTACGAGTATACTTGAGTTCTTGTAATATAATAAATCTAACTCCTATTTATGAAAATCCAGTCCAAGATCAGTAAATCACATTAACTTCGTACACAGAATCATAATAATTACAATTATGGACGATCTTCACCAAAAACAGAAAATCACTGCTTTAAAGAATTATAGATTATACGCACATCACAAAATTATGGGCATTTTCGAGTTATTCAAGAGTTTCGTCCTTAATACATCCAAAAAAGTAATGCTATAATGGTTCAGTAATTTAATTTTAAAGTAGATGTGAAATGAACCTCCCTTGTGATATGAAGTGTTAACTTCAGATAAATTATCATTGTAATAAAGTTTTTTTAATTGTGATTAATGCATCTTAATATGATATAAAAAGTTCTGCGAAAAAATAATACTTTAATTCGAGTTATGTCATTACATACATACGTATACGTCACGCATTCGATAGAAGAACTCAAAAAATATTGTCCCTATGATGTAAGTACCTAATATTTATTCTAAAATCCAGGTTTATTTTATTGTAATAAGTATCGTGATGTGAATTCATTGTTTTATTACTGAAGGCTTAAAAGGTTATAGTCTTACCCCTAATAAATACATACATACATACATACATAAACGTCACGCCTCTTTCCCTTGGGGGTAGGCAGAGATCACATCTTTCCATTTGCTACGATCCTGGCATACCACTTTATACTTGGAATATTGCTTAATTAAATGGAATGCCCCCTTTACACCACATTGCGTAGGTCGCAAATTAACGACAAGAAATCGCACCGCGCACAAGATTTACAAGCACACCTTTGGTAATAAAACACTGTCCTTGTTTAAATTAAATGTAAAAGAATTAAAAATAAACAAAATTACATTCTACGTACTATAAACAACAATTTAGCGTCGAAGCCGCCACTTACACCGTCCAAACACAACGTTATCTCGCATTTATCACGGCTAATTACAAACGAACCAGTTTTATTTATTCGGTGCAAATGATGTAATTTCTGTGACAACATAAATATTGAGACTCATGTTGAATTTAATTAATTAGTGTAATTCGAGGCCAATTTCTAAAACGGCCTTATTAGTCAGATTTGAGGCATTAAAATGTATGTATTATCATAGTGGATGTGTTAAAATGTAATTTGTGTTTTAAGTGGTTTTATTAACAAGTATGGGCACTGGGTATTTGTCTCGATTTACAGATAAAAGCTGTTTGAGCGAGAAGAGATTTGATTATGTACTATCGGCAGATATCTGTTTTAGCTATTCCTACATAATTGTGTATTTTTAAACATATTTTGACACTGTACTATTCCCTAACCTTTCACACAAACTTATGAAATTCATGTCAAAGTTTTTAAGTATGAATGGACGTTTGTTACTTTTCACGGACGCACTCAAATGTAGCCGTTTGGATACATTTATTAATGGATTACTGGACTAGGCTAGATCTATTATGAACTTTGGTTCAGAGTTTTTATTGACTTGTTATAAAACACACACCCTAGACATATCCCACATCCTTTTTAACTAACTGCATCAGAGGGAGGTAATGTTTTGCAGCCACGATCATTACCAGCGGGCAAATTCGCAGGCAACAGCAATTGAGTCAAATCAACAAGGTTGCAACCAAAACTTTTATAGCTCCACAGATTGTTTACATCATACGAAAAACAAGAGAAAGTGTTATTCTGCACTTAAATTTATTTCATCGTAAAATAAATGAGTACGAATAACATTTAAACCTCATTCGCCCCGACAAGAACTCAGCACTCGGATTAAGGGCAACAATTATATTAACGCATACATTATTATTTAAGACTTAATTTTAAACTGCAGAAGGATAATTGAATAAGTGTGCTGCTGTTATTGGTAAAGTTATATTTCCGATATACGTTAATTTTAATGGTTACTAGGTAAATTGTTGATGAAATGAGTAACGTTTTGATATAGTAAATCCTGCCAATATTATAAACGCGAAAGTTTGTGAGTATGGATGGATGGATGGATGTTTGCTACTCTTTCACGCTGAAACGGCTATATTAACCATTTTAATGAAAGGAATGGAGTTAACTGACAGCCGGATTAACCGATAAATGGGGTGTTGTTTTTGCAGCTATAAATAACAAAACCTCGCGGGCAAAGTCGCAGGCAACATCTAGTTAGATAAAAAGACAATAATAGCCAATGCTGCATGCCAATGAAGCTGCTGATAGCGTGAGAGCATTTTTTGCTCATACTAGCGTCAAATCGAACAGGAAAAAGATTATTGTATTTCCAGTAACAAAGATACAAAAACGTTTGCCTGTAAATTTAACATCGAAATCCAATAATAGATTTCTTGTGAATCCTGTAACCACTTCAAATTTTGGATCTTTAAGGTAAAACATTTTTGAATAACTAGTTTTTCGTACTGCTTCGCTCGTGTGCATGTCGTCGATTTTAGCTGCAAAACATCAACCTTAATTCTTTTTTGCAGTCAGGTAAAAATTTAATAGCCTGTCTATACTAATCTATACTAATATCATAAAGCTGAAGAGTTTGTTTGTTTGTTTGTTTGTTTGAACGCGCTAATCTCAGGAACTACTGGTTCGAATCGAAAAATTCTTTTTGTGTTGAATAGACCATTTATCGAGGAAGGCTTTAGGCTATATAATATCACGTTGCAACTATTAGGAGCGAAGAAATAATGGTAAATGTGTAAAGAAACGGGGAAAATTTTTCATCTTTGAGGGCTTCTGTTGCGTGCGCTGCGAAAACGGTTCAAGATACACACAATATATGTATGTAAGAATTATTCCTATTGAAATGATCTAAAAAAATTTCCGCGACAGTATATGTCTATCTTTTAAGATTAACTCATAGAATCGTTTTTATGGTAATCAAATTCGATCGAAATTAATGCATCAACGCACAGCCCAAACTACTGGACGGATCGGGCTGAAATTTGTCATGCAGGTAGATGTTATGACGTAGGTATCCGCTAAGAAAGGATTTTGATAAATTCTACCCCCAAGGGGATAAAATAGGGGATGAATTTTTTTATGAAACTTTGTCAAAAATAAAACGATCGGGCTGAGACTTTACATGCACGTAGGTACTATAACGTAGGCATCCGCTAAGAAAGATTTTGATAAATTCCACACATAAGGGGATGAAATAGGGGATGTTTGTAGAAATCTTCTTAGATTTTTGACTAGCCATGACCATAAACAAGTCTCAGGGGCAAACTCTCAAATTTGCGGGTAGTGACATGAGAGAACATTGCTTCTCTCATGGGCAGTTCTATGTTGCTTGCTCACGAGTAAGTTCTCTTAGTAGCTTGATAGGTTCAGCGCCAAATGACAAATTAGTTAAGAATATTGTGTACAAGGAAGTTTTGTAGGCCCTAATTTTTTACACTAACTTGCTAAACAATAATACTTCTTAACGCGTGCGAAGCCGCGGGCAAAAGCTAGTTTGTAAATAAAAATACATCCAGTTTTTATCGTTTAAAGTGAAAAACTAACAAACATCTATTCATCCGTCCATACTTTCCCATCTATAATATTTGTATGATGTATTAAAAGCAACAAAAAAAAAATACAAACAACGCCAGCATATATTGTGGTACCTATTACACCCAACAGTCTTGTAGTAAAAGCACTCATTAGCATCAAACATCAATTAGCAGTCAATATTCCAATTTTTTGCGGCTCTCGGTACGGTAACGTTTCGCCCCAGGGGGTGTACACAATTAACATTAGACGCAGTGCCTTCGCCGTCACCAGATGCATTACTACTAATTAATTTTGAGTGAGAACAATCAATCATTGGGCTTTTTAACAGCGTTATAATTTACTCGGGTTCTGTAGGCGTAAAGTAATGTTACTTACTTTAAACTAGTTATAATATAGACAGTTTAATTGTTGTTCCTATTGAGTGGGTAAATTAGTTATAATTCAAAGGTGTTTCGTTCTAGTTGAAAAAATGACAGGTAATTAACTAGTTCAATTTTAAAGGGTAAAGAGATGTGCTTATTTCACACGTATGTAATTAAAGTAACATGTTTGTATCGTGGATATAGGTAGCAAAATATAATTAAACTTGAAATTAGTTTTTTTTCAAAATCGTTTTTACTTAGAAAAAATGCTAATACTTAAAGAGAACGAATATGTACTAAACTATTTCTGATTTTATGCTATGATTAGTCCCAATTTTACTTTTGCTATAATATGTATTAATATTTTGTTTCCCACAGCACTTCGCTAGTATTACCAAATACCTACATTTGCCCATAATCTAAAAACTCAACTAAATAATTACAGAACCCCACAATTACCCACACCTTCTTAATCAGAAATACTCCCAGAGTGACTAGTGACATACACCTGTAAATCGACATGAACAAATGTACGTACGAACATTAATATAATTGCCGGTGCTCTATTCAGATGCCCGATAACTGCTACTGCTATTTGTCTTAATCTCCTTTCATTGTACCACATAACAGGTTATACAGAAGGAGAATTAAACACAGGTGATATTATACCTTGAATAAAATTAGAAGAGTTAAAACAAGTGAATATCAACATATGGTTGATCTAATGTAAATGTCTAATTAATGACATGAAAAAACATAGAGCAACTGCAAGCTAGTTTCTATTTTAGTTTCAATTTTTTTTAAAATAGAAACTAGCTTCCCGATGGAAACTTCACTCTTAAATTAATAAAACTTTTCTTATGACTGTTTTAAACAAAAAAATATCATAGTAAATAAAATAAAAATGTCGGCTCCTTAACTAAGTTTTGATAAAAAAAAATGTTTCTTGGGCCTTTTTATAATTAAAAATTTGTGGTACAAATGAAATGGATTTACTGCATTAATTGTACAGTGGTTTCAATCTCATACTCACTATCCATTACGTACGATTAAATCGTTAGTGTATAATTTGTTTAAACTTAGTTTACGATGGTAGATCTTATTTCAATTTGATTGCTCGTTAAAAACCTCTTACAATTAGAGGTGGTTAATTTAGTGGGCAATAAAAACTTTTTACTTTTGCCTCAGTTTTTGAAAAGCTGTTCCATTTGATCAGCTGTCAAATATAATGTCGACTGTGTTTGGTGGATCAATAGACCGACAATCGATCAAGCTCTTGTTATGATATTTGACAGATGATTAGCTAATGTAGCTAATGTTTCAGTCAATTTAATTTTAAGAAATAGTGAGATATTAGTTTGGTTAAATAAATACTACGTATACTAACATTAGAATTAAATAAAATAAACAAATATAATATACGGTTGAATTGAGAAACCTCCTCCTTATTGGAGTCGGTTAAAAGTAAAGTATGTAAATTATTTTCAGTTTCCACGAAATTTGCTAAGAGAGAAACCGTATAAGGATTCAGGACAACAAATCCTGAATCCTTCTTTTTAATTTATAAAGTTATCTATAAAACTAGTTTTACTTTATTTGGATCTACGAAAGAAAAGTTTTCCTTATAATTATCACGCTCGTGTTACATATCACAAGTGGCTAAATTTAATTTACACGTATATATCAAATCACGATCTGACCTTTTACACAAAGACTCCAATAAGACAGTTTAACTGGCTTCAGATTTTAGTTTAACACAGCTTTCGTGTTTCGGAAGGCACGTACACTCTATCCAGTCTTGTCGGAATGCCGTCCCATCGGGCTGTGGGGGTAAGGTAAGGGTAGAGAGTGCATTTGTGTTTGCGCACACGCTTGTGCACTATAATATATCCTGCGTCGCTGGCTGGTATGATAGTAACACTGGCCGCCGGGGCTGAAATCGTTCCGGACATTATTATATGTTCTACATAACTGTTGACATAGCAACACTCTACATACCTATTACAACGTAGTTTTCGTTAAGAATGTATCGTGTACTAGTAGTATCTATCGGTTCAGACGTTGATCGAGTGCGTTTGTTTTTTCCCATGCCGCTGTTATGGCCATGCGAGTTGCGAGTGATTTGTTACACTGTGCTGTCTTTGTGGTCGTTGTTCAGGGTTGATATTCACTGATTTGATTTTATTGTAGTGATGTGAAATGGAAGATATTGATATTTAGCACAGATTCTTGTCAATAATAGGATAGCCGAGTAGTATTGGCCACTACACCTATCCCCTCTGTAACGTGACGTGTCGCGAATATGGTTACCGCGTAGAACAAGAATTTGTGCAAACCATCAATGCTTTTTTCTGAGTATGGGTATCTTTATACAAGTGATTTGAATATATGTGAGTGTTCCCTTGAGTTATAAAGTATTTTACTTAAATAACGTATTTCTGACAGAAGTAGAGAAAATTAGGAATTACTGTCAATAGACAAAAAAGGGTGCGAAAATGATATTGAAAATTTTCGCAGCGAATAGTTTTGAATTTTTACAATCTCTCTTACGGTTTTTCCGTCTGAACTTGTTTAAATGGTAGCCCTAAAGGTGGTATTGATCCGTGCCAACCAGTTGTTCAGATGTTTTGGTAAGGTTAGCTATGTGGTGAAATGTACCAAGTTTTTTATCTCGACAATTTGCAGATTTATTTATTTGATTGTATTGCTCGCTGGTGGCTTTAAATGGTCGTTTTTATAGCATTTGCAAACGTGCTGCGAATTCAAATTGCTCTTGAGAATTAACCTCACAGGGGGGCTATTATCACCTCTTGCAGTAAGATTTTTACAATTGTGGGAAGGAGACAAAGCGCAACAAAATGTAGAGTGTCGTCTCTCTTTTACAAAAAAATATGTACTAAAAATTTCGGCCTCTTTAAGAAGTAATTTTAAACATGGGCTATTACTAATTAAGTTTTCTTTATTTAGGAACCAAATAGATGTCGGTTAATTGTTACAGCATTCCTATGAGTACCAACTCCTTTGATTCGTAAAAAACATAACATTTCATTAAATCGAAAAGCGCTGATCGTCAGTTGTTTTGTGTAATTACACCTAATGATTGTGTATTTTTGCAACTGTCCAGTTTTTTTTATTACTTTCAGGCCAGTATCACGTAATTCTGCAAGATAATTGTGCCACGAAAGTTTAAGTTTCGCGGGAAAAGGCACTTTAATATACATATATTTATATTGTTGTACATATACATATATTGTATTGTTATATTTCTAATCTTTGTATTTCATGTACTTTATTTTATAAAAAAGACTCTCAGATATTAAATCCTCATTTGATCTCTTAGTATTTTTACTTGCTGTTATTAGTCTACAAACAACAAATTATTTATTTACCCACAATCTGATACAATTATTCATGTCATAAAGTGTATATCTATAAGCTATCACGAACAACTTTTTTATATTATCCAGGCAATAACCTGAATATTTGACAAACTATCGGCCCAGCCTACGCGAACTATTCAGATAACCTACCACCACGCTTAAAGACAAGATTACTGCAGTTTTTGAAGCGAGATAGCAAGATAAACGACGTAGAGCGGCGTCTCTCTTCCACAACTGTTTTCATATCACTTTGAAAGATATTGGTAGGTGTATAGATTTATTACTGCACACTTGAATTGATCACGCTATCACGATTAGAGTTACGGCAATTATTTATTATATGCCCATTCTAAGTAGGTTGTATATGTTCATTTAAATACAATTGTATTGCAAAGGGACACTTGTCATCAATATTACAAATTGCTTTCCGATCAGCACCTTTGGGATTGGCATAATTTAGATATAATATTACGGATAGCTATGTAATAGTATTTTTATTGTTTTTTTTTTTAAGTTCTGCCACATAACACACATTTGACATTCGATAACTTAAACTTTTTAATATATGGCCTGATGCATTGACAATTCATTTAGAAAGATAGATTTTTTAAAAGCTTTAATTTATATCTCTTTGTGCAAATTAATCGACATTCCGAGTTATATTTATAAGAAAATAAAAACAATTTTCGACGATTACCTTTTCCAATTGGTGTGAGTTAGTAGTACTTCATATCAATATCTATATTTAAGATCTTGCGTTTTTATTATTAGAAGGAAACATTATGAATAGAATGCTAAGTTAATTATTTTGCAATGCGGAAAACTGACTCCCCTATTAAAACGAGGGCAGAAAACAATAGATAATAACTCATTATTTACAGCCTTGTCTTTACTGTGACTTTAAAAATAATTAAAATTGTTCACTAATCAATTTGTGCAAAACGGTAATAATGAGGATTGTTACTTTACAAGACCAATTTACGTTAAAAATAGAACCTTTTCCTTTAATCGTTACAATTGTTGTAGACATTACAGTAACTAGTTAAATAAAACCTTAATCTTTGAAGGTAGAGATAAAGGACAAATGTTTAGTCATTTAAGTCCTAAAAGATACAGCAAAATTACGGCATGATTATGCAAAAATTAAGAGAAAATAAGTTAGATAGTTCGTTGGAGAAACTTCTGTCAAGTCGTTAATATAAAATCTACACAAAGAAACTCGTTAAAAACACACAAATCATTACTATCTGTTATAAGTAGGTATAGGTAACCTAAACAGAAAAATTGACACAGAAAATCCACAGTACACGAAACCACGCCCCAATCTAAAGAAGGGGCCCGAAGCTCCGCCCACAAAGATTAATATACGATCAACTAAGCATTTTCCAATTTGTCGTGGTCCTTATTAGACAAATTTATTGCACCACCGTATCAGGATAATTTTACTTTATATTGTAGCCATACTTGAAGCCCTGATAGCTTTATTTTGTAATTTAAAACTGTGGAATTTTAAGTGTGGCACGTTAAACGCTGCCTTTTTAAGGCATTTCGGTTTGCAAACATAGTACCGCGAATGCGCAGCTTTGGAGCTCAGATAAAATATTTAAAGTCGAGAAAATACTGGTTACTATGTGACATTTTTAGTAATCTCAAGTTAGTAATTTTTTTTTTATCTTTTTCTGCGATATTCTTAGGTAAGTCAAGTCTTGGTATTGACGAAACCTCTACATTTCTATTTAAAGGATAACATTATTCTTTTAAATTTATTGATGAGTAACAAGGATAAATTGCTATATTCACCACAGCACCTTAGGACTACGGCTTCAGAATAATAACTTTTTGTATAAAATATTTTTAGTAGGTAGTTGTGCGTAATATTCACAGAAAGTCATGTCATTCCAAAAGTACATAAAATTGCCAACGACTGTCGTTGAACGAAACTGGTAAACAAGATTGAGCAATAACCGAGCCACAACGACTTATATTATGGTTTCTTGTAAAAGCTTCTGAATTTGTTACACAAACGGCAAGAAAGAAGCAATTGTAAACAACATTATCACAAAATCTCACAGGAAACATAAAAAAAAAAACTTTTATTTAACACATTTCTTACAGCGAAATTATTATTGACTTGCAAAGTGCAATGAAATCAAATTGGATATTATCTTTAAGAGTTCTCGTAAAAAGGTTTGATGTTTTGCTAATTAAAGCTGCGAATAATGTTTTTAAACTTTCGCGACTTCTTGTACACATATTTTAGACCGGATCGAAACGTCGCGCGTCGGGAGAAAAGAAATATTAAATTATATTGCGAATAAGTCCCGTTTAACGTCTAAATTAAAGCTGCGAAATTGCGAGACTGTTCCAGAACATTCGAGAATGTTCGAGAGCGTTCGAAAAGCTTCGATTTGGTTTCACCGTATTCCGTATTCATCAGTTCTCAGTAAGACGCGGTTCCTAACTTAATTATTGGTTCGTTGTATTGATTGTTGGTTCGATCAGTTTTTTGCTGAGCCATCGCTGTGGGAGATCGTTCTGGCATGCTTCTGTAAGTCTGTACAGTAAGTACACGCAAAAGGCTAGTTTTAAACAACTCACAAATATTTAGATACTTATACTTATAGCAAGTCAGCTATAAAAAGTAAGGAAAGAAAATCGCAAGACTTTGGGCCACACATTTTTTTTGGCAAAAAACAATTAAAACCTTTTCTCATTGTCATTTTTCAATCCATCAGACAAATTAATAAAGCCTTTATATGAGTATGTACACCGTGAGGACTGGCTCGAAGCGGCGCAAGCCTAGAGATTCGTGGAATGACTTGGGTAAGGCCTTTGCCCAGCAGTGGGACACTACAGGCTAGGAAAAAAAAGTACCTGTAGTCTCAAAACCCTAATAATATTAAGTAACTGGCGCCACAATACAAGTACTGTCTATGAGATTATTTATTTACATGAACCTTCTGAAACATTAACTTTATAGTAAATAGGTCGGAATCCTAAGCGGCTAGTGGATAAATAAACTAATTATTGGTTATTTCTAGGTATTTAGGTTTTTATTTATCTACCTAGGCCGATTCGATTAAGTATAGTCAGACTTGATCGAATTCATCAAGTTCCAATCATTCGTAACAATGAACAAGAAACTAATGTGCTATATTATCATCATGTGTGGTACACTTAAGCATATCCTTTAAAAAAAAACTTTAATTTTTAAATGACTCATGTGAAATTTCGTGACACGTTACTGTTTTCAAAACTAACTTAAGCTTGAAGCCGTGATAGTCTAGGAGTAAGACAACAAGACTGTCAAGTCAAAGGTCTCAAGTTCGATCCCCATGGCACGCTCCAACTTTTCGAATGTTGTTTGCGTTTTAGATATAAAAATCACAGCTTCCGTGTTTCATGAAGGTACAAATGTAAAAGATAAAATGTGGCCCTCCCTCCGGTCGTTCAGATTGCTGTCACACCAGACTATAAGAGTAAAGGAATAGAAAGTGCACCTGTGTTTGTGAACTATAATATGCCCCATGTAGCTGGCTGGAGTCACAGCAACAAGAGCCACCTTGGCCGAAATTGGTCTGAACTAAAAATAAAACTTCAATTTCGGTGAAAACCCCTGTTTTTTAAGCGGCCCAGTTATTCCCATTAATCTAATCACATAATCCCACGTGAAAAACGTGCAATATCCCTTAATGTTCTTAACTAATCAATTATCCTGTATTTATACAGCTACCAAGTCAGAAACCAAATCAGTTCATCATACAGATAAACAGTATCAACATAAATTTTCATTACACCTGTGTTCTTGTTTTGAGTACATACATGATAAATGGCAAAACTCTTGAGGACCTACCAATAGCTCTTAAAACAACATTACTACAAGTGAAAGAGCGAGACACCGCTCTATGCGATATAGCGGCATCTCGTTTCAACAGCAAGTCTTTGAGAGTTGATAGTAGGCTGACCTTTTGCAATGCCAGTTTGAATTGGAAGCAAGTAACGTAAATATCAGCGGGTACTTTCAATAAGACCCGAAGTATTTTAACGAAGACATCATGGATTTGTGAGATCATATCGTAACATGTTCGTAGTGCTGAAATAGGGCTGCTTGTAGTTTGAAAATGTAAGGTGTACAGGGCTGTCGACAAAAGTAAGTAATAGTCAACAATAGTATTGGGTATGTTAGTGGCTTATGTTGGAATCTTAACTTTATTACGAGCCTTTTAAGTTATGCGCATTGAGCGTATAGTATGGCTGATTTACTAAACTTTAAAGCGGCTTAAAAACGCGGATTATAATTATCTTTCCAATTTTCCAGCTGTTTTTGCAATCAACAATCAGAATAATTTACCACGAATGTTTTATGCCAAATTGTCTTTATAAATTCTGAACACAGATATGAATTGACATAATTTGCGGCATCTTTTTTATATTACCAGCAAAAATCCGATATAAAATTGATATCTTGCTATTTAAAATTTATTTTTCAGTTATATTTTATGTTTAACGAAAGCTTCCAAAAGCTTCAATTATGAAACCTAGCAGCCCTACACAGTATAATTTCGTTTGAGTGAAATGTCGCAAGTTTGCCCGCAACGATCTCCCGCGCCGAACATTTCGTAAATCACGCGGCGTTGGACTTGAAACATGAATATTGTGGACAGTTCTTATCTTAACGATTTTTCCTTGTAGGGCGATGGAATTCAGGGTATCAATAAGTGCATCGGCTGTTCCGAGATGCTGTGACTGTTAGCTCTATTAGACTAAGAGGTTGAGACGTCCGGGTCACCTGGTTCAGAGTACGTTGAGTTTAGTTAGTAATGTTACTTATTAAGTTGTTTATGAAGTTAGGAATAAACAGGCTCGATCTAAGTTTTTTTTCTCAAACTCTTCAGAAAATAGTTTTTTGTATGATAGCTCTCGTTGCCTCTTTCACTGTATAAAGCTTATATTGTAATAGGTTCAAGTCGCTACTCATCATATCAATCGACCATCAATGATGTTCACAAGGTGTTAAGGAAGACATTTTAGATTCACAAAATTAAAGTAGGTACTAATTATTGATTGAATTAAACTATTGACTGTACCACTATTGGCTGTGCACTACATGCCGCAGGTTCATCCCCGTGGAGGACAAGAATTTGTGCGATTCACAAATGCTTGTCTGCGTGTCTTTGTCCAAGTGAATTGAATGTCTGTGAAAACACTGCGACACTAGGATACGTAGTATGGGAGTCGTTTTTAAATATAAAATAAAGTGTCGAAACACCTAATAAAAACTTTAGTACTGCCTCAACTTATTTTACACCTACCAAGAGTACCAACCACCAAGACCACATGCTAACTACACCAAAATACAACTTTCATTTAAACGAATCATTGTTCAATGAAGTGTCAGAAAATATTACATCTGACACAATACGAGACAGGGTTGCGTGAACCGTAACTCGTTGGCTGGCATCTGAGAACCTACCAATACACGAAAAGTAACAGTATCGCAGGTGAAGAACCGAGACAACGCTACACGGCATATATCGCCATCTCGCTTTCACAACTGTGTTATTTGTGGTGAGAAGTGGTGGTAGGCTGTTTGAAGTACCGACAAAATAACCTTATCAGCGTAATTTTGACACGTTACATGGATAACGAGTGTATAATAAATGTTTGTGTGAATTAATTTTATAACTGTAGCGGCCTGGATTTTTATTTTCATGCTTTTTTCAAAGGTTGTAAACTTTGTTGTGGCAATTTAGAGCGTTTTACTTTTATTGTTTGTTTTATGTGGATTGCGCCAGTTTGTTTATTTTTAGCACGCATTACAATTTATGATTCATCTACTAATATTACAAACGTGAAATTTTTTAAGTATGGATGTTGGTTACTCTTCAACGCTCAAACGGGTGGAACAATTTTGATATTTGGCATAGAATTAGCTAACACCCTGGATTAACAAATCGGCTACTTTTTAGCTGACTGCGTCAAAGGGGGGTTTATTTTTGCAGCTTTAACGGACATAGTGTAGGCGAAAATGCTAACAACTGCTAGTTATATACCTAATAGAAATATTGTTCTTTCAACCTGTTATTCATTCCATATTTAGTATCTACGCAAATATGTATTCTTCTTTCGGCCTTCAAGATAAATAAGTTTCGGAAACGAAAACATGTTTTAACAATAGCTAAGCGTAACAAATCTACATAAAAATAGTATTTCATAATACGAAAACGGCATTCCAAATGGATTTCGAACTGTTCATTGTGTAGAGTTTACAGTGACGTCATTATCTGACGTCACCTGACTGACGACAGAGTTTTCAGTGCGATAAACCATCTCTTTACTTTTGTAAATCCTTCAGATTATTCTAATTTACCAAGTTTCGTCTCCAACAGACGACCTATAACAATCGGTTTTAAAAGTACAGCATAATAATATAATACATACATAGTATAAAACAAAGTCGCTATCGCTGTCTGTCTGTATGTTCACCTAAATCTTTAAAACAACAGCAACAGATTAAGAAGCGGTTTCTTCCTAAATACTAAGCAACTGATAAACATACTTATAAATTGCTAAATCCATACATATTATAGACAAAATACATTCAAACACAGAACAAATTATTGTGCTCATCACACTAATATTTGTACTGGGTAAGGGTCGAACCCACGACCTCTGGTATAGCCGTCAGTGCCACTAACCACTAGACCAACAAGCCCGTCAAATTCAAATCATGAAGTTCATTTCCCTTCACGGATACGGTACTTCATATACGATAGCGATCTGTTTAAACGCTTACATTCAAAGGTTACGCCTAGTTACCTCTTCACACCTCTCACCTTTGACTTCATCTATTGACAGACAGACAAACATTCACGTGTTGAAACACACCTAGTTTGCTTCATTTAAATTAGCTTGCAAAGAACAATTTAAAAAAGAGAAGCTAAATTATAACTTTTGACAGCTGATAGATAGTAATTAAAGGGTTCATCTCTTAAAGTAGTATTACTGCAGTTGTGGAAGCGTGACAGCGCACTACACGGCGTAGAGCGGCGTCTCTCTTCCACACCTTCTTAATTTAAGAGATAGTACTGGCTTTCACGTCATAGGTTGTATTGTTAATTGTGTTTTGTTATTAGTGCTCTATAATCGATGATAGGCTATTATTATAGGCCTTAATAATAGATCTAAACAATGCATTATAATAATATGCAATTAAACCTAAACCCAAATTAGTGTTCACGAAAACTACCATCAATAAAAAAATATTCGTCATGACAGTTTAAATTGTGACCGCACGACGCCACTAAAGTTCACATTATAATCCTTATTGTCGTAACTAATAATATACTGAAGACAATAATTGATAAAAATCAGTAAGTAATAAATAATACACGTACACGCCCATTTTTATTGTTTCTTTGCCTCACAATAGATAGACTATCTTATGCCCCGCCCCCTTCGAGATATGATGAAAAGCTTGCAAATATTTAGATACATAGACAAATAAATAGCATATATTATGTATGTTTAAAGGAGATTGGAAAGAATTGTATGGAGTTAGCTGACACCATTGATTAACGCATAGACTTTTTACGTGACTGCATAAGAGAAGGTTAATGATTTCACACAACATAACCAACTTGTGTTTGAGCGAAACCGCGAGAAAAAGATACATAAATAGGTATATTTGTGATTTTTTATTTGATCTTATCTCACTTAAAAGAGAAATCTATATTTCTATATATTTTGGTCAAAACCATGCGAAACTCTTAAAAATAACCTTATTTCTATGTTTCAAACTTGCTTAACTCTTAGATAAACGTATTTACTATAAACTACATATATCTAGATGGCTCTATTTATTAGCTATTGGCAAAGGTACTAAAGCTTAATAGCGGTAACAAATTCTAAGTTAAATTAATGGTTAAAGCGATTCAACGGGACGTAACAAATAGGCCTGGCGCTCGAGTCGATACTCAGTTTGTCAGGATTAAGAAACTAGAACCTTTCGATACATTTCAGTTCATTTATCGTTAGCTTTCTATATAAAACAACCAAGTAAACTAAGGAAGGAAGTTTGTGTTTTCTTTTTTCGTCAATCTACTTTTTATCACTGTTTTTTTAATAAACTAAAAATGATATTGTGGAATATCCATACGAGATAGACATATTATATCATCGGGGAGTTTTCTGTAGACCTTTGCAATGCGCATATACTCGTATAATTAGCACATTATTTTGATAAATCTCGTAGGGTTCAGCCTGCGTTTGCAATGTTGTGGAAAAAGATGATAATTAACGATATCACATTAGAAACCTCAAAAATAACAGTATTTCTCTGTTATTTAATGGAAGTTATAATACATAAAAACCTTCCTCTTGAATCATTCTATCTATTGAAAAAACCGCATCAAAATATTTTGCGTACTTAGTTTTAAAGATTTAAGTGGTCGAAGGGACATAAGGACAGAAAAAGCGACTTTGTATGTAGTGATAATACAATACATATACCCACCAAACTGTAAATACAGTTTGACGGCGAGTTATAAGTATATTACTATATCATTAGTTTATAATCATAGAAATCAGTGGCCGCGGACCGCCCTCCAACACCGGTTGGTAAGATTTGCTGGAGGTAGTTTGATGAGTGAGAAAAGTGACTGAAAAAAGTGGAGAACTATACCCAGCGGTGGATATGTACTGGCTTTTAGATGTGATTGCACTCGTAGGTACCCTCGTGATACCCTACTAATATTAAGAATGCGAAGGTGTGTAATAGGTATAGATGTATGGATGGATCTTGGTTATTCTTTTCCGCTTAAACGGCTGAAACAATTTTAATGATATTTGGTATGGAGTTAGAGGAGATTTTTTTACTTTTAACCAACAATGTCAGAAGATGGTAATGTGTTTGCAGCTACATCCGACATTTATGCAGGCAAAGTCGAGGGCAACAGCTAGTCCCCGATATTGCTATGTACTCTAAAACCGGACCGAGTCGATCTAAATAAGTTATTGCGCATCACTAGTTCTACAACACTATATTAAAGGCGTTGTCCCGTGTAATATGCTCTGACGGAATACATTAGCTTTCGAAACAAGCCCATCCGACTTCTTCACACCATCGGCCATCAGTCTTAAGATTAAAACGATTGTGAGCATTGTAGCATATGATTTTATGCATTGAAGCTGTGATAGCTTAGTGGTAAGACCGTAGGACTGCCAAGACAAAGGTTTCGAGTTCGATCCCCACGACGCGCATCGACTTTTCGAATGTTGTATGTGGTTTAGTAGTAAATATCACAGCTTCCGTATTTCGGAAGGCACGTAAAAATGTGGGTCCTGTACCTGATCTCTCTCTGGTCGTGTCGTATTGCCGTCCCATCGGGCTATGAGAGTAAAGGAATAGACAATGCGCCTGTGTTTGCGCATATGCTTGTGCACCATAATATGTCCTGCGTAGCTGGCTGGTGTCATAGTAACACTAGCCGCCGTGGCTGAAATCAGTCCAGTATGTAGTAAGATCTGCATAACTCAGCCCATCACCATGCCCACTCAACTTCGTTTTATGAAATGTTACGTTTTCTTGTTTGTTTTTTTTTATTTGTAACTGTTAATTATGTTTTTTTTTTAATTATAGTTTATAGCTTATAATATTGCACTCAAAAGTCTGTACTCCGAAAACGGGAGAATATTATGGAAGACAATTTTCTGTAACAACTTTCCTGTACCATTTTCCTACAAGTAAAGGTTACTCTATTCTATACAATCCTATGATTAAGATTAGGAAGGAAAATTAAAAGCAATTTATTCTACTAAATCATAGATCCAAATACGGATTGAAAGCTATGTATAAATTAGAGTTAGCGTTGAGATAACAATTGAATGTTCCTTTGTTATTTAATGTGTTTGATGACAAGCAGAAAATACAATAGTACTCTTAATGAAGTGTTTAGTAAGGCTTACGGTGAGCTGCAAGTGGATAAAGACTCTGAAATGTCTGTCATAGACTTTAAGCTAACAGGTTTTTAATACTTATAATTACTTACTTCTATAGCTTTCGGTTTTTACACAGTTTCTCTAAACACATTTTGTTTAATAAGTTTATTCTCCCTTTGACGGATCTTTAATATTTAAACGAGATTGTGTTTCAATAGACAACCATTCTAACACACTCGATTTTGTGGTTTCGTATCTAAACCAAATCAAAATACACCAAAATTACAGCTACGCTTAGCTTCGTCATAGCATTGGCAATTTGTTGTGCGACCAAGTTTGCGATACTTAAAGTCGATACACACATTGGCTTAAATAGTACAAATTCCTTTATTGTTTCTTTCTTTTATCATATTTCAAACTACACATTTTTCAGTAAACAAACAAGCAGCCTTATAAATTATCACACGCCCTTATTATGCGGGACAGACTTTAAATAAACCCATGTAGACTGTCCAAGAGACCGGCTCGCCCATTAATTGTGCATATGATTTATACGCAAGCACTGCATGTTCTTATATTAATATTTACTCGAATGTTTTCGATAACTAATAATTGGGTCAAGATAAGTAATTATAGTTATAATTGCGTGCGCATTGAGACACGATACGTGTGAGAATTTTTGCTATAATTTTGCAGATTATTGATAATTATTTACTTACTCCTTAGTGCTGTTAACGCTAATAAAATGGTTTTCCCTTTTTCAACACTACTAACCCCGCTAATTACCGGTCTTTAGTCATATAGTGTTTTTTTGCACCACTGATCCGTGTCAATTTTCGCCTTGACGTTGGCAAAATCTTTAAATATTAACGAAGGAGCCATAAACAAAAATAAGAAAAAGAATAAATTTAGTGACATCCATAAAAAAAAATACCTCTAGTAGCAACAGAAAACTAAAAGACAGATACAGTTTAAAGTTTATTTGTAGGCCTTCAAGGAGTAAACTAACTTCGTTTAGCATTTTATTTAAACACAAAAGGGATAAGCAGTTGTGACGTATGTAGTGCTAATTTAAAACAAAACATACCTATAGTACTTCGACCACAAGAATAAGGTTAACTTCAGTTTTATTTGTGGACAGAAAGACTACAATCCTATTGTAATATATTTACTCGATATCTTAGCGTGGATTTTCTTACAGAATAGCGCGCTCTCTTGATTTAAAGAAAATGGTATTGAATTGATTTTTTACGCAAAAGAGCAATACTCCACTCCAAATAGATTGTTTTTTTTCTGATTTTGAAAAATATTGTGCCTCCCTTACAAATTTTGATTAGTTGACCAAAATTATGTTTAAAAAAACATTTTTTTTTTTAATTAGACGAGATTTTTTTTAAAACTGTATTGAATATATACGTGTCTCTGTCACGTTGCTAATATAATATTCTTTGACATAAATTCGAGCTTATCCACCTAACTACTTGTGTGAGATCACCCAAGAATGAGGATTTATCAGAGTACGTGCTTTATCAGTTTTACACAACATTATATGATAGGACCATCATATAGGTACCATGTCGAATTTAAACAGCGCATACATTATTTGTGTGTGTTTTTTTTATTTCATACAAAATTCTAGAAATCTACATTTACACATCATCAAGGCATTACATCAGTGACTTGTTAAACATGTGCCTACCATGTTGTATGGCATGTCATATTTATAACAAACCGCCATATTTATGGTATGTTTATTTCTTTAAGACGTTAATTGTAACATGTTGGTGCCATAGAAATAAAAGGGTTTTTTAGGCATGACTCAGAGTATAGTTAATGGCTATTTGACCTTTGTACTTATTCAAGGAAAATGTAAAAAAGATTCAGTTTGGTCAATGAACTGAGGTAGGCGGCCTTTACAGCAGAGAGCCTAGATTACTTCTATTAGATCAGAAAACAAAAAAGAAATCAAATAATTGATGTTTTATGGGAATTACATTTTCTTTCTCCAATTAACGTGACTTGGACTTGTCAGATAAATACATGTGGCGATATAACAGCGTTCGAAGAAATGTAATTTTACAGGTTCGTAGATGTAAAATGACTCCACAGTTAAATCATTGCTACGGTTTTGTGGGGCTTAGCTTATGAGATAGGTAGGTACTTACCTAAGTGAATTAAAGGTAAAAAATTATAATAAAAATGAAAGGGTATGGAATTTCAAATGAAATGAAATGATTTCATATTACGTATTAGGCATTGTTAGGGAAAATATGAAAAATCAGATAACGTGCGTCTCGTGTCGCTCGGCCGACAAATTCATATTCACCTCGCTATTGGCGCGGGTATTAGTTTTCATATTTTCATACAGTCTTTCAAATTCCTTTCTAATTAAGTCTTCTAATTTCTCCTTTCTTATCAATTAATTAATTTGAAAAAACATATAACAAACATAGAAGAAACAGCAACAACAAATAATTATATATTTTAAACTTTATTTATTTATTTACGCTTATTATACAAATAATGTACAATGGCGGACTTAATGCCAGAGGAAGATACTCAAAAATACCTTAACAGAAAATATATAATCTTTATATCGCGTAGGTAATACAACATTTCAAAACCATCCCACCTTTTGAAATACGAAAAAGAAAAATTATGTTTTCTTGTACTTCGACCGCGTTTGAATAATTAAACAATTCGTAGTATCCATATCTCCACCTACTTAACATATCAATGTACTATTTTTTGAATTTGCTATAATGATATACGAGTTAATGATAAAATATATTCAATATTATTCAAGATACACTTTCTCTTTGTACAATCATGGCGTATCGGTTTTCGACTATCTTTTTCCTGATAGTCTGTCACGATTCTGGTTATATAAAAGCCCATGGCATTTTCTTTATAATCTCATTATGGAAAACACCTTTATGTATTGTTAGGCAACTTAAGAACAATTACTTTTTAAACTTAAAACGTTTTAAACTAACTTAATACCTTAATCATTTAATCTATTACTGAAAGATATGTCGAAATGTATGCGTTGTTTTACGAATGCAGTCAAAAAAGTTTATCGATGGAGTGGTAAAGAAAAACGGTGTCTTTAATCTTTTATTTCCATACTAATTATAATGTTTACTTGACGATTATTTTGTTGATAGTTATTCGAGCTTCGGTCGCTGTTTTAGTCCAAACTCTGAATTAAATTGAGTAATTAAGTCACACTTAATATTTGTTTTGGTTTGCTCTGGTTTATAGAGAAGTTATACTCAATTCAAATATAGCAATTAAACATTCGAATAAAACAACCGCTACACTTCACAATGCCTATTCAAATCAATTAAAAGAGATTGCCAATACGTTATCGATGAAATTAAAAAGCAATTCATCTAATTCACACTCTACAATCGAGCGAGTTGATATCTCGAATGCATCGTTAATCGAGATGTGATATCGATAAACCGTTGTGGCAATTAGCATCACGGCTAGCGCGAAGATCAATCCACAGATTACTTCAATCAAATCATTCTTGATATCGGGGTGTACCGCCCAATTATCAATCAGGTCGGAATCTGTTTGTTTTGTCTACAGTACACAATTGAATGCCAGTATTTCCTGTTGCCAATTATGTGATTTATCACTTAACGGCACATTATTGGAAGTATTAAAACTTAAGGTCACTTATTCTATATTTGTTCAGGGTAAAATTTATTTTTAAGAATTTTAATTTGCGATTCAGATTTACTCAGGTTTCAGCTCTTATTTGATGAATGAAGTTACGGCAATAATATAAAAATCTTTACCAATCAAACTCCTACTTACTTCACATGTCACAAACTTGCTTTACGTCAATATGCATTAAAATGTAACACAATACCGACACTAGTTATCACTGACCGACAATCCGATCGCAACGATCACTGTCACCGATCGAATCAATACCTAAATCGATTTACCGACACATCACTCAACAATCGAAATTTAAAAAATCGAATTCGACTATCGCGTAAATCGAATGCGTGTAAACGGTTCACGGGTTGTACAACTACTGGCGTAGTAATCGAGGTAGTGTTGTGAATTGCTCGGCTTGCCCCGCAGCCTGCGACCGATTCATGATTCAAGATAAGTCGAGACGTGGGACCGAGACATCGCAACTTTTTTGGCGAATAGGGACGTAACTTGACAGGACGGGTTATGGTCCCAATGTCACTGGCAGTCAAAAATGTAACAGTACTAGTTTGATCGATGGTCTCAATTAGTGTTCGATTTGACACTGAGCGATGGTAATCGCTTAAGTAACTATGTTTACTTTGACTGCCGAGCATGGCGCTACATTCTTACCAAGCAATGGTACACTTATTAAAAGTAACGCTATTGTAATAAGCAGCGGCTATTCGCGATACAGCCAAATAAAAAAAGATCTAAAAAGTGTTAATTATAATGCTATCAAAATACTACATGGCAATAAATCGTACGTCAGCTTTATGTAGTAGAACTAATTTAGACGTTAATGGTGAGGTTGTAAAAAATAATTGTATAGAAAACAAGTTACAAGTAATAAAACAGCTTAGTTTATTGATAGTTTTTAGAGATGGCCTAAATTATTGTGTATTCTTATTTACAATAACTGTAACACTTAATTTGGCGAAAGGATACAAAATTGAACGACGCTAAAACGAAAACTTCCGAAAGTAGCCGAAAATTGACGGAAACACCCGAAGTACCTTTAAAAGCAAAATCGAACACGAACATAAACTTGACTGGCTTACAAAAGGTATTTTAATCGAAGAACACTTCGATTTAAAAGCTTGCGATGGTTATCTTGTATTGTCGAATCAACAAACCACATTGCTCATTCCGATGCCGCGATGCCGTGAGAAAAAATTCGCCCGAACATAAATTGAAACTGACTTGACTGCACAGAACTGACGTACGTAAGTACAATTACCTGTACTATAAGTATATGGTGCTTATTTGTATATAATTTACTGGGAAAAACTGTCTTACATTATTAAATGGAATTATAGCACTACTGGGAGTTTTCTTTTCTGCCCGAATACTTTTAAAGCGAGGAATGGTGATAGAACCTACTACTTAGTAGCGTTGAAATAAATCAGATGTACTCCAGACTTTAATAAATATCTTACAAACGCACTAGTGGAGTTGAAATAGAGTTACTTGCCGGTTCTTCTCCTTAAGAATGGCATTTTGGAAACGCGCAACTAGAGTCATTAACGTTTTGAAAGTGCCTGAAAAGGACTACTCGAAATAAAAAAAAAATATTTTGATGTTGAAATTAGGCTTTGGATTAAAAAATTTAGACTCAATTTTACAATAATGTGCACTTGAAAATGTCTATGTCCGGCAGTGTACTGCGATAGGCTGTGATTATGATGATGATAAAGTCTTAAGTAGTTATATAATGTACAATTTGTACTTGAAACTTTGTATTCAAACTTAATAACATAAAACGTGAAACACCTTTAGGTACAATGTTTACAAATATGCCCTTGCTCGTTCCCTTGGTCATCGCATAATTTGATAATGTGTTGTTTACATCACGCTTAATGGATTTGTTAAGATATTCTTCTTCTTATTTTTGTTTATGGCTCCTTCATTAATATTTGTTTAGACCGAACATTAATAAATTAATGTCTGTCAATTTTTTGTTAGTATTAATCAGCAGAATCGGTAAATAAGTTCTACGCAGGTTAGGTTATAAAGTAAACTCGATGAACCCAATCTTAATGCTTTGTAGTTTCGAAAAAAAATCTCAGTAGTAGGTATGCTGTTTTATTTCCAAAATAAAAAAGATTGTAAAGATTATTTACACAGTAATATGTTACAATAATTGGCTGTTTTACGACTTTAGCCAGAAGGCTTTTACTGAAACAATAGGATATAAATTTGCCAAAAATTGTGCGAATATTTTTTTTTTATATTGTTGGAAGGAGGAGGCGTAAAAGAAAAACTTATTTTGTGTTAAAGCATTTCGCAAATCTTATTGGATCCGCTTAAGTCAAATTAATGCTAATTATAATTATTAAAAAAGGACTCGAGAAAGATCAGAAAAAACCCGAATTATTCTGATAACCGTATTAATTAGTTTATTCCTATTTTACATACTTATCAAAAGATGAGACGGCTATTAACCGAAATTCCGTCACAACTCAAGATAAGTAAATGTTAATTGATAAATAAAGGCTACTTTACAACGATAAAAATCAACCATAACCTTAATAATGAGCCTTTGAATGGTACCGTATAATGACAATGAATGGCACTCGGAATGACGCTCAATTTGTTTCAATTAAGTTTTGGGGATAATTTGGTTCATTCATTATAATGTTTCGGTAGAGCGTACATTGAGCATAAAAAAATACTTTGGCAGGTATTGAAGTTCTGTATCTGCCAAGATTGTTGTGATATGTAGGAACAGAATAGTAAAGTATTTGTTTGCTTTCGTGATTCGCTGTGTGTCAGGTGTCAGCTGAGGATAAACAAAATGAAAACAGTGTACATAATAGCATCAATTAGCAAGCGATTAGCAAACCCTGTTAATACCAATATCGGCAATATCCAAACATCGAAGCATTTACAGAAATATGAACACATACAGCTCAAGGACTGCATGGACAGCTGAGTGGTATAAGTCACTACGATTGACCACTGGTTTCGATTCTCGCAAAGGAGAGATGAGCATAAGAAACCGAGAAATATAACCTAATGGATTGAAAAAAAGCGGAGATTTTGTGCAATCCTTTTGGTTAATATATCTGCCTAGCTCCGCTCCAGTGGACAGGCAGCCTGATGCGAGACCCACGAATAACTTTAAGTATAAATCAATTGCTGCGATTACTGTTGTTTTATTTTGCTCTGGTATGCGGCCAACCTTACCGGCCCCGCCAAAGGGGAAAAGGAATCCATCTTGAATATAAGAATTATCATTATGGCTTCTGTCATCTTATTTAATTACGTTTAAATCGATGCTAAATCATTTTTTTTCTCGTGAATAATGATCATGTATTAAAGTGAAAATTCTGTGAATGTTAAATGAGTCTTTAATTCGAAAATAATTAATGTGCTTAAGTTAAATTTATTTGAGAAATTATAAGGAGAATTTCATTACTAATTAGATGGACCAATTTTTTTTTTTACTTTTGTTGACAAAATGAAGTTTTCCCATTCGCATTTAAATGAGGTTCTTAATCCTTCACAAATGTTCATAGTCATTAACGTTGAAAATGGAATGGATTACTCGACCAAAATAAATTGAAAAAATCTGCTTTCGGAAATTTTTTAGACCTAAAAATCTTTACAGCAAACCTAACAACTTTAATATTTAATAAAAATAGCTTACATTAACAACTATCGATAAACTACTAATTGAATCATTTCGTTAAGTAAACATCACCCGTCGTAGCGAAACCTCGATTGGGAAAATCTAGTTTTTACCTCAGATTAATATGAAAATCATATGATTAGTGTAAAATTATCTCCTCGACTTTATTGCGACATATAATGGACGGCAAGAAAATATTTATTTTTGTACCATATACAGCTAACTTAATAAGGAGTCGGTTGTCTTATGTTTTAGTAATTTAAATATGAAATAGGTTTACATTTTTATGTAGAAAATAGTTCTGTTTTACAATATAATTTGGTGGTTAGTGATTTGAAAAGCTGTTTTATATTGACACTAATTAACAGAATCTTCATCTTCCTCCCCTTATCTTAGTTTAGTTTTTTTCTTCCATTCTCCCCTATCACAAGTCACAGTATACTGCTTTTTCATTCATATCATTCCTTACACAATCCATCCACCTCTTCTTTGGCCCTTCTTCTCCATCCATTAACATTCATACCCATCACTCTCTTAGTCACATGAGTCTCATCCCTCTTCATCACATATCATACCAAAACAGACGATTTCCTTTTATTTTTTATTGACAAGCAAAATGTGAGAGGGAAATATAATTTTTTGACACTACTAACAATCGATAACAGAATGATACTTAACCAAGCATCATTCTTGATTTGGCTGTTATTATATTACTTGTCTTGGGTACCTACATACATCTTGAATCATCCAGACATCTAAAATTATTTCAATTTTCACCAGGTTACAAAAGTATACTTATTGTGTTACCTACTCCATACTATCGTAGCATCACTCACGCACAACGCGGCGTGGACGGTGGAAGCCACGCAAATAAATCACGAGCTGACACCTCATGTATCTCCAGCACCCATATTGTTTTATATCGATTTATTCCTATCGATATCCAACTAATATCGATCATTGCTATTCACTAGCACACGCTGATCGCCTAGTATGAAATGCCTGGGAATTCTACAGTTTTTGTAGAGTCGCAGTTATTTTGACACAGTTGTAAGTTTTCATCTTTTTTTGGTGTTTTAGGACTTTATCGTAGTAAATTTATTTTCGGAATTGGTAACGCTGTTTTTAATTGAGTATTTATTTTTATTTCATTGTAATTAGAAAAACTTGCAAGAGTATGCAACTATGTAACTTTTTTTTTACTGTGTAATTATTGCTTCGTAATAACTGTAAATAAATAGGTACCTCGCAACATATAACTCTTTCGAACAAGAAAATAAGTACCTACTCCGATATATGGTACGTATTTATTTAAGTCAGTTAAAAATACTTTATTAATAGAGAAAACTTATGACATAAAACCTCTTTTCTCAGATAAACTAGAGCTGCTCAAAGCATTGACAGATACAAATGGTCTTCTAATCTTTATCGATGGCCTGTACGACAGTAACTGTCATAATATTTGTTACATTATTAGAAAACTAGAGCACTCTAGTAAATATGACAGGTACCTAACAAATTACAGTATTGAAGTCAAGTATTTTTGTGTGATTTACTAATATGCGATATCTGTATCACAAAACGGAAAACTTTCATGTTTAGCTAGCTGGGTAAATAGTAAAAATAACCTATTTTAACGAAACAGTGACTGATTGAAAAAAAAATATGATTATAAAAACGCATTTACCTAGTTGACTCTACCATAACGCCTGTAGTAAATGTCATAGCAAAAGCTCTTTGTACACCGAGTGAGTATTTGCTATGATCAAAATATAAGGCGCTACGCTCCTAATTTACTACAAAAATACTTAGTAGGTGTAGCAATTTAAGAATACACGTAACTTTAACAAATTTACAGGCGTTAAAATGTCGGCGACTAAACTATGTTGGCAAAATTGAGAAATAAAATCATAGGTCTCTATGATTACTCTATGATCTACCTACAGTTAATATGCGTAAGTGTATAATCTTATTACGTGCAAGTCATTCACGTATTGCATCTTCATGGTGAGTATTTAGCGATTGTATTATATTGTTTAAGTTTAATATAATATGAAAGAAAGAAAGAAGAAAGAAAAGTTTATTTGTGAGATTGTAGTACAATAGGTGTTTTACAATTTAGTGAGTCTCTTACAATCTACCGAATCGGTGTACAAATTTTCACTTATTATCTAAATATTCGTAATAAAATTGTATTACTCCTCTATATTATACTATAACAATGTTCTTGTCATCAAGAAATTCTTTAGTAGAATTTGTTTAAAAGAAAGTTAAATAATTTACTCTTGAAAGAATTTAGATCCAGATTCTTTAGGTCATTAGGCAGCTTATTATAAATTCTAATAGCCATACAAAAAGATTTTTTGCTGTACAATGTTGTGCGTTGGCTTGGTACGGATAATTTATTGGGATTATGATTTGAGCGTTTGATTTCGTCATAATTATAAAAAAGTTTATTTATTTTTTAATTAAATACATTTATTGCAGTCATTTCTCCGATGGACGGTATTTAACAATGAGAAATCATCTTCGATTTCTTGACAACGTTGCAGATATGCTAGTTATTATTATTATTACTAGCCGTTAGTGTCCCACTGCAGGGCAAAGGCCTCCCTTCCCTCTTTCCACCTATCCCGGTCTATGGCTAACTGGGGCCAGTTTCAGATATGCTAGTGGTAGTAGATAATGTAGAGCCCACTACTACACTCATTCATAGAGGTTTGGCCACTGACGCTTGCTTAAGCCATTAAGCACGCATCAGTGACTATTCGACAAGATCCTAAATATCTCCATAGGTTCCTTTAGACCAAGATACTATAAACGATGTACGTATATCTGCCAGCTTGAACCAACTAATATCAGATAGAAACTAAGATCAGCTATGAAAACACTAAGTACTTTCCTTAAAACCGAGTACTTAAAGTTTGATTTTGTCGAATAATAGTAGTCTACTACTAACAGATCAACGATCGCCATGTACTTCATTAAAACAAAAGATATCTCTAAATTCACCATTTCGTTAAAAAAAAACTAAACAACAACAGCTATCCCAATTCCAAATTCAATTGTTTTCAAAACAATGCTGTGATGCAGTCTACACACACAAACACAACTAACACACACATACAAAACTCTACCTATGTGTATGTATATAAGATGAAACAATACTCAATAACATAATTTATGAAACATCGTTAACGTCACCGCTCATGTAATTACATCTTGTAATATGATGTAACCAACAGATGATAATACAATCAATCTATATTTATCGATCTAAGCTTTTTTATCTAATTTAAATTACTGACAGATAAAGTGATGTAGGAAAGGCTGTGAATAATATCTTAGTTTGGGTAGCGAAACAGCGTAACTAGGTTTTTAAAATGAACTTATTTTCTTATTTCCGGTGTGAAACTCTAATACCTTCAACGTGTGGGGTATATCGGGCTCTCGCCGACTAAAAACACCCTGGGTCCTTTTCAATTTGCCAAAGCCAGAGTCGTGGGATCTCTCGCGCATGCTCTGAGTGACTTTGGCAAGCCTCAGTCCTGCTGGACTCCTTCTCTAAGAGGTAGGTGTAAAGCTAGTCTGTCAGCGCTGCTGTTCGCAAGTCATCTTTTTTTTCTCTCAGTGAGAGATCGCTGCCCTGGTTTTGACCCTGGCTTCGCCACATGTGAAGCTGTACCAAGGTTCTGGATTCGAGATTCCAGGGTATCGTCTGTGTAAGCAGTATGGCCGCCTCACGGTGCGGTAGCCCCTGATATCTCTGACAGCCATCAGCCACTGCGGCTTATGCAGTAACGCGCTACAGAACTTAAGATGAAAGATGAACACATCTAAGTCTTTAATCTAGCGATTTATGGTGTCACTCTTTACTGCCTACAGGTTTTTAAACTATGATACGAGGTTGTACACAATACAAAAAGAACTTAATCATTATTATTATTTTTTTCAAACAGTTTTCAGAATGAAAATGAAAATTTTGAATGAAACCATTAATTAAACTATTACCTATCTTATTCATCTCATTGACTATACATATTTAAAGCAAACAATGTAAACTCTATCCATGAGCAAAATATACCTACGTTTATGACCTTTGATGGGGAAAATGGAAACATAGCGAGGGAAAGAGACAGACATACTTATTCGGCACACCTTTCCTATTCCTCTATGGGATTAGCTGGTGTTAGAGCGAGACAGTGGGCATTCCCACGTGCCGCAGTCGAGGTCAGTTCGCGCGTCATTCACGCATGCGTTATGTCATTGTGTGGAAAGGGCTTTCGAACAAAGGAAATTAGTTTGACACATCTCTAAACGATTTTGAACTTTATACTTTGGTGTAAAGGTTTGAAATCGTTCGACTTTATGTTAATTCGATTCGCAGTGACCCAATTCGCGGGTTTGACGCAGATTTATGGATATGTAAGTCTACATCAAAGGGCAATATGCAACGCTTGCATACATTTAATGGCTGCTGTTTATTTAAGATTTTTCCTTATCGTGGATTGTAGTGAAACTAAGATATACGTAGTTGAATGTTTTTTTCCAATAGAGATATTTTCGTCACTCTTATTATTGGATAATTAATGCAGTTATGGAATATATGTTGTCTCAATTGTTACTTAATATTAATTTATCATTTAAACTTCAGGTATTCAACGTATTTACTATGTAACAAATATTGCTCTAATAAAATGCTTATTAATAATTTCATCCTTAGTTTCATTTATAGACTAATTAAAAATATTGAGGTTCTTCTCACGGGGACACGGAGATTTTAAAAATCAGTGTCTGTTAAACATTGCTTCTTTTAATATTTATGACTTATCAAATGATTGTAAGTTTATAAATATCTTACTAAAGGATTCAACTTTACAAATAACGTAAACAAATAAACAATAAATCAGATTTATTCAAAATGTTTATAATAGTATAATTCTTACTTAAACAATAATTGATTTATTAAAACAATTAAACAATCAACGGCACTAACCTTAAGGCCAGTTATAACTTTCTGAATCTAAAATACATTTAAATAAATAACCTGAATAATAAATGAATTTATTTTAATGGAATGCATTTATTTAATAATTCAAAAACATTTATTATTCATGAATAAAATTATGTAATTAATCTCATAAGGCAAGGTGTTTTGGTATAAATAATATCACTAAATGAAAATTAAAATAAATTAGAATAAAAAATAATATTCTACGAAAATGATATGTTGTTATTCTTTGTTATTCTTGATTGAATGAAATTTACAAATTAATAAAAGGAAAAGTTAAATACAAAACTACTCTACTTCGTAATACTTTTACGGTAAATAATTATAATGTAACTTACAATTATATAATTATTTATAATTATGAGAATCATTCATAAAGTATTATTTTATAGAACAAGCATTAAAACATAATTTTCAGGATATTTTAGCCTCATTTAACAAGATTTAAATTTTTGGAAGTTCAGTACATGGTATTTGAATATTTATAATTGTTAAATACATGAGTATGTTAAAGGAACATGAATGAGGAACGTTTTACAAGAAAAAAGAAGAGCTAAACATAATATAAACACTACCAAAACTCAATTCTCAATCTGTTCCAACCAATTCATGTTGGATTTTTAATATCGAATAATTGTATATCGCCACTTCATTCCAAAATAATAATTGTGTCCTCTACACTAAAAGTCATTTAAGCAGAACCAGAAAAGTTAACTTTAAAAGCTCAAAGTTCATAATAATATGCTATTCTCACAACTCACAAAATATCAAAGGAATTACATTTAAATAGAAAATTATATTAATTTATCTACAGCAGTAATTAGGAATGTATATCATAAATAAAAATATAATAACTGCAAATGTAATAGTTGAAAAGTACAAATATTTGGTCTATTTTATGCATCCAATTTATTAATAATATTCATAAAACTATTAAAAAACTTTCTTTAAAGGTACTTGAAAGTAATAAAAAATATTGATAGTTTTTTATACTGATTAGGCAAGTAAATGTTGCTATATAACTTTGGTTTCATCAAATAAGTTACAACCCGAATTTAATTTGCACACAATGAGTACAAATTTTAATATTTTTTTGAGTAATTTCTTTATAAATATAGGTAACATCTATATCTATAGATTTCATCAATCAAATTAGTATTATTCTATAGCCTCTATATTTATAGTTCTCTTATAAAAAGTTGAGTCCCATCATTTTTAAATTAAAGAAATATTATATCTTTAGTTTGGTACATAAATGAGAAGATTAACTCAATCCTAAATCCATGAGAATTTACATAGAAAATCTATTAAAATTGGGCCATGACATGCCATTCAAAGTTACAAATTGTGCGATAGTCTTAAACATGAAAATATTGTTTCTATGATACAACTAATTAGGCTTGAGTAGACCTATGTAATTAATTTAGTTTTACTATATCTCTTCCTTTAAGTAATTAACTGTTTTAGCAATCAATTTGAAACTATCAAAATAGTCTGTGCCGTTCAAACTCTGCCACTAACTGCAATAATAAAATATTCAATTTAAGTTAATATTTAGCAAGCAGACTAATTTGACAGTTAAATTTCCACTACAGCCATATTATAATTATGTTTATCGACGTTCAGTTGTGAAAGAGTTGGCGCTATTATATAAATAGCTCTATCCCACTCTATCAAGAACCGCCTTGATTTTAACATCTCATAATACTGCTGTTCTTGCATAATTTTCTATACTCTTCACTCTTGTTTCAGTAACAGATAAATATAGCAAAACTAAATTAATTAAGTTGTTAAATAATATTGAATGACAAGTCAAAGATGCGCATTATAGATCAGAAACGTCAAAAAACATAAGTCACTATTGGTATTTCAAACCTAAGGAAGTCTAAGAACATCACAAAACTTGATTTAGGAAAGTGTAGAAGGATATGACATAAATTCTGTTATACATTAACTAAACGAAAATAGAAGTATTACTATAATTTTCAAACATTATTAAAAGTATAATAGCTAGTACAACGAATTCAATATTAATAAATTTGCATTATTTAACTACGATAGTACCCAACCCAATTCAGAATTTCGGTTTACTCTCAAGCAATTTTCAGATAGATCAAGAATTTAGCTCCTCAATGAACATTTTTGATCGCAAACCACGTATCTAACATTTTGCACATCATTCAAAATCTACATTGTCCTTATAGCCAATATACTCGTCTCGATCAGTCAATGTTTAACAGAATCGCCGCCAAGTGTCACAAGTTCCGCGATAGCTCCATAAGTCTATAAGAGAGTGGCAATAGGTAACGTTATCCAGCCGTGGTCCCTTGCCCCGCTCGCAGGTCGCTCAGGAGACCAGCCCTCAATCTGCATTAATCATCTGGAACAAGGAATTTTACTTTTTAAGTTATTTCAAATAAAAAGGGTAACTAAAGTCCTGAGCGACCTGTTTAGAAAAGGGCACAGCATCAAAATTACATTTCAAAAAAGGTTTGTTAAACAAAATCGTAAGAAAAAGAATATTAAATTAGTATTTATATAAAATCAAAGATATTAATTAAAATCTTCTGCGTCAAAATAAATAATTTGTTTTAGTTGTCAATAACGTGCATTCGAAGTGAATTAATTAAGGCTATATGTAAATATAGACTATACGAGTATTTCGCAAGATCGATAAAATATCGGAATTGTGACTACTCATCTTTAAATTGTATAGAAACAGTAGATATTCAGCCTGATACTTTGATAATTTAGTAAGCCAATTTTTGTTTTAGAGGCCCCTCTGTAAACCCCCTCAAAAAGGCGCCCAGTTTAAAATTTAAGACAAGTGAATATGGGATTCGTTTTCGACTAAAACCACCTCTTTGGAGCCGGTACAAACACCAACAATAAAGAGGCTTTAACGAATCTTGTCTAATTAACGTGAATAGTATAAGAAAAATAATTACTATACGAACAAAAGAAAGCATAGATTTACGTTGGCGTTTAATGTCAAAATGTCTCTACAATTTAAGGTTCAAAGTAGAGTCAGATACATAATAGTATATCTACAAAAAAAAAAATCTGTTCTCTATTCTTCGGACAAATGCTGTACAGTTAACATGTATATTAAGATTTAACTAAATGTATTTAAGAGTAAAACAAAACAAAAGGACCTGGCGACCTGCCACTAAATCTTATAGTAATACTATCGAAAAATATATGTTTCCCGCGACTTCGTACGCGAAAAAGAAAGAAATTCGGGATATAAAATCGATGTTTGCCGTTTCTCGGACCTACTCAATATGCTCAGGGAAATTTCAAGAGAATCGTTAAGCCATTTCGGAAGAGTACGGGAATGAACATTGAGAGACGAGAATTTTATATGTAAGACTATTGCAGTTGTGGAAGAGAGACGTCGCTCTACGCCATGTAGTGCGCTGTCACGCTTCCACAACTGCAAAGCATAAATTTTCAGAGGTGGTGGTAGGTTTTCGAGATGTGTGGGCTTGACTCCCTTGAACCTTACCCTTTGTGCCGGCCACCGTGGGAAGCACAAAGGTATTGAATAAGGAAGCCGATAAAGTAATTGGTTTTTGACATTCTCGATACTTTGTATATCGAGTTTATTGATCGTTGCACACGCCCACTGGTGTTTTACATGAGCAAAAAGTGACATTCCAGTAATGCTTAAATATTTTTCAGGTTAGTCAGTAGCTATCTGTTATTAAGACTTAGCCTGTTTTGAATCATTAGCACACTTATCGTAATTTACATGATGTCGTTACTACCCTTTACCGAAATAATTAGATGTCAGAGCATCATTTATTATCATTCCTAATTCTTTTCAAAGAAGAAATTAATTCGAAATCCCTATCCAACTAACGTCCATACCATCCATATCTACAACTATCTCTCATTCCTCCTAACTCTACCAACAAAGTACTCATAATTGTGACAAATATCTCACACACATACCATACATTTACTACACGCCACAGTTATTCATGTCACATGCATGGTGTGTATGGTGGCCCATAAACCCGGAGAATACCATTGCAATGCGCGTACGCATGCAACACACACACACGCAAAAATTTAACTACTTATAAAGATACACGCCGGCATGGATATAAACGGTTTGACACTTGCTCAATCCATACAGGGCTGTCAAAAGAGGATGAACGGGCTAAACATAAAAAAAAGTTGAAAAATATTTACAAATACCTCGATATTGTATTAAAAAAAAAAATCTCGTTTTTATTTCTCATTTAATCAGGTATTCAAAATGTTTAGTAAGTAGAGTCGGTTTTAGCTACATATTGTAACTACATTATGTTTTATTTTTGTCTAAATAATATACTTGTTTCTAAGTGTTAAATTCACACTATTGTGAGAACGTTGATAATCATAAATCAGTGTAACATAAGAATTACATAACTAATACTAGAGTCATTTAAATCTAGGGTTGCGAATAACACTGAATACAATCTGATTAGCATAATTTAATTTAAACGCATATAATCTTGATATCACATAATCTATAGCTCTTCTAGTATATTTAAGGCTGATTGTAACCTAATTGTTATAATATGAATACCCAGTAAGGTACTTTACTTCAATCCTATTAGAATTTCCATTCTGAACCCTCCAAAACCGCTCTGTAAACTACAGCAAAAATAAGTAAAAAAAAATCAGGAAGTATTTCTTAAATCCCAATCTTGCGCGGCAACCCTAACAGCACAACAAACGTGTTACTCACACACACAAACCGCAACCGGTCGATTGACGTCAATGATGGGTGGGGACGAGTATTAAAAAAAATTAAAACTATCAGTTTACTACGGGCGGAAAACGACACAAGCCATAACAAGGCATTGTTCATGTGTACCCACGTATTGGCAATCAACTCTTTATTTATTTGCAATGCGATTAAACGATGCGTTTTTGTTCATTCGGTGTTTCGCTTTTATTCTTTATAGGAAGGTGATTCGTGATTCCATTGTTTGTGAACGAGATCTTTCAATTGTTTATATTTTGTATCGTCATTATATAGGTATGCATAATTATGAGTTATTGCTTTACGTCATGGATTGTATTAAGAATTTTAATTGGATTAGTTTTAACTATAAATAGTTGCATATATAAATGTTGCGTGGTTATTAGTTGTCGCAACTAATGTCCTTTGTCCTTTCTTATGATTTAGGGTTTTGTTACAAATGGTTACATTTAAATTTCTTTAGATATTTAGTCATAGAACCGTAACAGACAGCGTTACCTTCTCGTTTACAAAAATAACTATTAGAACCTATATCTATGTATATCTGAATACGACTCGTAAATAATTAATTTAACCGATTTTTTCTGTTATTATAACAAAAACAAATTAAACTACATATAAGGTAAACGAAATATTTAAATAAGTAAACAAACACATTTTCCCTAATACACAATATTCATAAAGATTGTAAATATTACTTCTGCATGTAGTATAATAATAGTATTTAATATTTATAACTTGTATCTAAGAATACATGCAACATGTTTATAAAAAAAAACATGTTGCGCCGACCCCAAGTAAAATGGGATAAGGGCAGGAAGATGATGATGATGATGATCTAAGAATACATGCAAACAATTTATAACATTTGTATTCATCGCACGCCTCAGAACTATTGCAAATAGTAAAGCATTAGCTATAGTATTGATGTTATTACAAACATAATGTGCATCTATGTAAACGTAAGACAATCTTCAGTGCAGTATTATTCTCGTAATTCATTGCAAACATTATAATATTACGGGGATCGAACCTGCGACACATCGTGTACAGTGGTAATTGACCTATACCACTCGGCTTTTGACTGCACGGATGTGCAGTCAAAAGTCTAAGTTTAACTGGCAAAATTAAATTATAGTAAAGTCGACACTTAGGTAAATATCGACCTCAAGTGTCATCCTCTCTATGTTGCAGTCAAAAGAAATAATTATAAAGAAAGTTTGACATTTCAGTCTGAGCGTGCACTACGGATAAAAATGGATGGATAATACGAAGATATAACATATGAAACATGGTAAACCGTTTAAAAGTCGGGGGCTAGTAACGACGCTTGTCAGTAAAAATTGTATGGAGTCGCGATGTCACATAAGATTTCTACTCGCAATATCTTCATTTATTATTTACATGATTAAAGAAATAATACTAGTGTAATATATTTTTTTAATCTTTCTGAGAGACTAATTAGGTTCTTTTTGTCAAAAACCCAATCCCATGAACAAGAAATATACAGATAGGCTCCACTCGTGTAAAGTCACGAGTAAAAACATGTAAACACGACCAAACAGTTGGAGTAAATTTCTTATGCGAAATTTCTGGAGCTGTTATGGAATATTCCTGATATTGTAAGTTACCCATAAAATGTTATAATTTGGAAGAAAATTTCACGATTTCATTAATCACTTGACTAGGACTTAAACTTCAATTGTTTGGTCCTGAATAGTTACATGTTACTCGTGACTTACCCCAGAAAAAAAACATAACAGATCGTACAAATAATAACACGAATCTTTCAACGCTTCACTTTAGCTAAAATTATATCATCAACACCATAATTAGCCGCAGTAACAATCCCAAAACTATAAATAACAATAGCAGCGATATTGGTAAGCCTTGTTATATCTCACGGACGGCATTGACGTCACAAAATGTGTTCAAATATCACCTCGGATGGTTGAAGGTTTGACCCTACTGTGGTATAAAAACGTACTGTTTAAAGAGGCAACCATGTATGGCATTCATTTTAATTTATGTTTATGTTAGTTTAAATTTAGGTTCTTGTAGAAAGATTTCGGGTCGACACTCAGGTAAATATACCTTAAGTGTCATCCTTCTATGTTGCAGTCAAAAGAAATAATTATATTATAAAGAAAGTTTGACATTTAATTTTTAGGCTGAGCGTGCACTACGGATAAAAATGAATGGATAATACGAAGATACAAGGTATGAAACACGGTAAACCGTTCTTGTCAGTAAAAATTGTATCGAGTCGCGATGTCACATAAGATTTCAACTCGCAACATCTTCATTTATTATTTACGTAATTAAAGAAATAATACTAGTGTAATATTTTTTTTTAATCTTTCTGAGAGACTAATTAGGTTCTTTTTGTCAAAAACCCAATTCCATGAACAAGAAAAATACAGATAGTCTGCACTCGTGTAAAATCACGAGTAAAAACATGTAAACACGACCAAACAGTTGGAGTAAATTTCTTATGCGAAATTTCTGGAGCTGTTATGGAGTATTCCTGATATTGTAAGTTAACCATAAAATGTTATTATTTGAAAGAAAATTTCACGATTTCATTAATCATTTCACTAGGACTTAAACTTCAATTGTTTGGTCCTGAATAGTTACATGTTACTCGTGACTTACCCCAGAAAAAAAACATAACAGATCGTACAAATAATAACACGAATCTTTCAACGCTTCACTTTAGCTAAAATTATATCATCAACACCATAATTAGCCGCAGTAACAATCCCAAAACTATAAATAACAATAGCAGCGATATTGGTAAGCCTTGTTGTTAGCGACGACACATAAATATACAATTATCAGCAATTAGTTATGAGCAAGATATAAGATGTAAACAATACTAAATTATTTCACTGACTTAATTTGTCCTAAGAATATTAAAATTGTTAAAGAAAATGACGGTATTCAGAATAAATATTTTGTTTTGAGTTCGTTTCATTTGCCGCTAGGGGCGCCACTTGTACCATGCTTGTAAAAAGCTTAAGTACGACACAACTTTACCGGGCCGAGACCCGATATTTATTTTTGTTAATTTTAAGTGTAAAATAAGTGTTTTTTGATAAGGTTTTTTGTATATAGATAGAGAAAAAGGTTATCTAGATTATAAAATAAAATATAACATTGTAAGGTTTGCCTGACTACCGAAAAACGTGAATATTAAATTCCCATACATTTGGTCGAAGTGTTCTGATTGGTCCGAGTAGTGCCGTGTGCAAAGTTAGGGTAATTTGATTGGTCAGAGTAGTGCCGGGTGCAAAACTTAAGTGAGCTGATTGGTCAGCAAAAACTATAAATACCGCGCAGTTTTCGGTGGTCAGGCAGTCCAGTTCCAGCAGTGGTATGAAGAAGAAGTAGCAAAAGGAAGAAATAAAAGGAAGCATTCCTCTGAAGAAATTTTAGTTTGATTCAAGTCGCCGACACCTCTTTTACCCGCCAGCGCATCGCCCGATTCACTTCAGTCAACTACAAATGGTCCTTCGAGTGCCGGATCGGGTTTAATTATTCAAGATGCCGTCAACAAGAGCAAGTTCAGCGCGTTCAAAGTCTACAGAGGAAAGTGCTACATCTTCAGATTGGAGTATGAATACGCCCAGTGATACTGCCAGTGGCTCGACGTCTGTTGCAAGTCGCTCGACACTTACGAGGAGGACTCCGCCGCCCAGCGTACGAGCACGTCAGTCACCTGCGCCCCAGCCGAAGGATACTGTTGGGAAAGACTCAACACAGGGGGACGCTGCCCGATCAGCGCCTCCGACCACCACCATCAAGGAGCAAAGTGAAGCCACGGAATCCATACATCAAGAAAGAAGCGGACCAACGCTGCAGAGCGATAATAAAAGTATAGCTGTGATGACTCGCCGGAACATAAGAAGCTCGCCGCCGACGTCAAGGGAAGGGAGCCTGCAGCGGCCTCAACCAGTGAAGCCCATCCAAGAAGAAGACACGCGGTCTGTCCGTTCATCGCAGAGGAAGAAAGCAGAAGCGCAAGCGAGGATGACACTGGCACTAAGGGAACTAGAAGTAGCAGAAGCGCGGTCAAGACTAGCTCAAGCTGAACTAGAACTGGTAGCCCTGGATTCAGAAGAGGAAGATGGTGCTGGAGAAGAGTTATTTGAGCGGTCTCATGAAGTCGAGAATTGGTTCATCCAAGCTAGCAACAAACCGAATAAAGAACGGAAGCCGATCGGAACAGAAGAGAAGAAGAGTGATATTCAAGAGCTAGCACAAGTGATACTCAAGCTGTCCGACAAGTCACGTGACATCATCACCCCGAAGCACCTAGAACTGCCTCACTTCAACGGAGCCTGTGAAGAATGGTTGGCTTTCAAGAGATCATATGAAGATATGTCCGCCTCCTTCAACGACACGCAGAACTTAGCGCGCCTGCGAAGAGCGATACAGGGGAAGGCCAGAGAAGCAGTTCAAAGCCTACTGTTCACCGCTGAAGACCCGCGCGAAATCATGAAGGGACTAGAAACCAGATTCGGAAGGCCCGGCGCTCTGGCACTAGCTGAATTAGAAAAACTGAAGAACTTGTTCAAGGTCGGAGAAAACCCAAGTGACATCTGTATATTCGCCAGCAAAGTGAAAAACGCGATCGCAACAATCAAGGCCCTGAAGAAACCGCAATATCTCAGTTCACCTGAAACACTAAAAGTTGTGGTAGACAAGATGCCGCCGACCATGAAGTTCCGTTGGTTCGCCTATTATAGAAGCCGAAGAGATGAAGATCTTCAAGAATTACTACTCATTGAAGCATTTTTGGAAATAGAAGCCGACATGTGCGGAGACTTTGCTCCGCTCGAAGCGCCTTCGGAGCAAAAGAAGGGAATAAGAAAATCTGTACATGCGGTTCAAGAAGAGTCACAAGAAAAATATAAGAAGACATGCCCGAACTGTCAAGAAGAGCATTACTTGTTAGAATGTAAGGAATTCAAAGAAGCTAACATAGACGAGAAGTGGGAAATGGTCAAGAAAGCGAAAATTTGCTTTAAGTGTCTTCGATTCAAGCATTCAAGAGTCAACTGCAGAGCTCCAGTTTGCAAGCAGTGCAGAAGATGGCATCACACCATGTTGCATTCAGACAAACCGCCAATGCCAGTTGAGAAGAAACCGAACAAGGAACATAAAGAAGAGCCTCCGGAACAAGTTGCTTCGGTCTACGACGCCAAAGGAGAAGAAAGGGCCTATCTGAAGATTACTCCAGTAGATCTTTATGGACCTAAGGGTCACGTTCGCGTGCTAGCGCTCCTAGATGAAGGGTCAACAGTCACGCTTTTAGACGCATCAATAGCAGAGAAGATCGGAGCTGAAGGACGCCCAGAAACACTTACAATCGAAACAGTCGGTGGAAAAATATTGAAAAAGGATAGCTCACAGAAGATCAAGCTAAAGATAAAAGGGGCTCATAGAAGAGACAAGAAGACTATCGAAGCAAGAACCATCGACGACCTGAAGTTATCGGAACAAAGCATAAGTAAAGCTACGTTGAAGAACTGTCAACACCTGAAGGGAATTGAAGAGCAACTTCTTTATGCCAAGGAACGACCGAAGTTGTTGATTGGTCAAGATAACTGGGGACTTATAGTAACAAGAAGACTGAAGAAGGGCAAGCCAAGTGATCCTGTAGCCTCCCTCACTAACCTTGGGTGGGTGTTGCACGGATGTGACACAGGAACAAACGCCGTAGTAAACTTCATTCGTTATGGCGGAACCCCAGCAGATGAAGAAGATATAGAAGAAGTTGTCCGACACCATTTTCAATTGGAGTCTATCGGAATTCAAGACCGGTTACCGAAGAACGACAGCGACAGAAGAGCCCTAGACATTCTCGACAAGAACACTAGAAGACTAGAAAGTGGTCAATTCGAAACAGGTCTATTGTGGAAAAGGGAAGACGAAAACTTACCCAACAACTACGGGCAAGCATACCGGCGCTTGGCAGGCATCGAGAGAAAATTGGATAAAGACAAAGAAATTAAAAAGGCTTACGAGATGCAAATCCAGAATCTAATCGACAAAAACTACAAAGAGAAGGCGCGAACATCCACCACCCCATGCAAAGAGAAGAAGCGACTGTATCTACCTCTAGCAGAAGAACATCTAAAGAAGGCTGAAGTTTTGTTAGTTAAAATAAGTCAAAATGACAGTTTTGCGTCAGAAGTGAGAAAATTGAAGGCAGGGAAACCCTTGGAAAACACAAGTCGGCTCAAGAAAATCGACACCTACATAGATGACGATGAAATTATCAAGCTAAGAAGTAGAACTATGAAGTTTCGCGATGACAACAGGAGGAAAATGAATCCCATCATCTTGGATGGGAAACAAAGGATCGTTCGTCTCATAATACAACATTATCACCAGAAGTTTCTACATGGGAACACTGCTACGGTCATGAATGAAATTCGTCAGAAATATTGGATCCTGGGCTTACGCACAACCTTGAAGGCAATCTCACATAGTTGTCAATGGTGCAAGACAAGGAAGAGTTCACCGGAAACACCGCCGATGGGAGATTTACCAAGCGAGAGACTGCAACATCACCAGTTCCCGTTCTCTTGCACAGCCGTCGACTACTTTGGGCCAATGCAAGTTACCATCGGAAGAAGAGTTGAGAAGCGCTGGGGAGCATTATTCACTTGTCTAACCACCAGGGCCGTGCACTTGGAGCTGGTGCCCTCTCTTAGTACCAGCTCAATGATTATGGCACTTCGACGAATGGCAGCAAGAAGAGGAACGCCGAAAGTTATCTTCAGTGACAACGGGACCAATTTTGTCGGAGCGAATAAAGAGCTTGAAGAGGCTGCGCAGGAAAAGGGAATCGTGTGGAAATTCATTCCCCCAGGAACTCCGAACATGGGAGGCGCCTGGGAAAGACTAGTCCGCACAGTCAAAACAGCGTTAGCGGCGGTCTTGAACGAAAGAAGTCCACCGGAAGAAGTGCTTCATACGCTGATGACCGAAGTAGAACACATAGTAAATTCGAGACCGCTCACTCCAGTCAGTATGGATCCAGAAGATGAAGAAAGCTTGACGCCAAACCATTTCCTGTTGGGAAGATCGTGCGGAGCCATGGCGCCAGGGGAGTTTAGCGACACAGATCTGATCGGGAAAGCAAACTGGAGAACTACCCAGAGACTAGCAGATCACTTCTGGAGAAGATGGATCAAAGAATACTTACCTCTTTTGATGCCGAGGAAAATCGATGGAAAAGATGCCAGTGATCCCAGAGAAGGAGATATCGTACTTATAGTGGACTCTACATTGCCACGAAACTCATGGCCCCGCGGAGAAGTCATCAAGACGTATCCTGGTCCAGATGGAAGGACAAGAGTACTGGACGTACGAACATCAGGAGGTGTGCTCCGACGCTCGACGAGGAGGATCATCGTTCTAGTTCCTGCTGCATCGTCGCCTCAACAGGATGATGTGCTGCGCACCGTGGGGGAGGATGTTAGCGACGACACATAAATATACAATTATCAGCAATTAGTTATGAGCAAGATATAAGATGTAAACAATACTAAATTATTTCACTGACTTAATTTGTCCTAAGAATATTAAAATTGTTAAAGAAAATGACGGTATTCAGAATAAATATTTTGTTTTGAGTTCGTTTCATTTGCCGCTAGGGGCGCCACTTGTACCATGCTTGTAAAAAGCTTAAGTACGACACAACTTTACCGGGCCGAGACCCGATATTTATTTTTGTTAATTTTAAGTGTAAAATAAGTGTTTTTTGATAAGGTTTTTTGTATATAGATAGAGAAAAAGGTTATCTAGATTATAAAATAAAATATAACATTGTAAGGTTTGCCTGACTACCGAAAAACGTGAATATTAAATTCCCATACATTTGGTCGAAGTGTTCTGATTGGTCCGAGTAGTGCCGTGTGCAAAGTTAGGGTAATTTGATTGGTCAGAGTAGTGCCGGGTGCAAAACTTAAGTGAGCTGATTGGTCAGCAAAAACTATAAATACCGCGCAGTTTTCGGTGGTCAGGCAGTCCAGTTCCAGCAGTGGTATGAAGAAGAAGTAGCAAAAGGAAGAAATAAAAGGAAGCATTCCTCTGAAGAAATTTTAGTTTGATTCAAGTCGCCGACACCTCTTTTACCCGCCAGCGCATCGCCCGATTCACTTCAGTCAACTACAAATGGTCCTTCGAGTGCCGGATCGGGTTTAATTATTCAAGATGCCGTCAACAAGAGCAAGTTCAGCGCGTTCAAAGTCTACAGAGGAAAGTGCTACATCTTCAGATTGGAGTATGAATACGCCCAGTGATACTGCCAGTGGCTCGACGTCTGTTGCAAGTCGCTCGACACTTACGAGGAGGACTCCGCCGCCCAGCGTACGAGCACGTCAGTCACCTGCGCCCCAGCCGAAGGATACTGTTGGGAAAGACTCAACACAGGGGGACGCTGCCCGATCAGCGCCTCCGACCACCACCATCAAGGAGCAAAGTGAAGCCACGGAATCCATACATCAAGAAAGAAGCGGACCAACGCTGCAGAGCGATAATAAAAGTATAGCTGTGATGACTCGCCGGAACATAAGAAGCTCGCCGCCGACGTCAAGGGAAGGGAGCCTGCAGCGGCCTCAACCAGTGAAGCCCATCCAAGAAGAAGACACGCGGTCTGTCCGTTCATCGCAGAGGAAGAAAGCAGAAGCGCAAGCGAGGATGACACTGGCACTAAGGGAACTAGAAGTAGCAGAAGCGCGGTCAAGACTAGCTCAAGCTGAACTAGAACTGGTAGCCCTGGATTCAGAAGAGGAAGATGGTGCTGGAGAAGAGTTATTTGAGCGGTCTCATGAAGTCGAGAATTGGTTCATCCAAGCTAGCAACAAACCGAATAAAGAACGGAAGCCGATCGGAACAGAAGAGAAGAAGAGTGATATTCAAGAGCTAGCACAAGTGATACTCAAGCTGTCCGACAAGTCACGTGACATCATCACCCCGAAGCACCTAGAACTGCCTCACTTCAACGGAGCCTGTGAAGAATGGTTGGCTTTCAAGAGATCATATGAAGATATGTCCGCCTCCTTCAACGACACGCAGAACTTAGCGCGCCTGCGAAGAGCGATACAGGGGAAGGCCAGAGAAGCAGTTCAAAGCCTACTGTTCACCGCTGAAGACCCGCGCGAAATCATGAAGGGACTAGAAACCAGATTCGGAAGGCCCGGCGCTCTGGCACTAGCTGAATTAGAAAAACTGAAGAACTTGTTCAAGGTCGGAGAAAACCCAAGTGACATCTGTATATTCGCCAGCAAAGTGAAAAACGCGATCGCAACAATCAAGGCCCTGAAGAAACCGCAATATCTCAGTTCACCTGAAACACTAAAAGTTGTGGTAGACAAGATGCCGCCGACCATGAAGTTCCGTTGGTTCGCCTATTATAGAAGCCGAAGAGATGAAGATCTTCAAGAATTACTACTCATTGAAGCATTTTTGGAAATAGAAGCCGACATGTGCGGAGACTTTGCTCCGCTCGAAGCGCCTTCGGAGCAAAAGAAGGGAATAAGAAAATCTGTACATGCGGTTCAAGAAGAGTCACAAGAAAAATATAAGAAGACATGCCCGAACTGTCAAGAAGAGCATTACTTGTTAGAATGTAAGGAATTCAAAGAAGCTAACATAGACGAGAAGTGGGAAATGGTCAAGAAAGCGAAAATTTGCTTTAAGTGTCTTCGATTCAAGCATTCAAGAGTCAACTGCAGAGCTCCAGTTTGCAAGCAGTGCAGAAGATGGCATCACACCATGTTGCATTCAGACAAACCGCCAATGCCAGTTGAGAAGAAACCGAACAAGGAACATAAAGAAGAGCCTCCGGAACAAGTTGCTTCGGTCTACGACGCCAAAGGAGAAGAAAGGGCCTATCTGAAGATTACTCCAGTAGATCTTTATGGACCCAAGGGTCACGTTCGCGTGCTAGCGCTCCTAGATGAAGGGTCAACAGTCACGCTTTTAGACGCATCAATAGCAGAGAAGATCGGAGCTGAAGGACGCCCAGAAACACTTACAATCGAAACAGTCGGTGGAAAAATATTGAAAAAGGATAGCTCACAGAAGATCAAGCTAAAGATAAAAGGGGCTCATAGAAGAGACAAGAAGACTATCGAAGCAAGAACCATCGACGACCTGAAGTTATCGGAACAAAGCATAAGTAAAGCTACGTTGAAGAACTGTCAACACCTGAAGGGAATTGAAGAGCAACTTCTTTATGCCAAGGAACGACCGAAGTTGTTGATTGGTCAAGATAACTGGGGACTTATAGTAACAAGAAGACTGAAGAAGGGCAAGCCAAGTGATCCTGTAGCCTCCCTCACTAACCTTGGGTGGGTGTTGCACGGATGTGACACAGGAACAAACGCCGTAGTAAACTTCATTCGTTATGGCGGAACCCCAGCAGATGAAGAAGATATAGAAGAAGTTGTCCGACACCATTTTCAATTGGAGTCTATCGGAATTCAAGACCGGTTACCGAAGAACGACAGCGACAGAAGAGCCCTAGACATTCTCGACAAGAACACTAGAAGACTAGAAAGTGGTCAATTCGAAACAGGTCTATTGTGGAAAAGGGAAGACGAAAACTTACCCAACAACTACGGGCAAGCATACCGGCGCTTGGCAGGCATCGAGAGAAAATTGGATAAAGACAAAGAAATTAAAAAGGCTTACGAGATGCAAATCCAGAATCTAATCGACAAAAACTACAAAGAGAAGGCGCGAACATCCACCACCCCATGCAAAGAGAAGAAGCGACTGTATCTACCTCTAGCAGAAGAACATCTAAAGAAGGCTGAAGTTTTGTTAGTTAAAATAAGTCAAAATGACAGTTTTGCGTCAGAAGTGAGAAAATTGAAGGCAGGGAAACCCTTGGAAAACACAAGTCGGCTCAAGAAAATCGACACCTACATAGATGACGATGAAATTATCAAGCTAAGAAGTAGAACTATGAAGTTTCGCGATGACAACAGGAGGAAAATGAATCCCATCATCTTGGATGGGAAACAAAGGATCGTTCGTCTCATAATACAACATTATCACCAGAAGTTTCTACATGGGAACACTGCTACGGTCATGAATGAAATTCGTCAGAAATATTGGATCCTGGGCTTACGCACAACCTTGAAGGCAATCTCACATAGTTGTCAATGGTGCAAGACAAGGAAGAGTTCACCGGAAACACCGCCGATGGGAGATTTACCAAGCGAGAGACTGCAACATCACCAGTTCCCGTTCTCTTGCACAGCCGTCGACTACTTTGGGCCAATGCAAGTTACCATCGGAAGAAGAGTTGAGAAGCGCTGGGGAGCATTATTCACTTGTCTAACCACCAGGGCCGTGCACTTGGAGCTGGTGCCCTCTCTTAGTACCAGCTCAATGATTATGGCACTTCGACGAATGGCAGCAAGAAGAGGAACGCCGAAAGTTATCTTCAGTGACAACGGGACCAATTTTGTCGGAGCGAATAAAGAGCTTGAAGAGGCTGCGCAGGAAAAGGGAATCGTGTGGAAATTCATTCCCCCAGGAACTCCGAACATGGGAGGCGCCTGGGAAAGACTAGTCCGCACAGTCAAAACAGCGTTAGCGGCGGTCTTGAACGAAAGAAGTCCACCGGAAGAAGTGCTTCATACGCTGATGACCGAAGTAGAACACATAGTAAATTCGAGACCGCTCACTCCAGTCAGTATGGATCCAGAAGATGAAGAAAGCTTGACGCCAAACCATTTCCTGTTGGGAAGATCGTGCGGAGCCATGGCGCCAGGGGAGTTTAGCGACACAGATCTGATCGGGAAAGCAAACTGGAGAACTACCCAGAGACTAGCAGATCACTTCTGGAGAAGATGGATCAAAGAATACTTACCTCTTTTGATGCCGAGGAAAATCGATGGAAAAGATGCCAGTGATCCCAGAGAAGGAGATATCGTACTTATAGTGGACTCTACATTGCCACGAAACTCATGGCCCCGCGGAGAAGTCATCAAGACGTATCCTGGTCCAGATGGAAGGACAAGAGTACTGGACGTACGAACATCAGGAGGTGTGCTCCGACGCTCGACGAGGAGGATCATCGTTCTAGTTCCTGCTGCATCGTCGCCTCAACAGGATGATGTGCTGCGCACCGTGGGGGAGGATGTTAGCGACGACACATAAATATACAATTATCAGCAATTAGTTATGAGCAAGATATAAGATGTAAACAATACTAAATTATTTCACTGACTTAATTTGTCCTAAGAATATTAAAATTGTTAAAGAAAATGACGGTATTCAGAATAAATATTTTGTTTTGAGTTCGTTTCATTTGCCGCTAGGGGCGCCACTTGTACCATGCTTGTAAAAAGCTTAAGTACGACACAACTTTACCGGGCCGAGACCCGATATTTATTTTTGTTAATTTTAAGTGTAAAATAAGTGTTTTTTGATAAGGTTTTTTGTATATAGATAGAGAAAAAGGTTATCTAGATTATAAAATAAAATATAACATTGTAAGGTTTGCCTGACTACCGAAAAACGTGAATATTAAATTCCCATACATTTGGTCGAAGTGTTCTGATTGGTCCGAGTAGTGCCGTGTGCAAAGTTAGGGTAATTTGATTGGTCAGAGTAGTGCCGGGTGCAAAACTTAAGTGAGCTGATTGGTCAGCAAAAACTATAAATACCGCGCAGTTTTCGGTGGTCAGGCAGTCCAGTTCCAGCAGTGGTATGAAGAAGAAGTAGCAAAAGGAAGAAATAAAAGGAAGCATTCCTCTGAAGAAATTTTAGTTTGATTCAAGTCGCCGACACCTCTTTTACCCGCCAGCGCATCGCCCGATTCACTTCAGTCAACTACACTTGTTATATCTCACGGACGGCATTGACGTCACAAAATGTGTTCAAATATCACCTCGGATGGTTGAAGGTTTGACCCTACTGTGGTATAAAAACGTACTGTTTAGAGAGACAACCATGTATGGCATTAATTTTGATTTATGTTTTTAGGTTAGTTTAAATTTAAGTTCTTGTAGAAAGATTTCGGGTAATTAGGAAATGATTCGATACTTGTGAGATTCATAGAGCATCCTATTGAATTGGTGATATTTCTAAGGATTTTAAATGCCCGTGAAATTATGTTTTCGGAAAATTTATGAAAAAAAAATATCTTAAATATTCGGACTATAGATGCTCAGGCCCTACAGATAAACTACATTTTTTTCATCTGACGAATTGCTAAAATGTATTAAATTGACAAGTCAAAGTCACATCATTTATGGAAAAGAAATGTAATTCCGATACATTTGAAGATATCTGTCCGTTTTCTATTATATTGCGATGTGACATTAGGGCCCTAGGCTCTTTGGCACAAAATTAAAAAAAAAACGAATAACGGAAATTCTTAATTGGTATTAAAATTTAATATTTATTACTACGTTAAATAATTAACCATTACGTAAAAGAAATAAAAAAGCCAAAATAAGTAGATAAGTGAGTTGCTAACCAGAGAAAATGAGTAATTGATTCAACGAGCACAAATAAATATTTTAATGAATTACATTTTTTAACCCGTCTTTATACTTGTTTTTACCGACATTAAAAACGCGATGAGATAAAAAAAATGTTTTTTAGCTAAGTGTTAAAAAGCTATGACTTGCGACTAGATAACCACTTTACACAAGTTTATATGCTATTAAAATAGAAAAGACAATATAATTTCTTGTGTGAATTTCATATTAATGTACTGCATTCATGCAAGCCCACTTTCTATTAGAAATTAGTTTACTGACAAATGAATGAGATATGCTTCTCCTAACCGCCTACCACGACATCTTAAAGAATGACTATTGCAGTTGTGGAAGAGAGACGCAACTATACACCATGTAGAGCGCCGTCTCTTTTTCTCAAAACCAACATTCTTAGTTTAGGAGGTGGTAGTGGGTCCCCCAGAGCATTCATTCATTATTCTTTAGAAAGGTTCACAGGACTTCAGTTAATGCCGCTCTCTATTATGTTGAAACGTCACCAAAACGTGACGATATTATTAAAACTGTCACGAATACGGTTTAATTGTCCAAAGAAGAGACATAAAAAGTACATCACACGAAACAATGGCAACATTTAAAGTTTACTAAGAAGCTATATTCAGTGAGTTTTATAATAAAAGCATCATATAATAATGTTCCACGAAAATTTGTATGCACTGACGATTATTTAGATAGGTAACATAACAATAATGGACTGAGATTTGAGCCTTGTGGACACCTATTTCACAGTGACTAAAAGAAGAATATGGTGCAGCTGATTAACTGAAACGAATGACACATGAATGTAATACTTTTAAAATAGATGTTTGTTTACGTTTTCGGAAAATTTACTTAAATTTTCTGGTCTTTGGTAACTGATAAATAAGAATATTTTTTAACTAAAAGTATGGGCACTGATCTACACCGATAGACGTCACAGTGTATTTATATACCTATGTTATGACATTTTTACGAATCGAGTTAAAAATACTACAATCACTCTCCACTTCAATTATCCTAATTTGTTTAAAAGTTTTTAGTATCAAAACGATATTTAATACACGGAAGTCACAAACTTTGACGAGCTCCCTAAAATTGCAAACCAGCGTTTCTGGTTTACAGTATAAAACAATTGTCAATTACTAACGCTGTAACTAATATGTTCCCGCTCCAGTTACCATATACAATAACAGTGGACACGTAAATGACGGATGTGGGCATCCGTTTTACATACAAATATCTAACCCACGGATTATACCCAATAGGATATGAGGAGTCAAACATTCTGACGTGAGTGACTTAATCGAACGCTTTATCTGGATCCACTGACATTTTGTTCCTTTGGTTAGCTGTTGGTGGGGTTAAATGTGAAGGGCAGGTTGGTACTCATGTAATTGAAAAGCTGAATTTGGATGATAGTCTTAGAGCGTCAACGATGTTGAATTTAAAGTATCTGATGGATTTTAGTAATCTAGATAAATACTTTATTTGAAAATGTTACTTAAATTTTTGCTGTTAATGATGATATTTGTATTATAACTAATCTAATTGATAAAAAATACAATGTAAGGATGATGAGGCGACACAGAAATATTCGAAAAGTCACAGTGAAATCCAAGGAGAAAGGTTTAGTTAAATGCGAAAGAAAACATTACTATCATTATTCATATCATTAGCATCATTAACTTTATCTTTAATATCTGATGCAAGAAAGTAATTTAGCGACGCTTTTAGCATTTTGAACTTTCTGCACAATAAATTATGGTTGATTTCTATTTGATTTAATGGGTCGAGATAATATCTAGAATGCTAAAAGGATGCCATCATTAATGATAAGACAGAATGATTTATAATAATGTTTTTTTAATTCAGATGGTCGTTTAAAAGGCCTGCTTAAATCAATAGAATCTGCATCCGTAACAAGATACATGCATGCAAATATTTACGCTTTAGAATATAAAACATGTCGAACACAAAATTAAACGAATACTATTTGGTTATATTAATTTTTATCTCATAAAATCTAAAGATAAAAAATAAAATAATATTATTAATTGGCATCGAATATTCAAAGAGATTATGTTAGATAAGATCGTTACAATGTTTTAAGTGAATCAAGATTTTATCTCTGGTTTTGCATGTATAAATATTTATGTTTATTATGAAATACATTTGGATTTATATTCCTTGCTTGTCATTGGTCTAACGAGTCGAGTCTAGCACAGTTGGACTCGGATCGATTTCACAAATTGATGTAGGTCTCATTATTCGTATGATTTGATTCCGGTAGATATAGTCAAGTCTGCATTAATTTCATATTTACTTTTTCTTTATGAGTGTTTATCTTCAAAATTATGATGACATTACAATTCGTGTTTTTGATTACGTATCTGCTCTTTTCTTTCTATTTCTGGGTTTCGGTTCTATGTACGGATTTAGATGCGCGATAGATGCATATTTGATCTCCAGTTTTCTAAATGACAAATAATGAACGAAAACATCGCCAGGAAACCTGGATTAGGAGTACCGGAATCGAAATCGCGAACACGTAGTGAGTTGGTGTGGTGAGCAAATACTCAAATCTTCCCTCTACGGATATAGGCCCGTGCCCAGCAATGAGACATTTAAAAGTTTGTATTATTATATACGGGTTGATTCGTAAAACCCTTAAAAAATCATGCCTACTGTGATCATACGAGAAGGGCCCCTATACTTAGGTTCATCAAGAGATTTGTAAGTACTTCTGACTACGCCTCTATCAATTAGTTTATTTTGACCAGTTAACCAGTACCTATATACCCTTTAAATTAATGTGTCACATCCAGCGTCGTTACCGAATATAAATAATTGTCTGACGTCACAACCTTTAGCTTAATAAGGAAAGCCTTTAGTTGTGAGGTAAAATATACAGTAAATACTGTTGTCAAACATTAGGGGACCAAAATATCGGATTGCTTGTTTAAAATTTTATTATGGTAGCCTGTTGCCCTATACGTACATTAGATACCAAGCAGGTACTGTTTAAGTAGTCTCATCAGTGGCAAGTTTGACAGCATCTTTATTCCAAAGCACTACGGCTGATTTTTCTATTTCATTTGAGTACTAACAAATGGTCCTCCCTACCTATTACTTCAACATGCTCCTGTTTCTTACGGATATCGCCTCTTGACCCTGACTGCATAAAGCCAAGCTCAACAAGATTCGGATGACCATACTTAACAGCATTGAATATGATATTTCCATTCAACTATTAGTATGTATGAAATCAGCTTTTCTATTAGCATCTATCAAATTTGAATTTCCATTTGCAGATTACAAGATAGATAATTTTAATGAGAAGAATCAATAACAATATTAATGACAAATTATTTTTTTATGTATTAAATTTCGAAAAAGCTTTTAGTAGGCGTCAATTATGTCGTCCTCTGCCACGGAATAATTTGATGAATTATTACGATTTTAATTGGAAGAAGTAGTTTCTCATAAAAATACAGTCTGGTTCTATTTCGTCGAAACTCTTAAAAATTAAATGAAACGTCATAAACAAGAGACAAAGTAAACAATAAAAATAATAGAGACTCACCTTTTTTGGCATCGTCGGAGACTCGAACTCGTCGTCCTCGCGGCTGGAGAGTGTGGAGCAGCTCGAGCAGGCGGAGTCAGCGGAGAGCGAGCGCGAGCGCAGCCAGTCCACCTCCTCCTCCGTGGCGCCCACCGCCACCACGCCGTCGGAGTAGTCGCTGACCACCACGCTGGGCGTCCGCACGCAGCGCCCGCGGATCTCGCAGCCCTCGCTGCTCCGCCGGCCCAGCTCCACCACGTGCGCCTCGATCAGCGTCCGCTCCCGCCGCGGCGACATCGTGTCCGGCGGCGGCGTGATGTCGCGAGGATGCGAGTGTCTCCGCAAGCGCGTCTCTAATTCCACAGCAGAGTCGTCGCTCAAGTCGCGGCTGCGGCGTCTGACGGCGGCGCGGTCGTCGTCGTCAGACGATGAGATGTCTTCTGGCGGCGAGGAGTTGCGCGGGGGCCTGAGGTACTGCATCGGGGCGGGTTCGAAGCGTCGCAGCAGCTCGGAGACGCGCGGTTGCGCCTGTCTCGGGACGCGGCCGGTCGGCGGCGCGCGCGCGCCCGCACTGCCGCTCGGCCTGCGCGGCGCGTGCGCGGGCGCCGGCTCCCGCGCCAGCCCCGGCGCGACTCCTGCGCTCAGCTTCATGTAGAACAGACTGTGGCTCAGCGCTTTTTCCCGCAACACGCGCCGGAAATCTTCTGTCGCCGTCACTTGCCGGTTGTCGACGTGCGGCATTTTTGCTGTAAATCAACAAAACAATGCTATAAATACAATAATATTTTCTGGACATGACATGTGTGCAATCTTTGAATTTTACTAAAACATGTTATTTAAAAATCGATGATGGTAAGAGAAGTCAAATTACTATTCAGTGATTCCTCACTGAATAGTAATTTGACTTCTAACAAAAATAGCATTCTGCGGTTTTGTTAACAGAAATATGAATAATAACGACAATATTAGACCATGACTTTATCCTGTCAATATCGAATTAGAAAAAAATGTATAGGTGCACAAAAATTATGTATGGTCAACTTACCTAATTTTATGTCAACTGGTTATCAAAAACGGTTTCAATAATTGACCATTTCAGCGTTATCTGAAACAAACAAACATTATGTAGTTAGGACACTGGAACTTTTTAACGGGAAGTTGATATCATTTGCGTCATAACGTTATGATTTAATTTCCTGATTATTTTATTATTTATTGTTAAATCATGCTGTAGCCTTGTACCGTAGTCCTTTATTTTATGTATCCTAATCTCTCTAAAATTTAATCCATAATACACCGTGATTTTTAGGTCGTTTTAAAAAAGTCGTCCACACAGTGTATCCGTCTTAAAATACCTCTAGGCGCGAATATAATTTTTTTATCATTAATTAAAATAATATGCATGAAAAAAATAAATAATACATTGGAAATATGAAACATCCTGTTAAAAATGTTTACGTATCAAACTGTTGAAGATACATGCTACATACTTACTGCGAACATTATGATTGCAATAGTAAGACAGCTGTTTTACGCTAAGGTGAATGACCTATGATAAGACGCCGCCGCGCCGCCCGCGCGGCCCCTTTGGCACAAGGCTCGGACCGCGCTCACTGCAGAGTGTTCGTAAGACTGCCTTGTGTCATAATAATGAATAATATTTTTATTCATTCAAATCTTAAAAAAAACATATTTTTTTTATTATAATCGTTTACTAGTCATTGGATACATGAACTGGGCTGCTTTTCTAAAACGACCTAAAAGTCACGGTGTATAATATGAGAACGCTTTTTTTGTTACACAGTTATGTTCGTTTTTTATTTTCGCCCAATTACCAATAATCTCCAAAGTTGCATAAAACGAAAAATAAGTCCAATAATTCGTTCAATTCCGATTCTAAACAATTGAATTCAAATAAGTTATTCATTATGTTAAGACATGTACGTTCATTTGTTGACAATAAAACAAGCAGATGTGGTTCTATAAAAATTCCATCATGTATGCCGATCAATTGTTCGCATTCGAAATAGATAAAACTACACAATGTGTTACATAAATAATGGCTTGTATGACGTGCTACACTGCCTTGAGATGCGTACGCGCAGGTCCTATTTCTAATCGAGCGATTCCTGCCAAGGCTGAGACGGGATCGGGGTGTTTTAGTCATTACATATCCGATATATCACGAGTCCATAATTTTTTCACCGTAAAAAAATGACGGTTAATTTTCCAATGAATGTGTATAAAGTATAAGGTCTTACTAGTTTTTAAAGAAAATATTTTGTAATTGTATTTTTGACTCCTGGAAGCCCTTGACATGACTTCAGGACATTGGGGGATATCTTTACTGAATTAAACTACTTTCCCTTTACTACTAGCGCCATTACCACCAAATGCAAATAGCTTTTTTCTCGGGAAAATTCTCATGGATTTTTCTTATCCATATGAAACGCAGAGGACGTATGGTCATAAATTTTCAGCTAAACCAACAATGTTTTTCCATTAACACAGAACCATGACTATCGCATATGGAATCACTAGCTTTTGTCCGCGACTTCGCCCGCACGAATGTCGATTATAGCTGCAAAACATTATCCTTCTATGACGAACACTGTACAAAAGTCTGCCTATGCGTTGATCCAGGATGTCAACTAACTCCAAACCAAATTTCACCAAAATTAATCCAGCCGTTACAGCGTGATAGAGTAACAAACTTTTATCCATCCATCCATACTCACAAACTGTCGCGTTTATAATATGAGTGGGATAACAGCAAGATACCTAAAAAAACCTGGAATACCCCATATTTACTCAGCTCATAAACAGACTCAGTTTACAACAAAGGCCTTACTGCGTAAACACAGCTATAACACTAATAATGCTAGTTTTTACGACACTATTATTGTCAATTCTTTGTTTACTAACAGGTATTACGACACGCTCTTATTATGACTTTAACAAGAAAAGATGATATAACAATACGCGTTAGATATCCGTTGTTCCTATTGATTTTAATTGAAAATATGTAAATTAATATACGTAAGAAAAACACCAAATGTACAGCAGGATCCTTCGCAATCTGTCGTCCATAAATGTAAGAAGTTTTCCTACGAAGAAGAGGTGGAAAGCCCGCATAATTGTGAAAATTATTATGATGCTTTAATTAGTATATAATGTACAATAACACTGAAGAGCTTTGAAAAACCCAGAAATAATAAAATAGTCGTTCCTGCTCTACAAACAATAACTGTTGTTTATTTACCACTCAGATTCAATTCCATATAAATGTACCATGAAGAGGTTTCAATATGATAGAGCCTAATAATAGATCATCATCATCTTCCTGCCCGTATCCCATTTACTTGGGGTCGACGCAATACGTTTTTTCTTCCATTTTCCCCATCAGACGTCACTTACTCAATCTCAAACTTAGTTATATATTTCTAAATCCATACATTTATACTTTTCTAATAATTTTCGTAACTTATTAATTCAAACTACTTAATAAACATTTTTTTTATTAAATGTAACTCACTCTTGACTACAGTTTTAACAGCAACACAACGCCTGTATTTAATTAACTAGCAATAACGCAGCTATCGGACAGTGAAAGTGTTTTTTATCGGACGACCAGCTACTTATAAACACGCAAACTTTGCTTCTCCTTATTCGACTACAACGAAACCCAAAAGTAGAGCTATTTATCAGACCTTTGCGTTTCATTAATTATTTATCCTATCCACTCTTGTTTAATAATAGCTGACCGCTGCCCACTACGTTTGGCGATATTTTCCGGGTAAATATTTAGCTTACGACTTCGCCTACGCGAAAAGTCGGTTAAAGCTACCAAAACATAGGTAAGGCCTCTCTATGCAGTCGATTAAAAAGTAGCCTATGTATTAATCGTGGCCAGCCAACTCCACACCAAATATCAAAATTGATCCAACCGTTTCAGCGTGAAAAAGTAACAAACATTCATCGATCCGACCATACATACAAACGTTTGCGTCTATAATAATAGTAAGATGACATATTCTATTCAGAAAAGAATTTTCAAAATTACACCACGCAACGCAACATTATTCCTTTACCAACATCATCAGGGAAATCTTTTACGTTTTACCTATACACTCAAACACCTACCCACGTACCCAGGAACAATGATAGCCAATTAGAGTAGACATACCAGTTTTTATGGTGACATAACTGCGCAGTCTGTTGACAGTTAATTGCTGACATTCCCATAGCTAATTGTGATTATTATCAGTAAGTGTGAAGCGAAAGATTCTATCATTGATACAGATTACTTAGTATTTTTGCTTCCTTGTCAATTTATTGGAATATTGGATTCTATAACATGCTACAATCGATCATTAGGATAGAACTTAACTAATGTGGCGATGTATTGTGTATTGGTTACTCTTCAACCCGAAAAGAAATTATCCCCAACTCCCCACTTATATACGAGAATACATAGAGTATTTTTTATCTAATATTTTTTTGGGTCGTGAAATAAATTAATTACCAAATAATTAAACACCATAAAACTATAAGTTTGTGACAAAGACGCTTTGATCTCAGGATGTCACTAGTTCGTCGTACGTCTTTCATTTGTTTTTAAAATTTTTTATTAATAGTTTTCTCGTCACTAGGGACCTATACCCCAATATAGTGACCGAATTATTACGAATCATCATTTTAAAACAAAGGTAGAGCTAGTAAGATAATGACACCCAAATAAATACAATTCTAAGAATAACTAAATACTAATAATGTTAAAATGTCATTCTAGGACATATAATTGTGATATCCTTACACAAATACTGTATTTAATAGGTCAATTACATTAATAGATATTCAATTATGTATTTAATTCTTATACATAAGAAAATTGCACTGGACAAAGTGTCCACGTGTATAATATTTTAGGGTTGGTGGCCACGATCATAATAGATTTTAGTTTTCTGTACAATACGCAATTAATAATTTGTTTTTTTTTTTACGGACGAATAATTACAATCATCATCAGCTTATCGCAGTCCACTGCTGGACATAGGCCTCTCTAAGTGCACGTCACTGAGATCTGTTTTCAGCGTCTCGCATCCAGCTCCTACCAGCCGTCTTGCGCAAATCATTACTAACACAATTACTAATGAGTACAATATATTATCAAGTATGTTTAATTAATTTACTTTTTAGCAACGAATTAGCTTGCCTACATTGTCTCTTAAATGCTATGAACATAACATTTTAGCACGACCTATTATCATGCTTCAACATAAAAAATAACCAGAAAATCGTTACATCGTTTCAAAGTTAAAAATTCCACAAAATATTCCATTATCCTCTGTTATCTTGCATACATAACAATATCAACAGTATTGTTATGTGAGCTGCGTACGCGCAGGCTATTTACTGTATTTACTTTAATCTATGGAAGCAGCACGTGGACAAAATTTAGTTGCAAGTTTTGGTTTGACGAAGATGTATGTTTTGTGGATGTGATTTAATATTAATGTTGCATGAATTTTAATGACTTTTGGTCAAATTTTTCCACAGTGTATTTTTTATGCTATTCTAAAATAATCCAATTATAACAACGAAGTGCAAAGGTCATGGAAAAATAACATTTTTTCCAAGAAAATTACGAAAAAATAACGGTTGAATAGGTTAATTTAATCTTTAACATAACCAGCTGCCAAACCGAAGGCGATAGGCGATAGATATTCTTAGAGGATTTTCGCACGCAAAAAGAAGCTCATTTATTAATGAAGACATGTCAAATGCAAAAAAATGATATTTAAAATGATATGAAAATGCAAAAAATGGTATTTGAAATTTGGTTCAGTAATTACCCTACAAGTTTTATAGAAGAGGCCTCTACCCGCCAGTGGAATATTTACAGGCCGGTGTTATTATGTTTACGGACTTTACCTATAACACCTAACTGCTATATTAGGTAGCTACTTCATGGCTAATGCCAATAGTACTGAGAAACATGAGCTCAGCGAAAATTATCCAATCAACATTCTATGAAGAAACTTGAATGACTCATAAACTGATATTTTTCCAGTTTGCAGATCATAAAAATATTTTTGTCTTCTAATGATTCATGAATGCACCTGATGCCTTTGAATAATATTTTATGACATACGAATTAGGCCTTTAAACGATTTGTCTATTACATACCTACAAAAAGTAAAATTTTAGCGAAATAAGACATTGAAACCAGCTCCAGAAATATTCCAAAATAGTTAAACGATGCATCTTTTTCATTCCCACTTTAGAATACTTTTTTACAATTACTATTCAACCATAAAAGCTTTACTAATAATAGAAACACTCTACCACTCTTTCCCCAATCTTTGTCTGGGCGGATAGACGAGTGATATAGGTCACCACGCCAATTATCACTGTACAAGACAGGGTTCAATCACCGCGTCGAACAAGAATTTCTGTGATCCACAGACGCTTGTTCTGAGTCTGGGTGTCTGTGTGCGAATCAAAGTACTTTACGCGAATTGACTATCTGTGAAACCCCCTGCGATGCAAGGATTAAATTACATAGTGCGACTTAAGAAAAAATCTCCAAAAAAACAAAAGAATGTCACGTAAACATCGAACTACCGCATCCACATCACGACACTCCAGTTAACACGCGTCGTGTCCTCAATCCGCGTGACGTCAACGCCAGCCTTGTCACGGACTAAGGGCATACAACGCACCAAAATAGCTTAATTTAGACAATACCAAGCAAATTGAGTTGATTGCCCATCGCACTATGCTTGGCAGTTAAGGGCACACATCAGGAAATACTTGGTGATTTTGTTATCATATTTTTTGTTATTTGACAGATATGACGTCAGAAATTTAAGCTGTTGGTCCCTGAACAGATTTTTTGCTGAAAATTTTGGAAGGTTTTATAAGCATTAAACCTGTAGAGTCCTTAATTCATATATCTAAACATTTAGTCCTATCAATGGTGCATTCGGTGTTGACGGTTTAACGTTTCGTCGCCAATTTCTCCGTTGTTGTTCCTCTGCAGGGCAGGAAGATTTACCACCTCTACTACTCGTTTTCCATATCTTTATCAAGTTAGTAACATGCCAGTTTCCATGAAAGAAGTTCACCATGGATAAAATTGAAATATGGAGAACATCGCTATACCTTTGTATAGGTATAGCGATGTTCTCCATATTTCAATTATTAAGAACGGCAGCAAATTAAGAAGATTCGTCACGATTTCAGGTTTAGTAGTACAGAATGTTATTTTGGGAACCAACCAGTGATGAGGCAACTCTATTGGTTCTTAAACGCAGTCTAGCACCAGTCATCCACGTGTCTGGTGCTTGAACCATTTACAATCTCCGAGTCATCATAGTAACTGAGTGCACAGATCATTCGACCGCATCGCCCCATCAAGCATGCTTACTCACTCCACTTTACCGTTAAAAACATTATTTACACAGAAATAAGGTCAAACAATTGTACTTTACTGGTGCATCGAATCGCTATTGACTTACTATTTTATGACGCCGTAAAACTTATGCTACGACGTTCTTTTCAAATTGCGTAAGTTGCTTCATTAAAATCGTTCACGCTTAGCACTCCCATACCTACTGTTTCAATGATATGCGAAACTCAGTCTTATTGCATTGACTTAAGGATAATGTTTTGATTATAGATTTTGCAGTATTGTGGGGTTGATTAGATCCATTACCACCTGCTGAGCACGACCTACCATTTATAATGCGATGTTTAATGTAGCCATGATTTATACAAACTACCTTTGCTTTGCGATTTCACCCGACTTTTACTTCGACCTTTTCCATCCTAAACCTTATAATATTCAAGGAATATTGGGCTTTATGTGCCTTTTCCATTGTCTTATGTTGTAAGCTATATGAGCGACTAATCATCTGACCTCGACAAAAACGTACCCGGCCATCACTCGATTTGACTGTGTAATTCGGGATCCTTTATTATCCTAGATAAGGCCCGAAAAAGTTCAAATTCATTAAGTGAAGTTACCAAAATGAAGACGTTGAACGAGTATATTGTGTGGGCTTCAACTCTATACCAAGAACTAACAGCAACTCATGCAATAAGCAAAGGAACTTCTTTCGCAAACACATCATTAACTTTATCTCCTCTATAACAACTTAAATGCTCAAGTTTCAAAATCACCAACCAATTATTTAGTTTAAAATCTATTTGGCTTCACGCAAGAGCGGCCGGGCGCAAAGCATGTATGTAAGGACCTGTCGGCCTAGATACAGCTGATAAGGCCAATTTAACAAGATAAGCGCAGCATGACGGATTGGGACCAAAGTGGACTGTGCAAAGAAATCTGGTGACGTCAGAAATATAAAGTAAACGAGAAAAATTATGGTGAAAAGTTAGAAGCAAAATTCAAGAAAGAAAAATGGGTTTTTGGGAAAGAATCACCAGCGGACTCTAAGAACATTGCTTTAGTGATTAACCAGTTCACAATTGTGCAAATAACATGAATTTTCATTTTGAAACAACAGTCAGACAAAGCAGAAAAAGCTTGACAACTTCAACAAATATTGAAACAACACAGGTAGTCCTAGATAAAGAAATATGAAAAGAGTAAACTTTCTAAAAAGTCTTTTCATTGTTCAGTATCAGAAACTGCTATAATTTTCGTCCAATAAATTCTGCTACATTTTAAACTAACATACGAAAATCTATACATAACCGAACTACTTATGCAATACTAGCCCATTCTATTCTACAAAGAGACCTAGTTGAGGTTAATATATCGTTTACATTTACTGCTAAAATGACACAAAACCACAAATGACTTTGTGCTACATGCATACGTAAAATGAGGACGGTTTGGAGTCATAAATCATGGAATGACTGAAAGAAAAACTGTAATTTTGAATATGTCTATTGCGCAAGAAAATGTACCTATTATGAATGTGCTAGTTACGTTGTCGTATCATTTGCAATTTTCTATATTCTCTTTCTAATAAGCTTTACTACAGAAGTTTTTTCTCGAAGGACGCTTAAAGAATCTCTCAAATGCACAGCAGCAAGTTACAAGCAGAAGATACATAAATAAATAAAAAGTTAATTCCATTCACGAGTTATTTTTAATATTGTATACAAATTCAGAAACATCAAATTCACAAGAGAAATTGTATCGATATTTTAATTATTTATTTATAAATTAAACTACACCGCACACACTACACTACACTATCAAATACAAATCAACAGACTCACCAAATCTTATATGTTACTATTATGCAAATGTTTATCCATGGCATAATATTTAAATAAATAAAATTTGTTTAATTACCCTCTAACAGTTGCGAACCGGTTTGATCGTACAACAATGTTGCGAAATTGAGAAATATTGATAGTTTGATGAGAGCGATTTATAGCGAGAATGGCCTTAAGAAAGGTTAGGACATGTTTTATGTTATTTGATAGAAGCTGTTGGTTGCAAGCAGAACGTGGGAGAACTCTTTGGTCTCGCCAGATACAGAGCGGTATGCAGAGCTGATGGCTAGCTAACCTCCAATAATGATGGGGTACCAGAAGAAGAAATTATCCGCGATAAAAAGTTGCGCCCGTTGCGAATCGCGAATTCACGTCGGTTGTAAGTGCAACATTACCTCTCTCTGACGCAATCGGTTAAATAGTGGCTTATACATCCAGGGTGCCAGTTAACTTCGTACCAAATTTTACCTAAATTGATCCAACTGTTTGATCGTGAAAGAGTAAAAAGCATCCAACCATCTATCGATCCACAGTCACTTTCGGGTTCATAATATTAGTAAGATTAACTGCTTGCGAGTCTAAGCAAAAACTAACTTAGAAAAGGATATTATGTTTCATGGTCAGTCCTGAAAATCTTCAAATATTATTCCCCTGCCCTTATCCCAATTTTTACTTGGGGTCGGCGCAACACGTCTTTTAGACATGTCGCTTAAAGTTTTGGCTATGGTTTTACAGTCGGCCGCCTGCCTGACACTAACCCTCTTTGGGAATGCGATTGTTGGTTGTTTACCCGCCACCATTCGGGTGACCCAAGGTGCTTGGTACAGTGCACTGGGTCTTAAGGTCCATTAGTCACCTTTTACGACACCCAGTGGAGGATATGGGGTGGTGCTATTCTTTATATCCGGACACTAATTATTTGAAATTACTTATTAATACATAATGAAAGGGAAGCTTGTGTCCGAAAAACAATACTTATTGGTAGCCAACTTCAGCTTTTGTAATAACTTAAAAATATTGTTTTAATCCGTCAACACTTCATACATAAATACTTCGATTCAGTACTGAGTTCAACTCATTTCTTTGTCAGCGAAAGTTATAAAACTTAATCATAAATCACAACTTTTCACTGTCACGTGACATTAATAAGGCTTCTATATCACAATAACATCAATAGCGTGGCTTACAGTAATACTTGGATCCTAAATCTGCATATCAAAGCGTATTTTAAGCCAGCAATTAACACTGAACCAACAGCAACAGAAAGTGAATAGACCTTAACTTAATGCAATAAGGTTGAAAATCGCACAACTTTACACTAAAGTACAACGTGAATGGAATAGAACTTAACTCGTCGCAATAAGGATGAAAATTGAATAACTTAGCATCTGTTTCAATGTGAATAGTACTTTAACCGTTGCGATAAGGGTGAAAATCGTGTAACAGCAATAAAACAAAAGACATTAAGTTATTTAGAAACCGTAACGTACATATGAGAATAGTGTCGGTTATCGCTAAGTAACTGTGCATAATAAATTAACTTTTCCCACGTTAGAATGTTCAGGAAAGTGATTGCACTTAATTATTTTCACTATACTCGTATCATTATTATAAAACGGAATTTGTTTCACTTTTAATGGGCGACTGGGTACGGTTGGATGGCTGTGATAATAATGTGCGAGATTGTTGCATATTTAATGAAGTAATTTATATAAGCTTATTATTAGAAAATACTGAGCCAAAATTAGATCTATTTAGCCCTAGACATGATGCTAGCGGAATTCTACAAGTGTCATCGCCGAAGCCTCTTAAATGAAGAACAAAGAAAATATACTTTCACGCATTTTAAAGATTTTTATTACAGTCAATTAAAGTGTGATTCTGAAATCAGGGCGCCTTGAATATTTGTTACAAACCATTGATCACACATCTTTCTTACACATATTAGAAAAGATCAGTTTTTCGTTAGTTATTAATACTGTTTTTTGTTTAATAAAACTATGGACACGATTTACTAACATATACCTCGTATTTACGCTACGTACAACCTTAAGACTTGTTCTAGTTAACAACTAAACTACGCCACGACAAATTACTAACAAAACACTCTTCAACGTGTGGGAACCACTCAAGATAGAGTGTCATTTGCAGAACAGATCATCATTCATCGTGAAAAGTCAACAAAGGAGTCAATATTACGGCGAGGAAATGCGCTTCCGGCCGCTGTTCTCAAAACAAAAGACGTGTGAAGCTTTGTTACAATGTAGTGTAACACACGACGAGAGAGTAAGGGTCTTATACTCCATTTGTTTAGGTAATTAACTAAATGTAAACAATTTTGGTATGTCTTTTAAACAAAATGTGATCTTTAAAAATGTAAAATACGTTTTACAACTTGAAATACATTCAGATTTTCTAAAACTATAGTTAATTGATTTATAAGCAGTAATATCCAAATTTAAAACTATGTTTTTGGTTAAAAAGTAACGCCAAGATTGTTTACATTTAGTTAACTACCTAAACAAATGGAGTATAGTACACGAGACGATGCAACTGGCAAGTCTCTGATTGCCGACAACTTTGGTCTCCAGTAAAGCATGATTTTGTTTCAGGATTTAACCCGAATATCACTATATATTATAAAACAAAGTTCTCTGTAATGTCTGTTTGTATGTCTGTCCGCGATAAACTTAAAAACTACTACACCAATTTCCATGCTGTTTCGCCAATGTAAAAGAATGGTTCTCGAGGTAAAAAGTTTTAGTATGTAATTTGTAAAGGTTTTGTTGTATATTGACTAAAATATAACGATAGTTGTTGGAAAGTTTTAATAATTGCGTTCGATATAGGAGAATTGGGTAATGACAGAAAAGGTCAGAAGTGAGTAATATTTTACAGCGATAACCGATTTTATGCGCGGGCAATAGCTAGGTAGTACTTAATATTAACATGTTTTAAATGCCCAATTACGACTGTAAATAGGTTTCAGTAGCTGTCGCTACTTTTCACCTTGAAATAAAATAGACATGAACAAGATAAACCTTAACGGCAACTTGACACTGATGGTCGTTTTAGTGTTTACCCTATGAATTTATATAGGCTGAAACTCGCTTTGAAACTAAAATCGTCGGTGACTTGAGTCGTCTCGTGTACGACTGCCTTAAATGTCTAATCGTGTGTTATTACGATTCATAATGAATGGACCTACTTCAAGACGAGCCTATAATAGTTTTGTAATATACTATATAATGTTAGGTCGTTCTGTAAAAGAATTCAGATGCTATTAGTTCCGTGTTGGAAATTATTAGGAGCTTGAGGAGCCGTTAAAAAATGTACAGAAAAAAAATATGGAGTTATTCAGTCGACTTTTCATACCATTTATTATGAATTTATTTTACAAGACCTACGGCTAGGACTCACGACTACGTGTCTGATTTCGGTTCCATCGGGGTATGAGAGTGCGCCTGTGATAGCGCACACGCTTCGGCACTGTAATATGTCCTGCGTAGCTGGCTGGTGTCTTGTAACACAATCCTCCGTGGCCGAAATCGGTCAAGGACACATTATTAATTAATTGCTTCTTAATATTAAACAAACAGAATTATCTTTAGTCACATAACATTTCACACAATGTCACAATACCCATTAATATTAACCCATCGTACTCATAAACCTTATCGACTGAAATACTGATTTAATTAGCATGAAGGTAAATATTATGAAATGCGTACATTATTGTTTTTATACTTCCTCTAACCTCGTTAGATTTTACCTTAAAACGTTACAAGTTATTCGCTATTAGAATGGGTGCTAATTGGTGAACAATGTGTTTCGGCGAAGCTTAGTCATATTTTGTATACCATATCGGTATGGAAATTAACAAGAAAGTATAATGTTTGACAATCCCACATCATTACAATTTCGTATGGCTTGCCTAAACTTTGAAACGGTATGAAATAAGACCGGAGTCTATTTAGATACTTTGTATATACCTTAATGTAGGTATATGACTATTTGGCTACATATATGACTTTTTTGGTCAGAGATAGAAGGCATTAACAGCGTATGTACATATTAATACCATTTTTTTTTCTTTTATTGGGTACGTAGGCAGTTAAGACCCGCTATCTTTAACTGTCTGATATATTATACAAACCGCAAAAATAAAAACATATATTTTAGCTAATTGTTTCAACTACTGCGTATTTGTTTTTTTATTTGGTTCCTAGCAAACATCCTGACTATTTGTAAGAATAAAACCCGTTACAAGATTGTTCTGAAAAAAAACAGCCATCCACACTAAAATCCCATGGAATGTTACTGGCAAAACATTCCGCAAAGACTCGCTCTAATACTGTCACAAGAAACTGAATTCTATATCAATTACAATAAAGTTCAGTATCACATTACACGCGTATAGTCTGTATTTGCAACCCTTATCAGTTTATTAATTAAACAGCGCTGTGTAAGCGTTGTTTCAGTCATAATATCCTATGATATGTCGCGATAAGTTCATCTGATAACACGCTAATTGAATGTACCTAGTATAAAACATTAGGGATGGTATCGGGATAACTATTACCGAAATTATCGGATATGCTGGAATAAAAACATGTAGCGTCATGACCGTTACGTATCCGAACTCAAAATTCAAAATAATTCTATACAAATCCGGTATTTTGTAAAGTTGGGATCCAACTGAGTCCGTTACAGTAATTTTTCGAATAAATCCGGTTTGCAACTACTTATGTAACGAGGTATATAAAAAGTATTTTGCATTGAAAACTTGTCAAAAACTATTGAATAATCCAAAAAAATCATAACCGAAAATAGTACAATGGCAATTTTAAACCACGATGTTAACCCAGCGCTCTTTAATAATTGAGGTTCTGAATTCGACTCTATTTATCGTGGGTGTATTATAATATCTGTAAACATATCCAGATACGAAACATCATAGACAACCCTAGTTCCCAGTACGTAGAGTGTAGGGCTTTCGATAACAATGACGTCATAGGAGAAGGAAACGTGATAATGTAATTGATGGGATTGTATTTAAAATGTTACGGTGTTGCCTTTGATAAGCTTTGTTATTGTTCTAGTACTCTCAGTACGTTGTGTAAACTGATTAATTATTATTAATTGGGATGTTGACGTCGCTGTGCAAAAATGTGTAAAAGAGAACTGAACGTGTGAATTTCGGGATGGAAACTTGACCGGTTATACATAATAGTTTATACTTTTATATTTATAGTTTATACTTTATGTATAATAGTTTATATTTCGAATATTCGTTCTTATTAATATTTCTTTTTCGATCTATATTGGATCTATACATATTAAAGTAGGTACCATTAACAAAATGCTTTAACAATACCTAAATATCTAAAGTCGCAATTTCAATTCTCGTTACAACTGACGCATGTCAAAAAAAAACTAATTTAAATACAAGCAAACAGGTAATTTTAAAATAACATTATATCCTAAAACGGCTTGCTTACATAATTTACATATGTATTCATTTACATACACACAAAACGTGAAATGGAATCAACTCGAAATGTCCTAGTTGACGCACGATGTACGCAAATCAGATAAGTTTTACTACGAGTTTGTCGTGTGTTAATTATACGCACGCGATAATAGGCTTGATTATTCAGGCTTAGTATAAAAAATACGTAAAATTATGTGCTATACTTCATATTATTATACTTCAAATGTAACATTAGATTAAGCTACAAGAATTTGGGATGGGAACTAAAGAATACTAGACAAAAATCAGAGACCTGCTACCCGTTGTCTAGATAAAAACAGAAAACTATTTGCATCAGTTACTAAGTAATTTATCTGTAGAAAAAATTTTTTTTTTTTGTTATAATGTACTTTCCTCTTTTGTTTAAGCACAATGTAGCCTTGTTTTCTAATGCATTTCTCCTTTTGCAGGTCTACTGAAAGTTTCTGTAAGAAATAGTCAGTCAGTACCTTTGTACTCGAATAATATAATATTGTGTCCTTTTTCAATTGTTCTGTTATCATCATTCCCCTGCCCTTATCCCAATTATTGTTATTTGGGGTCGGCGCAGCATGTCCTCTTCTTCCACACGTTCCTATTTGACGTCATCTCGCAAGTCACACTCTTTACAGCCATATCATCTTTCACACAATCCATCCATCGTTTCTTTGGTCGTCCTCTTCCTCTATATCCATCCACATTCATGTTCATCACCTTCCTTACCACGTGATCCTCTTTCCTCCGCATGACATGTCCATACCATGACAGCCGGCTACCACGAAGTTTTTCAGTTATACTTTTTCAATTGTTCTGTGTGTACATAAATTGTAAATTGGCTGCACGGATAGCCGAATGGTATAGGTCACCACGCCAAATACCACTGTGCGCAACGTTTCGCGGGTTCGATTCCCGCGTAGGACAAGAATTTGTGCGTTCCACTAATGCTTGTTCTAAGTCTGAGTGTCACTGTGCATGTGAATTGAATGTCTGTGGCACCCCCTGCGATACAAGGATTAAACTCCTTAGAGCGGAAGTCGTTAAAAAAATATAAGTAATAATATTAAGCGCCCACTAACGCTATCACCGCTATTCCTATTGCATAATTTACTTTAAGTCTTACAGAGTTTTCTGATAATTTCTATGACGTTACCACCACGCGTCCGTCGTCTCGTGACTGTACTACATGTAATGTTTATTGCACTTTATATAATCGAAGAGAAACACAAGTCTTAACGACTTTATGACACGACTATTATGTTAAATTATTCAGTCTTTTGCCGAATTCTTTTGTTTTTCAGAGTTTTGGTGGACTTTCTCTGTCCCTTGGAAGGTGACGTACCGTCTAAAAAAGTGGTAACGCGTAATCAACAGAGGATTTTGATAAATGTTGTAACCTTAGTCTAATACCATTTACTTTAAAAGTTTTTGCGAACTGCTCCAGCTTCATACGGGTGAAATACTGGTGTATTATGCATATAAAAATCTCCTTGAAACTTTTTTTCCTAATAAAAAATCGCATCGAAATCTAAAGATTTTAGCATACGTAAACACTTAGTTTTATACTGTGTAGTGACAATAATAGTTATGCCACTGTTACAAGCTTACACATCTAATAATTATGTAATTGTAGCGCCGTGGCTGAGGGATACCTAACTTTCAAAGTTCAGGGTAATATCACAATCTGCGGTGAACCATTTTTAAATGGTTATCATGACGTCAATGCAACAATCATTCGGTGAGAATGCGAATACATCCGATGTGAATATTTTTGATAAAACATATTGTGGTCTGTTTGTGGCCACGAGGTAATGCAAGTTTTCGATGCCCTTCGACTTTTATCTCCAACGCTTTTGTAAGAACGTCTAGTTTTACGCATTTTTTAGGGAAATGTAATCAGAAACTTTAACTTTAGCTCAAAACCACGTCTGAGGCCTAAGGGCGGTTTAAACTCTAACACCAATGTTGTGTAGTTAGTCATACGCAAAGAAAATTCCAAAAGCCGGTAGACACTCTCCCTTGAACTGTCCGTCAGGCTGGTAGACTTTCTCCACCCTTGCAAAGAAAATGTAACCCGCTGGACTTGTAACCAAATTTAAGAGCGGCTTCCTCTCCTTACATAGGGAAACATGAGGTGACGAATTATATTTTTTTTTGTTTTTTTTTTTCCGGGGATATTCTCATAGACTTCCTCCACGTACAATTAGGCGAAGATTTATTTCCAACTCTGACCAAAACAGTTCTTCTCCTCTCCCTTTCACCATGGGTAATACAAGACATGTCATGAACTATACTGTATCTACTCTTACATCAACCGTTTAAGAATTCATCAGTCACAGTAAAACTCAATTGAAACTGGTTGCACCTGCAACTACCGGGTTAGAAGCCATTAATAATCGTGAGCAGACTAGTTTCAAAGCGGGTTTTATGAACGGTGAATCAAAAATAAAATATTACTAAATACGAACATCGATAACCAAGCTCTTTAATAGTCGGTGAATTTAGAATTGATTTAATCCAGGTTTTATCAAATTTTCTCTCCATGATACACAGAGATTTCTTAATAGCTCAATAAGTATAGCTTTTGAATTATAACTTTGATGATAAGTAACATAATAGGTATAATGTCAGCCTTCAGGTATCTGATCGAACAACATTTTGGAGTGACGAACGGACGGTGTGTGGTTAATGTGATTAAAATTTTGTGGGTAGCCCTATCACTGTTACGTATCACGCGGCTGTAGGCATATTATATTTTTTTGGAAACGATCCAGTTAGAACAGGTTTGTTTAAGGCACGGTATAAATACATACAGTAGTATTTATACCGTGCCTTAAACAAACCTGTACCCGTAACCCAGCATAGGAATATGGCAGCCGTCAACGGAACTGGAACCTGATCTTTAAATAGACTTAGTACGATAGAGCACTGTCAAATATGCACCGAGACAACTTTAGCAAACGGGTAAAACTAGTATTACTTGTAGTATTAGTACAGTGAGATCAATAAATATGGGGAGAAAATCAGCAGCTTTGTGCTCGACTGTACCATGAAACAGGCTTAAGAGGTATTATAGACAAGACAATAAATTGCTTTATTTATAGATCCTGTATAGATTTTGTGCGTCAGAACGCTAAATGAGTATTATGATATATTATTTTATTCTTTTTTTAATGTCAACCGTTTTTTTTTAATGTCTATATTTTATGTAATGCCTTATTATTCAACTAGCACAGGCTCGATTTCATATTTTAATACAAATAAATTAAGCGTGAAAGTATACATAGTATATTTTTGTGATGGTATTTACACTAGCTTTCATTTAATACCCATATTGCCAATCAAAAAAAATGTCTAAAGTCTACTCTTTTGTCAATTTACTAGTTTGAAAATGTAGTATTTCAAAATTCTGACAATTCAACTACAATCCATGTGTCAAAAATCATTCGGCCTTTAGACCTGTTGTTAAGATTACAAGGTATGCCGGAAAAAATAACATAGGTACTTGCACACAAAAAAAAACATTACACTCTTGACGCAGTCGAGTAAAAAACAATGTACCACAAAATGCAATCAAAAACCGGTATGAGAACACGCAAATTTTTAATTGAGCTTGAAGAACCAAGAAGTTCGTGACCCTTATATTGCACCGTATAAGGAAAAGCCACTGTTATTTAAATACAGTAAAATAACTTAAACTGTAGTCTTAATAACATAATATGTACCTCTCCGAAGGAAAGTGTCAGAGTTGTCAATATAAAGTGATCACAGGAAACTCATAAAAGAGCTACGAAATCATATAATTGTTTCTCCAGATTTTTTTCAAGAATCCTATGAAATTACACTAATATTGATATTATTTTTGTAATTTCTGGTGGGTTAGACCAGCTGTACCTTTTTTTGAATAAAAACAAAATGAGTAAGAAATATCAAATTAAATTTAAATTCGAACTCCTTCTGTAACTAATCGATACACTTTGTTCAGGCAGTCATCACATCATCGGCTAGTACTGTTATAAGCTGGTGCTATCAACAGCCCTATTAGTAGCTACGAATAGAGATTTTTAACTACAGCCAGCGTTAGCCATACAATTTAATCAATTTGTAATGCACCAGTACTGTAATACTGATGCGTGCGTACTGTAATACTACTGGTGTATACTGATGCGTACTCAGATAATAAAAAGTTAAATTACATCGATACCGCTTGATTACCTTTCAATATTGCAATGAACTTCAAAGGTAAAAGTTCATACAAATCTCATCCATTCTAAAAACTTTAATGAGACCACCATAACTTTCAGTCACGTGCGATATTACTCCCAAATAACATAGTTTCACATAATGTATTATAATGACAGCTTTTGCATGAGATATTATGCATAGCTAATGTTGTTAATGCGTTCCCATAGTTTTTTAGTCCCGTTAAACCGACATAACCTATTACGTATACTTCCTGTCAAATTATTAACGGGACAGTTGTAAGAACTAGTTTATTTTTCGTTAAATATAACAGTTGATTATACAAGTGTAAAAAAGAGTCTTTCAGTCCTATGTTTGCAGGTAAGTATGAAGAGATTAATGGATGAATCAATGAATGGATGGATGTTTGATATTCTTTCACGATTACAACCAATTTAAATTAAATTTGGTATGGAGTAAGCTGACACTCTGGATTATTACATAGATTACGTACCTAGGCTTTTTACCCAACAGAGTAAAAGGAGAAAGATAGAATATTCTTTATTGAACACCACATTGAAACAAATTTGACAAACGTAAAAGTTACATGGTGCCACAATGGGCGGTCTTATCCCTAAGAGCGATCTCTCACAGACGACCAAGGAGGTTAATGTTTTGCAGCTATAACCGACATCTACGCAAAACTGCGGGATAAAGCTGCTGTTGTATAAATTAGAAAAATCTAAAAAAATATAAGTTTGAAACCTGTATTCTAGAATATTAATAATTCGTATCAGGTTACAAAAAAATACAATAACAAGAAGTATAATAAAATAGGAATATTCATGTTTTACGATCTCTAAACTTGCAAATAAGACAGATTGGAATGCGATATATTAATAATAGAATAGGCGCAAACAAAGAAATAATAGGACTAGAATAGGAAAAAAAATAGTAAAGTAGTGCACCCAAAGACAGTTCTCATTTTTTTTAATGATATTTTGTACTTCTTATTTTTAATTGAACACTTGTATTTAAGGGGTGAGCCTTAATTGTGGCTCCTATATTGGATCCACAACACCACCGTCTCCAATGTTGACCGAAGAATACCACCAACGCGCCAACGCGCACCATCTTTGATGCGTTAAGTCTTTGTATTTTTTTATTGATTTGATAAAAAAAATTGTATCTAATGTTTTTTTTTGTAAATCTATCAGACGGACGAAGTAGATTTTTTTTTGTTACTTAAAATTCTGTTTTTTTTCTAATGAACGTTCTTCTTTGGTTCCGTGCATTCCACATGTTTCCAGATCTTTGATTCCATTTAAATTACTCGAGACAAGCCAACACGTCAGCGGATAAATTGTCGCCCACAAAACGCGTTCAATTGAACATAAGTACTGACAAACGGATGGATTCACTTTTATATTCCTGATGCCAACGAGATGCGGAGATTACGACACTTAGCTGGATTTAGACTGAACGACAGTAACATGTCATTTGATGTACACTGCGGTTTTGTATCGGCGTGGTGTCATACGAGATCGTTTAGAGACGGTAATGTATTGCATTGATATATTATTTGTTTTCTAAGCTTTAGTTGAGTTTAGTGTTTTAGTTTAAACTTCTGCGACGCTATATTGTTCTTTACAAACGTTGATTATAATGGTCCTAATCCGTTATTTTTTTTATTCCAAAATACATGAAGGTTGATATTTACAAAATATTTTTGCCACCAAGGCTGTGCATGATTTTTAAAAGATGACTAGGCTTAGGAATTATACCAAGACTTCAACAGTCTAAAGGTCTTAAAACATTGATCTAAAATACCCACAAATTATTGTTGCAGGCTATCCCGTGCTATCCAGTAAAAATTCAATTCTCAGAAATTCACTGAAATTCGAATTTCATAATAAACCATAATCAAAAACGTTTAGATCAACTAATCGATCAATTTAAACCACAAAATAATCCAATTTTATTGCATTTGAATTTAAATGATATTTTTAAGTACGTGTAGCGTTGTATATTCAAATCCATAAAGAAGCAGTCCAGTATGGTAATGAGAACGGCCAGTATTATTGTAAGAAAAACCGGCCAAGTGCGAGTCGGACTCGCACACGAAGGGTTCCGTACTATCATCTATACACAGCAAAAATTTGAAACTTCTACCTGATGCCGTTTTAATTTTGAGCAAAAAATACGAAACAACACGTTTATTGATTTTAGATTTTTAGTATTTGTTGATATAGCGGCAACGGAAATACATACATTTGTGAAAATTTCAGCTTTCTAGCTATTACGGTTTCTGAGATAGAGCCTGGAGACAGACAGACAGACAGACAGACAGCGGAGGCTTAGTAATAGGGTTCCGTTTTACCTTTTGGATACGGAACCCTAAAAAAGCAATAATTATGAATGACGTCAATCCAGTCCCAAAATAATAATGAAAGAGACTTGATGACGTAAATATCAAATCTTTATTCGTTAATAATGGCACGGACGCGCCTTTTTATACATTCAAGATGAAATTCCATTCTTATTGCGTTTTAATAATGTCTAAAGATAGCTTGCAAAGTATTTTTACTTTTAAAGATTCGCAGGACGTTAGTGACGTAGAACGATACATCAGTTTTTATTTCGATTCGGCCTTTTCAGGCACTTTTAAAACGTTACTGACTCTAGTTGCGCGGTTCCAAAATGTCACTCTTATGGAGAAGAACCGCCAAGAAACTCCATAAACAGTATCTAAGTATGTAAGACTCTAGACAGACGGACTGCATTTCAACTGCAATCCAACTGTAAATTGCAGTTCAAGGGCAGTTTGAATGTAGTTGACACGACTGCAAATCAAACTGCACGCCGACTGCAATTCAACTGCAATCGAACTGCACGTTTGATTTGCAGTTCTATTGCAAAGCTTGGGTAGAGCCTTAATACTTTGGAACGTTGTACGGGTATTTAATGTTCCCACCAAGAAAATTCTACTAACATACAATGACATACATACTTTGGTTGACATTTAACCTTGTAACGCCACTTTTTCACCGTTATTTACTAAGAGTTTTTCCACAGAATTCTTACTAGGGGAACTGGCACTTACGTACTGGGGGCGACGCTTATTTGTTTCAAGTTGGTAAGGTTTGTTTTTTTTTTAGCTTTAGTATAACTTAGCTTTAATGAAAATTAATTTAAAACACGTTTTTCTACTTACTTATAATAAAAATTCATACCTTTATGGCTAAATATGTCTCAACTATTAAAATGTATCTGTATCACATGTATTAATATTAAGTCCTAAAAAAGGGTCAGGTCAGGAGTACCCTAAACCGACGGGCGTGTATGAAGCGATTGATGAGTGTGGATAAGCTAAAGTGGTATGCCAGGATCGTAGCAAATGGAAAGATGTGATCTCTGCCTACCCCCAAGGGAAAGAGGCGTGACGTTTATGTATGTATGTATCACCTGTATTGTAACCATTTGCGAATAAATATATCATTCTTTATTTACACTATACATCCGATTTACCGCTCTGCCTTCCCCAGATAAAGTCCTTATTTATCAAGCATACACTAATAATACCAACCACCAACCCAATTAACTACAAAAACGAACTGGCCCAATTACAAAGAAAAGTCTAGTAAAACTAGCCGTAATGAGACAAAACCTCGCATGTTTTGTGCAAAGATTTATTCCCCTGTCAACTCTGTCATTCTGTTCCGTGTATTGTCTTCTCTCTAAAACACGCCACAACGCGATATACGATTAATATAACCAAATAATTACACGCAAACATTCCATGTAAATTAATTAGTAAAAGTTTTATTTCGAGAGATTTGATCGTTTTTGTTGACGACTTTTTTATCTGTGGGCGGTTCGATTGCTTTATTGGACTTATGTTGATCACTTTATGATAATAATGAAATAAATCAATGTTGTACAGAGAATAATAATTTAAGAAAAAGACGCTAAAATGAGAGAAATAAAAAAATGCATGTAACGAGTAACTTTGTTATAACGAGTAACATTGTCGTAAACAACAAAAATGCATTAAGTAAAGATGCATTTGTTTATATTTATTTGATGTGTAATAGGGTGCAAATGTGAGTATCATATCGTAGTAGGTATATCGATTAATATCATTCTATTACAATTCAGTTTATTGTTGCTAACATTAGTCTTAGTGAGTAACCGATTTGCAAAAAAAAAAGTTCTAAAAAAAAGTTTGTGACATCGTTTTTTTTCTTTCAAGTCTTGAAAGACATTTCATTGAAATGTATGAAATATTTTACCTGGCTGTCACAATGAAAGAAATATCTACACTAACAGGCGTCATATAAACCGTAATAAAAAATTAAGTCTGTTCTTTATTTCAAATCCCCAACCAAGTAGGTTATTATTACTTTACAATAACATAAAAGTGTTATGAATTGAAATATAGAACAGACTTTTATAGAAATGCTATGTAATTAAAACTGACCTCATGTATATTGTTTACTATTAAGTACATTACAAACTAAACTATTATTTGTAAACATTTCTTTAGGACTAAAACAGCAATGAAAATGATACGTGAAAATCTACGCAAGTATTGTTGCATTGTGTAACATTAAAAGAAAACAAAGCAATATGGCCGAAACCTTGACATTAATGCTGGCAGACAAAGACTGGCGTTCTAAATTCAAATACAAACTGCACTGTGACTCGAAAATGAGTCTGAATCAGTCATAAAAATCATGCACTGAAGCCTAAACCTGTCACAAATTGATTGACTAATTGTAAACATAATGACCCATACTGTATTACCGGGTAATGTCCAATTTTGTTAAAAAACGTAATTACAGTAGTCGGAAGGGGACACGGTGTGTTCCGCGCTAAGTCACGCAACAGACGTACGAGGCACCATCAAGCATATACATAAACTTCCGTAATAATATAACCAACTTACATTCGTCGGCGGTGGAAATCGGAACTAACTGCTATCGCGAACAAATTGAACATCAAAGTGACAGTTTTCATAGCGTTGACAGCTACAGTGGCGCCTCAATCAGCCGCACGAATAACTTTGTCGCGTCGTAGTTATCTGATGAATTGAATTATAATTTAATTATGATTCGAAAGTTAAAGCAAATTAGTTTTTGTTAACGTACGTACGCAAAGTTTTTGTCAAACCCTGTGTATGACGACAAGAAATATTAAAATGGCGTCGCGACTGACTGAACGTCACAACTGCTTTTTTCTTTATTTGAATTTGTCATAACGACTGTTGATATTACTGTCGGCGTGACATTTTTATCACGTTCTAAATTAAATTCTTTTATTCGTGTTTCATTAATATATTATAACAATATCTCTGTTTCTTTCAAGGTCTTAACAAAATGACAGACTCGTTATTTCGAACATTTAGATCATTAAAAGCATATTTGTCGTTGGTTTTAGTATCTACAGAACCAGTTTTTTTAACTTAATCAGCCAGGTCAGGATTATTACATATTAGCTGATGCCCGTGATTTTGCCCGCGCGAAAATCGGTTATAGCTGCAAAAACATTACCCCGGTCTGACGCTGCCAGTTAAAAACCCTATGTGTTAACCCAAGATGTTAACTAAGTCCATACCAAATGTCATCAAAATGGCTCCTTCAATGAGTCTCAAACATCCATCCATACAAACATTCGCGTCAATAATATTAGCAGGATTATTACAACACTTGTACTATGTATAATACTAACAACCTGCAACCACTTGAAACTGCAGCAAACTACATAACACCCACACTTGTTCCTGATAATGTTATCACTGAGCAAACCAGCAGTGGTTTATCAAAATCATCGTACAACCGACCACACAGCTTTCACGACACTGATGTAAAAAGGACTCTTATGTCATTGCAATAAAGGTTATTGTCGCAATTCGAGGACATATTGTTGACATTGACGTGTGGTTTAATGTACTTAACATGCGTCATCTCATTATAAGCTGTAAATATTCTAAAACACAATCTAAGCCTTACAATTTTGCACCCGATCAAATCTATCGGTTCTTAATTTTCACGTACGTGATAATGAAGTTAGGACTGTCTGACGAATTTTCAGAATTCATTCAGTAATTAGGATCAGGTCACGTTTGCCGCATGACAAACGATCAATGGGCAACGGAATGGGTCCCAGTAATATAAAGAAGAAGGAAGAAGAAAGAAAAGCTTTCACTAGCTTTTTGTCCGCAGTTGCATCCGCGTGGATAACTTTTACTCGTAAAAGAGGGTTGATTTCTAACGATACGTTATTAGTACACCTACACCCTATCTATAGAAAATACATTAATTTCAAATCGCTTGCTTCGAAAACATACAAGGCACAAGACATTCGTAACTTCTAACCCCCGTTTTACCCCCTTAGGGGTGTAGTTTCGTAAAATCCGTTATTAGTGAATATTTCAACCTTTTGAGGCACCTACTAGCCAAACTTAAAGTTTATAGGTGTTATAGGCCTAGTATCTGATATTTCCTGATTAATGAGATTTCGCTTTTGTATTTATGGATTTAAACAAATCGATAAAAATGTATTATGTTCGTTAACGGGTTCAAATCATCGATTCTTTTTGGTGTTGTCTTAATGACTAGAATAATTGAAAAACCATGTAGACGGATATACGATAGCAAAAAATAGCATTAACAACATAATTTGTGTTTTACACTTAATAACTCGTTCATGATAAGGGACGTTAGGAAGATAAACAAAATCCAGTACCTCTCAGAACTCTGAAAGCAAGACTATTACCGCTGTGGAAGCGAGATAGTGCACTACATTGTATATAGCTGCATCTCGCTTTAACAACTTCAACTGTTTTGATTTAAAAGCTGATAGTAGACGGTACAGTTAATCCTAATTGACGTATTAGCTATGTAAAGCATTATGCAGTTTTATACGATCAAGTTTACCTCGCCCCGGATAATAACAATAGTGTTTAATCGGCTAGAATTATGGCTAAAGTAAAACACGGCTATACATATAGACTATGACTGTTTAGAAAATCTGTTTTAATTACTCTATTTTATGACAATAACTATTCAGTTCCACTCGCGAACTCGGCGCGTCGGCTCATGATTATGGACTTCGGTTGTGCCCAAAAGTAGTAATGCTATCCCGATGAATACGCATGAGTAAACAGTTAACAGAAAATAAATTACGCTAATATTATACGCATGTAATGCATTGTGTTATTTAGCTTCCTACACCCCTCGCAAAAAAAAAATATTCAGCCTTTTTTTCAACCCTATCTTCCATTTCAATCGTAGCTAGATCTGGCATTCACATGTATATTAATGCCTCTTTTTTATTAACAAAAAATGGAATTCAATAATCAACTTGGCCAATTAGAGTCTGCTGTAGAGCAAACAATTGCTTTTTCACACACATCAATCAACTCGGCAGATGAGATTCACTGCTGGCCATTAATTTTCTTCTCGAGCTACAAGGATCTTTTGGCATGTGGATGACATTAACATGAGAGCGTTGCTGTGCGTATTAGCTCTCAGCTGTCTGTCAAAAGGGATGGTTTTTCATATATCACGGCGTTAGTTCCGATTTCGGTCACGTGTCAAAAGATTCTTGTGGCACTATATTTTCAGTTTCAACGTCTAGAAAGAGGTGACCTATTATTAGAGTGGATGTCTTTGATAATAATAGGTCTGTCACTCTCACAGGATGTGGCTTACAATAGCAATAACACACTGGCCTCTTAGCACTTTCATCAGAGCAGTAGTATAAATTTAATTAAACCAAATTTACTGGAAAATTGGTAGGACGTTCACCCGTCACGAAGTGTTATGTAATATTACGCTATCCATGAACAATTTAATTAAATGTTTAAACACTAGAAGAAGATTAGTAGACACTTTAAATGTGTGTTGAATGTTTTGCAAATAAATTCCTAAAAATATGTTCACAAAAGGAAAAAACGAGAAAATGATACTGTGACGTATGGTAGGGGCAAGAGAAAGTAAAAAAATAGGTTGCGGTGACCCCAAGTAAAATGGGATAAGGGCGGGAAGACGATGATGATTTTCATAAAAAGGACGGCTTACGGTAGTATTCAACACGGAGCAATAATATTGAGCTAGCGTGGTGATCAAACCTTCCCAATATGGGAAGAGGCCTGTGCCCAGCTGTGGGTCTTATATAGGCTGGTATATTACGATTATATTATGTAATATTATAAGGACGTCACTTAGCAACGTGTCGTTTTTTAATACGTTCATAAACACATGATGATCCCAACTAAAATTGGGCCAACTAAAAACTGACATGTAATTAGGAAATCAGCGAACTTGCAAGCTTACATCATTATTGATAGCTGTCTATACTGAACTAGTAATAAAAAACAACAAATTGACCTTCACATACGTTTTTGTCTGTTTGTAATTTCCATACAAACATCAACTATTCAAGTGTGAAATATTCACGAAACTTGTTATATTAAAATTGAGGAATAATTTCAAATATGCAGAGACACAAACGGGTTATTTTTTGTCTAAATCTTGTCGCGTTAATACCGACTTTGGACTGATAGTATTATTACTTTGTGATATCATTTACAGTTTTAAATTTAACTTCTTAAGTTATATAACAACGTGGTAATTCGACCGTTGTTATTGAAATCTGTTTCATTCTTGTTTCACAAAGATATTCAGTTTGATAAACATGACATGTTGAAAATTACAATTTGACTTTGAGTTATTTATGATTATTGTATTAATTTCCTTTTTAATTGGATCGCCAGTATGTTTATAATTAAGATAATGCAGAGAGTTAACCGAGTTTGATCTCAAATATAAAGTAGAAGTAGGTTTTGTACTTTTTCACAATCACTTTATTTCAGACCGATTAACGAAAAAAATGTTTAAAACTACTTCATAAGCAATAAACGCAAGTAAAAGAAATTCAAAATAGTTTCACATTTTAGAGATCTTGTTAGATAAAAACATTTGATTGACATCAGTCACGAAAATCGCGAGAGATCGTCGATACATACAATAGCAATGGAATCTGAAAGGTTTCTAAACGGCTGTCAAATTTAAAAACAAATGAACCTCAAATTTGAAATAAAGGACTACCTTATACCCTGCTTAGTACTAAACAGATAAAATTGGGTTATGATTGCTTGAACATTCGATGTTCTAATTAGTCTGTTATTTTAAAATAATTGGAATCAGCAGCAGCTTTAAAATTGCCTTTTATTATTTTAGACAGACTTGTTTTTTTTAAGTCTCCTTATTTAATTCATTCCAAATAACAAATTGGTATTCTGAGATTGATCATTAATATTCTATAGCTCTGCACCAATTTTATTTTTAAGACATTTTACCACTAGCCCACTGGATACGAGTGCATACCTAATATTATTATTTTATTTAACGAACAATAGGTTAAGTATTTATTTACTTACATCTTATGGGTCCTGTGTTTTAGCCCGTATCTATGTATATCTATGGTTTGGAAGAAAAAGAGGAATACCTTGGCCCAACAGATGGATCTTACACAGGCTTGATATAAAATATATTTTAGCCCTCTAAATATACATAATTATTGTATGTTTGCTGGTTTGTATGGCACTTCAGGTTATTGCTCTCTCGTTTGCCCTCAGAACGCGATCTCTCGGTTTTTGCTCAACACCCGTAACGTTCAGATTCGTACGTGATTCGGTTTAGGCCAAACTATTTTATTTTTAAATGTTTAAATTATTGGCACTTTGTAGCACAAACTACAAGCCTAAATATAAGAAGTTTTTTCGCGCTAGAGAGTAATTGATATTGATTTTGTTGGTATAAATCGCTAATAAATTAATCATTTATATTAAAATATTTTTTATTATTATTATAAAGTATACACTAGTATGCAGTTTAGAAAAACCCTTGTCTTCTACTATGTTCTTAAATAGCTATTGCCTTTGACTTTTAAGTTGACATTTTGACGAAGACTAACACAGCTGTAATATCTACACTTAAACTACAATAATATATTATGTAGGTATTTATACCCTGCTAACTAAGTCCATAAAATATTCAAGTTAAAGTATTTATGACATGCATCTCCAAATATGTAAAAACAAAAAATATGTTTGCAACAAAAAACCTGATTCACTGAAAATACCAAAATAACTCTTTGAATAATAAAATGGAATAAAGACCGAATATTTAAAAATGCGCACCATTTACGGATTGATACATTTGAATTATTTCCGCGTAACGTCTAACATTCAAACACGATTATACTTTTTTAAGTTTTAATTTTCCTATTTTGTTTCTAGAACTTTATTTAAATTATACTGTCGAAGTTATGCACTAAAAAGGTTGTATATGTCAATAAATATTCATAGCCATCACAGTTCCTTAACAAGAATGTAACGTTTGAAAAAGGAACGCACTTCCCTCATTTGTTTAAAACTTCTCACATCTATTATTTCTTTTAAGGCATTGATTTCTTCTGTAGTAAGTTAGGTACTATACTCCATTTGTTTAGGTAATTAACTAAATGTAAACAATTTTGGTATGTCTTTTAAACAAAATGTGATCTTTAAAAATGTAAAATACGTTTTACAACATGAAATACATTCAAATTTTCTAAAACTATAGTTAATTGATTTATAAGCAGTAATATCCAAATTAAAAATTATGTTTTTGGTTAAAAAGTAACGCCAAGATTGTTTACATTTAGTTAACTACCTAAACAAATGGAGTATAGGTATGTAGTACAATTACACATTCTTTAATACGTCAAATTTTATCGAGTGTTATGTTTTAAGATTAGGTACAGTCGTGTTCAGCATAATAACTCTGTTGGTGGATAGAGACGATATCAAATATAACGAGTTTAACCGCCATTGTTTAAAAAATGTCAGATTTGAAATTAGAATTTTAAATTTTGTCTTTTTATAAACGCATAATTATAAATTGATTTTGTAGATTATTATTAGAAATAAAAATTATAATGCGCAAAATGTTAGTTTACATGGAGGTGTTATTTAAATTCACTTTTGTTATATTAAATTGAAATGGCTTTGTTATCGTAAAAGTGTGGGTAGTTATTAAAGTTTAATCTCACAAAGATGTGGGCCAAATCCGATTGTAAGGTCTCACAGTACGAAAACAATGGGCAATCTCACAAAAATGCAATTCAAACGGAATAAATCCGTACAATCATTAAAATCACAACAAAGAGCAATATCCGATAAAGGGTCAAGCAGTCTTACCTGCAAGCCAACGCCGGCCGTACCGTTAACACTGTACACTCACACTTTAAAAACACTTAAAAAAACAATTAGCCGAGAAGGCAAGATCACGACCGCCGACCACCGGTTGCGCTAACCGACTACAACACACATTCGCGGTGAGCTGCTCAGATAAGTGAATCTAGATAATGCAGTAAGGTAAAAGCGGGTAAAGCCGGGCGCACACGAGTTCACTGACGTTGATGGAACGTATAAATATCGAACATACCGTGTCAACGATCTAAAGCTTCGCATAATTTCTAGGTCAGTTCACTTGTTTTTGTTTCAGTTAATATGAAATAAGAATACTAAGAAGTGCGAATTTAAATATGGAGCATGTGATTAATCAATCATGATTAGAAACTTTTTTTAACTTTGCAGATTATAAACAAACAACTTTTTTTTCTAATTTCAAAATTAGAATGAACTGTGGAATGTTTTAGTCAACAATTTGGTTATAAAAAACAGTTATTAAAACCTCAATAGTATAAAATTGTTTTTATGTAACTGTTTTGTATTTAACTAAGAGTAAGTAAACCAAACTGGCTTTTATATTTACTTATGGTGATTAATTGAAGTTTTAGTACATTTTTGTAACTGTACAACGTCGCTATTAACTACGGTTTTAAATCTAACGACTCATAAATAACTGTTTGGCTTTGTTTTAAGCACCGAATGTTAAATAGATACTAGATAGTCAAATCAAGGCAACGGATATCAATAAGTCCCAAAACATTACAAACAAGTAGATACATTCGAATGTAACTTTTTACTTTCAATATAACAAAAACTCTTCAAATACTTTTTACGTTATTGAAAACATAAATTATTACGTATTCTCAGTAACTTCTGACGCACTTTCATCTCATGGTCATAATCTTACATAACGACAATAGCTACTAAAAATTTCTATCAAAATAATAACCAATGGTATTGTTCATTGTTTTTAGGTACACTGTAGAACCGGTAGATATTTGCAACACCAGTATCACGTTCTTTTCTCCATGCCACTCCGCGCAACGGTCGATGACTTGCCCGTCGGCCGTGACAAATGTAACAGCCTGAACACCACGCAAACTTTTATTCACTTTTAGTCGCTTTTATTCACTCTTAGTCGATTCACAAAATGTTACAAAACCTCTTTAGTAAAACGCGTCCCAACTCTAAAACAAAAAAAAAACGCAGATTCCGAATTCAAATCAATTTATTTATAGAATGACGTTCGACATTTGAAGTCAATTTAATTTATTCTTAGTATTAAAAGGCAAAGGCGTCATGATAAAAAATACAGTTTCCAAAAAGTTATTAATTAAATGTTTCATTAATTATATTTAAATAAAAACTGATACTTTGAAACCGCAATTGCAAGTGCGTAGAAATTTGCCTCAAACTGTTAAAGGATATACGAAATCGGTTTCAAGCATTTCATGGATTGACGTCAAACGATTTGAATGACGACCCCGTGTCCTGTCATACAGGATAACAGCTATACCAGACTCACCATTTCAACCTTGGTTTAAATTCAATGAACTACTACTACACTACTTACTGTAATTTATTATATTTACTCAGGTCATAATACCTCTTTTTTCATAAAGGTAGTAAAATCACAATGTTTTGCATACTAAACATGTAGGTTTTTCTCGCGAAAACCAACAATCTTGAAACAACACAACAGTAATATAAATTCCGTGTCAACAAGACAATCTTATCAAATGTATCTTAAGGAAAACAGAATATTACTGTAATGTTTATGTCTTTGTAAATAAAACCTTAACTGATTTCTTCTTCAGTGCATGCCAAAACTTGTTTTCTAAATTTACTAATAACAATGATATCACATTTTAGACTAAAGTTCTCAACAAGGCCCCTGCATGTTGGACATGTGTCTCCGTGTAAGAAGGACCCCCATTTAAAAAGGACCGGGTTTCTTCCATTGAAGTTAGCATTTCAGTTTCCAGTCCCATTAACAAAAATAAACAGTTAACTACTTTCTACTGTTATCTATAACTCTATCATAATCTTAGAGTATTTAGGTACAGGTATTTATATGACATGCATAAAAACCTCGCTTTAGATCAGTATTTGTGCATCACGCGATTCTTTCCAATGCTAGTATTTGACCCGCGGTATGACACCATAGCACGCTGACCTAATACTCGCCTATTTATCTAATCAAATTATTGTCTTCTTTAAGCAGACCTAGCCAGTGGCGTAACAATAGATTTGAATAGGCATTAGGTTATCTATATCCGTGAAGTCATTTTCAAACTTCGAAAAGTAACACGACGTCATCAATAAACAAACAGCGAGTATATTTCTCATGAATCCATAAAAACAGTGGACAATGCGCCAAGAATGCAGCCAATTGAAAAAATATGTAGCGTAACTAATGGTAAATTAAGCGCGTCATCTCGTGAACATGCCTGATTCGTGATGCGGAACAGTTTCTTGACATCTCGTAATGTACAGGAAACTGGCGATTTTGCTTTGATCGAAACTGCACTTTGATTTAGAACTTATAGGCTCGGTGTACTTAGGCCAGTAGGATTGGATAGAGTAAAGAAAAGCAAAACATTTGAAAATCTGTAACGCTTTAAAAAAGTGGCGAACAAAATTCGTGGCGGCGAAATTGTTCATTGGTTACTGAACTGTGTGTGCTGTATTGGTATTATAAGGCATAAACCAGGTGAACAAGGCGTATTAGGACAAGGCAAGCAATTTTCAAGTCTGCCAAAGCATCCTGGGTTTCCATGAGTCCCAGCAATCAAGGACAATACCATGTCCAATGTCCCGGGGCCGGGGTCTTGGGTGGATGGGATCACATCGACCATACTGTCTTTACATTTTCCTCTACATAGGTTGAAGCTGCGTGAAATGCTTTTTCGCCTATGGTACGAGTTATTGTAGGCACTTCCCTATCTAAATAAGGAAACAAACTTTGTATCTATAATTAATCAATAAATTAAATTCTTAATATCAACGTCAACCGACTTTTGAAGGAAATTGTAGTAGATAAGTTTTCCTCTTACGTAAGCACCATAGATGGAATTTTTTACTTTTGAAAATCCAAATCATTTTCACAGGTTATCGAATTCCTTCTTAAGTAGTTGCTAAATCAAATCTTAACTCTGTTATTTGCGACATAAGGCTCTAGACAGACGGAACGCATTTTAACTGCAATCCAACCGCAGATGAATTGAATGCAGATGACTGTTTCGTCTTTATGCAAACCAACCGTGCAGTTCTATTGCAGTCGTGTCAACTGCGTTCAAACTGCATCCGAACCGCAACTTGGTTTCAGTTAAAATGCGGTTCGTCTGTCTAGAAACCTAAGTGTTTGTATCTATATTTAACGACGATACACCTCTATGATAAGGTGGTAGCAAGTAAGAGTTCTACACTGCTCAATACATTTTTTTTACAATTCAGACATCTATATTTTTTAATAGCCTTTTTAACAATTTGGGTTACCTCGGTAAAATACATTCAGGCTTTTCCTACCATGGAGTATCAGCGGTGGACACACCTGTTAAAAGGTAGACCGTATGGAGGAGTCGCAATTTTGTGGAAGACATCTTTAACTAATTACTCTTATTAAAACTATTGGATTTGTAACCGTGCTGCTATATTTATTAATAGAATCTATGTCAGCATACGAGTAGATATCGGAAAGGCTTTTCAATACCATATGAAGTCAGCAATGTTACTACTGTACTATTCTGAAGTGATATTTAATTTGCTTTCTATGATAAGATAATGAATCCACGCTAGTAAGTACTTGTTTCCTGCAACCACGCCCATTGCTACTAAGTCCGCATTTAAATAATTCGTCGGTAATATACGATATGGATATAATATGTTGTGCATAAGTATATAAGTATGTTTATCAGTTGTCTAGCACTCATAATACAAGCTCTGCTTAGTTTGAGACTAGATGGCGTTGTGTGAAGTCATAAAATATTATATAATAGGTCTAACTAATATGTATAACTGCGCCCGATTTCCAACACATATCGTAAGTTGCAGTTTACAACAAACTGTTGCAGTTGTGGAATAGAGACGGCGCACTGCTCGATAAAGAACGACGTCTTGCTTCCACAGTCACAGGTCTTATCCTACTAATATTACAAACGTGAAAATTTGTTAGTATGGATGGATGGATGGGTGAAAAAAAGCAATGATTTCCTCTAGGTAAAAAGGGTAAGGGAAACCCCAATGCGCGGGGTGTTGCGGTTGATTTTAATTGAATGCAACCCCATTTTAACTTTGATTTTTTTTTAAAGGAATAAAGTAGATTTTTGATCTTCTATACCCAGACTTCACAACAGTAGTCTATTATAATTGATTCAATACATTTTCAGCTATTACCTAAATACATTTACTATGCATCACACGTGTCATCACCGTATCAATTGATTACTTTGACTGTTGTATCATGAGGTAACAAACTTTCGTAGCAAATTGATTAGTGTTTTTATTTATGCTTTACTGCTATTGTTGACGTTAACCGTTGTGCATGGGTGCGGTTTTAGTTTTTTTACCTTCTGGGTGCTTTTAAGGGCTGTGAGTTTCTCAATTAGAAAAGAAATGACAGAAGAATTCTAATGTACGCTTTCACTAACACTTTCAGATAAAGTAGGAAATAATAGAAGGAGGGTAAGAGAGGAATCTTGAAATCTCTTTTCTGATGATATGCCACGAAATTAGAACTTACGAAAATTACGTAACAAAATGTAACAAATATGAATGGATATATGTACTTACATATACTTAGGTAATGTAAGGCCGACAATTAAAGGGGTAAATTCGAAAGTCTACAGGGGGAATAATTTACGAACACATACGCTGACTCCAAAGAAATGCATGCAAAAGCCTCTTCATCGTAAATAACTATTTTTGCTTCTATGCTTTTAAACAAACTTTCTATAAAGTCACGTGCGGAAACGTTATTGTTGTATTTTCTTTGCTATCTCAACTTATCTTCAGTGAAGTGCCTGATAAGAAATACATATGTTTTCGTTATCCTGTTTAATGATCTTGTAATACATGTAATTTGTTTTACGTCATGTGCGAAACACGCGCCATTTCCCTCTGCCTTTGTTATTTGTATTTGTTTAATTTTATAACGTATGTATTATTTGCAAAGGTGTATCTTCAATATCTTTAACGTAAATACTAAATTGTTAATGGAAGCTTGAAACAATATTATACAAATTTATTTATTTGCTTGTTTTATCGCGTCTGTTAGAAAAAAGTCTGATACTGTATACAAAGAAAGATATATTTAAATCTTCAACAAAACGTGCGGTATGGGCTAAGTAAGATTCTCATTTCACTTTGTTATTTTTTATAGGTACCTAAAAGTTTAAATTACCAGGGATTTCCCTGCGCACATTCAATTTAAGCAACACGTAACACGAAGAAAATTGAAGCTACTACTTATAATTAACTAAAAAGTTCTAAGTACGAGTTTTTTTTTCCTAGCCTGTAGTCTCCCACTGCTGGGCAAAGGCCTCTTCCAAGCACTTTCCAATAATCCCGATACGAGTAAATAAAATATTTTTTTTTCTGCAGGAACCGTTTTGCGTGATAGCCCTATATTGGTGACGTCAAACTAACTCAAGTTTAAGGAATAACGTAAGTAGGTATAACGCACAAGTAAGCCGTCGTGGGATTTCCCAATTACAGAATTTTACAGGAAATATACTTTTTAGTAAAACTCATTTACGTTATTATCCCCTGCTTAGATAGATGGAGCATAGAAGAGAAGAGAACAGAGTAGAAGAAGGAGAAACTATTGCTTATTTCGCCAATAACCATAATACACCTTTACCTTTTTTTCCCGGGAAAATGCTCATGGACTTTCTTCGCTCTGGGACAGGTGCGCCGGTCTTGTTTCCTTTTCAAATCCTCAAACATACGCATTTACGATATGACAAAAAAAATACTTTACAACAAAGGCCACCACCCTAGAAACCATTCGTTCTTAGAAACTCCAGGCTAGCACCAACATCTGTAGACCTCTGTTTCAATATTGTCTTAATAGATTAGATACACTGTCATCAACTAGTTGCTTCGAAATTTATCTCTCGCAAACAATAGCACGACGCACGCGATGACGGAAGATTTTCTCATTTCCCATACACGATTATAATGAGTTTAATAGCCTTATGACCTGTAACACTATGGGTGTGAGCCCATTATCTGCTTTTACTTCAGTTTTGTAAGCTTGAGAAACTGTGACAGTAGACTGGAATAATTAAGAACTTGTAACTGATCTGTGTGACAGATTTATAATTTCTCTCACTGTTTACAGTCTTAAATAGTACTACGTACGGAATAGTTCAGTATTCTTCTCATTCTCGTTCACAAACAGTGCATAGGATTCGACTATAATGTATCTGGTACCTTAAACCTATTCACAAAATAATATGAATATTTCAGGGTTTTCTAACAACTCTTGCAGTTGTGGAAGTGAGACATTGCAATACTCAGCGTAGAGCTCCGTGCCAGCGTCACTTCCAAGACTGCAACAATCTCGATTTAATGTAGGCCCCCAGATATGAAATGTTTAACCTTGTAAAGACATTAAGTTATTTTATAACAAACACGCCTGCTATGGCAAATATTCTTTATCATAAAACACGACGCGTTATTTAAAATTCTTGACCTAATTATGCTTTAAAGAAACGCTGAAGCCTTGGAAATACATTTTACAATTTTTGCTGTTAGGTCATCAATGAGTTACATTCGCTGTTTACGAACAAAGGTATTCTGGGTAAAATAAATAACCGGATATTATTTTGATTGAATGAGACATCTAATTTTTGTCTCATAATTTAGTCACTAGACTTTTTTTGCTGGGCTATGAAACAACTGTTCCAGGCGTTCCAGCCACTACCAGTTTCAATTAATAGGAGAATTAGGTAGCTTTCACAGTAGCCCCATTTGATTTGTGTTGGCCCAATGGCTTGAGTGAAATGAAGAGAGACCGTAGCAGCCTATTCACGATAAAGTTTCGGTTGGTGTATCTGGGAAGTTGCCATGCCGTTTAGCAGAATAGCATAACTCTAGAATTCACTTTAGCCCGTGTTTGACAACTCCTACATCACTTACGAGTGTTGTGCTATAAGGATCTTTGGCGGAGTGCAAGAATCAACATTATTCTCTGTCAAAAGTGACGGTTTTTATTTTCGGCCACGTGCCAAAAGATCCATATAGCACTATACATTAGAAGTGGTTACACCTGGTATTAACTGCATTTACTTAGCTCTTGACCATTTACCTTTTTGACTTGAAAGGATATGGAAGATTTTTCCGGCTGTTTTCCGCGAAATCTACTATAGGTAGGTATAGGTGTATTTTTTGTCTTTTTATCGTGATTAACAACCTTCGTCATCCCACCTCGTAAAAGCTATTTTTAACAGCAACTTTATAAGCTAACAATTACACTCTAACACCTTTCAGGCACGTGAATTTCCTCCAATTTTAACTGGCAGAATTATGTTTACATTCCTATAAGGTAGATTAGTTCACGCGTCACTCAGATAGTCTCACAATTTTATGTAGTAGAATTATCTTGTTGACAATGAATTTAATGTCTAGTTATAACGACAGGGTAAACATATTGTCTGCGTCAGTTTTCGCCACGAATTTTTTGTTTTTCTTTTTGCTATCGATCAAGGAGCAAAATAATTGAGTTACAAATCTGAGGCCACAGATGCTAAGCAGAAACTGACTTTAAGCCTGTAACGGCCGTATTGTGCTAATCATAATAATATATTATGTGTGTTGTGTGTATAACTGGGTGTTTGTCCCAGGCGTTCGTAAACTGACAACGCAGCTGGAAGGAGTGAACAGTAAAATAAATAACCTTATTATAAATATCTGAAATAGGCTTAGCAAGAATTAGAAAAAAAGGTGTTTCCCCGATTCCCTCATAGTAGGCAGATGTTATCGTCTAATTCAAAATGCTTGATGTCAAAGGAATCCCCGGAACTATCAGTTACAATATGAATGCTGACTCATAAAATCTATTTGTAGCGTAGTATCGATTTTGTAATAGCTAGGTCGTAATAATAGTATTCGTTTTTTTCAATCTGATATGATAACAAGAAGCTATAGATACAAATTGACGCTAGCTTATGTAGTAGAAGGGGGAGTCCGACATATCCCCACGCCGTGCCCTCGGCGTGGGTAGAAATCATTAGCGTTTCACCAAACAAAAAAAAAGGTATAGATAGATACAAATAAAACACAAAAATACGATCAAAAAAGTTAGGTATATTCATTTACTATTGTAACAGTCTTAATGTAACTTAATGTCCTTATCGTAAGCCCTAAATCCCGCCCCTCAGACCACAGGCCGAGTTTGGCCGTCCAACGTACCGGCGAGTAGAAAAGTGCTATCTGTAATCTTGTCGAAAATTATTCATGTACCCTGCGGCTAGCCCACTAAGACCACGACTCGGGGTTCCGCCGCAGTAATGCGCTGCTCACATACAAACGCAAGAATGAATAAAGAGATAAAAGCAATGTGGTCGCCTCCAAACACCAGCATTGAGAAATACATCAAGCACTGAAAAACCGCCGTTTTTGAGGAACAAAGCACAAACGTTGCGACACTGTGGCCTAATTAATTCCCCAAACGAAAACATAAAAACTACTATGTACAAATAACAGAATCATGTAAATTATAATAGTACTAATTAAATGACATTTCTTCTCACTTTTCAAGTTTAGATATGAAATACGGGTCGAATATTTATGATTAAATACAACAAATATCTTTGAATATGTGAATGCAGGTATAAGCACCAGTTTGGACAATACATAAATATTTTAGAACACAACAACAAGTTGCCAATAACACAAAACGTGTTAGTTTTAGTATCACACTTACATAAAATTATTGTTTCTATTTGGCTATTTTTCTATTGCTGTTCTTTTTTCGGTTTTTTTGACATGCCATTTTTTTAAACTTAAATTTTATACAACGGCAAAGTTAAACTAAAATCTAAAATAGTTGTAAAAAGCCCTTCTAGGCTGAACAACAGGAAACTTTACAGACAAATGTGCGATCTTTAGGAAATTATTTACATTTCTTGCTCAATCAAAACTATCAATCCTGTTTTACTAATTCAACATTCAAAATATTTAAAAACACATCAATCAATTTTAAATCTATCTTATGTTCTGGACAGTCATAAAAAGTTGTTATAACTTTACATACTAGTTACTAGCATTCTACACATTTTTTTTTTAAGATATATCAACTTTTATGTATGATCTAATAACCTTTGGCTTCTGAAAGACTTATTAACAAAAAAGTTGTTAATCATCTGTCAAATCTTAGGTGAAGTACTGTGACTGGTTGTTAGTAAATCTAATGAACCAATTACTTTAAAATTAACCTTAGATTTGACAGCAAAAGTCTCTCAGATACAAAGGTAAGTTTAAAATCAAACGATTACAAGTATTTTGAGTAACAATCACCTTAATTGTATAACTATAGTGATACAATTCTATATTATATTCCGATAACACATTACATAGAAAATTAAACAAACAAATAGAATTACACCGTTTTTGTTTGACTTGATATTGCGTGACATGGAACTGTATTCATGAAGTCTCGTCGTAAGTGTTTTATAAGACTTGTTGCTGCTCTAAGCTCATAAAGCAGGACTTATTCAGTCGTGGAAGCGAGATGCATCTACCTAATGTTGTGCTATCTCGTTTCCACAATGGGAACAGTGGTCCTTGTGTATTGAAAGTCGGGCCAGAACACGTAAGGCGAAATGGTATGACGTCATAATATCAAAAACCACCGCGCGACGTGCTGTAGGCTCCAACAGTAAAATGTTATTTGTTCCAAGTCTTCAAATGTTTGTAAAACTTTCTTAATCACATATAAACTATTAAGTACACTTGTTGCAATATATGGGCGTCGATATAGACTAGAAATGCTTGCGGAGTTCGTTCCAAATATAATATAGACTTGTATTCTGTGATCTGATATACATTTTCTTCATTATTTTTATCTATTCAATAAGTTATCAATAGCTGCGCGACATTATGACAAATTTAAAGTGCAACGTGCATGACTATTTCTTTTGTCACTTTTGTCAATAAACCTAAATATAGTTATTGTAGTTTCTATTGTTTCTTGGCAGGTTTTCTTGATTCATACAATGATTGCTTTGCGATTGATGAGCTTTCTTTTTCAATGATCATGATATTAAAAACATTTTGAGCTTGCTTGTAATTTCTTGCACATTTCCCAAGCTCATTCTTGTAATAACTATTAGTAACTAGTTTCACGATGCCATGAAGGTTTTCACAAATGCAGGAACAGCATTGTAGTATAAATTATCTAGAGATGACTTCCCAGTCGACGAGGATTTAAAATAGTAATAAAAAAATAGTTAAATCTTCTTATTTACAGTGGCATGGCCTGGCTCGTGGTGTTCACTTGACGAACGCGTCTGGAGGAATCTTGCCTTCTGAATTGAGTTGATTGAAGACAAACAGGGCCCGTTGGAAATCCCAGCCTGTTTCTTGTAGGCAGCTGGAAGGAAAACACACAAAATTTTTAGTTACAACGTAAAGACTACGGAATAAATACTAATTGAACTGTAACAGAAACTACTATTTAGGTTTGCTATTGAATTTTGCCTGTGAACATTAATCTATTGTATACAACCTAAAGCTAAATCTAAACTTATTTATTATTTTAATAATTCTCCACATCGCAATAGTAACTAGAAAAATATCTTGTTGTAATTGACTTACTTAGTAATTAAAAACAAGGTATTTTTCGGTCTTGCTGCAACCTATTTTTAATTTTAGGTCCTGGAAAGGAGACCATAGAGTATTACATACACTTTTGTTGATTTGTTGGAATGTGAATGGGTATCAACTCACTTGACGCTCCAGTGTTCATTCATGCCGGTCTGTTGGCTGAGCATGTTGAGCATCATCTTCTGCGCGTTGTCGTCGGGCGCGGGCGCCGCGCTGGCCACGTCGGGCGCCGCCGCGGGGACTGCGGCTGGCGCGGGGGCTGCCTCCGCGCCTGATGAGAATGCTAGCTCCTCCTATGGGATGAAATGAATATGATGAGGTAAGACTATGAGTTTAAGTTTTGTAACTGAAATAATGTTATTCATGTAATGGTTATCGCGAGACGTTAAATGAAAGGTGACCGGCTGTCTGCACGTTAACCGCGCAAAGCTCACATCGCCGTTTCCATCGCACTATACAAATATTACTCATATCCTTATAATCAACTCCACTGAAGCTGAGCGGAGAAGGAATATGTCAGTAACTCTATTGTTGTATGAAAATCATCTCTCCGCTATCCTCGTCTTCGTTTTGGTGAATTCCTGGCCTAAAGCAACTATTAAATCGTGTGCAACATCAGTACAGCAAGACTGTTACAATACCCTAACAGGGTCAAATCCCTAAAAAAATTATTTTAGTTAATTGAATACGCCATCTTACCTGTTTCTTAGCTGTATTAGTGATGAACAATATATCGTTGATGATACAGAAGCCGCCGCCAGCGTTGGGCACGATGACAAAGGTGCGGTGGAACGAGCGCAGTGGGTTGCCCGCTGTCACTGTCTCTTTGAACACGCCGGCCATCGTCAGGAGGATCATGGTTGGCTGAGGAGAAATAATGTGTTAAGTTGGTTGTCCAAGTTATTTATGGTAAGAGATACATGTAGGGGAGGTCTATATGAGAACACCTTTTTTAATTTATTAGAATTTTTAATTAACAAGAAAAACTATCTACACAAGGATGGCGTCGTCGTGAGAGAGAGGCCATAGAACTATTTGTTTTCTAAAACATAAACAATCAATCTGTCCTTCAGAAACTATTTTATTTCTACATACATATCTAATGAGAACAAAGAGCGCCTTCAAATTAGTAGCGCAAATGACGACACTGCGGCGTGTCAACAAATTGGATGAATGTATAAGATGGCGCGACTAGCGCACCACGGTGGCGCCACTGCAATGGTTCCTTCCGGTATTAATTTGAAGGTCCCTTCTCTCAGAAAACAAAAGCATTAGCTAAAAATCAGTTAAAATCAATATACTCACAGTATATACGAGTAGATCAACAGAGAAACCCATCAAGTCATGTTTCGTTTTGGGCATATCAGACAGGAACGACACGACCTGCAGTCTGCCCGTGCGCAGGTATCGCCGGCGCGAGTCGGGATCCGTGATGCGCATTATATTGCGACTGTTTGATAGGTATGCGTTTAGTCTGAAACAAAATGTATACATTTATTATTAAGTAGCCGTGGCCCATATTCAGGAAGATAATTTAACATTTTTTTATGGGGGAAATTAAGTTTCTAACAGAGTATAACTTTAATATGATAATAAAATTAGGCGCTGAGATAATTACAGATCTATGTAACATGGTACATGGAGCAACTAAATATCAGATATCCTGATACAGATTCAAAAGAAAATCCAATGAATTTGGCAAATTGAGATTGGACAGAGACAAAGACATAGCCATTAGATTCTCAAATTAGTAGAATTATTAACAAAAAATCAAACTTACCTCTGATTAGAATAATTCCTATTATCACAAGTAAGATAATTAGCCGCCATCGACATAGTAGCGTGTTCGTGATAAGCTTCTAGTAACGGTTGTCTTGAGTCCGCGTCGTAGATAGCGAAGTATTGTGTTAGGAACTCTCGGACAAGGCCTTGGCCAGCCGGGTCGACGAGGAAAGACTGTTGGCGCGGTGGTAGTGATACGTTCTCCAGTACGTCGAAGCCAATCGCTGGGGGCAGGTCCACTCCATCCTGTATTTATAAGGATGTTAGTAATATGGTTTTAATTACAATTGCAGTTATGTTACTTAGCACTTGATTTATTGGACTGTTTCAAACTTTACATGGGAGATACAGATGTTGCCAAGTCAAGTGCTAAGTAATGTTTAAGAGTTAAATTTGTTATGGAATTATCTTGATATGATGAGATAGTTAATTTGGTTATTAGGATAGAGAGGATTTTAGGTCTGTACAGGATTTCAGTACATACTCCGTACTTACCAATGAGTTACCATTTTCAAACCATCTTAGATGAGAAAGACGGACATTATTATATTACCTCTTTAAAGGTAATGACCTTAATCACTCCAAATATCCTCTGTCGGTAGTTTTAAAGAAAAACTGTAAAGAAAATCAGAATTAACACCATGAACTAACTCACCAATTTGGTCAGCTTAGGGAACTTCTTCCGGACCGAGCTGGAGACAACAAACAAATGGCAATGGCATGAAATAAATATCTGGAACTCAAACAATAGTTACTAATTACTTATGAAAAAACAATATGTTTGATTTTACAAAGCTTTCCAAAATTACTCAAATGGGATTTGATAATTTTTTTTCTAAAAAACCCTATTACCCTTTTAAAAGTCTTACTACAAAGTCGAGTAGAACAATGGTTCCGCTGAAGAGCATCCAAAAACTTTTAAAAAAAATGTTAAATTTTGTCTCCTGTGTAGTAAGGGGATTGGAAATGGAATTGTAATTAGCATGTGGTTAATACTAATAACAATTACATTTGCAATGAACACGAAGCATTTATGTGCTTTAATAGGAAAACTTTGTGAAACCACAACAAAATAGTAATATTCTATGGTGAGTTCAAACTTCATGACTACTCTGAACAGGTTAATGTCTGTGCAATAGATTTTTTTTTAATTGATATTTATTTAATCTATACTTTTAGCTCATTATCACTTATAGCTTATATAGGTTTAGAAGTGTAGAAAGGTATTAGACTTCACTAAATCAAGACTGAGAAAGCATGGACATACAAGATATCTATGTTTATGACAGTAATTTGTCAGCACTCTAAATTATAATATTTTCCCTTGGATGCCACACACTTCGATAAAGGGTGGTGTAACTGTAACTTTTATCACCACTTTTTACAAAGGTGCAGGAACCTTGATTTCATGTAGTGTAATACCCACCTAACTTACTGCCCAGAGTGGTCATACAGTTTGAAAACATTAATGTTTCTGTAAATTAAGATATACACTATACAGAGGCCTTTATTGTACCATGTTGACATTTTTCATAAGACTTGAGTAGATACATACATATTTTGAATATGCACAAGCTCATTTTACTATATGGAAGAGATAATACATTTTTTTTAAGGCATTCAGAAATAAAATTGCTTGAGCAGTTATATTCTCACCTCTGTCTCCCAACATATACTAAAATGAGCTTTGTTTAAGCACTCAGAACCGTACAAACATGATAAAATAAAGTATTATTATATTTCAACAACTTATAATATTTTTGGAAAGCTTGAAGCCCAAATTAATAACAATTCCATAAAGAACGATTTTTTTTCCCAGATATAATTTACATGCAAATAATAGATAAATGCAAGCCATGCCAATTATATCTCTAGATCTGAATTTAGGACGACATTACAAAAGAAGTTTTAATCACTATCAATAAGTTTGATTCAAAAATTACATAATTTAATTTTTAATCGCGTTAGCCAAAAAAAAAACAATTAAAAACATCAATCAGTATCATCATCAGTAATCTGATAAAGAAGCCTGTAATGTCGTCTTACATTACATAATCAACTATTAAACTCAATCATAACATGTTTAATCCACAGGTAGTCGAACCCGCGACCTTTTAACCTAGGCCATATCCTAGGCTCAAACGGTGATTGCGGATTCTGAAAAGTAATAAAAAATAGAAGCAAACCTGTTATCTCCAGGATCTAAATGGTAAAAAAGTAGTATAATATAAGGCAAAACCCACACATCCTATGAGTCATTTTTACTCATTGAGCAATATGTGAAAGGCAACAGGAAAAACGTGTAGAAAACTAAAGGTTATAAAATGAACACAAGATTGGGTAATAGAATGAATAAAAGTAAATGACGATTAAAGACTTCAGTTCAGACGACTATTAACCATAATAACAACTTAATAGTTTTAACTTTAAACAAATAAAAGTGACATAGAAATTATTAATATATTATGACCCACTGGATGCGCAATGTAGTATAAACACAATATGTTATGTATTAGAGGTTTGCTTCTATTGAATAATAAACACGTATAGCTATTCTAAAATCAGGTCAAGTTGAAAAATCATATTTTTTTACAATGAAACACAAATATATGTTTATGTTAATTATATATGTTTTTTTCTCCCATCCAAAAATTGTTGTAAAATGTCATATTTCACAATTTGTTGAAATTAATTGAACAGGAATGTACCCTATCACTTTTATGTATCAGCCCCAAAAGCCACACAGCCCTGCACAAGTAGTAAAAAATACCATATCACTATGGTTTTAAAGTTTTCTTTTGAATGGAGTTAATCCTTTTACCAACATATTCATGTTACTTTTACTTCTTGCAGCTGACTGTGCCACTTTAAGCATATGTACTTACAAGTACTCATAGGTTTCAACCAGTGTGTACTACATTACATTACCTGACGTATATATCGTGATCCTGAAACCTGTTCAGCAACGGATTGCCTTTGAGGTACAGCTCCACCAGCGGAAGTGCCTTCAGTGCTTCTAAGGAACCAATGTGTGGAATCTGAAAAGAACCAAGATTGATCAAAATGTTTTTATTTTGAGTAGGCCTTTTCAGGCACTTTCAAAACGTTACTGACTCTAGTCTTGACTATCACTTTCAGAAGTTAGTAAAATCTTTATCATTGTAGATAATATATGATTAAGGTATATAGGTTGCACGATTGTTGTCCTCTACACTACGTTTCATGTTTAAAATTTGTTGAAATATTGAGCCAGTGCTGTAAAATCCAAGTGTTTTAATAACATGCATGGAACCTTAAAATGCTACTAGATAACTGCGGGATTTACACGATGTAAAACAAAATTATAAAGCTTTCACTCACCCTATTATCGCCAATGTATAGAATCTTTAAATTCTTCAGTTTAGTAGGTAGAGACCTCAGATGTTCAATGCCATGCAGTTTGTTATCATTGAGGTTCAACGCCTCAATATCGGGAATGTTCTCAGCAATTATATCAATGGCCACCAACATGATGACAGGACGAAATAGAGCACAAAACAAATCAGAGAGATCTGGAAAATAATAAAGATATAAGTAACTCGGAAACATTTCATTATTTATCTTCATCAGCTAACTGATAAAAATAATATTTTACAAATACCTGGGTCTGCATGAAACTTTGTCAAGTCTAATGCTTTCGTTACAGCATTGTATCTCTTAGCCATGGCAAGCTTCATCTTTTCCTTCATAGCAGCATCAACATTGACATTTGGTACCGCATTCCTCACAATCACCATTAACTTGAAACCATCTGACATCACAATCTTTCTGTCAGCATGGAATAACTTCTCCGCAAGTTTCACATCATCAACATAGAAAATGGCCGAGTTGCCATTGATCTTGTAGTAGTGCGGGATAAAGATGTCCGGTGACAAATAGCTCAGTAATGCATGTAACACTACGTCCTTTTCATGTTTGGCTCCGTGAGGAATGGTTATCTGATACCATGGGAGTACTCCAGCGATGAACTTCTTCCTTGGCATGCCATGGCCAGATCTTGGCGCAGGAGAGTTAAGTCGACCTCCGCGACCTCTAAAACCTTTGCGATGTACTGGCACACCGCCTGCAGACCCAGTCATGTCAATATCATCATCCAACAGCAGCTTCGCATTGTTCCATTTGTTCTTCCCTTTATTTGTGCCTGGCTTGAAGCTAACACGACGCGTGTTGTTGTGTGATCGGTCGTCATGTTCTGTGCAAAAACAACATATATATTTAAGTTACATTGCTTTTCAAGGCAATACTGAAATCAAATATAGGAATTTATGGCATTATAGTTTAATCACACTATAGGGAACAAATTGCATCATATTTATACGCCACACTTTCATTTTTTTTTATGAGCAGTCTACTCAATAAGGAAAACAAAGATTTACAAAAGTTACTTACCAAAGTGCTCGTTGTTTCTAAAGTTCCTAATTCTTACGCCGTTTTTAGGCATATTTTAACAAAACAACACTACGGCAAAACACAAGAGCTAAGTTCTAAATTGAGATATGCAATAAGGTTATTTTGTATGACGCACAATCACTCTCAAACGCGATTATTGTCTTTACTTTTATAGTCTATTAAATCACACTCCAAAGGTTGGTAAAGTTTCTATAGTTTCACTTTACTTGATAATAGGTTTAAGCCTCGAATAGCTTTTTGTGGTGATAATAACTTTGAAATAATTACAAAATAGAATATTTGCATGGAAACGTAAATTAACACATCGAAGACGATCGACAAAACGAAACTTTCCATTCACTGTGAAGGGATCGAATGAAAAGAACGATATCGAATTAAAGAATGAAACCTTAGTAGAATTAGTAAATTTTCGCTCTTTTAAAAGTTACTAAATAATAAAAACTGTAAATTTACGAAGAATTTGAACGGAGTAATATATGAAAATACATCAAAATATATGTATGTCAGTAAAATAAATACCTTAGTACCATTAAAATAATCTAGCTTTGAATCTGGTAACATGTCTTATGGTACTTAAACTAGAGAAGAATCGTTAGATGTATTTTTTTCCGAAGCATCCATTGGCAAAATGTAGATTTAGATCAATAAGAAGCTTGTATACCTTTAGGAAATATGAGCGATTAAAGTCAATAAAATAAATAAGCCTGTAGGACTTTATTTGGGTTGTATCGACGAGGGACTGCGCCTGTAGGACGTTATTGTTAAAATATTAGGTAGTTTTTGAGATTTTCCCTATTTTGCTAAGCAGAAAAGCTCTGTATATTGACTAAACATAGAGAAACGTATATTATTTAGGAAACTTATGAGTCCAATACTCTGATATTATTAAAATTTGTCTGTTGCAATACCAGAAAACTTTGTCTATGCTTCAAGTAAATTTCGTTTCAATAAACGCATTTTTACATCAATTTTATAGAATGTATGGCGATACGGAAAAAAATAACCAATCTAACAGTATTTCGATATAGCGATGAAAATTTTTGAAAAGATTTTATTTGATAATCGTGTAAAACTCTGCAAATTATCAGCTTAAAAGAAAACATGGACAAAACAGAAAACACTAGCTATAGCATTTGTCTTCTGTAGGAAACCATAGCGTTTAAAAATAAAAAGACCACAGACAAAATTCGTGTGCTTTGAGTCTGCCATGTTTTGTCCTATTTGTCGCGCTTGATCAACGCGTTTGCGTTTACTGTTCCAAACTGTTATTTTCTGAATGTATTACGGGCTGTGTTTTGTTTACAAATAGTGTAGTTGATGGTGTTGTAATTATACTGCTTAAACTTATAATCAGGCAGTCACTCGGATGCCAGTGAGTGCGACAGTGAAGTTCGTATTTCATAAATTTTTATATTCGTTTGCTAGCCATCAACTGTTTGCATTCAAAGGTATTCCGTCGTAATTTTTGATGGGTAAATGTGATTTCATAATATTTTGTCGAGTCTATATGTGACGCAACCCACGTGCACATATTATAGCGAGCATCTCATGCACATTTGTTATTATTTTGTTCGTGAGTCCGATTCGGAGCAGTAAGGATCGGATCGGCGAAGGGAAACCGCGTCGCGCGTCTTGCTCGCTCCCGTCGCGTTCTGTTGAATTTATTAATTTGTGGGTAATATTAGTATTGGACGGTGATTACTAATCAAGTGTGAATTAATTTGTGCGGGATAGTGTTGTTAGTCAATGTGATCGGGTGCAGCGCACATAGCGCACACGTGACACGGGACGAGTGTTTGGGTGTCAGTCGGCTGCGGCTCGCGGGCGCCGCTACAGTCCGCCTGCAGTGCGGAGCGCGCGACGGGCGTTAGAGGTGAATCACCGCTCGGTGCCGTTTTGATCGTGCTTGTTTACCCGCGTGTGCATAAGTGCGTGGAGCGGAAGTGCAAGGCATGTGCGCCGCGCGTCGGCGCCGATGACACCGCCGTCCGGGGCGACGGCGTTTTGAGCGCGAGTGTGTGATAGCTATGTTCCTTGGGTTATGAGTGTGTGACAAAGTTGTAGTGCGCTGAGGACACTGGAGCCCCTAGACGGAGTTGGGCCCGCCGGGGCGGCCCTGGTGCTTCTCGGGGCTCCTCACGAAGGCAAAATGGCTGCGTGGAACCGCCACCACCATTTCAACATGCTCATGGATGAGAATGCCAAAAATAAGTGTAAGTATCATCATAATATGTTTGCGTAGCCAAGTACTCAAACTTTAAGATCCCGAGCACGACTCTCGTAGTCGACGAAGTCTCTCGTAGCTAGGTAATGCAGCCAAATCTTAGCACCTATAACATGCATCAGTCTTACATCATTTGTGTTTATGTTGCCAAACATTATCATAGCAAAATGTTATCACGAAGCACATGGTAGTTTTATCTGCACATGTCTATTTTAGCTCACATTGCACTTGGAATGTTTGTAGGGTAGATGCATATTTATTTTTAGTCCTAGTTTTCCTTGTAGTGTATTTTGCATTATTACACCCAAATAACTTCAGCTCTGTATGAAACTATTTGTGGTATCGGCGTTTTCAGGTAGTACTTTATATAAATAAAAATAAAACAAGTACTGTAGAGTTATTAGCAGATGTAGGTATTATGCATTAAAACCTTGAGCGATAAACAATAATGGCTAGAACCTCAGTTAATATTGCTATAGAAACAAACAAACTGTATAAAATGAATAGAGATATTCATATCTGTATTCATTTTATATTATACAGTTTGTTTTGTTCTATCCATCTAACAAAAATATAACTCTATCCCTCTCTGCACCAATCCAACTGAATGAAATCATATGGGCCCTTGATTCATTGGACATAACACAATTTTCCATGCAATGACCTCCTTTAATGGTACAGTAGGCTAAACAAATGCAGGTGAATAAAGCCCTGTGGGTGTACATTGTTGAATGCACACAGCCCTCTCTGACCCACCTGTGGGTAAGTACATCCTGCCCTACATCCCTTTGACCCCATTTTACGCCAGATTTCAGTAATAATATTACAATAACATACATACCGGAAAGTTGCCCAGTTGCAATGATTTGACTGTACTTGAGATAGTAACAAAACATTAACAGGTAAAACGAATTAGTATTCTCGTAATCGGCTAGTTTACTTTACAGAAATGTGTTAAAAATAAGCCACCTAACAACTAAAAACAACAACAATACATTTCAAAGTTAAACACGACAAATATTTAATTAGTACTTTTATAATACTAAATTGTTTTATGACGTAATTTATAGTTTATTTTGGACCGAATTATGATCGGTCCATATAGCCTCGACCCTAAAACTGTTTAACGCGGCGTCGACCTCCCCAACCTTTAACCTAATTCTGTGTTTTACCCCTGTAGATGGGTGCTTGCTTGTGGGCTTGCGTCCACTGTATTATTGGATGACACGACTTTTACTTCTGTGTTAAAAGCTACAGAGTGTATTGATCGCACACCTGATTGCCCGAAATATTTCTCACGGCGAATTTTGTTTGTTTACATGATGAACTGTGGAACGCCAATAAAGTGTTCGGATATTTCAGCATAATAAAAGTGGTCATTTAATAACGATATCTGTAACTTCAAACAGCAGTTTGTCAGTGTGATGACCCGCTTTATGTCGGTAACACCTATATTTTATTCGACTTTCCGGTCGAGATGCCCGCGACTCTCACCTCCCACGCTTTTGGCACTTCACTGGAGATCGCTGCATTTGCCAGTTCTAAATAACACAAAGACTGCTCTTAATACCCAGTTTCCGAGAAAACTGGGACATGCTGCTTCAAATTTAAATTGGATATGTAATTCAATCATTATACACAATTTCAAATAATATTTAATACGCAATTTTTAGACGGTTTCGTGTAAACGTACACCCTAATCCACTGTTTAAATCAAATTCAAATACATATTAATAATCGTTGAATAAAATTGTACATAACAGAGATAATTAAAAAAAAGGAAACTATTTGACAACATTGGCAATTGTTTGCATTGTTTACGAGTAAACGTTCTCTGTAAATAATCATCAGGGATTTCCGTAGAAGCCGCTCGGCTAAATGCGAAATCTTCCTTGCTTATAAGGATAAGGATGAAGACTTCAGACAAATTTGCTAACAACTTATTTGAGATTCATGAATGCGAAATAAAACATGCTAATTTATCTCGGAATGTTTGAGGAAACAAAATTTTAGTAGAATAAATTAGAAGGAGCGAATTCGCCCCAAGACATAAACATTATAAAAAGAAAAGCGGACATAGCTAAGATGTATTTTAAAAATTGTGGGGTACTGAAATGTCGATGAAATTTGTAATGCGGCGGTCGGACCGTGGCTTGGGATCCGAGTGCCAAATATTTACAGCGGTCGTTTGTGCCGGAACCATCGGCGGTCTCGCATTTTTTCCTCGGCGATCAACTTTCATTCACTGTCTTAAAGCTGTTGCTACGCGGATGCTGGCCTCACGGTGCGCTGTCATTAAAACCAAACGCTCGTGCACCGCCGTCATGTAGATGATATCGTGTTTGGAAAGTGGTCGCTTACAAGACTTACATTATTTAGCTTTGTACTTTGCGTCGATGCCGCCTCGGTGTTTACAAGATTATGATAGTATACTAGGTGCTGCCAAATTTAGATCAAACCACATCTAAAACCTCCTTTGTCTGTTTTATGTTTCTTGAGTAGCTTCTTATTAAAATCTCGTATAGATGAGTGATTTAAGAATTCCCTTAACTTTAAACGTTGTCTTTAACTGTTGTATCAAACGGTATCCTAAGTCTACAAAAAATCATAAAAATATAATGTGTTCACATGATAACGTAGCCGATTACTAACCAGTTACTTACATGTTGGTGGGAGCGGAGTCGGCCCGCCTCGCGAGTCACGCCGGCCGGTGAATGGTCACCTTTCTCCGACACACAGTCTAGACGACTTCGTTACGACCCGTGAATGAATTTCACATCGGAATGCGGAACGACGATTTATCGTTCGCCACCAAAATTGTCTGTACGCATTGTGCGGGTGAAACTGTCTCGAATAATTAGAAATTTCTTCGGTCACAAGTCGTAATAAAGTTCATTAATGCTCAACCTTGTCGTGTTTAACTGAATTTGAACAAACACCGGTTATAATTCTGCTTCTGTATGATATTTAACAATTAATGTGTTGTAGAACGCGTTAATTGGCGCCAACGTCACAAAAACACACGGTCTTACTAAACGTTTTCATCGATACAAGGACTTAAATATCAGAGTTCAATAATAAGCAATTTAGGGTAGCAGCTCATACAGCGCAGGACTTATTCAGCGTGGGTAAACGTGTGTGGGCATTCAGGTACCCTATGCAAATGGTTAAGATTTCTCCTGCGAGCCAGTAATCGCGCCCCATTATTTTCTGTGACCACGATTTCATTGCGCACTAACTAGATATTTACATTTTAATTGGACTAACAGTCTCATAGCAGAATGTATTAAACATTCTACACCAGAAAATACCAACGCAAATAACTTGTATCTGTATTCTTTATAATTAGTTATGTTTCGAAAAATAAAGTTTATTCTATATCATAAAGGTAAATTTTGATATTTAAAGTACGTGCTACAATTTCTACCAAGCTGTCAAAACGTTTAAATACATTACCCCGTTGATTTTAGAAATCTCTTTATCAACCAAATCAATACAATTGTGTTTGTTTATTAGGTACCTTTAGGACTCTACATTTACATCAAAATCCTAAACTATAAAATTATACCGCCATCGATATAGTTCGTATGTAACTTTAAACTTCAAGTAACAATAATCATAAATACAAAACTAAGTACCTCTTATACCATGGTACGAAGTTGACGGAGTATGACGGAGTCAGCCCTAACGTGCCCCTCGATGTCATCGACCGACAGCTAAGGTTTTTGCGCGTCCAACGGTGCTGTTATTTTAATAATTGAATGAGTATGGAAAGCATCAACACTTAACGGTAACTGAATGAATGTGAGCCGTCTGTTGTGGAGATGACGTAGTAGTCAGATACATTTTTTTACTTACTCTAAATTATTTCTCCTCTCAAAGATCAACAGTTTTGGTGATATTACAAGCTTTTAAGTCATATAATGTAAAACACGGCAATACGTGTCAACTTCAATCAGTTTCGCGTCATAGAAACTCGGGACAATATTTTTATCAGTTTGTCCAACCGTGCCAACTGTAACACGTAGTTATTTAGTTATTTATTTTGCGACCTTCACACTCGAGTGTTCATTGCCCTTAGCACGACTTCCTGTTCGAGACCTTTCAAGACCAAACTAAATTGATCGTCATTTAACGGATATCAGAAAGCGGTCACCAACTTTGGAGTCCACTTCAGAATATAATAAAGTGTCATTCATAATTAGGAGTTTCGTGACCTCAATGTAAGTGCTTAGAAATTTGTGAATCAATCGATACATTGTGAAAGTTTGTTAGATTTCACGTCATATATTTTTAAATACACTAAAATGACATGCATTTATCAGCTGCATTGCAATGTATTTTTTAAGACGGCTGCAGTCTTTAACTCTTGAAGTATAAAGCCAATTGCCTTGCTGCCAGCCTAATAATATCACCCAAATATTTGATATTATTAAAATATGAACAATGAGTAATGTCGGTGTTCGTTCTGGTGGTGCTGTGCATCCCCATCGGGCCCCAGCGTCGTTGACCGCTGGCTGTTTTTGCACATCAACGCCGCAACGGTGGCCGCTTGCACAATCTAGAACGACACACTTATCTCGCTCAGATGCTGGACAATGGTCGGCGTCGATGTCTTGAGATAATGACTAAATGTTCGCCGAAAATCTATGACGTAAATAATTTGAAATTTATGCCTTTTAAAGGTTAATTTGTCGATAGTCACTTCATCAAATCTTGTCGGATAAGCTAGGTGTATTACTGCTCATTTATAAAAAGAAAATGGGTGTTTGTCCTGACGGTTAAGTTACGAAGAAACCCCAATTCCATAATCTATTGCCGGTTAAAAATATTCATGGGCAATTAATTAATATTTACCAACATCATTATAATATCGGTTGGGTCACAACAAAGGAGAGAATGAACCACGGCCGAGCTCAAACGAAAGTTAATTAACAATAATCGGTGTTATTGTTTTCTGACAATCTTTATCTTGTTTGACAGACAAATTGAGGAAATCGCGTTAAGTGATTTGTTAGGATTTACGAGTTGAAAACAATTGAGTGAACCGTAAAAGACCCTTCATTCACCAGAGTTTAGCCGAACTAAAAACAGGCGAATGCTATTTTTGTTTAAAATTTAGTTTAGACTTTTGAACAGCTGTTGCTCCTAATTACAGAGAAAGCGAGTTTAACTCATTATTATTTTTGCCATTTTTCCTTAACTTGATTTTTAATAACTTCTAATATACAAAATAAATATACCTCTGAGTATTTGTTCCGTCACGAGTAAACAAAACAAAGTTATTTTAATTATTTAACAAAGAAACCTAAATAAGCAGATTATAATTCGTGTATTCATCAATTAAAGACTAGCGCGTTACATTAATATCACCAAAAATCAAGTTCAAAAGTACAGCTGTGAAGATTTTAAGGTCCAATCTAATTGTACTTCACCGTCTCAAAATCGATAAGATACACGATCGTGTATCGCTTCCTTGTATCTGCGTATTCTAGTGTTGTATCCACACTCTGCGCGTTTGCGCACCGTCCTCTACGTTCTCTTAGAAACAGAAAGAGATAACACGACAAAGGAAAACGTTTGGCTATGTGTGGTTCGAGCGTGAGGCAATAACGGCGCGGGCGCGGTGTTTTCGCGCACGTTTCGCCCCCGCGCGGGCCTCGGGTGAACGGCCAGACAGGCGGGCGGCCGGCCGTTAAACCTGCCTTGGACCCGTCCTGTGGCCTCGCGGGCTTCGCGTGCTACCATCTGCAGCGTGCCGCGGTTGCTACACCGGCGCCGCCGACGACGTCGGTGACGACGTGACGCCTCGCGCCGTGACGCAGCGACGGCTCAATGCACTTTATTTTATGACGTCATTACATTATACTCAAAATATTGTCAATTTTAAAAATCGTTTTTTATCTATTTTAAATGTCTTAAGATTTTGGAAATCCAAAAAGTACTCTTTAAAAGTGATAGTAGGTAAACATAAACAACAAATAATACGTTTTTTTATCTCAATACACTTGTAACTTAGTTTAATTAATTACGTGCTTGAACTGTATAACTTATAAAAATAACTTATCCTCTTTACGTAAATTCAATTTTGCGTTAACTATATTCGCTAAGTATCTCCAGTAAAAACTTAATGACTATAAACGAGGCTCCCTGACAACAGTGTAGGTAATCGTTACCACGTACCTACTTTACACTAAAGCGAAATAAAACTAATCAATATTTTTTAGTTTTGCTTTGTACTCTATTAACAATAAACAATTCATCTACACCATTTACGATATACCGAACAAATTAATCGCGGTTACTATGCGTGTACTTTACCATGGTCTAATTAGTAATTACTAAGAAAAATAAATAGTTCTTATTATCGAACAAAGATACAAACCAAATCGATCCCATTTGTTATCGTTTACTTCATTAAATGGGTCACATTCTGATGCATTCGGTTCTATTTTCCTCTCGGGCCGAGCGTGCGGGCCAAGGTGATGTTTATTCGACGCGCCCGCCGACCCTGCCACTATGAAAATCGACGAGATGCATTATTCTTCTGCCTAAGTGCTTAATAGAATATAGCTGAATAATTCACTAGTTGAGGACGGCTAATAAAAGCGTGCTCGACAAGACGGTAGCGGTCGATATGTAAAGAGATGAGATCTATTCAGGAATAATATCGTGGTTGTTTACGGTGCGGCTCTCGGTTGGATTGCGTCGCAACGGTCGCTAGTTTGCCCGCAGCTCAGACGGACGCGATGGGGGGACACAGGTGGGATGGAGCGAACGTCTGCGTCGGTGCTTTTTCATTCTTTGTTTGCGTCGAGGATTTGCATACAATCGGAGAAATTGCGTGGCTGGCTGCAGTCGAGAAAAAAGGAATTCGTGTAGTTTTATGCATATGACTTGTAGAGGTGCGGGTCCTGCGCTTTTTTATTCTAATACCTACTTCAACATTTTACGGCGCAGTCTCGGTCTTACTCCGTCTAAAGAACTGTTCTTACTTCCTATTAAGACATTATCAATCACAAGGTAATAGTATGTGTAAAAAGTATAACAACGTAAGTAATATTTTCTCGACATGGAGATTTGATAGTAAATCGTACACCGATAAGCGTGGCTCGATCGGTCGGTCAGTGTATAGTTTACCGACGCGTTTGTCATCCGAATCACGTGGCCTTCCGTTCGGTTATTACTAGCAAGCATTGGTTTCGCGCGTTAGTTGTGGCGGGCTGGCCGCGCCGACATAGCGTCCTTATCGACGGAGACGTGAAGTGCGCATCAACACCGCCACGTGTATAAACATTGTTTCACAACAATAACACGCGGGTGACGCGGACAAGGACGCCCGACGACGATGCCGGCCCACCGCTCACCGACACATTGATTGTTTAACTACTACGTTCTGTGCTCATCCACTCCGAAATACACAATGTCTAGAGTTTTAGACGTTGAAAAAACATGATGAGCGCATTTGCTTGTTTGCGTCCACTCCGGACTAGGATTTCTTACGATGTTTGGATTGCTCAAGTGGTTCTTTATGACTTAAGACGCTAATTTTGTGAGTGTTTTTTAGTGATTAGTGTTATTTTGATACAATTAAAACAAAAGTGTTGTGTAGTGATGGATACCTACTACGAAAGCGAACCGGACAATAGTAAGTTTCACAAATGTTATTGTGCATAGTTCCCCGAGTGGCATTGCAACCAGTAAAGCGTCAAGGAGATCGCCTTAATGGATTCCTCGAAGTCTCGACTCGAGAACTGCGCAGTTACATCGAACGACGATCGACCATACATTTTACTTAAACTTCCATGTCACGGTTTTAATACGACCTTGTGCTTAATTTAATACTTCTGAATAAAAGTTACTCATTTGATTGATCAGATGAACTTTAATTACATAACGGTCATTACTTGTTTAGTTGACATAGTACAATTTTCCGCCATCCAAGACACTGTAAACATAATTAATCTACTCGTTTAAGAACTAAATTACGTGATTTCTTACGTTGCAATTAAATACTGACATAATCTTGGTTGTTGTTCATGTAAAAGCGATTAAATTGTTAAACACTTTCTGTAAGTAGTTGCTAAGTACTCGAAGGGCTAAATAAACATTTACTTTAATATATTGCTTGATCTCGTCAAGGTCTAGAGCCGAAAACATTAAATGCAACATAAAGTAAGGATTAATTCATTTATTTACTGAAAATGCTATTGCGGTTTGTAAACAGCAAGCGCTGGTATCTTGCACCTCCCACGCCAATCTACCGGAGGCTAGTCGCATTCCTGACATAACTACCACAGGTTGTCGGCCGGCACTGCGGCCGGTTCCGAACGTTTGCAGCACAGCGGTGACGTAGCGACGCGTCTTTACCCATGCGTCGATCCGATACCTTAGTGATTACTCATATACCTAGCTATTCCATTTCGTGTTTTGTACTAGGAAAAACTATTCCTTTCATAGGATTCCTATAGGAGACAATAATGATTAATAAAGAAATTCCTATTGGAGATAAGACATTTATATCCTACACAAATTACTTGGTTGAAATGCAAACTTGTTAAAATATCACATCGTCACCGGTGCTCGCGAATAGACATCGCGTGCACTACAGCCGTGTGCTGCCTTTCTACGCCGAATTCTCATATGGTCCTAATGTGTTTATCGCTTGTAACATGAAAGGGCTTCGACGTTTCGCCTTTTTGTCTTTGGCAGACGATCAAATTGAAAAATATATCCATTGTCCTAACGCACAAAGAAAGTTCATTTTTAGAATGTATCATTGCAGAATATTAATATACATGTGTAAAAGCTTGCTTTCAAAAAGACTCTATTAGTTGGATTATTTGTCATTTGGTACGGAACTGGTAAGAATGTTTGTAATGCTAATAGGCGGATGCGGCCTGATTTTCAATCGGAGCGGAGTCGTACATCCATTCATCTGAGCGTCCGGAGAGTTATCCGGATGTAGATAATTTTAACATATTTATGTATGCCACGAGAATGTTATTGGTTTAACAATTCTGACATACGTCTTGGAAGATGCATCCTATTGACTGCTAACTACAAGTCATCTTATGTTCGATTAACTGAGACTAACCCACTTAACCACCAATAGACTTCACTGCTGTCATCTATTTCAGCTTTAACGAGCTATTATTATAAATTTATGAATTACTTATGCTTTCATGTTAAAAATAAGTAAGCGGTGAATCGATTTCAAATTTTGTAAATAATAAAGTTGGAAGTAAAGATTTTGATAGTTCCGGTTTCGGTCGTCAAGCCAAAGACGTACTATGAATTAATAGTTTTGGTAACAATTTGAAATAGGACAGTGTAAATAGATTTTTATCTTGTTATGTTGCATCCATACATATATGTTTTCTAGTTTAATTCATTCATTATTATTATAAACTCATATATTGTAGGCGAACGAACCACGCGTATTTACTTATTTCTTTACTTACCCGTAAACTGGTACATGCCGTACATGGTTACACAGTTTAAGATTTAGATCAACTTTTGTAAAATACACCACGATATTGTTTTAGGTAATACGGATAACATAAACAATTGTTCAATCTGGGATCTAATGGCGTATTTTTTGGAAAGAACACTAAGTTACTGACTAAAACCTGTCGTTATTGCAAACTCACTGCCAACAACCCGCTCGATAACTAAATATTTATCCAAACAAAAAATATTTATTTGCACCATGTCAAACAAATACCGAGTTCTAAACCACTTTCGCACACAACAGTACACATTTCACAATGTACTACGCAGTTGCACGCTCGTTGGGGCAGCATGCATGTGTGTGTGACGATAACACATCGAATGCGCATGCACATAGTTACGTACGTAGTTGATAATAGGCCTGATAGCCTACCAATATTGACGCTACGTTTGTTTGATCGTGTGATTTTTTAACCTGTTTAATATCAATTGTGAAATGAAAAGTTTTCATTCATGTTTTTTTTTTAAGTATATCGTCTTGTATGTATTTATTCATCAATTACTGAGCACTTCTTAAAAATATGTCAATAAATAAAAAATGGAAAATATCTAAACTTTGATACTTCTTAATAATCACAAAACACTGTAGTTATTAAAGTAACATGACGTATTATTATGTTGTTCTTATCTTTATTGCTTAAGATCGAGATAAGTAATACGCGGGAAAAGGCCTTTGCCCTACAGAATGTATTTCAAGTACCCAACTGTGAAGATCATAAAGGCATGCTGTGACATAATATTATAAATTAATTACCATAGAGCGCGCTAAGAACTTGCCCATTAGAAAGGCCTCATAAATAATTCCATTGTCCTAAATAAAAAATGCTTACCGTAAGTACTAAATACTCCAAAATTGTATAGATTTTTTTAATTCAATCTGGAGGTATCCTAAAAACTCTATAAAACCAAATTTGACGTTCGAAATTAGACCCACTTTAAGTAAATATGTCTTTATAACGTAATGAGAACTTTTGAGACGTTCAACAAACTTTTTGTTGAGTAAAAGTAGCTTGCGAGCCTCGAACGTCGGTGTTTTATTATGAAATGTCACGTCGTACCAGACGGTACATAAATAAGACTAAATTAACTTGTCTGCGACCTCTGGATTGAACACGATAAAGTTCACATTTACACCTTGGATTACATGTTTCAACGAATATGAGACTAGCAAATAATTCACAACAACGATAAAAACAGTTTTCAATCCTTAATATTAAAGTTAGCTCGAAGACGCTTTGTTCAAAAGATTTAATATAGGTAACTTGAGCAAGATTCAATTTGATTTTCGTGGAAATTTTTATGAGTCAAGTCATTTAGTGCAATAATTTTACTATCATTGCGCGACAACTACACAATCTAATTTTTTTTACCGACACACCAACACCAAAAAATCTTAAACAAATACTGAAATGAAAATCTGAATGAAAAAGGTTTAAAAGACAAGTCGAGAAAAGTACATTGATTTTATCACACTTTCAAGACCATGTCGAAGCATCCCCGGGAGGACATTGCGATGTGTAAACTTTGGTGATACGGTACTTAACGACATGTTCCACGGTAGGGAAAACAAGACGGGATTCTTAAATATTTTAACGTGTTTTAAAGTTTCGAACGGATTGTTTAGACCATTAGGGGCTGGCTTTTCGTGTCAACTCCTCTTGATAACGATATTTAAGGATTAATTTATAGCGAGCTGATATATTATTCATTGACTACTTAACTTATACTTAATAAAATTTCTCATTTTTCATTTAATTAATACTTAACTTAAAAAGCATTTTAAGACAATCAGGCTTTAATAACGCATGTCCACGTTCAAAATCATTCCATTGCTAATAATATCGATTTCTAACATGTATCCATAAACGCAGAGATGACGTCGTCTGTAGTCCACGAAACAAGTCAATCCGGAATGATTCATTCACCTTTAACATACCTACCAAGTATTTGAATCCGGCAGTATGTGGGCGGCAATCAGGTGAATAAAGCATGTTCACACGGCAATTTGAGCTATTACGATACCAGATTGATTGAACTGCGTCGCCCGCGCCGTCTACTGATCTAATAATGACTAAGTTATGAACTGGTTTTTGTCGAATTTTCGTGATTAATTTCCAACACACAACATTATTTTTTTATTATTTTATGGACATAGTACCCAGAAACTAATTTCAAAATATTTCATCATTCGCTTATGGCTGTGCATCATAGTAGACATTGATATTCCTGCTTGTTTTGGACTTTTATGAACTAGCTTTATCAGTACACACCGCCTGTCATGTTTATTTTTTCCTTAATAATATACTGGTCTTAGCTCTTTATTGTGTTCACCGCTGGTAATATGTATATACGTACTTCAACAGAAAAGCGCTATATAATTAGGGATGTAGTGGTTTGAGTTGTGTGTTATGTTGACATAGTGGAGTGAAATGTGTTTGTTTGTTGCAGTGGGCGTGGTTGGCGGCGGCATGCCGGAGGCCGCCGGCGGCGAGCGGCGACACGTGCCGCTGTACGGGAGACTGGTCGCCGAAGACCAGCTGGCGTCCATGTCAGCGCCCTCAGACATTCAGGTGAGCGCCACAGTGCGCGACCCCCGAGCTTTCTGCTGCTACCATACCCCCGCCCAGGTAAATGATGCACGAGGCAGTTTGGGGGACTAACGTCCCAGAAACAAATTTGAAAACAATTTGCTACATTGAAAACCAGAGCGATGTCGGTATCCACAGTATAACCTACTCCAGATGCTTCTAAACCAAATATTATGAGAAGCAATAATGCACTTGTATGCATACACTCGGTTTCTTAAACCCGTGACCTCCGTGCGCCACACCTATTGTTTTATTAAAAGAGCCATTAACCACGCGCGTCTAGACATTACGCGCAAGTAAATAAATTAGTCAGTAAAGTGCCACTAATTACCTACTACAACTAAGTTCTCTTTCACTGAAACACTAGTGATGTATTTAGTTAGCATTGAATACGAACTGGCAGCGATCGATATATACCCCTCGTCTAGACTGGGTTAATTAATAAATGCGTCCGACTACTGTTTCTCGCGCGAAAATATTAGGTTTCCTTCTTATTGTGTCAGAGTTAACGTATTTCAATATGAAACTTAGTTAGATAATCACTGTTGTGCGCGGTCGAGAACGTTTTGTGACGTTAATAGTCCCAGGGCTAATGTATGGTTATTACTGACAGTGATTGCGTTAGGAATATATTGTAGGTTCGCCTCAGGTGTGAACCAATTGTTCAACATTTTATTGAATAGATGTTTATACAAACCGTCTCGTGTATTAAGACGTCTACGTGCGTCTCTTATTTAGCTTCATGAATGTTATGATAATTTGTGTTATATTTTATGTTACCTTTGATTCCTTACATGTTACACCTACCTCAACTTGTATTTGTTTCGGTGAAATGTTTTACTGCAGATTTCACCTTGTCCTGAGTTCAATCACCTATGCTTTGTTTTGTTGTCTGTAGTGTAGTAATGTCCGAACTGCCTGAAAAGTCCTTAGCTTTTTTGCTTGATTTATTCGCTTTTAACATGTTTGCTTATTTATTAATGGATACTTCTCGCTTGCCCAGGCTATGCAGGCCCGAATACCACATCACTTTCGAGACCCCTCGACAGCACCGCTAAGAAAACTCAGCGTAGACCTCATCAAAACCTACAAACACATAAACGAGGTAAGTGAAAATATATAATGGATACTTACACAATGGGCAAAAGAAAAATCCTGACACGTGCTTTATGTTATTTCGAGTGATATCACAGTAGGTACTCGATTGAACATCGAATAACAATCGATCATCGCATCGAATAACATCCGATTGTTCAATTAATCCGGAATTAACTGGTGTCATCTGCGGTTATTAATTTACTTACTCCGTACCATACCTGTATATGCAACCGCCATTGTTGATTCTCGCTCGAAGCTATTAAACTGCGAGTACTTTCGTAATTATTGTTTACATGTCGTATGCGGAAATTGCTCATCAGCCTTGCATCATGTTTTCATTTTTAAGCCGTTGTTATTTATAATACAGTGTACAGTTCATTGCTCGTCGTTACTGTTTTGAAAGCGATCAGTTCTACATCCCACATACCGGTAAAGGAGGCGATATAGGTACATACCACGCGTAGTCGGTTCCGACCTTTTTCGATGGCGGTGGGCGAACCGTTGCTAGGAGGCGGCCTGGGTCGCGTGGGAGCAGATTTATTGCATCGTAAATAAAAAATCTCAATGAACTACTGACTGTACTCTTCAATGAAGCGGTGACCGGGTTAATTCTGTGGCCATATGATTTTAACAAACGCGAAACATGTTCAGTACCTACTGTTTATTACCTTTAACACTTTCTGATGTGACAACTGACAAGGGCAGATTCCATACAAATAGTCATTATATTGCACTTTGCTAATGTAAGAATAATTAAGGCAATACCTGCCTATGTTTTATATCGTTAGACAAACACTTTCAGATTTTCATCAAAAAAAGTACTTTTGTTTTAATAACTCAGAACTCTTTTGTTTGCCTGATCAATGTTAATGTGTGCAGTACAAGAATCCCTTGTACTGTAAACATGGTGTTTAGAAGTCAATCATGTCGCCGCCTCGTGGCCGCACTGCGCAAATGGGTTTCGTTCTGGGAAAACGATTTCCTTGCTACGCAAATGATTTCTTTCGCCACCGATGTCTTGTTATACGGCGCGTACGTTCTAGCTCTACTCTGTATGACCTTTACAGTCACGTGGACGTTAAGTTTTCACTGCGGCGTCGGTCTCTCCGCGCATTAAACGCTGCGTCACAGTTTTCCTTTACACGAGCTACAAATGACGACACGAGAAACGTGGAAAGTTTGACGTAGTGGAAATTGTTTTCTAATATTGTTTAAAGGTACACTGCTCTTTTCTTCATGTGAAAATAACGCGTTTCATGAACCGTGCCAACCTTTTGTGTGTTATCTTATCCTCGTTACAGAAGTCACGATAGTTCATTAACGTTAGAATACATTACAGTTTGTACTAGTGCCGACTACGATTAATTACGCATTAACGTTCATAATTGAAGGAACACACACATTGTCCACATTATTTATCCCAACACTTTTTCTGCTATTTTCTATGTAAATAGCCCTAACACATGGTACTATTTTTACTTACCAAAATAGAATAACTGAGGAATTTCCTAAAACTCTATGTCCTACATCAATTTTGTGAATCATTCTTCACTACCTCACAACATTTAAGCCGTATTAAAGAATAAAACATTCTATTTTTGGCTACTTACAAAAGTAGCGGGAAAACACGATCTAAAAATAAATTAAGAACACCTTTGTTGAGGAGAAATTGTATATTCTCCGATAACAGAAAAGAGTGCGATTAGATGAGCTACGTCACTTGGACTCGGACTGTCTATCCTTACAGATAGTTTTTCTTAGTTTTAAGGAGGTCTTGGTTTAATTGCTGGTATAAATTAGGCGAGCCAAGTCTCCAGGTTTTTGTTCTGAAGTTTTATAATCCATTCCCAAACATTTACTACTCTCGTACTTTAGCGGCGGCAATTAATCTTAGTATACGGAAGACACGTGGTGTCTCCCCTCGCTTTCTATTTATTTTCGGACGCGATTATTAATAGAAAATATTCTATTTGCGTTTGTGAGGTGGTCATTGCCCTATTTGGTGGTGTGTTTACATGGCGCCATGCCAGAGATTCGTGACGCGTCATATGTTACAGTTAAAGGTACACGGGTGTTAGGAAGTTTAATACTTGTGCTTAGTTTGTATACGTGGATTAGGGAACGAAAGAGCGTTAATTTTTTACTGCTTTTATGGTAATATGTCAACAAAACAAAAAGTATGTATAGGTAATTCATTTACTGACGTTCTGATTATGTCTTGTTAAGTTCAACCAAACAGAACCTTATAATAATACCAGTGTATACTCTCACTAGGCATAGACCTCTTCCCATGTAAATCTTGGCCTTTTGAAAATCATAAACCTTTATAACCATCGGGATTCACTTCAATGCGATGAAAAATCGCTAGGTTTTATTAGTAAAATTTTATTTAAAAAAACAAGTTGGCAACAGAATGGCAGTGCAAGATAAGTGTCATATTGCAGTTTTTAAATCATATTCATATTTTGCTTCGTTACGTCATGGGTAAAACACAAACGTAGCCACAGGCTAAAATAGTAGCGCTATTAATGCCCGGTCTTGCTCTAGATCTATCCGTTCGTACTGTGCTGTCAATAATATGGAAATTGTAGATATGAGATTGAGATAACTAGTCGTATTTAAGCTTAACTGTAGTCTCTACGTAGACATTGGCTGCACCTTTTCAGTAACAAATTTTGGTTCAATCAGTAACTTTTAATCGAAAGCTGAACTAAAAATATTATATCTGTTTATTCTAACTCTAGTTTCCAACTACCTTACTAACTAGATAATTTTCGATGTTATTGTTAGTTGGTATTAGTATCGCTTCCATCAGTGTCCATTATAAAGTGAATGTGCACTAAAAGGATGTTCCAAAATGAAGTAACTATTTAAAGTAATTAATTGTATTTGTAAACATAAGTCAGTAAATAATCTTGAATAATCCAGTGTCTGTCCGTAGTTGTCTATTAATATCACATTGCGGTTTCGCCGGCGAAGTTATTGGTTTCAAATGACCCAATTGCGTCATGTTTTTTACATTCCGCTGACGGACAATAGATTTGTACATTTGCCTTAGTGAAACTCGAATTGACCCGAAATACATTGTTTTCTGGTATCAGTTATGTAGTAAACATTTTTATTTGCTTATTAATTAAAAAATAAGCGTTGTTGTACTTCTACAAGAAAAAATAGTTAGTATTGAAGTTTTGATAGGTGCAGTTATTGGTCTGTCCCATATTATGCAAAGTCATTTCCTTGTTTTTATTCATTAGCAAATTCCTATCATGACTCCAAAGTCTAAAAGTAGACGATGTTAGGTAACCAAAACAATACTTCATCAATATAGAATCAAATGGAGCATATAACGCTGTGTAGTGTAGCAACGCCTGTCTGCCTGCACTGGATGCAATAGGCGACAATGACTAACGCCTGCGGCCTGTGGGCGAATTTCGCAACACCCGACCCGTCGATGCCAATACGATTCGAGTCAAGGAGATAGGCACCGTTTTAAGATCGAAATCGCGCTCGAACAGTTAACCAGTGCGGTTGCCTTCTTTTTTATCCTTATCTCAATTCTAGACAGATCGCATTGAGCCCCGATTAGATAGATGCGCATTGATTTTTCGCTAGTGAGCTGTGAGACAAGAGCATAAATAAATCCACCCATGTTACGAAAATAAACTTTATTAATTCATTTAATCTTATCTTAATTTCATGCTAGGATTTCTCTTAAAAGGCAAATCACTTAGAATAGTGATGAAGAGTTACCAAAAATAAGTCATCGCCGTAAAAGTTCGAAGTGCGATTGGTTACATTCGCAACGTGAAGCAATTTCCCATCTGTACGCACATGGAATTTGTGTAAAAACCTCGCGTCATGAGCCACGCTTTCGCCCCATGAATATTATCGTGTTGATACGACACGAATGGCAGAGCATCAGCTGTTCGAGTTATCTGCTTGCAATTAATTGCGATATCGCCCATTCATAGCTGCAGTTAGTTTCACAAGAAAGTGTTCTATTCTCTTACATTAAATAATAGCTGTAAGATAATTGTTTTGAGATCTAATCTAAGAAATAAAAATAAAGAAATTATGTATTTTGCGTAGTAGTAGTATTGAAAGCAGTGTTTATGTACATAAAAATATTTTTCTAGTTGTAAACTTTGAAAATGTTTTAAGGAAAGATAAAAAAGATAATGTCGTTTAGTTACAATACCATGCAAGCCTCTTTCTCTAGATTAATCACTGGTACACGTCGAGCAAACAGTGTAATGCAAACGGGCCAACTGAAGTGAGTCAAGGTGAGTGCGCGACGTCACGCTCGCACTGTTGCCACCCGGATTATTGTACGGAGCCGGCGCCAGCAGGCCGAGGTGCGGTCTACCTACTCTTGGAAACTCTCGCACTGATTTCTATCCATAAGACAACAACGAACGCCCTACAGTCAAAATGAACTCACTATCATTTACGCGTAGCGCACAAAACTCTTTGACGCCGACGACATTGTTTCGACCGCATAGCGACAGACGTACACCATATAACATGCCACACTAAAATAGTGTTGTATTATTATAATTGTAGGTTGGTTCGTCATTCTGTTGACCGAATAGATTACCTGGCAGTGCTTGTCGTGAACGCTATGTCAGTTACAAGTTACAACGTGAACGACGACGATATCATTCGTAATTTTTAATTAACACAATTATACAAACATTTCCGTGTTACAGTATGACTAATATTACATACCTGATTGATTTCTTAAAACATTTACAGAATTTACACATGAACACTACATATTATTTTTTAATGATTTTGTTTACATCATGTTTACGAAAACGGTGATTGGAATTTGTTTCAATGAAATATTACGCAACTTGAACTCGTTACATATCTGCAGACTTAACGAGACATACGAACAATAAACTGTTACGGCTATTAAAATATTTTTGGATTAAAAGGAATTAGAGTTAGCAACATAAAAGTTTCGTTATATCCTATCTATACGGTGCGTAACCGACGATTGCGTGTACAAAAACAATGATCAACATTTGTTACCTAAGGCCTATTACGGAAAAAAGCGCGTTAAGCATTGAACAATAAAACTATTCGCGACCTCCCCCAAAATATCGCGTCCAAGTTAACCCCCGTTGCCGTGCGGCTGTACGTTGGAATTTGCCGGGTGGTTGCGGCCCTGCGTCCCTGAAACACCCAGCCGATCGGTGCCAAGGTGTCCGACGGGTTACTAATTGCGTGTTAAAATTTACTTGACATCGCTCAACCTTCGCCGCTGCCCAGCGCATCGAGACCTACCTTAGCGGCTAGTTATTGTTGTACACAATAAACAAAGAGAGATCTTATGAAGGTGGTCATTATTCACGATTTACTCGGAAACGTTCACGTTTACGTAGTTTCTCAGGTGGTCCTCTGCTTACAACCTTGTCACAGATAACCCCAATAGCGAGGTATTGAAACTTTCGCGGGAATGGGGACGCGGCTTGTCACCGCCGACTGTAGCCGCTTTGTTTAATTAATGAATCGTCGGCCGTTATTTTCTTCATGAATGTTCGGCCAGTCTTAGTGATCGATTACACAATGTTTCACTTAACTGTTGAAAATGTGCCTACACGTATTTAATAAATGTGGTCCCGTTATTGTACAAAAGAGAATACAGGTGAATGGCAACTGAATGTGTACCGCCCCAGATTTTGTGTTACAGGGATATTAATAGACATGAACATAACAACAATGTGAATTGTTTTACATGTTTTTTTGTGTATCTATTCTTTTATTTGGAGTAAATAAATAAAACATCTGATTTGTTCATATTTCTTCTGACGGGGATAAGGTAGTTTTACACGTTTTGATATGAGAACGCGACTGCGTACCGTAAGTTGTGTTTACTGTGAAATGTGTGTTACGCCCATAACTCGTCTGATAATAAAGTGTTTCAAGGGGACGATTAAGTAACTATATGACTTATTACACACTTGCATACATTATTTAATGCAATGCGTTCAATTGACCTTTATTCGATACGACTTTAGATTATATTTAGATTTCTTTTCACATCGTGTTTGGTTAAATGTCGATGACATGAGCTATATTGATAAAATTCTTTTATAAATGATAACGTAGTAATAAAAACCTATTACGGCACGGACTTATAAAGCTAATTACAACTTGTTAAAGAAACATACGAACATACAATTTGTAATGCCGGAAGAGCACAGATAAATATACGAAGTTACATCAGTAATTAAATATCCAAATTCAACACCATAATTTTCTGCGGTTTGCACAAGGTAAATTGAAATAAATTGGTGCTTTTATTATCATATGCTGGAATAAATAACTTGTTATTATTACAAATAACATAAAAACCGAATGTTAAAGGTTTCAATAATTAAGCCGAGCCAGCGCGTGTATATGACGAATAACTCACGCTCCATGTGGCCTTATGAAAAACAAACGATTACTCCCACACATACTAATAATTTACGATTTTAATACAAAATCACTAATTGTACATAAACTATATTTAATGAAAGAAATTAGTTAGCTTTAAATTGTTTTATATTATAAGAAAGATTCAATCAGTAAAATATGTTTAAAATTACAAATATATTCTTAATAGCTACTGATGTACGGCTGCTCTACAGTCTTCATCTCGGCTTTAACATACGATGAACCCTTTAAAGAAGTTTATATGTATAAGCAATAAAAATACTTTTCTCGCTACCAAAAAATAACCATTGCAAAACGACCGGGCACCTTTTACTTATTGCGCTCCGAAAATAATGTCTTCATTGAATTCTGTGAGAAATATAATTTGTCGTCCCTTAATTAATTTCTAAGTTTGTTGAATGTTATTGTTCTGCCATTCACGGCTAATTTAGGTTTTTTGTCTCACAGAAGTAGGACTTGGCGCCCTTAATTTTTATGCAGTACTAACTAATTAATGTATTCATTAAAACTTAACTTAAACTCAACATAATAAAGTAATTCTTATTTCACAAAGACTTCTTTAGTAAGTTGTATTATAGCCGACGCACATATGTATGTAAAAATGCATTTTAATACAACATACGTTACACGTGGCGATATAAAAGCCTTGTACTACAATTATGTGTATTATGTGTGATTGTACTATTACATACAATGTTGATAATGTCTAGCGCTGTCGATTTATTCAAGAATTTATTTATTCCTTTACTTTGTCTGTGTATTTGCTGGTTTGATAATGATTTTAAAATTAATTACGTGTAAATGACTAGGTTTATAAAAATGTTTAGTTAGAAAAACTATCGTATAAAGCAATACGTGTACATTTGTAACGCTCAGCTTTCCTCCTTCACACTGTAAGCGGCTTTTAGCAGAATGAGGTTTAACCATTTCACTGCCTAATTGACAGGTCGGTAGCCTATCTCTTATCTGTTCAGAACTGTAAATTGACCTATTTCTTACAGGCACTTACTGTATCTATTAATATGTTCTGGCTAGCACTTGTCTGGTTTTTCTCTTTTAAATAACAATCCCCGTTTAGTAATTGGATTGTGTCTAGGACGATCGGGCCCAACAGTGTTGTAAAGTGTTCCTAAGTCACACTCACAAGCGTTTGTGCTAACTTGTTACTTATGAATAGATAACTTAAGTGGACGTATAATGTTATAAGTAGTAATACTTCTTATCTTTGTTTTAATGAATTGACAGAAAAACTCTTTTACGTTAATTGAAAGAATTTGAATTGAGTATACTGTCTATACTTGAGCCAAATTCGATAAAGAATAGAGGTAAACAAGTCGTTGCTAGGCAACGACATGTTTACTCCTAAAAAGCAGATGTTCACAACCTTTTCTAGATAATGTTTTTCATACAAATATAGCAGAGCGCAAAGAAATTACAACAACTCGCACCTCGACTGACAGGTCAAGACAGAACGAGCATGCAGACGTATAACTCGACCAAATTATATTGCTACGTTTCGTTATTTCCAATTTATTTTTTCTTATTGTAGGTTTATGTCTTTTTTCTTAACATAAATTAATAATAATTTATATGGTTGCCTATTAAACGGTATAAAGTAATATTAAAATAAATGAAACGTAAAACATAATAAACATATTTTTGATACGTATTAATATACATAGTCTTCAATGAAACAACTAAACGCGAGCCTTTCATACTTGGAAGTATTATAATGCACGTGTTATGCGGTTGATTTGAAAAGTAGTTAAAATGTGCAAAATTGTATATGTATACAAACGTCCCAACTTTATTAAAATTTGTTAGTATAAACCAAATTCGTAAAAAGGTGTTTTATCCCTGGATTTCATCCAAGTTTCTTTTTTGTTAGGGCTATCGCGAAAAGTTAATGTCGACTTTTTAATGATTTTTCGAAATAACCAGTTAATATGCATGTTATTTGAGTGATTCTAGTGAAATATGCTGTAATAGGATTTCTTAATAAATAGTTAGCGTTAAAAAGGCAATAATCATGTAAATAATAGAAGATTTGTAAAAAGTGAGTTGTGATAACCCTAAATTGGTTTGTTTACCTGTATTCTTTATCGAATTTGGTTCAAGTATAGTGTGGACTTTAAATAATTAAATAGAAGTACCCCAAAGTAATAATAAGCCATAAGTACGAGGCATCACAACACTCTCGTACATGTTATAGAGTGCACCTACGGATGCAGTGCAGGTAATCACGTTTGTACGGTTACCGGCAATTAGCCGCCTCTGTTTTCTAGTTGCCCGTCTCATGTAACTGCTAGCTGCAGACCGTTGTTGCTGTTTAGAGTTAGAACAGTATAACGCAATAAATCACGATACGATATTTGTGGAGTATTTGTCGTAGCTGTCGGATATGTTCAGTTATAAGGGAACAACATTAATACCATTTTATATAAAATGTTTACATTGATTGCTTCGTGCCAGTATATTTTATTTACATAAAAACTAAGCACTCTATTTAGATTACCATTCCAAGACAGCCTAGGATATCAGTGTACAGTTTTAATAGTGTCGATTTTACGATGATTACTTAGTTGCTAATATAAATGTTATCTCGGCGTTTCTCTCTAATAAAATAAGTCTATTAGTGGTGTTGTAAAAGGAATGAAACTGGGGTGGTAAACAGAGCCATCCTCGTTTAGTGCCTCTACAGTGAGCGTTAATCTCGTTTTTCGCAATTAGTTGGCGGCTGCCTCTATTGCCCACCCCGGTGGGGGTAAATACGCTTCATCTTTTTCCTTTTTTGTTTTATATTTCTTTTTAAACCAAGTGTTTTTGTTTCGGCTACAAATCTGCTGTTTCATATGTTTTTCTTCGATTTACACTGCACGTACAAAGTCATTGAAATACAAGTTTTGTTGGACCTCGTAAAGCTTAAAACTTGCCAATTTACGTCATTCTGACCTCACGTACCCTACGGTGCAACATTATCGATGCTATCACAATCTATAGGCGATTTAAATTTTGTTTAAAAATAATAACCCGTGGAAAGATGAAATAACAGCGAGGTCGACAAACTATTGTATTACTCGAGTGCAGGTCACCTTCAGGTCATTGATGTCACCTTGTTTCCAAAACTTGATTGGCAACAGTTATCGCACACTCAAACTTACTGACTTTCATTCATCATTGTTGCTTCTACGTTACATTTTCATTCTTAAACTTAGAGCGTTGTGAATATTATCAACGAGAGAAATCACTGTTGGGTCGGGTAACAGAAATGCGACATATCGCTTATTAAATTTGTTTCACAAGCAAAGAAAACTTGGATTTTATACCTTATGCATGTAACGTTAAAAATACTAATTATATCTTATGTATAAGAGTATTATTACTTCATATTTACCTCGAAATATCCTTCACTCAAGTAGGTGATTAACGTTACTTGTGTATTCATTCTCACAGTCGGTGCATGCAAGGCCGCTTACCCGACGAATGAATCAGCTGATGCCAGTCACTGATTCACTGCTCCGCTGCCACACCGCACCTTGCATTGTCTAACAGCTGACTTTGATGTACCTCTATGAGACTACGAATATACGAGTTTTCAATTAAGATTTTCAACTTGCAACTCCATATTTGAACTTCTTTAAACTATACATTTTGTATATATTTCGATGTCTAGACATTTTATGCTTCGTCTAGTCCCAAAATGGCGCTGCGGTCAGCAACACAAATTACTTAGAATTCTGTAACAAGTTTTGAAAGATTGTTTAGACTTTTTTCTTTTGCAAAATACTTGCGATATATTACAACATCATTGTTATCTAGGTGCATTAACAATTTCAGAAAACAAATAAACGATAACAGCTCTGTAAATGGTCACAACAGTTCAGTTCCGTCCAGTGTTAAATACGAAAATAGGTTTGACCTAGCTGCTGTTGTAATCGCGTGGGATTGCGGATGTGTCACACGGGTTTACCCAACTGGAAAAAGAACTGGATACACAAATACTGTTAACATAATAACCGAAAGTAATGAAAGTTATAGATACATCCAGATGATAACGCACACCGCGTGTTCTATCAATGTTTTGTTGATATTATTCTAACAGTTAAAACAATATATTAACTTTAACTAGTATCTCATTTGAGCGTGTTGGTGTAAATCAGTTCTTAATATCTATTTCTCGATTAAGAGTGTATAAAAAAAAGGAAAAGGTAATTCGCCAGTAATACGTGAGCAATCTATCGTACGACCCCTGAAAAAATATAATTTCATTCCATTTCGAGGCGCAACGATCAATGAGTCAGCTGATGTAGCAATGGCCTCAAGTGAGTCATTGCTGATCTCAAACAGACACGAATGTACTCGTCGGATACGGCATTGTGACTACAGACTGTCATTTGTATCATACAGTGAAAGCTGTACGCGTGACGAAACTCCTTTCGGCAGGACTTCAGGACGAATGTTGACTTGGCTCATGAGATGAAGAAAAAAAAAAGTTAAGTGTATGTTTTCCAATGTACATATCACTACAAATAAACAACGATTTTATAATAGTTTACACTATATTTGTAAAGTAAAACAACATAAATTAGGTATTCGTGTTTTGAATAGAATATACACTATACCTGTAATCTACATAGATTTCCTATGACTAGTTTGCCGTGTCCATTTTCCGGTTGGGTAATTTCGGTCATCGTCGGTGGTCCGTCCGCAACAGGCGAATGCGTCCGCTGATTTCGTAGTGTCCTTGTCATTAGCGGCGTACTTGAAGCGATTATATGGCCGACCGAGTGATTGCCTCCTTGTTCAGCCTGAAACAACCGTTAAATCACTAAATTAACACTAAGAAACAATTAATGAGATGTTACCGGCTCTAGTGAAACTATCACGTAGGAATTATTTGATAAATGAGTAATTTGGTTAATACCTTTCACATAATGTAGGCCTGAAACAAAGAATATTTTGTTGAATTAAAGTTTAAACCGGCTTTATTTTCTAATCTTACCTGTCATCATATCTTTTTTATTTCAAACAAATTCCGTTAATTTATCTAACAACGTAATGTAAAGTTGACAGGAAGTAGCTGATTTGTTCGTGTTAGCTATGAAATTAGAATGAACAGAACGGATTCAAGTGTTCAGATTGTAAATGATGTAATGATCAAGAATTGTTTCGATAAACAATCGGTTCTATGAAATGTAGGCTTACGCAAGTTTGACGTAATTGACGGACGCGGCGTGAGTGCGGTGTGACGTTGAGAGTCGCGGGCGCCGGTGCCGATAACCACCCACTCTCGTTTTCGCGCTGACGTCGGCCGTGATAAGTTGATGATTCGCGTTTTGTGCACTTAACTAGATTAGTGCTATGTACTTGCCGGGCGGACGTTGCACCTGATATTAATCGAGTACTCATTCATAGTCCATGTATCATTCATAAGCATTTATAACAACCTCTTTAATTACTAGAATTCTTTCAATTTAATAGTTTAATCAAAGTAATAAAATTTGATGTCTTTCGTACACTTTATGGCATTTTTAAGATAGTATTAAAAATGTTTATTTAAATATCAAGAAGTATTTAACTGCAATAACTGAAGAATTCGCCTATCTGTTTATGTAAACATCCGTTACGACGCAATGTAGAGATCACCTTTGCTGCAGTTAGCGGTCAGGCCGATGTCCGATTATCTTTGTTTTTACATTCATAATATATGTTGCGTCGTTCCTATTCCCGCATGTTAAGTCAAACTGCTGATATCGCTTTGAAGATTTTTTACTATAACTCGTTTCAGGTATAAAATTAATTAAGATTTGCAAATAGGCTTCATAGACAACGAATTCCTTATTTTTCATCTTTCTTGTTCTTTATTTTTTATCTTCCTTTAACATTGTTTAATTATAAGTTGCCTGCTCGGTGATCTTGCACTCAGACATCCGGTAGTCATTACCACCCGACACTAGCCTAACTCAATTACTGCTGACATTTAAGCTAAAGGTCGCCCCACCCGTTTGATTTGTAAACAGTGACAGTGCTGCTAATTTCCACCAAGTTTCTACTACTTCTACTGGAACTAGGAAGTCACTTTGTGTACTAACTTACTAAAAAAAAATGGTTATTCGTTGCCGTCAAAGTAGGAACGGAAGGTGTAGCATTAAGGAAATCATCAATCCAAATTGGGTAGAGACTTTAGCTCTATGGTCGATTGAACTAATAGTTATTGTGTTTTAATCTTAGTATAGCGAATGTGCGAGTGTGAACAATGCCACACATGGCCAAACATCCGGTCTGTTATCGCGCGAAAGTTCGATAGAAATGTGGCACGCACTAATCTTTTATGAATGGACATGGTTACTTTTTTATTTGTCCATGCATTTCCTCTAGATTCTCTATCGTTATTTTGTCGACGTTATCGGTATCACAAAATTGTACACTCCTACATCAGAGGTTCGTAAAATTAATTTATCACAATCTGTTAAATATCAATATTTTAATTTAATATTACAACAAAAATATGCAATATGATAAAGAATAAAAAAGCTCGTAATTAAAAAACTAAAAATGATGTTTCTCACTGGAATCTTGAATTTATACGAATACAACATTGGTACAGGATAATAATCACTTCGCATATCGATATTATTTGTCATAACCAGTGTTATTTTTTGTTGTTGGCAAATCTTTAGTTTCTAAGTTGCTCGGTTCCGACATACCTTTTAACCGAGCCAATAAAATTTCAGCGTCACAATAGATTAATGACATTGTCGGAAGCGCGGTTCTAGATGTTGCGAATCTAGTCTGTTACCAAGCGACGCGGCCGGATGAATGGCAGTCTCCATGCGCGTGAGTGGATTGCGCAACGGCCGGTGACGCAACCTGTCGCGCCTGCGCGGGACCGTTGCTTGTTAGTATGCAAAATAAGTGAAATATTCGTGTCGGCCGACCATGACATGCGCTTACGGTTTCGCTCCCTAGATGTACGTGTAATTGTTTCAGGATGTTTCAGTCTTTTTATCAAGCCACTTAATCTATTGGTATGATACTCACAATTGTGTACAAATAAATGTATAGAAAATAGATAAAATATGTGGGTTGTACCATTATCGTCATCCCTTTTAGTGTACAAACTTAACTTTATAACAATAACATTCTTAAAAGAAGCTTCTTAAAAGAAAAAATACAAAGTTTTGTTAATTCTTGAATAGTTTTGACCCTTTTTCTTATTTCATTATTTTAAATTTGGTATCATCAGTTATCTGTGAATATTGTTGAGTGTATATCAATTTAATTAAATCTCGATCTTATTTTCAAAGAAACAATTAATTTATTTTTACAATAGATCCTCGGTAGTATTCCTTATATTATTTATTATGTATTCACCACGTTCACTAGCTTACTTTTCCATGTATCGGGAAGTAGGGAAAGGTTTCTTCCTACGGCGGTAGGTGCCTTCCGGCAAGTTAACGTGAAAATAAAAAAGCACTTCACGTCATGTACTTATAGTTCATAGATTTTCACAAGAAGCCAGAGTAAAATACATGCTCAAGATTTTTATTAGTCATTTCAGCAACAGCTGTTTATTCCTGCAAAACATTCAACTGAAAATATATATTCGGGACTACTGTTCGTGATTCATTGTTTCTAAACATTTAGTCACGTGCTGGCTCATACAGAATTACCGATCTATCGGAACACATGTGCACAAATGTTAACCTTCATTTTGTTTATCTCCACTCCCACATAAGATATTCGTATCATTAACGTGATTTCGGAAAAGCTTTCTTTAATAGCTAAGACATTCTGAAACATCCGCTATCACGACAAAATTACTTCTTATTTAAATTAATTACATTACTCAATTGTTGTCACTTAATTATCTATGTTACAGTGTAATTTGTTAATTAATTAACAGTGAGCAAGTGGGTATAATAAAGTTATGAAACTAGAAAGTATGTTACGACAATCGTACAATAAACTAGTGGACTCCTGGTAACGTACGGCCGCGGCCGGAACGAACGCCTGCGACACAAGTGGGGCTATAGAAACTTTGCTCATTAGCCGCAACGCTTATGACGGATAACGCCGCGTGTCATAAACGCACACAAATAGCTTTGCCAATCGCACTGTGTACATCAGTTTATGGGATTTTATTGCAATCATATTTACACCTGAAAATGCCAGGCAATCTATAATTAGATTACCCTTATTGCTCTGGCTTGTTATCAAGGGATTTGCTCTAATTTATTCCTAATTGTAGTGTAAATAGTCGGTTTACTGTAAAGGCGTCCTTGCAAACTTACTGAGACTGCAAATAGGTAGACTTGTTTATATAAAATCGCGTGTTAAATATTGCAAATATATCACCGTTCGTCATGTTTTGTCATAAACAAATAAGTTTTGAGTGCGTAAAAGGTTGTCGAAGTGTAGCTACATACTGTCAGTCGCGAGAAAGTTAGCTAAGCGGTTACTTTACGTGTCTCTGTCACGTCATGTTCCTCTGATCATTTCACACTCGAACAGGCTATAAATGTTGTACATGACTTCGCTGCCGCAGTTCATAAATCACAGGTACCGAAATTGTTCTGATTCTTCGATTACATGTGTGAGTGTTGTAAAAGAAATTTTAAGTGCATTCCACTTTCTGCTCTAGAAATAGTAAAGTTGATTGGTTGATTACGTGTTCTATCCTACAAAGTAGTAATTCTAAAAAACGCGTAAGCTTTGAACTTGCTTAGCGTTACGTAAAAAAACAAAAGTCAGTTCAACCTTGAACCGTACCTCTTTAATTACTTCTACTGGACTATACTAGACAAGACATGGAACAAAGTCTAGTCTGTTTATCTCTATAAATAAAATTCAAACAGAATTTTATTTTAGTTAACTTTAATATACATTTTACTTGCATGAGCACGTGCATAGTGAACAAATCTATTTCTATGTGATCATTTCATTAAATATATATTTGTCTATCGTGAATTTTAAATGTTGTGTCTGTGAAGTTGTAACAAAAACGAGTTTAATAACCTCATGGTCGTTGCCGCTTTTCGGGGGCCAGGTATCAGATCATAAACATCTTTCGAGAAACGACGACAAATCAGCGCACCTCAAAGGATTACCTGACACAAAAAAGAACCTTGAATACTAAGCATCTATTCAACAACCCTTAGCTATTATATTCAAAAGGTCACTATATTTGGTATACGACGTAACTACCAGGAAAAAATCTGCGCTAAATTGGCCCGCCATAACACAAAAATATTGCAAAGGAGACCGATGCATTCCGGGAACTGCATTGAAGCGCAGTGTATAGGATGGGCGATCCAACTATCGGGCGAGACACCACGCGGTATTGTGACTTGCGCCGCTTTGTGTTGAGCCGATATTCGGCTGCCGGCGCCGAGACGCACGGTGGGGCGTTGGCCTGTTGAGAATGTTTGCCGCTGACCTAAGTGGTCAATAATGATCTGTTATACAGTTTATACTACGTATTTTCTTTACTGTTTCTTGATAATGCGAGAAGAAGTATTATTTTAAGATATCGCGATACTTTGATGTAGCCATTGCGCTGTATTTTTGTGTCTTTTTATTATTTCAATACGAAGCCAGCGCTGTTCTTACCGCCCAGTGTAATTAAAACGGCATCGCAAGCGAACTTCATTATGAGACTTAATCAGTGCACGGCAAGACAGTTACCTTATGTACTGAAATGACTATGTAAAATAATAGTTTCGCTTTTATGAGCTTGTTCTGAAATAAATGCACCAACATTGTCTTCCATTTTTCACTTTGTCCTAATTAACAGATTGCTGCCGGAGTAAATATCACAAGTTGGCATTTTGCGTAATAATTAAGACCATGTGAAAATAATATGGTGTAATTAAATATGAGTGCAAATTGCTGTAACAGTTTTATCGTCGTCTGTACGTGGGTAGTACCCCGCGTCCTAGATTGTCCGTGCTGGGTGGTCGGCCGGTCGGAGTAGGATTGTTCTCGATTCGCCACTTTTTACCTGTTCGTCGTCGATGAAAATGCCCGACGCAGTCAGACGAGATTGCTTTTAAACTTTTAAAACTTAAATATTTTTACTTCTTTTCCGGATCGATTAACTCAGACCGGCTGATCTGTATTGCAAATTAAAATAGAGCAATGAGTCATTTAACTTGATTCCAATATCAACAATTTGTAGTAACAGGTTAATATTTTAATCCTTTGTTAAGTCTTTTCTGGTGTAATACAGACGTTATTATGTAAAGCACTAGTCTGGCTTTGTCTTCGTGGCATGCCCGGTGGTCTGAATTTGTATGTACTTATAGGCGTGGGTACAATTAATCAAGTTACTTGTTTCGTTTAAAGTAGCCTTAAGAGATTATTTGAAATCTGCATAATTAATACCATTAATATTTTTTTTACATTATTAGGACAGGATGGCTAAAAAAAGCTTTCGTTCGTCGTAATTCTGAGCTTACAATTTACTGCTTTGGTTGCAACGACTCTCCACATGCAGCACATTAATCACATATCCTCTTGGAAATGCAAGTGGAAAAAAACACATGCATGTTAGTACTAGGAAAGGGTGCATTAATCAAAACTACATGTGACATGGCTTGGATTAGTGTAAAACCGTTCAACCCTATATCTGGTTTATTCCATAATTGTATCTTAATATAGCTATGCTTTATTATTTTGTATGCATGAAAAAGGTACCAAGAGTAGGTATCACAAACAAGATTTTCCTGTTTATCTTCGCAAATGTTGCATTTTAATGAAGTATCAACAAACTCCTACCTACCCTTAACTTTTCAAGGACGTTCCGTTCATGGAAATAGTATCGGATCCGAGTTAAAAATACTTCACCTTGTCTATACCTAGCTGAAGCGAGACACGCGATTCTTGAGATGCGTAGGCGTTGCCATGGGTACCATTCCAAAGTAATGCCTATTTATAGACCACTAGCGACCGGTCTCCGCTCCGCTTAGGTGCTGACTGACATGGCTTAATTGCAAATATTATACAAATCCCTTATAAGTCCTCTTTAATTAAATGAATCAAATTAATGCCAGCATTATCTTGCTGCATACCAAGCCAAATTACAGAATAACTTCAATGTTACAGATAAATAAATGATTGCTAGATTGACATGATTTATTGTCTGTGTAACAGACATTGTTTCATATCGGAGATGGCACTGCATGTTACCTAGGAACTACTAGGAAGTAGAAACATGGAAGATAGAACTTAAAAAAAAAACCGCATTATTTTTCTGGACCAATGTTAAACATCATTCTTTTCAATACTTTTTATCTACCAGCTACCAAAAAAAAATCTGATGAGACAACAAGATTTTCCTCATTTATCCGAATCCGAAGACTTACTGGACATACAACGTATTGAGCCAGCCCAATCCACTGCCCCAAATCATACGGCACTATCTAAATATACACAATTTTAGGGATGAAATTGGGGTCGTCATTGATCGTCACCTAATCCTATTTCTCGTTTCACGTGTTGGCGGCGGCGCGTGGGTTGCAAATGTAGGCTTAGCTTCCGATTCCGCAAACCGTGCGTCATGCACTCGATACTGTGACGTCGCCGGCTCATTATGTGTACACACTTCAGTTACAACACTATGTAGGACTGGATATATAGATGCCTGATTATAAACGTCACGGAGCTTTTTTTATTCTACGTAGTAACGTTTGTCACTGATAGTGTTTGTATCTCAATAATAATATGACTGTTTCTGGAGTATTTTATCTACAATATTGGTAGATTTTTCATAAAATGTCTTGAATGACTTCTTTTTTAAATTTTGTAGTACGTAAAATTACTTACTATAAAAAAATAAATTTTGCTGCTAGCTGCATAAGTGTCTAGAAATCCAAAAAAATACGTAAATAAATGACCTTTTTGACAATCCACTCCACAAGGTATATATTTACTTCTTTCATAGAATTTTACATTTACATAGGCACTACATAATTGATAGTTTGCTCAAATAAACGACCATACCGATGTTGGAGTTCCATAGAAAATTACCATGCATTACGTTTCCAGGCGCACAGGATTAATTATAGTTATGTCCCCTCATCGGCGGCTTGTAATTTGTGTAATGACGTAATTGTATCTACCTTGTTTATTTTTAGCTTCGAGATAAAAGATAATGCTACCAGTAACTAGCTTCTCACAATTTTATACTTTTAAACATATTATTTTTTCAATCATACAGGACGTAAGCATTGATGTCTGATAAGCACACCTCGCAAACAAATATCTAGTACCTACGTAGTAGTCGCGTCGGCTTAATCGATTTGAAGTCTGCCTATCGATCATTTTATTTCCGTTTACAATTACACGTTTGCGGAAAACTAACCCAACCTGGGGTTAGCTGGCGTTAATGGTTTCGGGGAATTAAAAAAAACCCCACAGGGTCTGATAATACTGCGGTTTGATTACCAAGAACTGTGAGGGGTGTTTATTTATGAAGTGCTCGACTGCCGACAATGACTTATCAGTTCCGATTACTGTTGACATTACTTGCATCGTGATTCACTATAAAAGTAAATGTTTATTGCCTTCGGACCCTTTCACTTTGTTTACAAGCTGCTCCTCTGTCGTTATTACTATATCCCGGTATTCCCCATCATAAAAACCTAGGTTGCTGGTATATACTGCACTGATTTAGCCGCAATCACTATTGTAGATATGTATGTTTGTCTGTTAATAAAACAACATTTGTGAACATACCGGTTTAATAAAACACGAGTCGTTTGTATTATTTTTAATTACGATAGTTTAGATGGATGGATGTTTGTTACTCTTCTACGCTAAAATGGCTTAACCAATTTTGATAAAATTTGGTATGGAATTAACTGACACCCTGACCATAACTTTTTTAACAGACTGCTTAAAAGTAGGTTAATGTTTTGCATCTATAGCCGACATTCACGCGAGAAAAAGCTAGTGTTTTAATAAAATCTTTTCCTGTTTTGTCACAAAAGAAATAAGTGTGTAGAACATAATTTAAATTGACATAATTGTAAATAACAAGTCCCAATGATTTATCTGGACGGATTTTCCAAACTAATAATTCATTAAAATATGTGTCCTTACTTTGGTACATTTTGATCTCATAACAATAATTTCTGTGACGACATATGTTTTGCATGTTTTATAGAAAAACCCTAACAATTAGAAGTTCAGAAGCCTCAACTCAATCAGATTGGTAGCAATATTAATAAACTGGTTATTATACAACAATATGCAGATTTATTTGTTGAAATCAAACGGAGTTCCATGTTTTGTAATAGTACAGATAGATATAAATAACCTTACTTTACGTTAATTACTTTTCATTTGACCGTGGCCGTGTTTTAATTAGACAAAGATAACAAGCTTATAATAACTAACTTCATTTATTTTTAATTTCAATAACTATGCCTGATTTATTTTTAAACATCTGAAAGGAAAAAAAAGACATTTGCTAGAATTATCCCTAGTACGGTTTCGTCATTTATAAAGTAACATATTCTATTGAGCAAACAGATGTTACTGACTCTATATTTATTTACGTAGACCCATGACCTCTAATGATATGAAAGCTAAAAATATCTAGGATACGCGGTAACATGTGGACGTTTGAATGAAAACACTGCGTGGGATTCCGCGGCCTTTTATCAAACATCACAGAACGGTTTCCACCATTCAAATCTCTGCATCTTTGAAAGCAACGTAACCATGTCGTAAATCAGACTTGTCTCAGTTCGTTAAACACTAATTCGAACAAAGTCTAGACGAGTCAATAGCTAAGATATGCAAATGACCTGTGTAAGCGCACTGTTGTAACTGTTTTACCCACACCGCATCGTTTGCTTGAATGGACACTTCCAGTTAGGTCAAGATAACACGTGCTAGAATCTATTTAAAGTTTCCAAACATTTTGGTAGACTAATTTGAATGATTATACTTCACGACGATGAAGATTCTAAGGTTCTTGGCTTGAATTTCAACATTGGACAAGCACTAACACTTAAATAGTTCACGAATCATACTTAGAATAAATTAAGCTTACTAAAAACATTTTGTTGAAGTGATGACAGTCAATCAAGAAGTCTACATAATAACAATTCAGTATACGGTTTGTAAAAAGTCCAATTCTTTTTTACATCTCGCAAAATTCTTAAATGGGTTAGTACTTGCTTGTTGAACCCTCATCAGCAACCTAATTTTAGGGTAAATTGTTTTGTATGAAGCCTTTTATTTGTGTCAATTAAGTCCTAAAGTTAAGCCTTATCATAATTATACTCGTTTCATACTACAGTGATACTTGAAGTTGTGTTCTTTGATGTATTATTAGAGATGTGTTCATGTATCATGTGTATTTCGCAAGACTCGAGGACATAGGATCAAGTCGTAATTATGTGCGATGAAAGCCAAAAGCGTGACCTTTAGCTGGGTTGCTTTTAATGGAGATTTGTCTGGCCCAAACATGACCTTTGGACGGTTAACCTTAAACGATACATTATTAATGTCTTTGTATAATACCAACGCATACAGTTTTTATGTGGCAGATGAGAATTTCTACGATTTTTATTCGGCAAAAAACGAGTGTGTTCTGTAATTAGCAGTTAGCAGGCGGCTATAGTTGAAATGCTGACATGTAATGTAGGTGCTGATATTAGAATATGCTCACAAAAGAGAAAATTCAAATACATTTGCAGTTATAAAAATAGACGTAACAAGAATATATGAACTACATCTCTTCGTAGAATCGGAATTCCATAAAGCTGCAAATCTTCGCCTTGAAAGTCCCGGGGATTTAATATAGTATCTAATATCACATAATTCATAACAAAGCTTTTACCGCAGCGACATAATGAAGCCCGCATTATCTAATCAAACACATTAATCACAAGATTTACACATCCTTGACACGGTTACTTGATATTTTAAAATAGTTCCGTTATGGCGGCCTGTAAATTCAACATGAGACCGCAGAGAGCAGGGCAACGCGTTAATATTTCACAAACGCCTCTATTGCTTTTAAACTATGAAAGGAAAAATGGACCCCGCTAAATTTACTCTATGAAGTTATATGTACATAGGTCTACTTATTTAATATTCAATGTTATAACAAGGGAGTGTGTCGTTTGGTCTTGTATAATTTCGTAGGAGCATAACATTACGTTTAAAGCCTGACGTTAAATGATCAATTCTACCAATTTTTAAACCGTTTTTCTTTAACAAATTTATTTTTATTTCAGGTACGTACTTTGTCTTAACAATGAAGATTTCCTCAGTGTTGGGTTGAAACTTGTAAGTGAACATTACTTTTTTCTAAATGATATAATATGACGTTAGAGATGATTTTGTTTCACTAATGATTATATTCAACAGTAACCACATAAACTTTACCGCGTTTCCCGGCAAAAAATATTAATCACTGTGTTCGCTTTGCAAAAATGTGCTATTTGGAACCTTACCAACATACCTCATGTTGATAAATTTTATCATCAAACAAAATAGCAATTGACGACAACCTGTTGCCATAACACTTTATCAGAACGTCGCGTTGATATCGAAATTCCTTTAAGGATAATTCCAGTCGTTTTATCTCGACGGCGCTTCGATACAATACATCATTGGAGGAACATGAGTCAACAATTTTTATCGGCTAACGCCACTCCTTGTTTCGTCAGCTACACTTACTGAACTCTAGCTTACATTGAAGTTTAATCTTGTTGATTACAGAAGTAGTAGACATTATAAAATAATCACTAAGTGGATTACCAGCGCCCGCCTATGTTTGTGTACAACGCCATACAGACATTTTTATTTTACCGTACTTTTATTTTACTCGTACCACTGATGGAGGTGTGTGTATAAATATACTATCGTGGTTTTTGTCGTGTGTTTAAATTGATTGGATATTTTGTTTACAAATAACCAAACTTAAATGTTTATTATTGACAGAGCCATATTTATATTGCAAATGTTTTTGTTTAAAGTCGCCTTCATACCGCACGTTTCCATGTAATTTATAGTTTTTGATGTTTGTTATCGGTATTACGGTTTGTGTCTTTTGATAAAGCTTTCTCGTAGTTTGTGTCTTACATAATCGAATTATCAATCCATATCTGCTCTAACAAACTTGTTAATTAAACGACGAAGGGTGCTAGACGTGATCATTGTTTTAGTACACGTATACGTTGAAATCAGGAACTTTACAAAACACGAACTGAAAGCACGGGGCACGGTAAACAATAGGTTCGTTCAAAACTTTTCTACACATGAGAGTTGTTATCATAACCTGAAATATAAAGGAAATCCAATCAGTGCCAAATTTTAATCATCACAATCTATTTGACACTTGTCTTTGTTGAATAATTATTATAAATGATTATTTGTTATGTTTACGGGTTCAATATCCCCCGCTATTTTGAATATGTGTTTTTTTTGTGTTAAATAATGGGCATTGAATTGATAAAGTACGTAAAAAATAACTTTTTCCCGATTATTCTCAGTATCTAACCGATAAAAATGGTTATTACATCACGAGTTAACTGCATGGACAGTACAAATGTACTGGCTGTAGTGTTGTTGGATTTGTTTATTGTACTCGCTGTGTCTTTCACACTGTGACCCAGAAAATGTGGACACGAATAATCCCGTGTACATTTTTTTTCGACACTTGCTAATATTATAAAGTTTCGTGTAATACGTTCATAACACTTAACTAATTACTTTTGGACTGCCGCACGGAGTATTGTGTGGAAGTTTGGCAGGAGCACGACATTTGTGTATTTAATAAAATCATTTTATTAACAATTGTTATTTTAATGGCAACCTTTTTGTCAATTGAATTGCTAGAATATCTAATAGGTAGGTAGGGCAGGTCACCTAAAAGTTATCTTATTTAATTGACCTTTGCTTTTGTGATATATTAAAATACTTATTTTAGGTTCTGTACCAATTATAGAACTAATCCACGATACCAGGGAAATAACTGTTTAACTTTTTTAAAATAAATATTAGTAGAAAACGATAACAAAAATGATACCCGTGTATAAATTTACGCAGAATGATTCAGCCAAATTACTTTTAGGCGCCAAAATTAATCTTATCATGGAAACTAGTTCATTACATATCTACCTGCAAACGTCAAGGCGAACTTTACCAAGTAACAGGTTGAAGATAAGACATGTATTTACTCATTGATAAATAAATACATAGCCGTACGTTGTGGCGCAAACTTTGTTTACTTGATAAGCGATATATTACTGCAATGTATTTTTATATAATCGCGACTTTATAGCAACGCTGGCCGATTTAGAGATGTATACTCTCAATAATTGGTACAAGTTTAACAATGAAAAACCTTATTGGTGAATTGTTAAACTGCCCAAGAATTTTAATTTTGTCCTTGTAGCAAGTTCTAAAATTGTTCACCATCAGCCGTAGGTTCTCAATTGACACTGCATTGTAAATTCTCCATCAAACACTCGCGATACTCGCATTCCAGCTTGACACGATAATATCGATGCTTCCGATCCCATCTCTATCCGTCTTCATAACAATGTAAACACTTGGAATACGTCCCGACGTTATACGTTGAATTTCCCACGTCTGTGACGACGTTACCATAAGTAACAAGTTGTAGCGAAAACGGTACCTTCTTACGTACTGTGAGAACTCGCATCGATTTATCGACACCCTCGAACTTGTTATCTACAAACGTGTGTATTGAAATTTACCGCGTACCCTCGGCTGAGTTATTCGCTATACGCTCTTAGCTTGAACGGTTATCCGCCGTTCGTCAAACCGCCCCGGGGAAATTACGTGCCACCTAGCAATTCCTACGCGTACTGCTACTAGAAAATGTAATTAATTTCATATATTATTATAAAACAATGAACGCATTCAAAACGAACCAAGATACCTACAGCGTACATGTACTTGTACATGGTTTTTGGTTTGCCGGTTGCTTCGCTGCACGCCTAATTAACAAACTTGTACTGCTACTTGCAAGACTCCTTACGTATGCATAAATGTTAAAAATAACTTGCAGCTAATAATAAACCGTAAAAGCACTTGTTAACGGTAGCTAGCATTCTAAACACCTGACCTGTCAGTAAAATGAAACCGATAGTGTCAAGATGTCGATTTCTTATAATTAGACTTGTCACTGCTGTCGGTAGAGTTGATGGGTTGAGATGCCGCGGACGGCACGCTTAAGGCCGCAATTATAAAGAAAAATAAACAAAAAACGCACCTCCTATAGGCCTGGTGGAGGGACACCTGTCTCTATGAAACAGGTTTGGTGCGCCGCGCGCCGCTCGCGTCGAGACCGTGTGAATGGAAGTGATGAATCTTCTCATATATGTACCAAAACTGGTTTTGGTGAGAATGTTGTATTATCACCATATTTTAGGCTTAGGGTAATTAGTTTATGCAGATAATTGACTTATCAATCGTTTTATTTGATTAAACGTCAAATTTTTAAACAACAATATCCGATTGTTTATAAAAATACAATGTCAATCTCATTTATTAAATACTTTTTCTTAATCTATTTACGTACACTAAGTAGAAACATCGGCGCTGGCTTTCACAAAACAGTTTTATTGTTTTAATTTGCTATAACATATTAATAAACAAATAGTACATGTAATCCGTCATTTACGATCGATTACCGATCTTAAAGTATTGATATGACAGAACTATTGATAAAACTATCGATTAGCTCCTAATTAATTTAGGATTAATTTAATATTAAAGGATAATTGACTACACGTAAATGTTAAGAAAATAACTGTTCGTAATTCGTATAAGTATGACAAATTCATATTAGAATAGACATGGCACAGGATTTCTTGATAAATCTGTCCAGTTATTAGTTGATTATAGTTGAGAAATAAATCAAACTAGGGATTTTATCGAAGTTTATTCCAGAGATATTTTCAAGAACTCTTCAAGCACACCCTCAAAGTATTCATAAAATAATCAGAAATTAAAAAATACGAGAGATTTAGAGTAGAAAACATACTGATTGATTGAAAACCGCCTCGTTTTCAGAGGCGGTTAAAAACAATATCCAAGTATATTTTCCGCGTCGTCACTGTCCCCGTATGAAGGCGTTAGTTTTCTGCGCTCGATCATTATCAATCCTCCAGGGACCAGGGACGCGAGACCCTGATGAATTAGGCGACTTTGACCGTGTTTACTACTACACAAACACCGACTAACAACATAGACATCTTTTACCTTTCTTAAGATAAATAATATACTGTTTTATACGCAAATGTGAGGGTTTGTTGTGGTTGAATTGCACGTGAGTTCATAAACAGAAAAGCAAGTCTTTAGCAATTAAGTAAAGTAAAAATTAAATATGCTAATTACTTCAACCAATAACTAGTTATTTTATTGTGCAGTAAAATCAAGTAACACACGCACCTTAACAGTCGTACTTGTAAATTAAGTAACCTATGCGTTTGCATTTATATCCCATTGTGAAGCCAACAACCGTTGTAAATGTACCACGTAGTAAATATTTTTATAGAGTCACAGTAAATTGCACGTGCACAAAGTGAAATACCTATTGTCGGGAATCCCCCGGCACGGCGCCGTTCCATGGCGTGATCGACTCACGCTTACACGAAACTTATGGTTTCGACTGTACAATTTAAATAAATATTAACTACTCTACTACCAACTGTTTGATCACGGCTAATTGGCATCATTTACCAAAAATTAAGGCAATGTTTTCGACAATTGCATTTTCATTCTTGTGCTTTAACGAGCTTTTGTTAGGTTCGAGCTTTGTAACGAATATGGCCTTAAATATACTGAGAGTGTGCTTTGCGTAAAATCATAATAATTATCTTCATTCGTTTCATCAGATATACCTACCTCTGTCAACTTTGTGTGAATATCTGAATTTGAACCCTGTAGTCAATGAAACTCAATATTTATAGACAAAACTAAACTCATACATTCGTCTGATACTGTATAAGATGACTGTAACATTTAAATAATTTGTAAAACAGACTCACTTTCTCTGCATAGTAATGCTGAAAATACGGAAGCGAGTCTGTCTCTTTTTGTGTTTATGCCTGAACTGCCGTATTTGATTAAAATATAACAAGCTCAATTTGATACTCAATAAGAGGTTTTTGGGTTATGCACCTATTTTATCCACAAAACTGACTGTTGTCCTTCATAAATATAAAACAGTTTAAGCAATAAAGGCGGTTAAAATCTTTAATTTCTTTAAAAATGTTTGTCGACAATTTGTAAGTTATACAAGTACTTTGGTTTTCATCGTAACATAACGATATCGCATGTAATTGTTAGAAATAGTCCCGTGCCGTAATCTACGTGTTGCTAGACGTACGTGCTGACCGTAATTGTGCCACTATTCCGTTTTATCAAATGTTAGCATTTACCTCCTCCCTTCCATGGAAATAGTCTTATTTATCTTTGATTGAGGTTTTACTATTGCTGTTATTTACCATGTTCATAATAACTTATTGATTCAAAACAGTGTTCAGTTTATATTTAAACTTATCGTTATTTTACAATGTTATACTCAAATTCACAATAATTACAGCATAGTACAAATTCAACAGGCATTTTTCTGGCTCAACTTGTTTACAAAAATAATACATATTCCGACCTAAAAAAAACCTTTAAAATTTGTGATTGTGTATCTTCCGAGAAAAGATGATTAACATTGAAGAGCTCGAAATTATGTGTCTATTTATGTACTCATTCAACGCTCCAATTTAAATATAAACGTAAAACGTTATTTTCATCATTACAGAGAAGTTACAAATAAATGCTTACGTTAGAATTACGCCCAACATTTTCTCATTTAAAATAGACGCATCGTCTAAATAAACATTGTACATAATTAAGGACACGGGCTTTTATACGAATAGCGATTAATGGACAATGAAACGTAAGCGTGCGACTGCAACAGTTGCACATGTCATCACCTATGTACACACACCGTAACAATTGCTTTGGCGATCTACCAACTGTTTGTATTATTTGTCGCCGTCGACCGAGGTCGGTCGGGAACTAATAATTTAATCAAAATCATGCCTGCAATCGCCAGAAGCTACAATTACGGTGGGAAGTGATTGCACCGAGACAATCTCGTCGTAGCTTCGTTGTCGGACGATCTATTTTATATTGTTATGGCTGACAGTTGACTTGATGCGCCTTACCTATTGTAGTTTAGGGACTCAATCACAACTTTACGAGTTTTAAATCTTATTGTTACAACATGTGTTATGACATGTTGATTTGAAGTCAAGTGGCTGTTGACAATTCTGACAAAGTCAATGTACAGGAAGAATTGTAACAAATAGATTAATTTACAATTTATTTCAGATTTGGTTACAACCTTTTGTGTACTCTTTAACTTGTCTTGCAGTGTCAGGGCATTAGATGATTTGGAAATTCTTGCCCAAGTGCCCATCTGAATGAATTACGGATAGTACCTATCTGAAAATTACAATAATATGTCAAAACACTAAATTGTTACAATATAATTTAACTACTTCAAAAGTAAAAGTGGCGATAACTTACTGATTGAGTGGACGATTAAAATTATGAACAATGGAATAAAAAGAGAAACACACAGTGAAATGCTGATTTAATACATCTTGTTACAAGTTGTACGTCACCGTCCCGATAACTAACCTAAGCTGACCGTGAAGACTTCTAATGCTAGTTAACTATAGATGTATCGTTTATCATCACCAAAATAGGGTAACATGTCACGGTTCTGTCACCCGATACCCAAGCACATCGGGGCTTCACTATTCTGCCTTTGTGTAATATAACACGGGTGTTACTATGTATAAAAATGTGATACGTATTTTTATTGTCCAATTCATGATCAAAAGTAGCTATCGGATACCAGGCAAGACGAGTATGGTTTGTTATGTGTAAAATGTCAACAAAAACAAAACGCAATGCCAACTGGTACGTATGCGATGCGCTTTTTTCAAATCCAATAATGACGAGAAAACGATAAAATGATCATCGCATGTCCATCTGTGGCATGGCAACTCGCTATCGAACGGTTTGAAATAAGTTTTGAAACCTTATGCGTGTGATGGCCTACAACTCACACCGCCTACGTAGTTTAAAAGCAATTTAGTGCAATATCTATTACCTCTTTTTGGGCAATTTCGATTTCTGTTCTTTTTTAATGTCTTGTTGTAAGTTAAGTGCTTAACTATATGTATAAGTAAAATTAGTTCTTTTTAAATAATGAGAATAAGAGTAGAATTTGACGTCTGAATCTCGCATGTAAGTGTACGGCGGCTAAGTGGCGCGAGCCGTCCAGTGGGCAAACACTCGCGCCCGACCCAAATTGGCCCTCACTTGTCACACTCCACAACCGTATTCACACTTCTCGCGTGACTAGCAAAAAATAAATCTGTATTACTCGCCCTTATTGGCACAATTAGCCACTAAGTAGGCCGCTTAATGTATCGCTATCGAAACTTGTGTTTGCTGCTCATATTTTATCCGGGTATTAGACTGAACGTTTAGCGTTACATTTGTTTGGTTTGTTAACTCGATGTTTGAATATTCCAGTCGGGTTTATTTTCTTGACTTGTCATAAAATATAGATCATAATTTATTTCACAATTGCTTACGACATTTTTCTTAATTTATACCCTTCTTTTAAAGTTTTAACTAATTAAATTGGCGTTACTTAAAGAACATAACAACCTTAACACTAGTAGGTATAGAACACCATAACATCTAAAACGATTCACTTGTTTGTGTGTAAATTCAATATGGATTGCTTTAGTTTCTAGGCCTTTTGATATCTCTGCCAAGTGTGTAGTCGAGAATAGATGCAGTGAATGAAATAAATAGGCCAAACTGAACATTGTACTGGTTCATTATTATCATTTACCTTGGAATATCCTACCGATATTTGCACAGCAACATGGATGTTCCAGATTTGTGTAATAAAAAACGTTATACCACAGGATAATAAATTGAACCGATTGAACGGCGTATTCCATTGTTTGAATTGGTACGTTGAATGTCTTGTTTGGTTATAAAGTGCATACATGCAAAAAATGAGTGGAGGTGAAAACCATGCGACACCTACGCCGAGCCCCGACGAATTCGCTCATCGGTATATTTATAGACAAACAGGATATATTAACAGTGCGTTGACATGGGACACAGGTGCCAGATCAATTCACTTTATGTATTGTAATTACACTTATTCACTTATGTTAATACATGCATAAATACAATAGTAATACCGCACAACTTCTAAGGAAATATAAATCGACGTAATTTTGATATCCTTCCAAAGTAAATTCATAAATTCCTATAAGTCAATTAAGAGATTATGCCAAGCAGATGTTAGTTAATGTTGTAACTGAATTGGATTGGCTCGCCAACCGTAGTGATTTGATTATAGCCATAAGGGAATATTACTATGACCGCTTATTGAATCGGGACGGCCCAGGTGCCCAGATACAGCAGTAGTGGTTAAGGGCTCGTAAAGGAAAGATATTCATTATTTAAATTAACTAGAAACTCATAGTATAAAAGGGATGTTAATACACGACTCGTTCATATTTCCCCTATTAACATTCAACTTATGCGACTAATTGAAATACAATAACTTAATTAATTGAATTATCTTTGAAGTAGATAATAATGTAAACATAACAATAGATTCTTCATAGTCAATAAAGTACCACTTATTAAATCACTCGAGATCAGGTAACTTACAATTTGTAACAACTTTTAACAACATTATTTCATCTTGATAACTACTGAGCCGGCTTGACGTTTATCGTTTTATTCTGATTTACTGTCGTTTCCCTAGATAATAATTAGGCGCTATTTCTGCATGATATTATGAACGCAAAAGTGATCATTTGTACAATATAACTATACTATATCTTGATTATACAGATAATATTTTTAAACTTTATTAAAATGTTCTGTTTTAATAGCAACAAAAATATTTACGAGTAACACATAGACCGTTACGTTATTATCCACGTATCTATAATTCGCATATTTTATTGGTGTATTAAATTTATCACACGCTAGTAACCTATTACGTTCGGATAACAGCGGTTTTATCGGTGTTTCGTCCGCGCTCTGTCACTGGGCGGGCGGCGCGCGTCCTTGACTCGGCCCGGTCGTTGACGCCGGCGCTGCGGGGGACGGCCCTACATTATGCACACGCGACTGCCTTCGCTCCCTTCTGATCGTTCAAGACGTGCTTTGGCGCCGCAGACACGCGTCGCACACGCGGCAACCCGAGGGCTATTGAAGATAAATAAACGCAACGAGTATGCCGCGCTTTTTCAAACGCGACTTTGATTTGTTCGACAATTATGCAAGAATTAAAGCCGGTTTTGATTATTGAGGTAGAAATATACCCCTATAGTCGCACATTTATACAATATAAATATGTAATTATATATTTTTTATTATACAAATACCTATATATTAATAAAAAAAAAAAGCTCTCAAACACCTCCTAACGTATTTTTTTCACTATTCTACAACATTAGTACGAGACAAAACATTTCCGAACAATACATCAAACCCGCCGAGACCATGCTCGGTAGGTAAACAAAAACAAAGTCGCGGCTAATGTCCATGTTCATTGACGTTCACGTCCATAGACGAGTATTTCCCGAGGCGAACTTCATCCCAAAGGAAATTAGCTTCTTATGTTTCACGCGTTTCCTACGCCTGCGGACAATTGAATCTTCTCAACGCAAATTGATATTTTTTGCGACACTCCGATTGCCCGATGCAATTTCCCAACGTCTGGCCCCGTCTTCATCGAAGCCTCGTGAATTAAAAGTTGCCCAGTCATCGTACACTTTTTTCACACGAACATCTAACCTACATCTCTGTAACGGACTATGATCGGTCAGACTGCGATTTTATTTTGAATTTATTAAGACTTATTCGAGTGTAATCTCGCCGACTACAGGTAAACGGAACGTCCTCGATTCATTTTTTACACTAACGTCAAAAACTTGAGTATATTATTATTATTGTTTATTTTTGTTATAATAATGCTAACTACACATGTACCTTGCTGAGGCATGAATCAAGCGATTTGACAGATAGGTTTTTTTGGGGTCATCCAACCCAAACTTTATGCCATCAAAGTGTTGAACGAGAAAAATAAAACTGTCGATACTTAATTGCCGCAAATCTCAGTGTCTCACGCAACTCGTTATTTTTATTATTTTCGACATGATTATTATCACTGACAGTTTTGTCTTCGGGTGAAGCGAATGAATTTCACGACCCCCTTTCGTTAGACGCTTTCGATGTCAATAGTATTTGATCAATGCTTGTTACGTTGGTATGATCTACCTGGTTTTATGGTTCATAAATATTTTTTTTTGTTCCGTGACCCGTCTGAAATACCAGAATAACCATACGATAATCGATTCAGTGCGCATGTTACGTGTTTCAGGGACCCCATAAAGCTGTGTTTCCGCACTGCGCCTATTATAACTGTTTTACGACTGCCGACTAGGTATCCTCGCCGCATGCACGTATAAATAATCTACTGAGGGTTTTCGAGTACACCCAATGTCTTAATGCTAACCAAGTAATTTTATAATCGCTCTCATTTATAGGGGCCATATTCAGGTTAATTCCACCCCGTCGCGTAGCGCTTGCCGCTTGCCCTCGGAAATGATCCAATAATGTTGCTACTAAAACATGTTGCAATACATTCTCCTTTGACCAAAATTGCTTTAATTTAATGGAGTTCAGGGAATAAAAACATACCGTAACGAGTGGGGGTCGCGCTTGGCTGCTTGACGACAATAAATTATGTTAAATATTGAGATACATGTTTCAAATTTCCAACCCTTTGTCGGCGATTTGTGGGCGTGCAAACATCTACCTCTATTTATCGCGAATAAATCGGGCTATAATGGCTACTAGAGGCCGACAGTGGTACTTGTTTGACCGTTCGCGCACTATATCAAAGTGATTGCTGAAACATTAGGTCGGGCCCGCGGTCAAGCCAACCCCGTCTAGACGCCTACTAATTTTGATTTTACAAACTCCTGTCGAAATAACCTAATTCAATCCATAAATATGTTGTACGTTTGACCATAGGGTTAAGTTCACCTTTTGTCATTTATTTCATTACCGGACCGGATTTATACAGAGATTTGCTTAACCATTTAGCTTACTACTGTAATTTAAACGTGGGATACATACGGATTAAATATTTACTTGGATAATGTGTAGTAGATATAATATATAAAATAATATGTCGAGGTTAAGGAAGTCGGGTTACTATTCCTGGAATGCGTATTCGGGAAGGCCTGTTACATGCACGATACAAGCGGTAGGGATTACGCACATCACATTAGCATATAATGGTGTTATTTGCATTCGGCCACTGTAGCTTATTTTACGCCCGTTTATTTTTCAGAAATCCAACCCGTTTACTGCAGCACGGTAATTTATGCAAAATACCGCACATGATTGGACGGCGGCAGACCCCCTTTACCTTTTTAAGCCGCCTCGTTTATAGTTTGGTAGTATTATGTTCCGATTTGACGAATTATGTGGTTGCTTAGCCAATTTTTCAGATCGACGTTTTACCCCTCTAAATTACCAACTCGTAAATGACAGACTCGTCTTAATTTCCTTCCTCAAAACTTTTTAGTGTTAACTGTTCATGACACAAATAGGAAACAGGTAAATGATTGTTATACTGAGAAACGTTGTTAAGTTTACAACTTCATTTATTTTAATTGGTTCCACTAAATGATAGAATATCACTATTTCTATGTATTATAGATTCGTTGAAGAGTAAACTAGTAAAGCTGAAGAATTTCAGTGCGAACCCGATGCCATCTCGAATATCGGAGATGCTTCTAGCTGTGTGCGCTCGACACGCGGGCCAGGAAAGAATTTCAATAAGTTGTTTTCATTTGCAAATTGCGCGCCGCGGCGACACCTAATGGAATAGGAATCTAGGGGCCGCGTGCCGGCCGTCGCACCAGTTCCGCTTATTGGATTATAAAGAGCTCTTTCGATGCGTTCACGCCTGCTCCGATTTTTGACCGTCTAATGCGATTAGTTTTGAGAACATTAACAATGTCATACCCAGGACCGGCCTAAGTTTCTAGTCTAGGTACTTACCCTTAATGTTTACTCAGTCAATTTAGGTAGCAATGATGTCGGCGTCCAATGAAGAAAGATCTTTCAGAGGAGGTGCGGTAGTGAAAAATGCTAGAGCGTTATTAGCATCTCGAGGACAAATTGGTATGCCGCACCCATGTTCCGTTCGACCCGCCATTTTTCATTTATTCATGGGGCTCATACATTAAACACCCACAAGAATTCTTTATATTTGTATAGTTCATTATGTGGTTACTAATAACAATTGACATTGTTTAATCTTATAGAAAGTGCTTGCCTATGAATGAAACTACACATTTCATATTGCAACCATGCCCATAAAAATCTCAAGTTGACGTGATCTAAAAATTTTAGCCAAACAATATTCGACTACTTTATTTATTTTAGTGTGGTAATGTTACACGTACCATTTCTCTGCCAATATTTGTGCATTTAACTCGTTGATTTTGCATTCTTAATTAGTCCATGTTTCACTACCAAAGTAACATCGAATCCTTTGTTTACCTAAAATGCTAAAGCAATACATTTGTCGAGCATTATGCAAATACGTAACGGTTCTCGTCGTGCCAAGGAACGCGGAAGCATGTTTTCCAATAAAGCGAGCAATAAACGCATACTCGCGGCCACCATCGATGTATGTACTACGCGCGGTGGACACATTCCAACTGACTATTCAAAAGGTTCCATCTAAACACAAGGAATTACAAACACTATTACTGGTTCTCACGCTCGATATTTACTTGAAAATCGGCGAGAATTGTCACACTATTTAACTCCCGCTTTATATTTATTTTCATGATACTGCGTAAGCACCAATTTGTCACCAACTAATGTCTTTCAGCTCAAAAAGTTATCACTACCAATAATAAGGGGATTTTCCTTCATGTGTCCTGTTTTATCTGTTATGCTTTTGTTTTAAACAAAATTGTGTTCTGGTATTCCCCACAACTTCCCTGTTGGATTTGCCGGAAAGCGTACGTTATTAGTAATTACACAGGTCGGTACATTAACTATTAAACTTTGGTAAAGACAATTAACAATCTCAACAAAATCTTACCGAAATGATAAAGAAGAGAAGTTGTCATTCATTGTTGTGGTAATCTCAGACTCAGATACACAATTGTTATCAATAGCCGTTTTAATGTTTCTTGTATCCATTTGAACATAGGGCTGCAGTTATGTTTGCTTTTTTATATAATGATTGTATTAAGACTATAAGTATAAAAAGAAACATTAATTATCATCCCACAAAAACCTGAGTAAATGGTAGAATCTGATTCCTATACGTAAGTTCCATTTTATATTGTAATGGATAAATATTTCTACGTATGTTTAATTTGTGTTTTTAGGAAAATAGTCTCCTGTCCGGTAAAGTGAAATGAACAAGCCCCATTGTTAATCTTGCTTGACAATAGAGTATCAGACAAGGGCAGTTCTCGAAGCAATTTATTTTTTATAGAATAAATGCGGGGATATCAGAGGGCGCTCGTAAACATGTCGTCAATAAAGTCTTGGAGTGACCCGTGCTCGCCCCGGGCACGACATTGTTCCCGGTTTATAAAATTACCCCGTTAAAGGAGTGAGCGGCTCAAAAGAGGAGCCTTTATACCTAGTTCACTATGTGACTCATACATTCGTACTACTATAAGTACCGTCTGCTAGTATAGACTATGAAAGTACTTCTAAGTCACTCCTCAGCAACACATGCTAATTGCACGTAAGAGCTACGTGAAACTACAGCCCGCTTGTGTTTTATTGCCAATTGTATTAAGATGGGTAAATACTTTATGGTTTCATTTTATATTCAATATGATGCGCCGTAACAACTTAATACACACCAGTGCAAATACATTCTTTAAAGAGAGATATTAAAAGTATTTTATTGCTATATTCAATGAAATAATTCAAGAATTCCGGTTTCTGTTGTACCTTATCACAATGGATCACGTCATCTGTTGTGTGTCTTCCGCAACGATTTTATCATTTCCCTTGAATACTGGAGTCGGTGCGCGGTTAACGGTCCTAAATTATGTGTGAAGGCTTCATTCGTCGTGTTATGTGTGTAAACCAGTAACGTGCGCGCCCGATAAGTATTCAATACACGTCTCGACATAAATTAACCAACAGGTGTGTTCTCCCTGAAATGAACATAAATAAAAAACAGATCAGGCACGAAATGGCAACATTCGCAATAAGGGTTTCAATGCCATAAGTCTTTTGTATGTATCCACCTTTTGAAAACATGTTTTGCGGCAGAGGTGCACTGCAGTATACCAGCGCAAAAGCGTTTTAAAAAAGAACGATTAAAAGCTATTATATTTTTCATTCGCAGTTAAATTAACAACAACATTAAACGCCCATTTCAACCCTTTTAACTCGACTGTTTTTGTTATTGAACCCTAAAACAGATGAGAAGTGCTAAACGTCGCTCGCTTCGTACCTTTATTTATACCCGGTTCGGTGTATGCTAATGTTCCGAAACGGGATATAGACAGACAAAAATAGCCACTTTCTTGTCACGACAATTTGCGCTTAAACCAGTCCTTTGAGTTAAATATGGCGGTATCCCGTATTATTTTCCATACAAAAATGCACCCAAAATTGTAATAAATGCACAAAGTTTGAGAAAAATGTTAAACCTCGCCTCATCGCTATACCAACTGAAGTAAAGTTTAAATAATATGAAAAAATCTACTAGTTTAATCAAATTCTAAGTTGCGTTTTCTAAAAAGGATTTTCAATCTTGACTGTAAACTAGACCTATCTCATAGTACTAAAGTACGAAGGACATAGTGCCCATCGCAGTTCATTTCTTTAGCTTTAGTTTTCACGTACAATAATATAAATAAAAAAAAATGTGATAAATTCAAAACTAGTGTGTATAAATTATTTGTGTACAGGCAATTGAAACAGTAATCCATAAATATGCAAAAAACAATCGCGTTCGCAGCGCAGTGCACGCCGAGTACACCGACTTGTAACTTCGTCTAATACTTTTCCCTGACCTATTTTCTGAAGATATAAAAATGCATTTTAAAGGACGCCTCTAGACTGCTGGGAGTGTTCTATAAGCGACGTCGGAGACTTTCGCGGAGACGTTTGCGTGACATTTACAACGAGTGCTAATTGTCGCTCGACGGTTGCGGTTATTACAGGAACAGACTTGTATCGAGTGTACTTTGCCGTGGATTTCTCTTGTCTGCATCTGATTTGAGCCGATGCAACTTTCGCTCCAGACACGATCTGGTTTTAACGACGTTGTCTCGTTGCTGACTGTATTCCTTCCTTTAAATTCCTAGTACATTGTTTTGATTTCAGTCATGTACATATTTGTTTTGCAAATTATTAAATTTTCCATATCATGTAATTGATATCATGATTAAATACCATGTCCCAAAACCCTATGTGGGACTGACATTTGTAATTTTCGGTGGAATATATTTCGGTCTTCTAAATCTAGAATACATAAAATGAACTTCGATCAGGCCCATACAGCTCGATCCAAAAATTTCATCAGTCGTTGCTCAATCGGCCCAGAATGCAGGCACGGGTGTCGTCTGCCTGTCGAGCTAACTGATCCGTGGGCGTATGTGTGCCGACAACAAACAACGCCAATACCTCAAAATAAAGAATAACAATCTAATTTCAGTCACTCTAAACATACATAAAACCCGCAACAGATAAATTATCCCTAATAAATTGTTGGAATATATCAACGGATTCTTTTATGCTTTCCCGTTCTGAATAATAATCCAATCTGCGTTTTATTTACTCATCTGATATCCATAATTAGTTCCTGGTATCGGAAGAATACAATATTGGTTTTAAAGGCCAACGTTACGGCTCATATGTCTCACGCCAAGATAACCGACTAACTTTAGTGTTTAGCTATTTCGATTCGATGCTAAGTATATATTTAGACGAGTTGCATCGAACTCGTAGTGGCCGACTACTGGCCGTTGGTTCAGGAATAATTGCACTTTTTCCTCTTCGATCTTGGTATTTTTGTAGCTGTAAATATCGTGAATCTTTTTTTATCAGTTTGTACTATCCATATGCTGTGCTATGGTTTTCTCTCTTTCATCATTCAACCATATATTCTTTATAAACTCATTTAGTATTCAATTAGATATGCAAAAATATTTAATTATAAGTTACAAAAGGAAACTAATGTTGTCAAAGTATTTTTAACTATGTCTGGCAACTGTCTAGTCTGTAACGACATAAAATGCAGTTATTTCTTACCGGTCAAGTTTCCTAGTTAGCGATGATATCTTATTCGTGTGAAGTTCGTTATACCGCCCTGGGCGCGTCACTCGCAATAAGGTTTTCTTCGCAACAACCCTTGCTTGTAATAGTTTAAAACATGTCGGCGTAACATTTGGACGGAGGAAGGAAACCTATGTGTATGGGTATAAATTATACCAAATATTTTGAGTCACGGGTATCACTAATTTTCGAGTTTATTTAATGTAGATAATTGTTTCACTTGCAACAAGGTACAACTACAAATACAAAGAATCGTATGCAGTAGAATCAAAACACTGAAATAACCACTAAAAGCCATCCTTGCAAATAAACATTCATAATGATATAAACGTTATCTAATTTCTCACCATTTAATATCTATCAAGCGTGTTATATGGCTATTGTCTTGTTATTTATGTTGGCAACTAATTGGCGCAGATTGTGAGGACCGGGCTCCGATCGGTTGCTAGGACGCGTGCCCCAATGCCGTTACCCTAATGCGGACTCCACTGGTCATTTCAATTTGATGAGTCCAACAGTCCGAACTCCGGCTTGATTGACTGCACGACCACACATAAATCCTTATTATGTGATGTATTTTTCCGGGAAATAAACCTCGCGTCATCTTAAGCTATAAGGAAATTGACATGTCTAGGATTATGTCAGTTTTATTATTTGATCGTTTGTTTTTATTTGAGATTCGATCTTAGGTCTTCAATTTATAGGTAACTAAAAGTATGTTTCTCTCTGATTTGTGGTTCATTACGTTTTATGAAGTGTGATAAGTAATCACTAATATAGTTACCAGTAAACCTAACCAGTTATTACTATTTATCAATGTGAGACATTTTGATTATTGACCACAATAAACTTGTTCTGTCTCTTTTCTCGTTTTTATTTATGTGACCATGTTTGTTTTTATAAAATGCAGCCAGGGATTTTAATAATGTGCATGATTATGAGCTATCTAGCGCATGTGATCACGACCGCTAATCCATACGAAATTCAAATTCAATACCGTATCGCTGGCATCGTATAAATAGAGTTAATATTCAAACTGATGAATAAATCATCCAAGCATGCGAAAACATGCAAAAGAAACGACATGCACTCGTTGCCTGACCTTTGACAGATTTAATAAAAGAGAAGGAGAGTTAACTTAGACGTTACAATTACCACTGTTCTCAATACATTAACATAATTATCTAGCCTATGTCGTAAACGCGCAAGCGAGTCTATGACTATTTCTGTAATAACTTTCACATTGTAGCTGACCGAGAATATCCCTCGCATAAGTTTATATTATAATGGATCCAATATAAGCTGCGTACACACTGTATGCGGGCGCGTCGCTTCCTACATAAATTTCTAGTGATAAATTAGACAATTCCATAAGATAGGGTGCACGCGCCGCCCTCCCGGCCACATGCAGAGAGGCCGTTGGGATAATCGACGGGACTCATGCAATTTGGCACAGTATTTATCGTCCCACGTGTGTGTACGTGCTTTTATGTCACCGGTCAATGTTTTGTTGTGTAAACTTTACAAGCTGTATCGTTTACAAAGGTTGACGGTGATGAATTGATGTTTGAACTGTTTTCTATTTTATTGTTACTGCGATACGTACTTTCGTTTCTAATGCTTGTCTTGTTACGTCATCAGCGCGTCGTCATCAACTCTGACGTGATTTATTATTATGTTAAACATGCACGTTTATCATTCGCGTAGATTCTGTTCCGTATGAATTACGGTTAACTAGAGTCTAGAAACAATACGGAAGAATATGATGAGATGTATCATCGAACAACAAATTACTTTGTTGTTGATAACGATAGCTTAGCTGGCATTTAAGAGACTATCTCATATTCATTTTATGCTTTATAAACACGAATGCTTTTTAACAATATCTACCAAGAAAGTATCGCTTAGCATATTTACTACGGCCGGTATTCTCTCATCGAAACAAAAACTTTATTCCAAGACAAAAACACGCAGCTCGGTCCTAGAAATAAACAAAATTACATCACATAGCGTTCAGATGATTCACGACGCACAGTGTAACAAAACATCAATTTATCGTGAAAAAATATCTTTCACAGCAAAGCTGACCCAAAATAATGGCAACTATATAGTCGGTAGACGTCATTATGATGTTCGCTACGTCAAAACACAGAATGTTGACGACCCCGATGACTTGCATGATTTGTCCGACCATCTCATATCGATCCCGCTTCGCCCGCCAACCTACTCTACAATGTATTATACATCGAAATAAAAGCTGTGTATTAATAAAACGTTTTTGTTTGTTTCAGGTAAGACACGCAACTGGATAGTAGAGTCCTTTATTTATGACTCTGCCACGTAAAAATGAAAACTCGACATGTATTTGATGTAAGAACCCCTGATACTTTTGCTAGTCTGAACGTTTTATTTAACGAATGATCAATACAAAAGAATTACTAGTTTAATAATAGTAGGATCCCTCGAAAATTATTACGATATTATTACGACCACAGAAGCCACTCGATTTTATTAAAGGCAATTATCATAAATCTGTAATGAACCTCACGAATACGTCATAGTCTCTGTTTGTCCGATATCGATTCCAAATTTTAAATTAGGTTCATGTTTGTTGGTAACCATCAAAGCCTCTATTAACTACTTAGCAACACTTTATAAAGGGTTTAAACAAATTTGATATGTAATAAATAAGTTCATTAAAGAGCTTTAAACTCTTTAATGTATCCAGTTAACATCTATTAGTACTTTCAAATGCTACCAATTCAATTAAGAATTTAGAGAAGGTTTTCTTTGATCCTTCAAAAGCGTGGTAACCGCTACGGGGTAGCCTTAAACATTTTTAATCCGGCCCGTATTTAATTAGGATTGCATCGATTCGCCTCGTCATGTGAGATTATTTTGGCCGCGCTGTCACGTGGCGCACCGCTGCTAGATATTTCAATCAGGCGGTCAAGGAACTATTACATCGCCACCGCGGCACCATTATCTTGGCCCGGAGATTGATGGCCTAATATTGCGATGGACTCCGATACCTATACAGACAAAGCTTTACATATGCAAGTGCCTAATAAAACTCGCAATACGGACCTCGTAATGTATGTCAATAAAATATGTTTTCGCTTTTCTCTCGCATCGTCTGGTCTTTTAAGACTTTCATTTGATAGCAATAACTCAGTTCAAAACAATCTAATGGTTCTAATCTAGGTTTTTATGGTTTTATTTCAATGATAATCCAGTAATGTTTCATTTTTTGTTATTGACAAAATTGTCTAATCAATATTGATTGATGTGCTGATTTTCTAGTCATTGCCCTCTTCAGTGTTTGGTATTTATCCTGATATATTGACTATTTGATTCGAATCGGTATTTTTGACGAACTGGTTTTCTAGTGTATTTTCTCGCGTGATATTTTGTTGTTCCGTTTTATTATACCATAACTTAAAGATATATTGCTGATATCAATCTGACGACTTAGTTTTTCAATATAGCTGAGCTACTCTATTACTTTGTAAGACTTTGGTCAGAATAAAACATTGAAATGGCGCTAAAAATATATTAAAACAAATTAATATTTTTTTGAAAATACTGAGTATTAAGTCTTCATCAGTTAAAATAAAAATGCATCGGTGAAGCGACAAATTCACCTCTATTCGAATAAAATTGATGGGAAGGCCAATATCGTAATGCGAAACACGGGCGTACACTACGAACGACTATTTTGAGACCGTATCGTGAACCCCGATCTATTTGATGGACTCGGTAGCGTGGTGAGGAATAAAACCCCCTATGCATTGAACGCTAATCATGTTATGTGATCTAACTTTAGTGTTTTGAGTAATTGGGGAATACCATGAGGTTTTCTAGACGAGGTTATGATGAGAATAATATTTATCATGCAAGAGTACTAATTTAAATCATTCAAATATACAGGGTGTAAGAAAACTACTATAACGATCCTGAACAGGCGTATACTACTATCAATCTAAATACCAGAAAACGTATTTTTGGAGGTCAATATCAAAAACTGTTAAAGTTATTAATTTTTGTTCCATCCATCTAACGCAAAATTCTCCCCAAAACTCGGCAAAATTTCATAACACTGACAATACTCCACACCACCGCGGCATCTATGTGATCTATTGTACTATTGCTTCAAAGGAGCCGACCAGTCCAAAATAAAATAAAATGTCAAAAAATAATGTTATTTATTTTATGTCAAAGGAACCGCCGCGCCAGCCCTTTCGGCGCGTGCACAACTACCGCGGATTCCTTTGATGATGCCGCCGACCGGCCGAGCGACACTGGCGACACTCAGTCTCGTGTAGAAAGCGCTTCCGACAAGACGTACGATTGCTTGTTGTTTTCCAGCTAAACATCGTTATTTCTTTACCATCGATGACTATTGATCATCCTTATCCCGACATCAGTCTCGCGTATAAATTTGTGTCGATAAGATCTCCGAATAGTTTTAACTAACGTTTTAACTAACGTAACTTATTTCAATATCAAGTGTCCGAAGGAAGTTAGACGCGCAATGTTGTTTGCGAGTGGTGTAACAATGCCGTCGGTACAAGTATTACTAGCATCATCTTCACATAACGAGCCAAATTGTGAGTGTTAAGGCGAGTCTTAAAGCCAGTACAGGTGTGAAAGTATCAGTGTTACATTAAGAAATGTGATTAAACGGTTCAGAGGAATGTTAAAGTCAAGCACGATAAACAAAATTTACAATTAAAAGTGGTAGCTTTATTACGCACGTAAATTGCCGGAATACCAGGTTGCTGGCCACCTACATACACCTGTAAGTACCATTAACATTGTTATCATCGCACACACACAAATAAAATCAAAATAATTATTGCGACTTTAACGACTCGCTAAACATACCTAGACTAGTCAAGTGAATTTCATACCTACGTTCCTTTCTCATAGTTATTATTTTTGGTTAGAATTGTATTGCAAGGACCAGGTAAACAGAGGTCAAGTAGTAGTAGTAGAGAGTTTGTATGTCGAAACCGTTGACGAGATCTCCCAAGTAGTCATTGTTACGAATTCTCGATCGCCAGCTGACGGAGTAGCACGATCGACAATTCTTGATCTTTGATATTTCGAAAACAACTTATTAATCATCGTATCGTTTGTCGTACTACTACCTAGTGTAGTATTGATATTATTTTGTGGTAGATAAATACAAAATGACTGTTCAATTAATAATGTCAGCTCACGGCTCACAACGAAGATACCGCCGTAAACTTGTAGAAAATAGAAAATAAATTCAATAAATAGCATACAATTTTGGGATAATTTACGTAAAGTGTTTAACCTTGTGTCGTTACCAGTAAAGTTAAAATTGATTTGCAACGGTATTTTTGGCGATATGATCAAAGTATCAAACACTTGCGCTTGCGCTAGCGGCCATTCTTGAGTTCAGGTCATGACCCGAACTTTATCATATGTTCAGTGTGGCCACTAATAACGGTGGGGAAATTTAGCATTATGAATTAATTTGAACGGGGAAAACTCATAATCGCGTATCGAAGTAAAAGTCGCAGCAATGTGTTTGTAACACGAGACTACATATGCCCCTTCACGATCGTTATAGTCGTTTCATTACACCCTGTATAGTAGAGGATCAGTTTACCATAACGCTTTACATATTTTCCTATACGAACGAGCCAGGAAGTACATTTGATTTATAAGGCAATCAACTACAAGTACCTACTTATCCCAGTCGGTCCCAGTGTTCGTTACTCATTACAAAATATACATATTTGCAATTTACTATTTGAATTTCAAAACGTCATAATGAAGTTAGCGGTAGAGATGGAACAATAAAAGTGCGCGCGCGCCGCCGCCTGCGCGAACCGCTGGCGCCGCAACGCTCCAGTTGCCGGCGACTACGTCCAGCCACCAGACCAGATATGTGATTATACAGGGGTTACCACAAGCTTTTTGCATGTTAAACCAGACGTATTAAATTGTTGTTGTTATGACTACATCGAGTTGCATTATTGCGCATTACGTCCATAAAAATAAGCTTGAAAAGTTTATTATTGGAAAACAATGACAGTAGCATTACCAAAATTTACAAATTCATAAAAGTTTTGTTGTCAAATAATTCCTCAGCGTTCGCAAAATTCTATTCCCGTGAGTAATACTTTTACTCTAAAAATACGCGCCAAATTAGTTTAAAATAGAAGACCTCTCAGAGCGCTCCACACGCAAATCTAAATAAAGAATTATCAGTTTAACGCCTGCTCTACTCATGTCGTGTGCCTGATGACGGCAACTATTTGTTTTCGCTAATTATCGTTCCTGCGACGACGGTGAGTTACTACCATGATGACCTACCTAAAAAATGTAAGAAAATTTATGTTTATCGTTATAAACGCTTTTTTGTAGTTACTCTTGTGAGCCTATTTATAAATTGGCCAAATTTCTAAACTTACATAAAACGCGTCCCATTTCGCAAGTATTGTTACGTAACAGTTTGTTTTTCTTTTAAAATTATGTAGAAGAATCTAAAATTTCATGTTACGGAAAAATCTACCCGACTCGAGCATTTCACCAAGAGGAACTAAGGTAGTTTGCATCCTTCTGGGTGCGTTATTAAGTCGAAAGTGCATTTCTGAAGATATTTTACCATTTGATTGTTTTTATAAATAGCTGTATTTATTTATTGATATTTTCTTCAAAAGCGCGAATTTATGAGTTTAACAAAAAAACTCGCGAATTGTAGAGAATTTTGAAAACGTCTTGTAGAAGGACAGGAAAGTATTTGGCTGTCGTAAAAATTAAAAAGATATAAGAATTTTTGTTTCATGCAAGATTTAATAATCTGCCAAGTTTTCTCTTATTTTTTGACTTCGCCAACAGTTGACACGATTCGCTGCAGCCAAGTTCCGGTCCTCTTATGCACTTTTTCGGCGTTGAAATGCCACTAACGGAAACTTTCACATACCTTCCGCTGTCGAATTGTATGCAGACGTGACGTCAAGTGCATTTAAATTGTTTTATATGATACACATTACGGTTCACTTACTAAATAAGTTCCCAATACAAATAACGGTATTCTTCAAACATTGCGCTGCTTATTTAAGCATCTTTTTCGTCTATTCGCAATTATCAGAATTACTCTTTCCAAAATGTATAATTAGACAAAGGTGCATGCCAGTTTCAAAGGCATTGTGAGATACGCGGCGGGTCATAAAGAGGGCACAGGTCGGCTAGCGACCTTGCGGGTGTATTCTGAGCGGCCGAGAGAGCTATTTCGGCGCGTCGACATCGATCCGAGCCAGAAAACTGGAGCAGCCTCATTGGCACCTGAGATGCATCAAGCTAAATCAACTATTGCGAGATCGACGTCTTCGAACCACGTGAATTTTACTGATGCCAATGCATAAACGACCTTTCCTAAATTTATCCTTTGCGGCAATGCTGTTCTGAGGTGAAAAATTCATTGTCAAGTGTCAAAGGCACAACTTTCAGACGGTACAACATTAAGTTTTAACACTGTCTCTAGGGAAAAGCGGTTTAAGTTTCAATTTTGCATGGTTTCCCGGTGTTTTCTTACGTCGTAACTGGCGTGAAACTTCAGTGCTCGGCGACAATGGAACACTCGCTTATTTTTGGCACGATCGTAGTATGAACCCGGTAACAGAGAGTCGCGGTGACATTTAATTATACTATTACGTACGTCAACAGCGTCTGGTCGCGGCTGGGGACGTTAATCATGACGTTTACTCAACTACACATGATCGACCGTTTGTTTTACTGTTACGTACCTGTTATGTATGATAAAACGCTTTGTTGCTAACCTCTGTGTTTAAACACGTAATTAAACAAACCATTTGGAGATGTAAGGTGTTACTAACCTCCCATTGGTTATTCATTTGCTAAGTAAGTTGTTAATCATTTTATCTAGAGTCGCGGCAAAAAATGTTCTTAAATAAATAACGTACCAGCTATTAGCATATCTGAGTATTTTGGTTTTCAATGCCTATATCTATTCTAAGATTAGAATAATATACCTATTTATACGCACATTATTGGTTTTCAAAATAGTTGAACTCCAATGACTTAAGAAGCATTGAAGTTGAAACCTACTAGCACATTAATTAGCATTGATACAGCCTTTTTCTTTTTAATGAAAGCTATAAAATATTTAGGAAGGTACAGCTAAGTCAATATTCATTTTCCGATAAAAATGTTGCTCAAAAATGTTTGTCAATAAATTTCAACAACGGCATATTATTACTCAGAAAGTTACGAGATTCGATGCAATTGATCGGCCAACGTTCCCGGGTTCTTCGTTTAACCTCATCACCGTAGCTAAATTACGATAAGATAGTATGACATTGGCCAAAATTCTCTCGTTCATTTGAGTGGTTCGTTGGCTCAAGGTGACCGGCGGGTGCGTTGACATTCAGACGCCTTTATCAGAACAGGCGAGTTCACGACGCGCCTATGTTTATTAGCGGGACGGTTGCCGACTGCTGGCGATACGTTACCCCCCACCCCCAGATACAATCATCAATAAATCTCATCACACGCTATTGTCATCGAATCTGTAAAAAGAAACAACCGATCAACAAGGGTCACGTATAAAATTGCTATCTTGCCAATACAAACACAACTATGAATGAAATGTAAAACGTTATGCACTCATATTAATTGCGGCAAATTAGACATTTACGTATTCATAAAATAATATAATTAATCGACGTTAGATTACATCGAGTACGTTGCATAAATAATTATGTCATAATGCATAAGTGGCAGCTTGTGTTCTTGCATTAAATTTTACTGCGAGGTTTGAAGGCCAGTTGCATTGTGGCGGTCGTCACTGTGGAATTCACCATCGTCTTGCTTGCAGCCAATCTGTCTAATAGCTTGAATTGTACGTTGCGAACTGGAGGATTTATTGACCGATATAGGTAGTCCTCGGTCGACTACGCGCCCAATAGATGGACGATCCGATTCGGAAAGACAACGTAAGAATGTCCAAACCTTGTTGTATCAATGATTCATTCGATTTCCTATTGTCGAATTCTCAATATGATTGGATAATCTGTTAAGAAAAGCCAGATCCTACTTGTATTTTTTTTACAATTCTGAGAGAAAATCTATGTTTTTCGTTGAATTATATCACTAGTAGTGTATCCTGGAGGTTTGTCGAAACGCTGTTCGATTTCCTGTCGTAAATCGCAGCTGTCTGCGCCTCAATTGCGAACTAACAGAGGCAATGATTGAGTGCAGCAAAGAACTCTATTAAACCCGAGATGGTATCTCAATGCTGTCGCGTGATCCGATCGCCCGCGGCCTACACCAATCGTTGCACGATTTTGTGTGCTTATGGCATCTAGTCGCTATTGCCAATGGGCCTAAGATGTTTTATTTTTCTTGTTAATTTCTACATTTCGTGCCCATCTTTAGATTGAACTTCAGTTGTAACAGACAAGAATTTAATTGTATTTTTCTTATAAATATCTCAATCTACTAAATGAAGCATTACTTACTTGTAAAACTAAGTATTGCATAAGATGTAAATTTCATTTAACTGGTTTTTTGCCAAGAAATATTCGAACCCAATATAAAGCACCTCTTATTATATGGCAATAGCAACAAATTCCAATGTGTTTACTTGACAACAACTCTCGGTTGTCTTCGTCAACACAGCCGGAGGGCGTCGGGCGGCGAATAAAGGAAATAATGGAAATTATTCGCCGCGTCGCGACCCGCGAACGCGGTTATCGATGGAGGCAATTTGCCGAATAAATGGCCCGGTAATGATTGGACCCCTCCCGGCTTCAGTAACCACTCGATGTGAGGTCTGTTTGCGTACTTACCGCCGCTTTGTGAATTGTCCATACACTTGCCCTGCTCGTGAGCTTTCTAAGGCAACGACGATACTTAAAAGTCTACCTGAACTTTATGCGTCAAGTCTTTTCGATCTCTATAGATAAAAAAAAACAAAGCCACACGAGAAGACATCCTGACCAACTTGATCAGGATGTCTTCACGGGTTAATCTCAGAACAGAGAAAAATCGTAGAGTATCAAGACTCTTAAAATTGATGGTAACAAAATAAATAAATATTTTAAACAATTAATACGATAAAAACTAAAATTGGTTAGGCACTTATTTCAATCTTCAGTCACACGGTTGCGTAATTCTTCCGTAACTTATTATTGTGTAATATTCATAACAATGCACAGACGTTGAGTAATAGTTAGCCACAACGTTATAGTCGTTTAAAGTATATTTAAAACAATAATAATTATCGTATCACACGTGTAAACTTGTATAGTATTATAATATCATTTTCCGCATAGAGAATGGCGATAACCTGTTGTTTGATGCGATCATTAACACTTAGTATCTTGGCAGTGTTATCTTTTTCGATAACCATATACAATTTGCTGTATAATATACATACTTATCTAGTAAATACAACAAAACCTCTATATACCCTTTTTTATATATAATTTGAAATATTTACTATTTGTTTATTTTAAATTTTAGAATCAATTTTTTGTCTTAATATAACTGATTTGTATGGGTAAACAAAGAAAATCCATTATATGGTAAAATAATGTAGATTTTCTGTGTCATTAAATTTGAAATAACTTCCATTTATATTGGCTTAACAACAATTCTTAAATAAAGTTAATATTTATGAATTTATTAAAATATATTTTCGCAAACGTGTCTGGTTATTACGTAACGGTGTGATTGTCGCCGACCGGCGCTACGCTAACGTGGCAAAATATCTCGCCAAGCGTATTAACGTTAATTACGGAGCACGCACACCGCGTCACACACTTTGCCCTCTGACCAACCGACGACGTTTAATGTGTTTCCTTATTTGTACACGCCAATACGTTCACGCGATATCAAACTAACAATACACAATTTTGATACACCTATAAAATTGGACTGTTAAGTACTGGCGATACCCCGAATTTACCTCGCCTCTACAGTTTTAGTGATGCGTTATCTATTTAATTGACCTTTATGAATTTCTGGTAACAAATAATTTTTTAATATTTTATACTTTCATTAAAATTTCGAAGCGTCAAAACTATTCTGGGTAATTTTAGTATAACCTTCTGGAGGAAACTCATATTTTTTCTTACCTAACTGTAGCTTACTATCATTATTACTCATTAATTACCATATGTTTAGTCATTATTTAAACTAAGACCAAGATAATTTTTCGTAGAACATGAAAGTACGTGACATACATAACATATAATCGGTACAGTACAATGAAAATTGAATTCCGTTTAATCTGAAGCGAATGAAATTAAATTCTCTAAACTGCGTGCTCTATCTAGGAATGGTCGGGATGTTCTGTAGCGACGTCGCGACGCCTCTCTTATGCATTTCCTTTATTTATGTACGTGTGTTTGCTCATACGTACGTCGTGTATCCACTGAATGTTTATGTACGATTGGACAAAGAAAACCGCACGAGATTAGTGCATGTGTATTGTGCACGTTGTTTGTATTCCAACGAAATTTTGTGATGGTTTCGTATGTTAAACATACTTTATTTTAGGCTAAACGTATACTTATCACTAACTCATTATTAGAATGAGACAAATAAAATACAGTAATTTAAAATTCAACGACAATTTATTCAATGTTTCAAGGCGAAAACTAGTTTGATATTAAGCTAGTTGTAATATATTACTCATTTTCTCACGCTGCTGTTAGTAAGGAATAGAAACACTTTCATTTTCATTTAGTTCATGTAAAAGAGCATCAATGAGCACTATAATTTTCGTTAAGACTATTGCAATTAAGAAAGGCAAGATTCACTGTGTGTGTATGAAAAAATTATCTAATCCAGATACGACGTCGTTGATTGCGATCCTCAGACACTACCTCAAACTGACGGGAAATAAAAAGATCCATGAAAAATATTACTTTCGAAGACATTTTAAGAAGAAGAGTAGGCAATGGAATAGTTTTCTTAATAACTCGTTTGTCATAATCGTTTTATACTATATTTATCAGTAATTTATTGCTTAAGCTTACTATGTACTTTTGATTTGTGAATTAATTTAGGTCACGTATGTTATATCTACGTTGTTTCCTTCCCGATAACAAAAATCTGTGATTACACATTTTCGATCTGATTATGATAAACTTTACTTACAGATTTCGTGATCGAGTGTTTGTTTTTTTTTATTATTTTATCTCTCTTATAGCTCACATTATTTTAAATTCCGTCATCGTAAAATACATGTAACATAGTTACTATTTTACTTCTGTATTCCTTGTCACGTGCTGTGTTGTCTATGATCCAGTTTTCTTAACAAACCTCCCCAAGCCTTAAAGCCATTTAGGTAATAGGCTGTAAATACCAATTATTTAAACAACAATAAAACAGTAAATTGTTGGTTAAATTTTGTATTCCCGGTACAATTTAACGTGTATCCTAACAAAACACTTGAGTTTATGTCGTAATTAGTGAGGTAAAATATGCTTTGAAGATAACGAATATTATTTATAATAGAAGACTGATGGTTCCCGTTTCAGCTATTAAATGACGCCGAGAATTCCCGGAATTTCTATTCTCCATTAGCAAACGGTAGTCTTAACTTTCCCAGAATATTATTCATCGGTTACGCCTACTAAACGCGTAATCGACATTTATACACAATAGTAAATACCTCAAGCCTTGAGCTACAGTCAGATTTGAAGTGTACCAGCCTTCGTAGAACATCGCTGTACTAAGCTGGATTACAAAATATACCTATATAACGGGAGACTAAAAATTGCCCAATGTTTTCTTTTAAGATCTTGTTTTTTTCGTCCTATTACCTCTGAGGAATGTAAACCGATTGCGATTCCGGAAAAATGCCCCTGTCAACGACCGACCACCCGATATAGTGCGGACCCGTTATATTAGCCGAGTGATCGATCTGGACTCCTGCCACGATCCCGGCGCCTCACCTAATTATAAACACTTGTTCATAGAATAAACAATTCCATGCTAATCGCACGAAGGAATAAAATTGCTTACACTAACGCGAGCATCATACGATTAATGAGCTGTTGGAAGCTATTTTATATCGCGTATGACGCTTTAATTGCTACAATTCCAATACATGCATTTACTTGTTAAGGCCCTCGAGGTCGATAACTCTTACATTCCTTCCAGTATACGTAAATATTTATGATAGCAACGGAACTAAGGCTCCTATTACATCGAAATCCCTCCATCTAATCCAACTTGTACTATTCTTCTGCGAGAGCAGGATATAATCCAGCTTGGTGTTCAGCCCACCTAAAGACTATTTGTATACCGCCAAAAATTCCTGCTGTAAGTGTGTTGACGTGAGAGATACGCATGGAGTCTCGAAGTAGCACATGTGGGACGCGCGTCAACTGACCAAAACAACGAGGTCGGTCTTTATTCACGTATGCGGAATCGTCTACTTGAGCTGGAGAATAGGTATCGCAGCGATAACGAGCCAGTCGTGTCCTCGCAGCCGATTATTGCGGTTGCTACATCAATATATTTGTTCTCGTATATTTTAACCGCTGAAAATACAATTCGCATTAACAAGGGCCTCGTCGCGCTGAGGTGTCGGTTGAATTTCTACGTCTAGCCTTGCGTTTAAAACTGTCAAGGCAAGCGTGGAGGGAGTGCATCGTGTGCCTTGTAAACTGTTTAGCTTGTAAACTCGTGAGCATTGGTGCAGTGACCCATCAGCCGTGCGTGAAGACGGGACGATGGTGCGCAAAGGGGAGAGGTCCACGGCCACCCTGCTCAGGACTCTAGCCGACACGCTTCGCTGGCAATCTCTCCGCGCCGTCACAATGGTGCGTTCGGTAAGCAGACGATTTGCTTGAACGCATACCGTGAATTAACAAATAACATTGTCCGATATGCAAAATTAATTAGTTCGCTGTTAACAAAATATTACTTGTCGCGTGGCAGTTTTTATTGAAACAATTATCCTAGGTATTTACACTCTATACAGATGTGTGTACAACTGTTGTATTTATGGGTTTATGCTTACTTCTCGGTCTATTGACGTCACTGCATTGTGTAAAACTTGTAGGAAACTCAATTTTTATCTGATAAACGATAACTTGTATGCTAGTTATATCGATTGACGTGCGGTACTCAATGTTTTGACATGTGCACACGATGCGTCCGTGTGACCGTGTCGGGCGGTTCACGTGCCTTTATCGGAAACTATCACAATCTCTGACCTCAAGGGCAGAGATCACGTTGCGTAAACAAGCGCACTGACACCGCCCCGTATCATCCCTTATTTACCTTCGCAGCAAATTTCAAGGAATCACTGCAACGATGAACTTCCTTCGTTCAAAATAACTATTTCAATATTCGTGCGCTCATTGCCACAATTAAGCGTTCAAAAACAATGATAATTGGCAAATATTTTGGCACCCAGATATATTCATAAAAAGTTGATACACAAACCAACGAACCTATAAATTAGGTCAAATAAACGTCGAGTGCGATGCATATGTAACCTAGAACGGAGAGCGAATTGTCGCATTTTGTTTACATACACTTGTATACGTAATACGAGAGTACATAGATACCTCAGGTGCGGCGTAGACATTTGGTCCGGGCCTTGCTCTGACCCAGTTCAAGCCCGCCATTTCTTATCTATTCTACTAGATGCAGTCGGGAATGACCACTTTATCTTCTACGTATTCTAATAAACACCGAACTACATAATTCCTTCTCGGAACATACAGAATAATTGTTATTGCCAAGTGTGTTAGTGCTGAAAGCTGCTTGAGAAAACATCGAACCGCAAACTTAAGTCCTTTTCAAAAATGTTCGCTAAGATACTTGGAATTCTTTAAAACCTGCTCAGGCTAGCAGTTCTCAGTATTAAAATTAAAATATAACGAATGAATATCACCTTTAAGCTTGTCCTTCTGATCGTTTGAAATACCAGGTATTAGCGCTATCTTACAGTTGGTAAACTAAATACATATGTAATTAAATAATAAAAAAAGAGAATTTACAGTTTAAATAGTTGGTAAAGCGAGGAATGGATAGCGTGTTCTAGTTCAGGAAGCAAAGTAATAATCCAACTACAATAATATTATTGAAATGATTTGTTTCAAACAGCATTAACGCTTGAGGTAATAATGATTAACGTGTTATGGACCATATTTACGACGCCTATTTGTTGCAACTCGAATGTTAGTCATATAAGCACGTGTGAGATTGCATCAACGTAATGTTTTATCTCTTCCTCATTAACGATAACTTGCGTATAAAGGATCAGTCATCTGGAAGCTATAAACCTAAGTTAATAGAACCTTTATTATTAGTCAGCGCAGACAGCACTGAGTCATATTAAGACTGGAGAAAAAACCATAGACGTTGGTTCTCGTGACCTTTACTTTAGCGACGGCGTCACGTACAGCTAACAAAATTTAACACACTTGGTTGTAAGTATTGTTTGTCATTAGGATCATCACCATTAGTCGGCGTTCGCATTGGTGCGACGAGACTCAGCTGTTGTGACGCCGTCTGGGTGCTATTAATAAAACTGTTAGGACCGACACAGACGACTGCGCTGTCTAGTTAGCTGGTTGTCTAATACACCAACTTTCTTCACAAAATTGATGCCGTGTTTATCAGAAACTGTGGCACATATCTAGGCGCTGAAACAGTACCGCTCCTGTTTTAAATGTATCTAAATTGTTCTAACGATGAATTGTAAATGTCATTGTGTAAACGAAGTCAGTGTCATTTGAAATAAAAAAAGTCTTGAGGAATTATATGTGATACCAATTTCATATGACAAAAGAAACTAAAAATATCTTTAATTAATTTACCGCACCGCGATATAGTTACACGGGAAGGTTTCTTCTTGTGGCCTTTTTATTCCAGTATACACCCACTCACCACTGGTATAAATTGTCTTAGGTCATGTACCAAACAAGTTCTCTGTGGGTATTTATTATAACAAATCTGACATATAAATTAAACTCGAAGAAACTAAAGAGAATAACAAAGAGAAATTAATATTTGCACGCACGCAGACAGGACACTGCAGCGTTAAGTTTAGAGTGAACCCTGTAAGAGCTGTGCTCTTGGCCCGTAAGGATAAAATACTTGATGTATTCATATTACTGCACATGTCCGGCATGCACTGCCAATAAAGTATGCTTTAAATGAAGACGGGTATCGCACCTCGCTCGCTAGTGGGCTGTCTGCTTGTGAACCGGTACTTTATATACCCTCTAGCGTTGTTTGTTGTTACTTTGCCTGTTTATTAGGCCTACGTAAAAATATTATAGTGGTAGGTGGCGTTTGATGAATATTTTGCGTGGTTAGCAACACCCACCAACCTTAATATCATAAATGTGGGTGGATAATGATTAAGCTACCTGATGCTGGCACATTAAAGAAAATGTAATCCGAATTATTTTATTTGTACAATAAGTTTGCAATAATTTAGTGCGATAAATAAATCTGACGTCCACGTAATAGACGTAAGGAATGCTGTGAACTTTCAAATAACTTTATTTAATCTTCGGTCTCTTTCTGACAAAATTGTCGCTTTTAAATTTGTTTCAAAACTTCATTTACAACTTCCGAGATTCTCCGCTGTACAGTTCATAATTCTGACTTTCTTGTTGTGTAACTCGAAGGTCGACATTTATTTTGTTTCGAGCACACACAATCTGTAATTACTATTTTCTTTAATATGTCGTTGTGTATTAATCTTTTTAAGTTTAATATTGCAAGAAACAAACTCGTTCCTTGGATACAAAAAAGAGCGTAAAAAATATCTTAAAGCTGTATAAAATTGCAGCTGGTGTGTGTGTGCGCGGGGTTGATCAGTGTTCGGTTCGTTATCGTGGCGGGCAGCAATACATTGGATCGGGAGCGCAGCGGAGTCTAGTCGACGTCGGCGGCGGCGGCGTGCCGTATCGCCGGAGCCGCCATCCGCAGAGATGACTATGCTCGCTCTCATTCATTAGAGGGGCGGGAGGGCCGGGGCGCAAGACGTCGCGCGCCGCCCGACGATATCGATTTTGTCCCACTCGCCCCCTGCGCCCGGCACACACCCCCGCACTCAGCATCCGACCTCGAGTGCTCTCCTCTCGCGCCTACCGAACACCTCCGACAGAAACTACGCCTTAACGACATGACGCCACAGCTCAAAATTCCGATCCCCGACGCCAGCCCGACGTCCTCCCGCCGATCCCTAATGGACCCTCCGGCCGAAAGTCACTCGGTCGAGATTACAACGACGCCTCCGCCGTCCACGCCGGTGGAAAAAATAAGCTTTTTGTTACAATTAAAATGGTAAATCAAACCAATTTTAGTAATTGCGAGGTCAAACTTTGAAGTGGCGGCGCGCGCTGAGGGCGGGCTTTTTAAACGTGTATGATTTTTAATGGGCCGCTCTTGTTCTTGCATAGTTGTGTGACGGACTGTCGCAAAAAACACATAATGCGGAAGCGGCAAGACGAAACAGTTAATTACGTTTAATTAATAATTTTCAACTTAAACTGAAGTTGATTTCACGCATATTGTAATTTTTTTTTTACCTGCAAAGTTGAACTGAAAACCGAGGCAAAGATATTCGTGAGAAAATTAAAAAATTACATGATCTTATATTTCGAGTTGCCTATGAAAGCTATTAGTAATTGTAATGAAAACATTAATTTAGTCGCTACCATAAATAAACACCATGTTATGCAACAACATACATACCAAGTAGAATAATCTTCATAATCATAATTAACCGCCACTGGTACACAAATACAAACAAAAATAACCTCATAACCACACGTGCCCATGGAACTGGTACGTAACATAATCTAGAACTAGAAAAATGCATTCTATTCTAGTCCGAGTTATTTCTGTTACAACCTTTATCGACGTGTAACGCCCACATATAAAGCTTCGTGCACATTACAAACATTGCTACAAATAAAAAAAAAACAAGCTGTACATACCATTACATTATTTAGTTCACCGATCCCTAGTCTATGAGGTAACGTGGCTCGCGTTGCGGTAGGTCCACGGGATTATGCATCGCTTTTATTACTAATAACATCATGGTCTACTAATGCATAAATTTATTGTGTTAGGACATTTTGTTAACTACTTACTACGGAATCAAGATTTCGATGATTTAATTCGTCACACAATTAACGTACGAAAATATATCACTTTCCATAAAAATATTATTTCACCTCGTATTTTTTATTGTGCCCAACCAATTAACTTTTAACGTCATTACTTTGTTGTTTTGTTGTCTTGTGCGATTGGTCAAACACAGACACCTGCCTTCGGTCCTTGGATTTAAAAAGTGTATCAGTTTACAACTCTGGATATAACATTATCTTAGATATAATTAATCGTAAAGTGGATTGACCTTTTATACATCGAAAATCTATTAGTAACAATACCTAGACTGCATTGTTTTTGTGCCTATCAAGGTCGTATCCTTACAAGTTTTTGTTTCATTATTAATTAAAATTAAATTACAGCTGGGGACGAACTATTAACTACTGGAAGAACCATGACGGTACGCTACACGGCATAGAGCGGCGTCACTCTCTTTTACTACTGCAATGAACATACTTTTAATCGATGGAAGGCTGTCTAGTAATAAAACGAATCTAACAAATTACTCAAGATGGAAAATAAGTTCGCAATTAACATGAAACGGCAGCTTGATGCGATGCGTGCAGCTGGATAAAATTGTACCAAATAACATCATTTACCCGGCGAAGTTTTGATGTAAGGTGTGCGCACGAGCAGGTGGTGTCTTTTCGCCCGCTGAATTAATTCCAAGCAGCTTGCAATTGATAGGGATAAATACTTAATTGATGAACTCTATTACATTAAGAATCTCCGGACGATGACCAGGGCGAGATAAAGGTAGCTTCATATGTAGGACCCTTGGATTGCACGAGACGAGTATTCGAGCGGAGGCCGCGAAATTCTGCATAGAGCAACCCCAACCCGATAGACCGTTGACCCCAAAAAGTTAGCCAGGTCGTGACAGTCTGAATGTAAAGGTCATATTGTTTTATACGCGTATAATCTTTTAATCATTTATAAAATGAAGTAAAATAAAGTAAGATTGTAATTCTAAGATTATGCCCAAGAAGCCTACATTAAAATGGTATATGCGCAAAACGTCTCTTTCTCAAAATGTCCCAAGGTAGAAAAACGTCTCTTTCGCGGAATGTCTCTTTCGCAAAACGTCTCTTTCGCAGAATATCTCTTTCGCAGATTGTCTATTTCGCAAATTGTCGCGCAATGGACTTAAGAAAAAAAAAATGTTTTTCAAAACAAGATTCATATATTTTTATTTTATCAATTATCATGTTAATTATTTATGAAAATGATTTACAAGGCTATGTTAATGTTTAGTTTCTAGTAGTAATAGCTCCTATTATTTTATCTGTGGATATGTTACTGAGAGTATTGATTCTTTTGACCTCAATTTTGAATGTGTGTAAACTGTTTGATATCTATATTGACATTGTTTTTATTTGAAATAAAAACTTATGTAAATATAAGTACCAAAATGTTAACATCTCAATTGCACTATAATAAATGATTTCTTGTTTTGAAAATCATTTTTTTTTCTTAAGTCCATTGCGCGACAATTTGCGAAATAGACAATCTGCGAAAGAGATATTCTGCGAAAGAGACGTTTTGCGAAAGAGACATTCCGCGAAAGAGACGTTTTTCTACCTTGGGACATTTTGAGAAAGAGACGTTTTGCGCATATACCATTAAAATTAGCCTTTACGAAAAATATGAACCATGCTCTACGGTGTTGGTAGTTTTCTTATTGATAATAATTAAACTGAACAATCAATTCTTGTTTACTATATTCTACAATATAAACTTTCAAAGTTTTGCGACCATACTCGATTTTCGGAACATGCTATCTGGGGTTATAGCCTTAAGTCATCAAATATTTTAACTCTAAAATTAGACGCAAGCTCAGAAATTGTCTTCTTCGCTAATTGCATTAAGTTTCTTTTTACTATTTAAGAACAAGCAACGATATCGTCGATAATGTTAAACGGTGTTTACATATCACAGAAAATGTAAACGATGTTAGTTAGATGCATTCATGTGTGCTTGCCAGTTTCTGCGTAACATTTAAACAATTCTAAGAACAAGCCTTGAAACTAGTTGAAACCTAGAAAGCGAACATAGGGGTGCCCATTAAAATTAATAGCTATCAGAAATAAAGCAGTGCATGTACAACATGACCAATTACGTTTAGAACACTCATAATAATTGTAATGATTAAGCTGCGTTATGATTTACGACTACACGCAGCGACGACAGATCTTCGTCTAAACATAATAATATGTATGTATGTACATAAAAGCTTTGAAGCCACTATTAAGTTACTTGAATATTTATGTGTCGACGCAGAATACATCTTCATTACTCGTTATCAAAATATTAGTGTCACACTATCACTCAGAAAGTATGTAATTAAATTAAACGTAGCTATTAACTCGGTTCATAAAATTCCAGCTGTCAATTTGTTTATCAACTATGTAAACATAATAAATACGTTCGATGCATGTTATTTATTAATGAATAGTATCTGTTAGCTCGGTTATTATGGTAATGCCCCATCAAAGGCGTCTGCCCGGACCTGGCTCAACGAGGGGAACGCTTGGGGTAGGTTATGGTATTGCATTCGCCGATCCGCCGACTGCAAGGGTGGTTTTGCATAAGTATACCTCAGCTTATAGTTTACAGCCCTGAATGTGTCTGTCTAACCGCTGGATTTATGAATGCTGCGGTGCAATTATGACGTTTCCTACGTGTGTGTGTGTGTGTTTACGCGGTTCCGATTGCTATGCAAACTTTTGATATACGTACTTTATAGGTATTACGTGATTGCAAGTTGAAATGTTCTATTTTCCATCTTAGTTTACAAGAGTTTGTATATTTCTCGCGTATCTAGACTGTGTTGTTTTCAATTATATTATCGATCACATGTTCATTTTAGTTTGTTATAAATTTTTAATTAGTTATCTAGACTGGTACTGAGTTAGAAATAAACTGAGATCGATATTACTCCGGTGACTAACCGAAACTTCGGAAGGGTCCCTCTACTTATAGGTTCTTACCTGAAACCTATTAGTTATACATTAGTGCCGAACACCGCGACTTCTGAACACTTATAGTACCTGTTGGATTTTTCGCCGGCCGGGTAATCCGACAGATGATTAAAAAAAGCGTGCGTGCCCACTTGACGCACAGTGTTAGCTTTTTTGCGTGTGTGCGGTGTGCGGTGGCACTAATGAAACGGGCCCCGGCGTGTGCGTCGTGGCGGCCTACGTACGCGGGCCTTGCATTGGGTCGGGTCAGTGAACCTGCCCGCCCACTATCGGGGTAAATATGCCGAATGCACACAGATGCGCGCGCCGGCCCCGCACACCCCCGCCCGCCCGGTCGTCGCCGCTGCACTCTGCACGCATACACCCCCGACCCCTCTTAAAACTCCTAATTGATTGCACAAATTTTCTCGCAATAACTGTCTTTTTATGGTGTTAATGATGTAAACTTGCGCAGTTCCGCTGCTTTAATTGATACTCGACGATGTGATAAGTTGTAAACCAGAGTACCTAATGCGCGACGAATACTCATTTGCATATCATCGCGGTGTCGACGACGGGACTATGAAAAATTAATTAGCATACGGCGTATTCTCTTTTTCGGGATTCCGATGCGATCTTTAGCTTTCCAACACTGTGAATAACCAGTTCATGTTGTTTTTTTTTGCAAGAAAACTTTCATTAACGCTATCTACTTATGACCTTATACACTTCATAACATCCTACAGAAATTATTGTAAAATGAGTACTTACATTTTGTTCTAGGCAGTATTTCCACTTCGCAATGTTAATGCTAGGGATTTTATATCCCTCGGCATTACCTTCGATGAAGTCGTTCAATTGAAATCTTTTATTCAGCTTTCATTAGTTTTTATTTAGCCAAGATGAAAAAGTAATCGGCGTCTTGGCACTAGCGAGTATAAATAACCTCAATGCAATCAGAAAAATGAAAACGATCTGTTGTTATTTTAATAAAAAGTGTAAGAAAAACAACATTTCAACAGTTTAGTTATAACAACTTTATAGCTCAATGGATGCAACGATGATCCGTGCATTACATCATCGAATGCATTCGAATGATATCACGGTGACGTCACGGCGCAATGCGTATAAATATAATGTGTACCGATCCGTGTGATGCCAACAACTCTCCATAAGCACAATAAATACACGCAATAAAACATAGAATATGTTTTCATAGAATTGCAACGCTATCATAAACGCTCCCGTTTTGGCATGATTGCCACACAAGGCGCTCTTTTAAACATCTTGACCTATTCAATTGTGTGATACATTGCTTATTTTATGTTTCTATGGTGATCTGCGAATGAGAGAAGTATTGTCGTTGTTATTTATACTGCATTTAAGTGCACACGGAATATATTCCTCCGCGTTTCGTTTGCGAGATAGTCGGTATTCAAATGCATGAATTAAGATGTTTAACGGAAATGGTATTAAAGTTAATTTTATTTAACTTTAAAGAAATATTGTTGGTTAAATATTGTAACTTGCGTGGTCCGTTAGCTGAGTGGTTTAGATCGCTATAATGTCAAATGAGGTTCGATTCCTGCGTAATGTGAAAAAAACTTTTATGGAATTTAAAAATACTTGATTTGACTGTTGTTCCTAATTTAACTTTTTGTAAATTGCATTGTATTAACTTTCTTTCTTCAATTGTGTTTTGATTAAACGAATCAGTAACAATAGTCAAATATCTCACCTGATGCATCTTAAAACCTAAGGACTTAACATACGTATATCAATGTGCAAGTTAATAAAGAAACTTTAACTTAATTAAATAGAGAGCAAAGTAACGTAACTTCAAGTTATTGAATAAGACACTGAGTTAGTTAAGTTTCCAGACTGACAACCAAGAACATCTTACAGTTATGAAAATCATACTTATTCGTGTAACTAAGTACCGAGCTAAATATAATTTAACCATTAATAGAACAGATATCAAATGTTACGAGCAAATAAATGGGTTTTAATAAATTTTCTTCAGTATTTTAAGTTATTTTTTAAGGATTCTCCCTATAGTATTAAGGCAATCTGTCTTTAGTTTCAAAAGATATGCCAATATGACACAGCGTTGAAGATATGAGCATGTCTTGACCTGGACTCAAATAGCATTAACTTGAAGTTTTCATTAAAAAAAAACTGATATTTAAACACTAATTTTCCCTGTCATAAAACGTCACTAATTCGAAATATAATTTCTACACATAAAACCACAGCCTCAAATCTTATCCCCTACACAATAGAAATTAACGAATCGTCACCACGAACAAACCCCATTGCCTTCAGAATTAACAGACAATAAGTGTTATTGTCTCGAATCATGACTACCCTCCGAAAAGTTCTCCAGGAAGTGCATGGCGCTGATGTATAATTAGGATCGCTCAGACCCCTCTTTTATTTGTACGACCATCAGAGGGCCCACCACAACCAACACAGTTGTAAAAGCGTGACAGCGCACTACACGGCGTAGAGCGCCGTCCCTCGCAAACAACTGCGATAATATTACTATAAGAGTTGCTAGTAAGGGTCTCAGTAATTGAATAACTCAACGATTAACGTAGTAAAACCGACATATATTGGCCTTTTATTGCACTTAATTCAGTACACGGCTTTAAGTTGTATGCAAATTGGATTTTCCCTGATATTCCTACACTCAATTAAATCTTAAGAGACATATACTCATAATAAATTGTTGTTGTTCTTAAATAAACCATTACAAGTAACCATTAAAATGTTGGTTATGGTTCTTGCATTATTTGACCAATAAAAGCTATAAGTAAATTAAGCACTAAAAGCGCCAATACCGATCTGAAATGACTGAGAACAGTAAAGAAAAAGACGAGAAAAAGAGATCCCGGTATTTAATACTTTTATGAAATTTATATCAGTTTTACGACGTTTTAAGAGCTTTGACCAAGGTCACGGCTGAGCTCTTAACAGCCATAAATTCTCGTGGTCTAATTAGTTTCAGTTTTACTCCAATTCGATGTTTAACATTTATTATAATTCTCTAATTTGCATTTTGTAAAATTACGTATTGATAATAAGATATTTTGCCGCATAAAACATGTGCCAGTATAGATAAACTGGTTTTGAATCTGGCATAGAAACTATATTTTTGAGTTGAATTGAAGTTGGAAAATCTAAAGCACTCATCGAAAGCAAGAACTTTGAACATTTTTATAATAAAATAAATATAATAAATTACATAATGTGGAAGTAAAGACTAACAAAACTTCGGGGTGCCATAAATCAGGTTCGCCGAGAACAATTCCTCAATATTTCATCCGGAGCAATATAAATACTGTCACAATATTTACATTTTACGTACAAATTTTGTCAACATAACTAAACAAACATTACACGATGAAACCAAGCATGGGAACATGGGAAGACACGTTCCTGCATTATTCACCTCCTACGGATTAACAGAATATTATCTCGCAAAACCTGTCATACTTGCTTCTAGTTCACACATTATTTTCGCTTCATCCATACGTATTGAGATAAAGAGCAGATGAGTTTCCGTATTGTTTACAGCATACACACGGCTTGGGGTGCGCTGTGGTTATGAGTTAAGACGTAGTTACTTGATTTGTATCTAAGTCGGTTGGCAACGATAACTTCGTACCTACAGGTTGTGCAAGTTGTGCTCTTCGCGTTTCCATCTCCGGCTACGTTCATTAGATAGTTAACCGTCGACCGAATAGTGGATCACGTCCCGCTATCAGGTGCGCTGCAAACAAAACGCTCAATAGAGGCCGGGTTAAACATGCACGACGGGTGTACGGGTATAATTAAAGTTTAGGAGAAGCTTAGGGCTACCACTCGTAATATAACATTGGCACTCCTCTAACCCATACCACCCCACTGCTGGGCAAAGGGATTCCCTAAGATATTTAACCCCCGTGCAATACGAATAACGTTAAATTTGGGTCAAAAGTTCACGGACTCAATTCATCTGATCCATATCACGTTTTTCCTGGAATAAAATAGCTCACCCTCAAATATTGGAAATTCAATTTTATAATTCTTGTCAAAACGCATATTGTGCCTCACTGTGAACGCGTCGTTGATTAGCGCCATTTGAGTGAACGCACCTGAATGTCAGCTGTAAATACGAATTGACGAATTTCAGAACGTAACAGATGCTGTCATTGTCAATTTGTTTTTAATGTTTTGAATGTGTTAGGTTGATATTGGAGTTTGGTAGAAATTGATTTATTTTGTGTATCATATAAATGCGTAAATCAAAAATATGCATCAATGTTGCGAAAACGTTGTAAACTAGAGACTGTTTAAATACAACATCTAGAGAGTTATGATCATGGTAAAGGGGTGCAATGAAAGCACTATTTTGTAAAACTGCAATGTCGGGATTTTTGCGATACAATAATAATAATAATTCAGAAGCCAATATGAGACACAAAATAGTAGGAAGGAAAGTGCAGAATTTATTTGTCGACTCAATTTTTGGTGTGAGTTACATATTACCTCTTTTAGATACTACACTTACTTAAGCGTATAATAATTTGAATAAATTGTTAATTGCTGTATATAAAAGTTCAATTAATTAATAAACATACTAATTCCAAATCTCCGTGGGTTCTAAGATTTGGAACTTTTCACCAAGACGGATAGTGCATAAAGTGGACAAAAACTTTATAGAAGCCACCAAATATATTAATTATTATAGAACCTATATACCTTTTTTAAATTATTAAGCAATAAATAAAAATATTATTTCCATACAAATCAGAAGATTAATGTAAAACAAGTTTTTTAATCAACCGCTGTAAACATTTGCTTAGACATAAGAGTTGTTTGAGGCAATACAGTAATCATATAAGCAATACAAAATAAATATATTGTAATGCCTTAAAAAGTTTTTCTAAAGTTATTATGTGTTGTTTTAGGTAAGTCAATAAACGGTAAATATATTATTACCTATTCCATTCTGAAATAGGCAACAGTCAGTTATAAATGTGTTCTGAAACGATTATTAAGTTGTGAAGAAATTAGCAAACCTTTGCCTAATTATTTCAATACTAACTAATGTATTGTTTTGAACATAAACAAACACCTGTTATTTTAAATTTAAAACGGAATAAATGAAGTAACTTTTAATAATGTACATATAAGAAATTAAATTATTGAAAAAAAAAAAACATTCTTCAAAACTTATAGAATTTATATTTGAACCCAGATTGTCAAAAATATTCAATACTACAAAATAAGAGACCTCTCTATACTGGTAAATACTTGTAGACATTAATAATACAAAAATTGAATTAAAAAATCATTTTCTCAATTTAAACCCTAATTAGTAGGATTTTGACAGTTCATTAGAAAGTCCTACATTTCCTTATAAAAAAATATGTGGCAACCCTAGGCAGACGCTCACGTCGCCCGTTAACCTCGTTATCGGGCGCTGGAAGTGGGTGAGACGCGGTGGGGAGGGAGCCAGGCTCGGGGTTGGGGGGAAACGGGGAAAATCAATGACAGCCGCCGCGCGCCGTCTCTCCCCGGCCCGACGCGCTCATCTCGCGGCCACGTGCCGCGGTCACTGGCCTGACTCACCACATAGTCCTCTCCCGCAACCACCATCATTTGTCTCCTCGCATCGTCATCACGGGCCCCCTTGCCATGGAAAAATCCTACGAATACATTATATTCTAGCTATGCAACGTAATTACTTATCTAATGTGTAATAGATCAATCACCTACAAATACTAATGCTGAACTTTCTTCACCTGGTATTCAAATGACCGATGTCAATCAAAGCGAACAACCTGACATCAGTCCGCCAACAAACAGTTTAGTTAACAGATAAGTGTGCGGTTGCACGAAGCCTTGCCAGTTGTTGGGGGCGCTCGGTCGCCTGTAAAACATACAATGTAATATGTAGGTCGCTGTCAGAAATTTGGGTTATCGTTTGGCCGCGTCGATATGCGACACTTCCGTACCGCCACGATGCGAATGCTATGCACTCGCCAATAATGTTGCTATGTCATGCTTCCGTGTTACGTAATAACGGTTTCCGAATGCCAGATATTATTGGTCATATGACACTCTCTGACGTGCGATCATATGTTTTGGCGCAGCATCACCGTGTCAAATTGTATAACAACATCTTGACAACAATCGGTCAGGGAAAGGAAACTTTTACTTGGTACTATATTATATTTCCACCGAGTTTCCGAAGTTACCGACAGTCGCAAAACAATGAGTCATATTCGGGGCGAGTCTCGCGGTACCTCATAAAAAATCGGTAGCAATGAACTTCCTAGTCCCAAATCCATGCGTTGGTACGCCGTCGGTCGGCAGTCGGTACAAATGTTTTATATAAGCATATCGCGATCCGTCGTCGATCAATGTCAACCGCATATTTGGGTCAACGTCCGTCAGCCGAGAATTCCCGCTTTCGTCTACTCTTCGTTTCCTATACGCCTGCGATCTGTATTAAGCAGTTTAGTATTTAGAAACTATTACAATTATATTTAAATTAATATTTTATAATTAAGTACTCTTGTTTAATGAATCCTCTTTCTTTTTTCTTTTTTTTTTCTAGAAATAAAATAATCTTTAAAAACTATGCAAACCTGTCAAAATAACTGTCAGTCTCCGGCTGTCCAAATTGGCTTACAATAAAAAACTATTAAAAATCCTTCCAATGAATTCACACAATAATAAACCTAAACCGAAACGAATAAAAAACTGGGCAGTATTAAATCTGCCGTAAATAATGATGAGGTGATCCTATGAAATAAGTAATTCATGTTAGGAGTAATTTTGAATGCGGCTAACCACTTGTGCTTTAACGGCTTGGAAAGAGTACATATAATTTCATATATTCTTTTATTACACAATTTGCTGTTTTACAATCTCGGATTCCTTCCAATATCAATACTAACATTTAACAATTTTGTCTCCAGGTATATTACGCGAAGAAGAAGCGGAGAGCGCAACAGTACCTGGGCGAGGATGGCTCGCACAAAAAAGAGCGAAAGCTATATAATGATGGTTACGACGATGATAACCATGATTACATAATCAAACAGGGCGAGAAATTTCTCGACCGGTATGAGATCTCCTCGCCGATTGGGAAGGGATCTTTTGGACAGGTAAGAAACAATTTAATTTTTTATAACTTCTGCTTTAACCATTCAACCCCTTACGCTGTAGGCCTTTTTCAGCTAAAGCTACTTCTCTCGATCTAGAGTTATCTACTATTTTTCTGTCATTCTGATATCGTCGTACCAAGTACAAACACTTCTAGTTGTAGCTTAGTCCTTTCCAATCAAAAACCGGTAATCAGGGTCTCATCATCGAATTTCTGCTTAATCATCTAGTGTGTCTAAAAATCTGTTATGGATTGTCTGTACCCGTCATGTAAAATTTTGTTTCAAGATTTGGATGTCAAGATACAGCAAACTTTGTTAAAAGAAAGTTTTAAATTCCGACAAACGTTCTTTATAAAATGTAAAAATTTTAAAACAACATCCACAATCGGATTTCCTGTTTATACTTGCAAGTTATTATTTTGTTTCCGAATGACGAATATAATGACAGACAGGTATTGTAAATAGTTACTGGTTAAGTACATGTGTATGACTTATCAGGTGTAATATGTTTTAAGAAAAATAAATATATGAGTAACCGATTGTACTGTGGTCAAGTAGGTGAATCATAAAATACAATGTAATAGTGATTGTGTTATCAGTGCTGGCTGCTTACTGCGGGATTACAATATTTAATGAGTTTCTACTTATTTGCCTAGCAACAAACATAGATTATGACTAATTGTAAACATTGGGTTTGATCGTTAAATCCTCAGTGTACTCACTACATAATAAACTTCCGTTCTAATGCAAAATGCAGTATCTATATTTTATTTGTACACCGACTGTTTGATTACTAGTGGGCAACTCGGTATACCTCGAAGTAACCGGACTGTCTCTTAGCAATTCTTCTTTAAAGTTTGGTTCGTAGGAGTTAAACATATTTCTTCTTTGTACCATGAAATTGCCTGCGGACGGTTTAAACGTTGACCACCAACCAGGATGCTCCAAGCGTACGATAAGAACAAGAAGTGCGTTATTGTTTTGACTGACCTTAGCACTAGATTGAATATTACTCTCTGAATTGAAGATGCACCTTACTTAGCCCAAACAGTGTAAGATACATCTGGACGACTTTACGTTCTGAGCCTGTTGCGAACTATAATCGTTTCGATTCGTAGACGAATAATACACGTATCTTATACACCAGTTATACATTTCGTTAAAGGGAATTCTAGAGCTGTTTCTAGGAAAGCTCGGTGCATTTCCCGGTATTACGCAGACAGTTCGTTTGAAATGTTTGTATGTGTATTTATATTTTTTATTTTCACATTTACAGGTTGTGAAAGCGTATGACCACGAGGAGCAGTGTCAAGTAGCGATAAAAATAATTAAGAATAAGAAACCCTTCCTAAACCAGGCACAAATAGAAGTCAAGTTACTAAAAATGATGAACAGAGCGGATCCTGAAAATAAGTATTATATAGGTAAGTTTCTTATTTTAATTTTGTATTTGCACACAATTTGAAACACGTCTTCGAATTTAGGTAATGTGATGCATGAATAAGTACAAAAAAAAATATAATCCCGAAATTAAAAAGAAAAATAGTCTCGTTATGTTATGTTACATCAATATCTTTAACCAATTTATTCTTTAAGATATTTTAGAACTTGATAAATAAAATTTTAAACATTTCTTTTTTGCAATTTGCTCAATCGATTATTTTGAACTTGGTCGTGGGCGATACGATGTGCTATCATTAATTTCTTGTATAAATAATTTTGATTGTAACTATACTAACTAATACTTTTCGTACTATTTCCAGTGAAACTGAAATGTCACTTTATGTGGCGGAACCACCTGTGCCTAGTGTTCGAGCTGTTGTCCTACAACCTGTACGACCTGCTCCGCAACACCAACTTCAGGGGCGTCTCGCTCAACCTCACGCGCAAGTTCGCGCAACAGTTGTGTACCGCGTTACTGTTCCTTAGTCAACCCGGTGAGTACCATTACATTATTTTATTTTTTTCCTAGCCTATTGTAAAAACTACGCCGACCTCAAGTAAAAATTGGGATAAGGGCAGGGGAATGATGATGATGAGCCCTACTGCTGAGCAAAGGCCTCCCCCAAGTCTTTCCACATTTTTCTGTCCTACCCCACCTCGAACCAGTCGTCGCGGTGTACTTATTTGATTATCTATCTATATAATTTGATAGAGTATTCTTTATTGTACACCACATGAGAAACAGATTTGACAAACGTAAAAGTTACATGGTGTTACAATGGGCCGTCTTATTGCTAAGAGCGATCTTTTACTGTTTTATAAGAATAACACTAATCGAGGAAATCTCCTTCTTGACACCAAAGCTAACCAAATATCTGCACTCCAGTCCGTCATAAAAATTTTAGCCCTTTGCCCTTCAATGGGAAAACGTTATAGATGGTTTAAATTAAATGGTTTCTTCAAACAGTCTGAATTCAGTCTATAAGCCTCTTAAGCACACTGCAAAATCCAATAGAGAAATAAAGCCCTTCTCCATTTCCAACAATCCCATAAAATAATAGCTCTATTTATGGACAGTCAAGTTCAGTATTAAAATGACGGACCTTCTGTTGAACAACACAAAGATCCCAAAATTCTATTGTCCGCAATCTCCATCAGATAGCTCTTATCTTCAACTAATGCCTTTCTCTTTTGTATTTCAGAACTAAATATAATTCACTGTGATCTAAAACCCGAAAATATACTACTATGCAACCCGAAAAGGTCAGCCATTAAAATTGTGGATTTCGGGAGCTCATGTCAACTAGGTCAAAGGGTAAGTCTGCCTCAGGCACTTTATCGCCTAACACTGTATTTTAGTCTAGACGTAGCTTTAAATACACAATGGTTTTGATATCAAACGGTTTTTTTTTTCATTTTAAAAACCTTTGATGTTTGTGACGGTCTTTGCATGTGAAATATTTGTTTATGTTATTAGCTTAGAGCTGTCATAAACTGCTTTGTTTTATCTACACGGTTATTGAAGTATAGTATTTTTTGCAACAAAAATGAGAAGCTCAACATTATCTAATGTCATAGAATTTGTAATATTAACTTTGAGTGTAATTTGATGAAAAATGCAAGCATAATATCAAAAATCCATTAATTCAAACTCCTAAGATATTCAATATCACATATATTAAATTGGTAAAGTGCACCTAACGCCATTCACCCGATTTATAGACTCGATTCCCGTACACGCTAATTGCTGAGATAAATCACACCGGAGTCGTGTGATTCAGTGGTTGAGGAGGCTGGGTTATCGCGCCTCACATACACTCACATGTACTTATATTACTTACATCGTAATATTGCCACACTGAACACTAGATAAAATCCATTCATACATCGTGAGATAGCATCGATTAATGACCAATATAGATTTTGTTAATAAAATTTTATCTGTTATTGTTTTGTAATATAGAAAAGGGGTTGATAAATGATTAGCGCGGGGTATAGCTGTAGCTGTATGAGTCATTGTAATTCATTAATGCGTAAACCGCTTCATTTGTTTTTTGTTTTTGAATGCCAGATTTCGGCTTAAAGATAGGGCGCAAATGTGGACACTTTTGTGTCTTGTGTCGAATAATTGATTTCTGTAGGACCAGTATGAAATCATTTATTCACTGCCTATCTGTGAGTCCAGTTAGTTCTTTTTAAACTGAGGATGATCAAAAAGTGTCTAGTGTGCTGTTTCGGCAAGAAAAAGTGTCTTTGTTTGCAAAGTCCCTAGTCAAAAAAAATGTTTTTTTTTAAGATATTGAAGATTTGCTACTTTTGCAATAAGTAAATATCGAGATTTTATGTTTTACCATACACCATTTCGTTTTTATATTACTATATTATTATTTGCTTCTATTATCAGTAAGTTAATTAAGGTCATGGTATGGTCTTGACCGTTGTTATCTTTCTTCAGTTTATTCTAATTGTGGAGCAAGCGAGTTAAATGTTCCAAGTGTAAGCGACCTTGCTTTATACATGATCTTAATTATTTCGTTGAGCTTAAAAGCTTGTGTTTTGTTTGTAAATTGTTATGTTATGTATAAACGCGAATGGTTTAATTCAATATATGCAGCTAAGCGATAGTAAGATTGCAAAGGCCGTTAGCAATGAGCCAGAATGTAAATATAATGCATGAAATGTATCTATTTTTAACGGAAGGATGAAGTGACTAGTAGATACAGGGTGTCCTAAAACTCAACAATAAGGGCCAAGTTATACCAGTCCTGGGAAAAAAATATCTTATAGCCCGAGCACAGTGCGCGGGACTCTTGCTGAAACCATATTTCTCTGTAGGCTATCCTGACAGATGAATCGGACGCAGTGGTTCAAGTTTATGGACTACTCGTTTCCCTGATCTAACTCCAGTTGATTTTTTTTTTTACTGGGGATGCACAAAAGGAAGAGTATTCAAAACCAATACAAAATCTATCAGAATTTCGCCAGAAAATTGATGCAGCGTCTCATTCGTAGTCTAATGTGTAATTTTGTGTATGTTCCAGATATACCAATACATTCAGTCAAGGTTTTACCGGTCGCCGGAGGTGTTGCTGGGCGTGCCGTACGACCTGGCGATAGACATGTGGTCGCTGGGCTGCATACTCGTGGAGATGCACACCGGCGAGCCCCTGTTCAGCGGCGCCAACGAGGTCGACCAGATGAACAAGATCGTCGAAGTCTTAGGAATGCCGCCTGATCATTTATTAGATCAGGTATGTACTAACTATTCTTCAATTATAATTATTTGTGTACAAGCTGAAGTGCAGTATCAGATTCCGTGTGGTGTCCGGATATAAAGAATAGCACCACCCCATATCCTCCACTGGGTGTCGTAAAAGGCGACTAATGGACCTTAAGACCCAGTGCACTGTACCAAGCACCTTGGGTCACCCGAATGGTGGCGGGTAAACAACCAACAATCGTATTTCCAAAGAGGGGTTAGTGTCAGGCAGGCGGCCGACTATAAAACCATAGCCAAAACTTTAAGCAACATGTCTAGAAGACGTGTTGCGCCGACCCCAAGTGAAATGGGATAAGGGCAGGAAGATGATGAGTCTAAAGTGCAGTAACATACTTTCGTATTTGCTGCCTCTATTCTTCTCTCTGGCTTAAAATGACCTGCCACTGTGCAAAAGTTCTCCAAGTTTTTCACCACTCTTATCAAATAGTTATACTACTGTCCTTAGTATACTTTAATTTCAACCTAACTTTAGAACTGCGAATACAGATGATAAAGGTGCAATCGCAGTTATTTCCTTGACTAGCCGGTAAGGACCTAAATATAGCGTTAACATATAAGAAATTACTGGCTCTCATAAGCTTCGATGACTAGAAAAAGAAAGCAAAAGTTTTTTGTCTTTAAAATGCTGTTCTCCTTATCATTTGAATAAGGTCTGTAATAATTTGACTCAAAACATCAAGATCGGATACGGTCAAGGTATGCTAAATTATTTTATTTTTTATCCACAGGCACACAAAACGAGAAAATTCTTTGACAAATTACCAGCGTCAGAAGGCGGTGGTTATGTGTTAAAGAAAGTTAATGGAAAGGATGGAAGGTAAGTCTTATAAGAGTATTTATTTAATTTATTGTTAAGATCTGTCATCAAACACAGGCTGTGTTGTCTCTAGTTTCCAAATGTTTAATTTTAAATTTGAATAGACTAATGGGTCCTTGTAGGTCAAGGATAGAAATAGTATCAAACATTGGTGTTCCAAACGTATTACTTTATGACAGATAGCATATCATTAGGTCTAAATAAATTATTTGAAATTAGTCCTAAGAATATTACTTTAGAAGCGATTGCGGCACTTTTGTCCAATAACGTGTAGACTTTGTATTTTTATTTATATGTCTCGGAATCTTCAACCATATTTTTTTGAAAACCGTTCTTATCTAGCAAAATCAAGTAATCAACCACTGAGTAAAGGACGGACAATTAATCTAAGAGACAGAATTAATTACCCCTTAGTTTAGTTTCTAAAATTAATTCTGTAATAGGAATGAATTTACTGGATTTACTATGTCACCTTTAGACATGTCAAAAGACGTGTCGTAACGTGGTTTTAAATAACAAGATCTGGCCAACAACATGACCTATGCCAACCAGCCTTACCTTGGCACGTCTTAATTATATCGATAGAATAGTATCATAATAAGTAGAGCATGGTAAGCAGTGCGGTGATGTGTGCAGCGGTTACAGGAAGTACCGCGTGGCGGGCACGCGGCGCCTGCACGACATCCTCGGCGTGGAGGGCGGCGGCCCCGCCGCGCGCCGCCGCGGGGAGCCCGGCCACTCCGTGTCCGACTATCTCAAGTTCAAGGTAAACACCACCAATCCATAACTATCATATGAATATATAACTATGTTTATCAGTCGTCCAGTACCCATAATACAAGCTCTGCTTAGTTTGAAACTAGATGGCGTTTTAAGAAAGTCGTGGAATATTTATTTATTTTAGTTGTACCGACCGTGGTCACGGGTGGACTGAACCACCCGTGAACACGGTCGGTGCAACTCGATCGAAACGTCGGGAGAAAAGAAATATCGAACTATATCGTGAATAAGTCCCGTTTGTCGTCTAAAATACGTGTACAAGTCGCAAAAGTTTAAAATCATTATTAATTTATTTATATAGCCTATGTAACATACTCTCAACCTGATTTCCAAGTACTAAAGTGCTACAGATTTTCCTGGTATTCGCCGCACGTGTTTCAATTAGCGTTTTCCAATGAAGGCTGTGTCCCGAGTAGACAAACTGTAAGCAAACCGACTGAGTTTGCGGCGTATAGGCTTAGGACGCCTTTCATATATTTAAAATAAAGTGTCCACACTTTGTCCCTTTACGCAGTTTGCAGCGTTATGTGCGCCAACTGTTTCGGTTAGTGGCCGACTCACAGCCAAACCAATTACTTCGAACATATCCATTTTGATCAACCTAACCACATCCTTTGTACAAAAATAGTGAAGTGAAAATTCAGCCGCTCGACCTAATTAAGCGGTTATTTCGTATTATTTGCGACGCATGAAAATTGATCTGAGTTTGCAGCTAGTTCAAATTTCAGTTCGCCACAAGTTTGCGGCTCACTCAGTCGGCTGTTAACAGTTTACGGCTGTTTGTCTGCTATGGACACAGTCTTAAGCTTCTTAGAGTGTTCTTGTGCATCTACGAAAATAAAAATAACGTGGTTAGGTACATGCCAGTTATTTAACCCAAAGTGCAAAATAATCACCTCCTACTAATTTTTACTTCTCGAAATTAAAAGGGGGATTTAATTTCAAACTATTTTTGTGTAGTGTCTTTAATCTATAACATCGTAGTAACCAGATTTGTTTATGTTTTGCTAACTTGGTCGATTCTATGACTAGATTATGTTGCATTTGCACAATATGTTTAATAATTAATTTTCCTCTTTATTAATGCTCTATTAAATGTGACTCGACAGGACCTAATCCTCCGCATGTTGGAGTACGACCCCAAACAGCGCGTGACGCCCTACTACGCGCTACAACACAATTTCTTCAAACGAACAGCGGACGAGTCCACGAACACGCAACAAGCACAGTCGCATCACCAACACGGTAAGTTACATAATATATAATTAGACCCCCCAAAACCCCCTTAACATATACAAGTTAAATAACCACTTTCGAGTAACTAACATACTAAATTTCGTACTATCTGTTGTATTGATCCCTCCTAACCACCTAATCTCAAAAATATTTTGAATCTAAGATACTGATAGAAATAATATAGTACTTTTAATTCTTGCAATAATATTCATGGTGCTTAATAAAGTAATATTAATCTTAATTTGTTTGAAGATATCACTTAGAACATAAGTCTAACATGACCATTTCAAGCTTCTGTCGTGTAATTTGCTAACATAATATGCTTCATCATTTAATTCGAGAAATAATATGAGAAGGATTTCCTCCTAACTAATTGCAAAGATTCACCACTTTTTGTAAAGAAAAACAGTTAACTATTTTTGAGAATGAGTATTGGCAACCTCTAGAATGGACAGAAAAAAAATATCTTGTTTCCCTTGATTTATGGTTTTGATGAATGTTCCTCGAACCGAGTGACTTAATTGTATGCCAATGAGGCGTGCCCCTTTATAATAAGTATTGTGCAATAAGTTGATGCCGTGTGACCGTATTGTTAATGCTGGCGACGTTGTGGCGGCAGATGGCCCGTCGGACCCGCGATGACTAGAGCGGTCCGGCGGCCCCCCCTCCGCGACACTAGCGCCGCCACGCTAGCACTAACCCGGCCGCCAGGTCTGCTACTCTTCATGTTAGCCAACAGCATGCGAGCATGTGGCTCACGCATGGCTTTGTCTTTACTACACTAGTACACGTCTGCGGCCCGATGCAAAACCACCACCTCTAAAGCAAAATTGTTCACGACGCATTGGCGTTTTTCTAGCTTGGCGTTCAATGATCGTATATGCCGCCGCAATTTACTTAGTTACTTAGTAAAATGAACGTCGCATCCTTCCACTCTATGTCACGTTGTGGCGGCGTATATGCTATTTGAACGCTTACGCTGAAGAGAAACGCCAATTAGTGTAAAGGAGCACCAAGAGCTGGCGGTTTTAAATTTGTAGAATAAATTTGAAAATTCTTGTGAGACGGCCGCAGATCGTTTTTTGTTTGTGTTTATAATTATATTTTGTGTTGGAATGTTTTATGTTTGAGTATTTATATTACGAACCCTCTATGATTTGTCGGCATCCCCACGGTAGTTGAGTGTGTGGTAGCGGACAGTGTGTTGACGTGCGGGTATGTGCAGGCGGCGCGCGCGCGTGGGGCGGCGGCGCGGGCTCGCGCATGGAGGTGGAGGCGGCGCGGCGCTCGGACGAGCTGCTGGCCGTGTGTCCGCTGGCGCACAGCCCCGTGGCCATCCACTAGCGCCGCGCGTAGGGACTCCTGGACTGAATCCGATATTTATGATTCTATATTTTTATTTAATACGATAAGTCTGACTGTAAAGAAATATTATGGTGACGATTTGTTACGTTGTACCGTGTATTTGTATTATTTGTTTCTTGATCGCTTCACCGACAGTACTTAGAGAACGTTCCGAGTGATCGCCGACGATCCCGTTCACCGCATCCGGACGCATCGAGGGCATGAGAGCTAGGTTTTTTTATTGTTACGCGATGCATATCAAGGACGCAATATGGTAGAAAATAAATATTGTATATAAAATGTAGGAAACCGACTAATCGATACAGACTGCGACATAAACTGGATAATCTATAGTTTAGTTACGATCTATGCTAGTTAGGCTTTCGTTCGGTTTTAATTATCGCAAGCTTTATATTATTAAAGTGTCGGCAACTGATGACTGAAATTCAAAGGGCCAATGTGAATTTGTTTATACAAACGAAGAAATAGATTAAGTATTTTTGTTAATGCACAAATTGATTCGACTCGACACACGTACACACACTTAAATTATTTAATTAAAACTATGCCCTCGCATTTCAGAGTTGTTGTATAATGTAAAATGATTAATTTCCAATGTATAATGCTTGTGATTTAAGTCTCAAGTGTTTCGTTTAACGCATTAACTTTAGGTTAATTTTGACCCATTGGAATATTCCGACGATGTGTAAAACAGAGAATAGTGTATAGGTAATTCTATAAAACACAAAATGTACTTGTAGGTTACGAGAATGTTGAATCATATATAAAAATATTTGGGTATTTCAGATAAGAGTTAATAAATTGAATTAAACTGACTTGTTCAACCTTTTTGGATTTGAATCTACAATAGACTAACCTCATTGCAACAGACTGGTTGAAACTTTCTAAACGGAGATATTTTGTATAGCATACACTGAATCACTGCCTTATTGTGCCGGAACTTTTTATGTGTAAGGCCCGCTACTAATTAACGACTTTTTGGTCGCTCGATATTAAATAATCAAATTATTGTCAATATTTGGTTATTGAATTTTGTTGACTTTTATTTGGGGAAATCTTAAATTGCATTTAAGATTGAGGAATGTGGATGCACACATTCTAGATAAAGGTTAGCAAATTAATATGATGTACATGGAGAGTGGGTGATGTTGTTATCTAAACTTGTAGATATCTGGAACGTATGTGTAAACTGTCCATTGACTTGAAAGATCTTGTTAGTAGCGGTCCTGGAGCCTAGCTTCTTTATTCTGATCATGTCGTGATATAGTAAAATTTTTATGTTCAATTATTTTTAGTTAAAAATTGACTGAAGTGACAGTTGTTCAGAATAAAGCAGCTACTTGACGAATTGCAACTGATAGCAAATTATTTCTTATCGCAAGGTATTGTTGCGAGTTTTATATAAAAAACCTTCCTAAAATGGATTTATTTTTAAACAAAACACATGTATGGTACAGCTAATCGTTTACATGAAGCATTAAAGTATTTTTCTATCGTTCATTTATCTAATAATATGTGCTATCACTTTTGTTTAATTGTAGATTTGAATCTATTTCTAATCTCGCTGTTCTGTACTATAAATTTTTCAAATATCTGTATAATATTTACTGTAATACTTTTCTGCTTCATGAGATATAGGGTTGTTAGAAAGAGTATAAGGAATAAGTATGGGATACACGTTTTATTTGATAATGATTATGATAGAGCAATAACGAAGTAAGCGACAGGCAGGTTTCCAAATGTATGTAAAAATTATTAAACTGTGTTCATCAAGCGTACCTAATTGTAATATACATTATTATATTGTTTAAATATTTTAGTTCCTTTTAACTTGATAACTATGCTAAAATAGATGCTGTATCCACCGTATGATATACAGAGTTATATGGTTTACTCATTGTAACACTTGTGTATAACTTAAGACAATGTTATTATAATTTTGTGACATAGCTACCTTGTTATGGTACCACTCCAGGAAATCTGCCGTGACAGTGTTTATATAATGACAAACTAGTCGGGGAGTTAAGTGATAAAGAACACGTAAAACACCAACCTTTGAATATAGTTGTTACTAAATCCATTACTCAAGGATGGCCCTAGATGTTTGCGCTTGAGTATGTAATATACTATTTATTTGTACTGTGACAGTATGGGATTATATGGAATGTGTGAGTTGGCATGAGGTGGTGCGCGACGCGATGAGCTAAAATGTTTATTTCCTATCGGATTGTCAGTTCGCAGGCACTGTAACAATAAAAGGATAGAGCTTTATGTCACTAAGTTTTGTATTTTAAATCAATAAACGATAGCAATTGAATTTACTCGTTTTATTATCCTATTCTACAGGTATCTCATCCAGTACTTAGCTTAATAAACTACCATTTAATTGTCGCACCCTTTCATAATTATTATTATCAGCTCTTGCAGTCCACTGCTGAACGTGTTTCCGAAGTTACGGCACGGATTCTAGTCGGTTTTTTTATACATCCAGTCTCTGCTGGCCCTTTACATAGTGGTAATAATTGTTTTATTTCTTGACATGTCCAATCTCCTATAGCTGAAATACCTAATTTTACCTAGTAAGAGAAGATCCATTTTATACACTATCAGCTTTTTAATCTGCTTCGCTGGTATAACTTCATAAATTGTTAATGAAAGAGAAATTAGCCGTCTTACTAATTTTTGCTTGTCTACAAAGGACTAGTGAGGCGCAGTTACCAGTCGCTACATTTGTTACCTCATATTTAAGTGCGTTAGGCCACAAAATTTCAATCAATGACGTTTCTAAGGTGTTTGGATCAAACCAAAAACTGCATATTTGGCCGTCTGGAAAGGCCTCGCAGCTTGCAGAAGCTACCAGTTAGTACCTATCAATACTACTTATGTAACATGGCCCGAGGTAAAAAAAAAAACCTATTTTTTTTACAAGAATATAATTGTTTAAAGGTGCTTCCATAAGGCAGTGAGAATTCAGAATTTGTTAACTTGTTCAGGGTTGGTGAACTAATACGATGGAGATAGTAACGAACCTACAAAGTAAGTAGCCTTTAGCTAAAAAACCTGTTAACTCATGCACCAATTTAACGTTAAACTAAATAAAAATATTTGCTTACAATACATTAGAGCTAAATTGGGTATTTGTAGTATAATTACTTCGTCTTTTCGATAGATTTTCAAAAATAAATAACATTTTATCTTTAATCGCGTAAACAATGCAGAAAATATAGTGATTTGAAATTTTATGTGACGTCACTTTTTCGTATATAAATTTTGCGAATGCATTACGTCACAAGCTCCCTCCTAAATTTTAAAGCAGCTCATCTTTGACATTTTTTATTGTTCAGGTAAACGCAAAAATACTTGTAGCGTTTGTAATTTCATTTCAAATTGACATGAATCATACTCAAAACGACGTTTAGGTGGTTTCAGTAGTCCTTCAACTATAGGTACCTATAGATCATAAAGGTACTTGAATACTTACCTAAAATAGTCGACTGATTACGTCACAGATGATTTTATAAGAATGAGCTTACCCTGTGAGCTGTTTGCGCATACGCAGCATTAATAAAATAGCATCACCCTAATTTTACAAAGGGCGTGCGGAAATCCAGTACATTCAAAAAACTATCTAATTAAATGAGGCGAAATTCTAGTATGCCGAAAAAGTAATATATAATCCTTATTACATACACATTGATATAATTCACAATTAAAATCAAATAAAATAAATTGGCAGTATTAATTACGTATATTTCAACTTCCTACCAAGTCGAGATAAATCTGGCAACACAGACTGCATATCCGGAACAGTATTGATCGGCGCTTTGCAACTTGTACATGCACCTCGCTCATGCTCTCCTATTTTATTATTTAAAATAACTTGAATGCTCTAAATTTTACATCAAAATAAGATTTGTGATTCTGAGGTAGATTGAAATAATAGTAGATTGAGTTTTTGGAACGGTGAGTACTTATTAATGTGCATGTTTTACGATTCTACTTCTATATTATTATGTACGATTATAAAGCTTATGAAGGGCAATTTCGGATGCGAACACCTTTTTAATTCCTTACTAGCAGTTTCCACAACGTTTCCGATTTACCAGGTTCACGATTTTTTTCATTGATGGCGTACCAAATTTTATGAACAATATCTAACATGATCTAAGTAGTATTTTGTTACATACAATAGAAATGTATTTTCGTAATTTTATTGTTGACGGTAATAGGAAATTATAAATTAAGGAGACCCAATTTATGTGAACGGACTAATTTCGGACGTTAACAACTTTCGCTCCTAGCTAACTTGCGCATCTACTTGGTGCGCCGTGCGGCGGTGCTCCTTGCGGTGTTTTGCATTATCGAAAATATATTTTAAATAAGTAAGAGTCGCAATCAATTTCCAGTAATTGCACTGTTCACTTATTTTGTATGTGATTTATGTTTTCTCTTCTTTTGACTGAAGGCTTGGCTGGCTGAGTAGGTATAAGTATGTGTAGCCATTTAAATATTATAGTCTGACGGTTGGTCTACTTCTGATAACCAAGAAAATAATTTTGGTAGAATGCTTTTGTTACTTAACATAGGTAAAATCAAAAATCAAAACCAAAAGGTTTTTATTTCGAGTAGGCCTTTTCAGGCACTTTCAATACGTTACTGACTCTAGTTGCGCGGTTCCAAAATGTCATTCTTATGGAGAAGAACCGGCAAGAAACTCCATAAGTTACTCTTTAAAAAAACAGAAAAAATGCAGTTTACATACCATAAATATGCAACAACAACGTAAATTAGCAAAATGTAGAATTTGCCAAATGGGAGAATAAAATATTCTTTGATGGAAAAAAAAATAAAATAAAAAGGAAAAGGTACCGGACCATTTTACTAAGACTTACGATGTTGATGCATGTACAACTTTATGAGTACAAAAATAAAAAAAATACTTACGAAAAATATGTAGTCGAATCAAACCCTAACAGGAATGAAGTGTAAATAAAGTCCTAAAGGTATAGCACAAAATTGCCAACATTAAGGACGGGCGATTGTAGCCGAAAGCTTCTCCGTTCCTTCGTGTGGACCCCGATCGACTCTATATTAACTCATCTCAGAGAGTGATGATATTAAGGTTTACAAAATAAATAAGTCGTGGGTTCGATTCCCATTCAGGACAAATGTTTGTGTGATGAGCACCACAGAACATATAAACCTCCTTTATATGTTCTGTGATGAGCACCATCATTTGTTTTGTGTCTGGGTGTGATTTATCTATAATACGTATATTTTTAGAAATAAAATAATTATGTTTATCAGCTGTCTGATTACCATAACACAAGCTCTGCTTAGCTTGTTATCAGATGTGGATATTGTCCCAAGAAGAACTTACCGCATTTGTTGGAAGATGTTTTAATGACAACACGTTCATTAATTCTTTTTTGTGTAGGTTTCTTTCGTTGTTTACATAACCTGATTCGATATTACAATGATGCTCCTTTTTTTAGCGTCCGCTGAACATTAAAACTAATGCAAATTTCATAAAACTCATGAGAAAAGAGGCAATCGAAACGCACTAATTAAAATTATAAGGACTGAGGCGAAGACAACGGCAATGAACAGAAAAAGGAAGATGTGGCGGCCTATTCTAAGCAAGTGTTATAAAGACATGCCATTGTGGGACTGCTGGGTAAAGAAACCCCATGGCTGGGATGCGGTCAACGAGGGCCGGAATGAGGGCCAAAGAGAACAAAACTTCGGCCCTCTTCGTGGTCAAGTAATGGTAATGTAATTGTAATTGAGTAAATTAGACATGACAAAGCCTTTGTAGCTCAAAAAAATTACTTTGCTCAAATAAATGGTTGGATAATTTTCCCTCATTATATCTATTTTCCAGAATTTTTCATTCAAATCACTACGTAACAAGGCCGCGGATGAATGGGAGGGGGTCGCCGATGACCCATATAGCGACGACGATATCAAACGTAGCCGGAATATGTTCGACGGGCTTCCAGACCTTACGGACAGTTCGGACAGGTTTGACCGTGCGCCCAGTTCGGACAGTTCGTACAGGTTTGACCGTTGGGCCAGTTCGGACAGTTCAGACAGTTCGGACAGTTCTGACCGTTCAGACAGTTCGGTCACTTCAAACAGTAGTTCGGACTCGGTAAGAATTAGTAATATTTACAAACTCCTAGGCACTAAGTCGAAAAAGAAAAGTTCTTTGAAAAAAATTGGAGACACGGCCACTCTTCTCCTGCTGTCGTAGATTTTCATAATTACATTGAAGCTTACGTATGGAGTTCAAATTAATAGTAAGATACTTTTTTCTCATTTTTCAGATAATTTCAGAATCTGACAAGTTTTATTTGGAACGCTACCTACGACACATCAGGTGTCCTATCACACGGAAAGTGTGCGCTTCCTATGCTCGGGACTTTCTAAAGGTAAAAGCCATTTTAGAAAAACGCAAGAAGATGCTTGAGATAACCAAAGATCAAAAGCACCTAAACCTGTTGGGAAGTATTGCGGATACCATGGAGGATGGAAGCAATGTTTTTGTAAAATTCTGAAATTTTAAGTCCTTTTGTTAAAAGACGAATGAAATTATTTCGTTTTTTTTTTTAATATTTTTATATATATTTTAGTCTGCGTCTGCTACGGGTCTGCACATTTGTTTTCTTGATAACAATATTTTTTGGGGAGCGCAATTAAATTGGTGGAGCAAAATAGATGATGATACTTTCAATATTTACACTGCAGTAGTTCTAAACTTCTAAAACGCAGTTATCTTATCAGTAGTAGGTACCTACCCACCTTTAATAAATGTGGCATTTTACAATAGATTCAGGTTTTATGTTCCATTGGGACAGACAGACAGCTCAGACATTTTAACCTTAATTTTTAAGATATTTATTGAACATCATGCTATTACAATATATTTTTTTATGTTAAACATCTACATTTTTGCAAACTATATGTAAGTGTAATAAACACCTGTAACGTAAAAATATTGAATTTATTTCAAAATAATTTTAGTTATCTCAATAAATTGAATGGATTTAATACGTATATTAGCAGTTGCCCGCGGCTTCGCCCGCTTGGTTGTCAGTTATTGCTATACCTTGTAAAATATAGCTTGATACCTGTGACGTTTGTCAGAATGACATTACATGGGGGGGGGGGACTGGGACTCTTTTGTATTTTATCGATATCTATGTCGTAATGAGTTTTATGAAAAATTACGTCGTTACGACATTAAAATAAAGAATTAAAGATGGAAGTTTAAGTCATAATAAGGTGAAAATAAATGTTTTCTTTAGAAAACTTCCCACCATCGACTTATTTTGCCATTCTTTATTATTATCAGTCAGTACGTCCCTGTAGCTCTTCAAAATGCGTTTCAAATCTTATATCTGCTATTGTATAGCATCTTACTGTGTACACATACCAATGTTATATCTCGTGCCGGACATGAGGTCTCCGATTCAAATCTGTTCCCTAAGCTAACAAACAAAAAATATTTAAGCAAAATTAGAAAATATTTAAATTACTCTTGTTTTTAGTCGTATCTTTATAATAACATGATTGTTTTTAAAAAATGCGTTCTATTTTTATACACAAACTTCGTATTCATGTTAAAAAACTTGAACTTTTGAAAAAATCTTATATAGCAAAGCTATCTTTAAAACGGACTCGTTAATGTCACAGGTATCAAGCTATATTTTACAAGGTATAGTGCATAATCCATTATTTAAAGTCGACTAGAAGTACCCAGTGTAATTATTCCAGTCTATAATTATTTACATCTGTATCAAATTTTATTAAACCCCTTTTCTATAGTTTTTGCTTGAAAGAATAACGCAGATAAACACGCTCGGAAACTTTTGCGCTTATGTATTTTAGTAGGAAACTTGGTTAAACATATATGGTAAGTTGTCTCACTTTGAACCAGGTAAATTTCAAAGTCCCATATTGGGCTGGATTTTCAATCAATGCCTTCAATTTTTTGTGTATAGTGAGCATATTTATTTAGCTTCAATTTTGTAAAACATTAATTTCTCATATTCTTTTTAGTTTCGGCGTAAAACAGGCTTTTCTGAAAAAATATTTTTGGTTCAATGTGTACTACCGGTGCACGGTGGTACACATTTAACCAGGGGGTGGTCCACATTGAGCCACCTTATTAATTATGTCTTATAGATCAATTTATAAGGCAAATACTTTGTAATAATAAAAATCAGTCTTATATTTATTAAAATCACTTAAAATGTTATGATCCTTTAATTGGATAATTAGCCAAATCGGGTTCCAAAGGCAACCGGAGTTTCATGGCACCTGATCTGTGCAGCTTAACACTTAGGCTTGGCCTCAAGCATGTTGGCAGTCGAATGCACCATTTTATAACAAATTAAAACAATTGTAGAAAAAAAACTCATTTAACGACTTGGATGTACACAATAAACCATGGTTCAATGTGTAACACCCCCAGGTGGTTCACTGTGAGACACACCAGGTTTTGATAACTAATCTAAAAAATTTACCGACATACCAATCACTTAAAATCTCGAATTGTAGTGCTTTTAATTGCTAAATAACCGTAGAATACAGTGTACATATAAATAAATTGATATTATTTAAATGAAAAAAGCTAAAAAAGAATGAAGTTGGAAAAAAATATTTACTTTTTGAGTCAATTTGCTTTCAAATGCTCCTCACACAACCACTTGGCACGCGATCGCCACACAAATTAGTGGGTAGTAAGGGATCGTAAATACCTCTCTTTTACTCATATTAGCGCGGTTTAGCAACGTGGCGTTTTCGAGATTCGGCGGTGGTTCAATGTAGCTGCCTGGTTCACTGTGAGACACCCGACCCTATATTATTATGATTCAATAATGGTATGAAACCGGAAATCGGGTAAATGGTTCTGATGTATTTTTGCTATTTAGTAATATATATTCCTACAATATTAGACAAGCGTTAGGTATATTATATCGATGACAAAGAAATAAAAATCTTTTTTTTTCTTGTATTTTCATCTTCTATTTGAAAAATTGTAGTGCAATTTTATGAATAAAGCCTGTGATATGATTTGAATATTCCATTTATTTCTACCTCATCAAACTCCAAAAAAAAAAAGATTTTTACGATATTTTCATTTCCGTTATGAATTCGATAAAGCATAATAATATCGACTTAAAATGTTAAAAACTCAAGAGATCACTATTATTTGTCTATATAAATGATTTCGCAATCTGTGGCCAATATTGACAAGCAGAAGCAAGTTTCAAATTCTGCGCTTTTTTTTAATCAAAGAATTTTGTATTTACGGCTATTATTTACATGCGAATTTTATAATCTAGTTAAACTGTAAACATTTCGTAAAGTACAATATCTAAAATTACTATTATTATGAAAAGGAGCACAATATTGTTTCTTACCTAAATTGTTACTTGGTAAAGCTACAAAAAGTTTTAATCTTAATTTCTCAAGCTGGGTGGAGCCCGCCAGGTAGTTTTCGAACACGATTTATAATTCGTTGTTTAACACTGTTATTTTCTAAGAAGTTATTAAAATCAGCACACTGGGTCAACTTTCAGTAATGAATGAGTTTTTAGAAAAGTAAGTATGTAATCATTACTTTTATAAAATCTGGTAGATGAAATCATTATAACAAGTAGTATAGTAATCAAATCTTACAATGCAATGCCTGTGCCCAGGATAATATCAAACATTTCTTTATTCAGCACTGTAAAGGATCTTCACAGTGCTGAATAAAGAAATCTTTGACATGCAACTACACAATGGTATTAAGATATAATAATTCTTGATGTCAGGCTTAATTCCTATTGCCATCAAGCTCTATAACTCACTCATGAGTGGAACTAAACGGTTTGAGTTAGCCGTTTGCCCAATAGTGAGTCACTGGAAAGAGATTTGATACATAGATAAATAATATGGCTATACCTATGCTAATATGTATTAACAAACAAATTAATGACATCATGCTAATCATATATGAAATTTCTGAGACATAGTGATTTAAATCAAATAGCTAGGAAAACTGACATTCTCATCCAAATGAATTATTACTAGCCTGAGATGTCCCACTGCTGGGCAAAGGCCTCCCTACTCTTCTTCCACTTGCCTCTCTCAAGAGCCACGGTTGACCAGTTTGGTAGAAATGAATCTAGGTCATCTCGCCATCTCCGCCTGGGTCTGCCATCCAAATGAATGTTACTTGAAAATATACAATGCACACAAATAATTAAATATTATATCCCTGAAAGACTAAACAACAAATAAAAGGTAACAAGTATATGGTATACCTCACATACTATAATTATTGTACAATCACATCAGAAAGGGCTCTTGTATAGTCCAAGTGTGTAATTTTAGAGATTAGCATGTTTATTCAAATCAAACCCTTCAGCTTTTTAAATGTTACTTTTAATGAGAAGAATCAAATTGCAAAATAACATTCCTACATAGTAGTGCAAAAAATATTCTTTTAATATTTGAAAAGCTGATATTTAGTGAATAATACCATATTTGGTTCTCAAACAATTAATAAAGTTATTGTCAATATGTGAAGAAATCTATTTCAGGGAAAACAAACAAATACCAAGTCTGATACCAAGCACCACACTGGTCAAGAAAATACAGAATGGTCCGTTTTTGAAAGATCTATGGCATGTTAATAACATTATCTAAATCTAAAAGTTGGAAAACTGTAAGAGAGAATTAGGAGCTGGATAATAGATGGCAATACTGAGTTCAGGAACAGTTATACCTCTATGTCATAAAGTAATAATTGTTGGTATAAAAAGAATTTCTCAAATCGGTCTATAACTGCCGGAAATATGGATTAACATACATAAATACGGTCGAATTGAGAACCTCCTCCTTTTTTTGAAGTCGGTTAAAAAGGAGATGGCACACTACACTACACTTGTCTTGCGATAATGTTACTTAAAAACGTGGTGGTAAGGTAGGTTCTCAGGTAGCACTATGGCTTCAAAATATACACCAAGGGTTTGTTTGTTGTTGCACAGAAATGTATGGCAGGATTTAGGGACTGCCTTTGCCCAGCCGTGGGGTACAGGCCATACAAATTAATAAAAAGATAAGAACAGAAATATCTTGTAAATTGAATGGGCAATTTGGACATGTATCAAACAATAATATATCGTACATTATTTTTTATAGTTTTAAGTCAGTAAATTATTATAATAAAACTAATGTGTAAAAAATTACAAATAGGTTTTGTTTTATTTGAACTTGAACATCATCATCATCTTTCTGCCCTTATTCCATTTTACTTAGGGTCGGCGCAACACGTTTTTTTCTTCCATTCTCCCCTATCAGACGTCTCACTATCATTTAATTTTACTCTTTTTTAAATTAATTTAAAAATAATTTAAATGTAATAAACATCAATTATGTATTGTAATAATTCCTGTTCATGTTTTTAAACAAACTTCATTTTATGCACTAAGTAAATGTGGCTGAAAAGTGTTGAACAGAATAAATAATGTACAAAATAAGTACAATGATTAGGATTACCAATTTTAACATTGTAAGTACCCGCTCCGATAGCCGTGATCGTCTAGTGGTTAGGACCCTACGTTGTGGCCGTAGTAACCCAGGTTCGAATCCTGGTCACGGCAGTGTCAAACACTGTTACGGCGGAGTTGTCTTTTTGCATTTTTTTTATTTTTGACAAAATTATACAATGCATTTTAAAGTTTTTTGTTGAGTTATTGTTACATACAGTCTCAATTCAGATAAAATCGAACTAATTATTACGCATTGGATTACGCACTTCAATTTTCGTCAAGATGTTTTATATTGGGAAAAGTAAAATTAGTTCAATAAAACTAGCTAAAGCAAGCAAATTATTTGAATATAATTTGGGATTACTTGTACTAGTAAAGTTAATTACAAATAAGCTCGCATCTGTATAAGCGCCATCTATGAGAATATTGCAGAACAAACCTATGTCCAAAGTTCCCAGGAGGGCATTGACACTGGCTTCCACATGTCTCTGTTTTATGTTCCGCGCTAACAGATGGCGTTACCTGTATTTGTTTTGGTACAACACACGCCGCAGCTGTTCGCTATCACAGAAATCCGTGAGAGAAAAGGAGTGGTGATTAGGCCTGTCTTTGCTTAAAAATTACGTTTTTTCTATGATTCATTAACATTTTGTGACTTGTGACCGTTATATGTGCAAGCTAAAGTGGTTCTACATGTGATATATTGTTGGCAGTGGCGAATAACATCGCTAAATAGTGTAATTAACGATGTAAACGTTGGTTATGACGTTTACTACGGTGTATTTGTGTGTGTGTGCGTGAGTGACAGCATTGCCGACGACCGTTGAAGCGAATCTTGTAACGGAATAGCTACCTATTGGATGTGAATGCTGTTTTCGGTAAGTTATATTGTTTTGATGGTGTTAGACCTAACCTATTTGGCTCATGCCTGCGCTGGGACGCTCTATATACTTACGTATATATTGTTTGACCTCGATACGCGGCGCGATCTCGCTCGCTATTTCCCTTTGAAAGGCAATTTCTCGCGTTAGTAATTTTTTCTGCACCAACCGCGATGTTTCCGCACGAATGTTCTGTTTGATTAGCTAATTTATAGTTACGACTGTAACGAAGTAAAATAAAAAATAAGTGCAAGTTGATATTTGGGTCTTATCACCTCTATGTTGTGGGGGATAAGGTTGTTTATTGAGTTCATTGTGGAGTGTGTTTTATTTGTTGCGGGTCGATTAATTTTGCGGAAGCTGCCTCATTATGCTGGTACCTAAATATTTGTTGAATACTTAGTTCCTGTGGTGCAATATTAGTCACGTAGGTTAGGTACGTACCTAGTTAGCGCAACTGAGTCTACCTGCATGTTGAAAATTGATACATAATCTAAATCTTGCCGGTCTGTCGAGCAGGCCGTACGTTCACCGACACCTGCAGTGCATTACATTATACTGTAGTTAATTACTGCAACCATTGAACAATTATATTAAGAGCTCAACTAATTAGTACTACATTTATGAGTTCGTGAACGTACCTAACGTATATAAATAATGGGAGATGACTGTGTTTGTGCGTCTCGTCCCAAATCTCATGGTTATGCCATAGCTTTAGAATTGAGCGCATAACGGTATCGTGTTAGAATATTTCTTTGTTGGTAGCTTCCTAAGAAATTAACATAATAGGTCATGGAACCGATAAAACTACACACGGAACGTATCTACTGCCCACATATTGTGCATTAAGATCTTTTTGCTGGTTTTAACTAAAAGTGGTTTGGTCGTATGTAGATAATGTTTAAAGAATTGGAGTATTACAATCTTAAATTGTATTATGTTGCTGGCTAAAAGAACATGTTACTAGATCCTAATATAATTCTAATAGCATGTAGGAGTCAATTCAATTATAATACCATAACAAGATAGCATTTTACCAACTATTGTTAAACTTATGATGGATTGGAATTAAAATGAAGAAATGTGAGGAGTGTCAGGTCTATTTCACTTGCCAATCTGAACAAAAAAAAAATGAAATCACAAAGCATAGTGAATTTTGTATCAATGTATAAGCGATGAAATACTATTGAATAATATAATACTATTTACCTTTTATAACATCCTATGTGTTTACTCATGATCGCAATGAATATTTGAAGTTTGAAGTTTATAAGTTGTTGCTTATGACTATATCATTATTGACTTCTAAACAGGTTTTTAATAGCCGTCGACTTCATGATGACTAGATGATTTTGTTTGGCGCCAGTAATTAGATAATTATCTTCAAGTTAGATCGATATTAGAGGCATTGTTTCAGTTAGAACACTGTTATAGACTATTCGATTTTAATTTAGATAACTAGTGAATTACAAATCTTGAGACGAATATTTTTTTAGTGTTTAATTTAAAATTTTACGTAGCTAGCAGTCGCCCTTACTTTTGTCACAGTAAAAGGCCGATTGTTAGTAGGTATGGTATCTTCTAGGCATCCTTTAATAAAGATGTACTAGTTTTGCGAATACTTTACTAAAATATCATACTTTGACTGATAATCTAGAAATCTAGATCAAATTATTACCCAAAAATATCTAACATTAATACAAAGATTAGAAACTACACAGCAATTAACACAGATAAATAAGAATTTAAATTGTAATCAAAATAAAACCGAACAGAAAATCTGAAAGTTCTTGTTCTATGTACCTAGTTTTAAATCTAGACAGACGTAACTACAATTACTATAGTAAGGAGATATCTTTGAAGCCTTAAAAATACGATTTGTTTTTAAATTGGGCAGTAATGTGTTACGACCACTATAATATCAGACAATAATAATGTATGACTGTATGAGTCAGTCGAAATTATCTTTGAATCATTTTGATATTGACCTTAGGTATGCCATTAACCTTATGTGAATGTACTGGTAAAAAAACATAGTGGAGCAGCGACACAGGAAGAGTTGTCTATGACAGGATTGACAGATAACATGAAAGTCTCTTTGGTTTTTATATTTTAGGTTAGGTTCTTATTAATATTAGTTTATAGTCTGTTTTGTTTAATAGCAGTAATCAGTAACGTTTTATTTCAAAGAAACAGCCAAAACTTTACAATAATGGCCGTTTTTCCATTTGAGCTAGATTGCACCCTGCCCATAACAAGGAAAAGGATTTCTAAAAAGAGTTCGTAATACGAACTCTTATACACAACTAGTACTGTTATACACAACTTTCTTACTAATGACATACAAAGATCTTTCGAATAAAGTACGATCTTCCTTGTCCCCATTTTACACAAGTATTGAAGGAATAATATGCTTCGTCTAGTGGCTATGAGCTGATGATTAAATGTTGCAGACAACCAAAAATTACATTTAAACAAGTATAGTCTTTTGAGTAATTTACCCTACAAAGCCTCCTGTTTCAAAGTATTATCTAGCTTTAAATAACTATAAATAAATAACAGGCCAATCAATTCAAATAAGTCATGACTGCGTCGACTCGAACACTACGGTTTTATTCGAAACATGCATTCACCAGAACTAGTTTTAATGGAATTCTAATCAGTGTTCTGCATTTACGATCACTATTAACTGTTCCGAATACCTTAGAAGCCGCAATTTACGGCAATTTGACTCGGTCTAGGGTATTTGTTTAATAAAGTAATTATTTTAATGGAGGCTTACTTGCCTACGCGTTTATATTAGAATCAGAGTCAAGCCTGGCGGGGAGACCAGTAGGCGGCTGTGTAGGCGATAAGATCGCTGGTAATAAGTACACTGATTTATGATCTCCCAAATCCAATTATTATAGGCCTTATTTTTATTACGACATAACGAAACTCCGACCTCCGTCTAAACTTACGCCAGAAAAAGAATAAGTAAAAAAAAAAACCGCTGGCCAACCACCGTATAAACTTCAAACGGTGACATTCACAAAATTCAAACGTTAAAAAAGACACCAAAAATATTTTTATTCGTCCAATTTTCCTAAAAACGGCAAAATTTTACGTTACCAGACTAAACGTGTTCGAAATATCTTTAGAAGTTTTAAGAGTTTATTTAAGAGACTAACAGTGACGATGGCAACCAAGAGACCTCCGTTAAAGAAGCCCCGGGAAGTGGCCGAGAAGGCTGTAGAACTCCCGGAAGTAGCCCTGGCTGCCATTGCATCCTACAAGAAACAGAAGGAAGTAAGCGACTTTATCAACTTTTTACTTGGAGCTCTAGAACGAAACTCGAATTGGTTGAATACGATCGTGGGAAGGCAAAACAACTTCAGATGTGCACTGATGGTGGGCGCTGGCCCCAACCGCTTCCAATTGCAAGAAATGATTTATCCCTCAGGCGACAGTGATGTTAAACTAGAAGTTGAGTTGAAGGATTCTGAAGATCATGATAAAATAGCGATTGCTGCTCTAGTCAAACTAACCAATATAGACCTAGAACATCTTCTGAAGTACATCAAGAATCGCCTGTGTGACAATAATATGTTGCGCGAAGATCTCCTTAAGGGCAAAGCGTTGGGCGTAAGTTTTGCCGTCCTGAGACCCTTTTCTGAAAAGCAGTATCGTGTGATGGAAAGGATCGTTATCGGGAGCTCCATGAAATGTGTCGTCCCTGTAAAGAAACGACGGAGGGATGAGAAAATACTGACTGGACCTCCTTACAAAAAGACCAGGAAAGTCACATAGCCGCGAAAACTATAGTTGCAGGATCATTCGACAAAACAAGTTGAAACTAAATGGACAGTCGTTTTGGTGTACCACAGTGTCATGTAGCATGTAATGGCAGCAATTTGGGTCGACTGTAAAATGCGAAGCTCACAGTAAATTATACTCATTTTTGCAATGATCGTTTCCGATTACCTATGATGGATGAGGGCGCATTTGTGGCGAAACGGCTACTACATTTTGACGGATATTCATTTCTTTTACCCTTGTAATGTGCCTCGTTATTACAGAAATATATTATACAATCAAACCAAAAATGTGTTGTCATTTTGTGTGCCGTGCCATGTAGTATTTGTAGCGACTCCGTACTGTAATGAATTAATATGTTATGCTAAACTGTTTACGGAGAACGATGAAAAGTAAAAAAGGAAAGCATAATTAGATTCTGGTGTTCCCTTTCGTTAAACTGTGATCGTTTTTCTTCCGTCGTCGTAGCGAGCGTCCGACTTAGAAAGATCAATATCTCTGGAATCAGGGCAGCGCGCGCGGGCTAACTTACAGCCACAAATCCTTCCGCCAATAACTTATTACAATAGCACTCGGCGTTACGCAACTGAAGAGTGAAACAATAGTTTTTCCGAGTCCGTGTGAGCTTCTGAAAATGGTTAGTTGGGAAAGTTTTCGATCTGCTTATCGGCGGGCATAAATCAATTTGAATCATGGCTGAGTATAAGTTGGGTCGCTTCTGAGCCCTTTTTCTAACTTGGGACCGACCATACGGATTAAGGGAAGCCTGGCCGCTGCGTAATTGGCGTAATAGTTGCGTGATTTATCTGATCTCTTCTGAATGATCTCATATTCATAAGGAGGTTGTAATAGGATGTTCTAATAATACGTTATCCTGAACCAATGGAATCAAGTTGCATTAAGATAATATATGGTTTCTCATGCAGTTCGTAGGCTATCTAAAAGCTCATTATAATATGTTCTACTATCATTTAGTATGTTTAATAAGCAATAACTGTAGGCATGCTAAAGAATAGGCTTCTTATCTGTTAACTTAAATTTAATTTGATTTATTTAAGCTGTCAATATAATCAAATTTTTCTCTTGCAGTTTTAGGTGATTTTAACGTAAGAAGTTCGAACAATAACGCAAATCAATACCAAGGAGTCGAGACTTTCTCTCCAATTCAAGTTATTTAATGTAGTGTAAAGATTTATTACCGCAGTTGTGGTTATTGCCCCCGAGCCTTCTCCACGAGTTATAAGGGCCGTAACTGCTGAAGAACAAACACTAACCTACAAGTTACCTAACAATAAACATCTTTTATATTGTTTGAGCTAGGACTTGGACCAAACGAACCGTTAAGAGAGGTTCTTAAAAGCGTCTTTTGTTCAATATTTATGAAATGTGAAGCTATGGAGCAGAGCTATGGAGCTTCGGAGAATTTTAACTTGAATTGTCTTTTATTTGAACATTGGAATTTTGGTGGAATGATGTCTTTGAAGATGTTTTATTGCATACGTTAGTCAAAAAATTTGTTGTTTCAGGTTTTTTGCGTGCTGTGTAATTCGTATATTAAATACTTTGTTACTTCTTTCCTTTGGGAACCTCTGATAACAGACGCGTACATAACACAACAACGTACAATTTTCCCATTTTAATATTACATAAACAGCCAAGCCTACAATAAAATACCAATTATTTTAATCATCAAAATATTTGTACACATACAGCACTCTATTTGCAATTCAAAACACCCAATGAATGTATAGTAGAAAATGTACTATGATATCATCATCGGCCTATTGCAGTCCACTACTCGACACAGGCCCCTCCAAGTTTACTCTGACAGGTAATATACCAAAAATTCTCGACCACATTATCAAAAACATCCTAGCTCAAAAGCCCATCCAAGATAATGATATACCTGACATTTACGCCAACAAAGTTCTCGACACCGAAATAAAATGTCAGGAGAACAAAAATGTGCAATTGTTGAGAGCGTTTCTTCAGAGTCCCGAGAGCGACATATTACATTTGGACTGTCGCTACAATTGCCGGCTCGTTGCCTGTCGACTGTTCGTGTAAAAAATGATGCAGTGCTCCAATGATATACGAATTTACTTGAATATTTTCCGAATAAAGGGTAGCTTGGTGTGTTTTTGTCGGGATTATGTCTAATGTATTTGCTTCAGCTTTATGGAAAGTATGGCCTGTTTTGTTTGTTTTCTTACTCCTATGGAAATAACCCTTGGTTTTTGGTTGTTGCTCTGGTTTGAGGTTTGGCTTATTTTCTTCGTATTTGGTTGCGAGCTAATTGAGGGGAAACCCGTTTATTTTGGACAGATATATCATTATCATAGGTTTCTAATATTAAATTCATACAATACAAACTTTCTAATATTAAATTCATCACAAAGTAAAACTATCAGAACGTACAGGTGTTAACAATTGCCTGCAGAAGCATCAACAAAATCAAGACAAATCACACCGAACCCGACAGCGTATCGTTAAAAATGTACGAGAGCATAGAGTATTAAAGGAACCCGCGAACTTTAATACCGAACGGCCCGCAAACTTAATATAAAACGCCGGTGAAAAGAGAACGAAATTTTGAAAGAGGGGCAATAACAATTTTATAAGAACAAATAAATGCATCCAGAATGCCGCGGGATATAAAAAACCTTCATAAAATGAAACTGCTTTTAGGGTTAAATTTTTATTTTAAACATAGAAAGGGATTTTGATGGCCCTCCCACGTCGTTCAAGAACGTTATTTTAGATTTAGGAATGGTGTGAAATAATAATTCGGTATAGGAAGTGGTGATTCAGAGCACATCCTGGTGTGAATGTCCTGATTTAGTGGCGACATTCATGTAACTTATTATGATGGGTTATGGTACTTATAAGAAATGTTTTGGATACAAATGAGCAAGTATCCCTACCTGATTCTGCTGCATAAATGGTCTGTTGACTTTTAGGATTAAGCAGTAACACATTTGTGTATGCATTATTATTTATTTACACCCTTTCATAAATATACATCTCCATTGCCTTGAACTTAACATCTTGTAGTTTAGAACACCAACAAACCTTTTAAATTGCAATAAATCTTTCTAATAATAAATCCACTTAATTCAATTACCATACTGGAGCTATAAAAAAATAGTCAAAGAGTCACTCAAACCTCATCAAAAAGCGTTTAAAATAATTCGTTATTTCCTTTTTGTGTAGATAAATGTTATTAACTAAGTCATCTATACATCAAATTATGTTAATACCGAAGTAATGTTCCCTGTGTGTCTATAATGGTGATAGTACTGTCGATAATGGTTATTACTTAGACCAGGGGCGCCTGCCCATGTTTGCTTAAATAATCGGTGACGGATTCCCGTTTGGACGAGGTAAATATACGTTTTTTAAGCGGTGTTTGTTTTTTTACTTGTTGATACAATTGTATGGTTTAATGGCTCAGTTGGAATAGTTAAGTAACAGTATTGAATTTTTTAAATGTCATGTTTGGTCATCAAGGATTTTACATATTTTTTTGTTTCAAACTCTTTTAATCACTGTTTAGCTACTAGTAATTGTTTAGCCCATTTAGCACAATTGAGCATTCATACATTAACAGATCAGGAATTTCTTTCCCACACACAGGTTTATAAAATGTATGGATATTATTCCTTACAGGAATGTATTAAATAACTACGTCTTGGAGCAAATATGCTATAAACACGGTTTGCTAAATGTAAGTGCTTTGTAAATGATACTAGCGACCCGCCTCAGCCTTGCGCGGGTGCAATACTGATTGTGATGTATTTTACATATAAACCTTCTTCTTGAAAGATTTCGTTTTAAAAAAATCCGCATCAAAATTAGGTTTAAACATCTAAACATACATAGGAACAGACAAACAAACAGATATCGGGAAGCAACTTTATTTTATACAATGTAGTAATAGTCCGACAAACTCTGAACTTCATTGTACAAACGATGACATATCTCACTCAAATAAAACAGGTTTGCCAATGATTGGGTAGAAAAGATCCAGTTTGAAGACAAGAGATATTTTGATGCCACTTGTAATATGTGATGTCATTTCTTGTACTAAAAATAGTATAATTATAGATCCTGTTTCCGATGCCATTTAACTTTTAGCACATGTTTCTGTTTTAAGTAAAGGTCAGCTGACTTAAATGACTATGTATAAGTGTTACTATAACTTGATGTTTGATCAATTTTTTGTTCTGTTCTGTTGTGTTATTTTCTATTACATTTTGAGTGCCAAAACTTGTTCTAAGCGAATTTGGTAGTGTTACTATCAATACGCAAGTTGCTATTTCTTTAGCACCGTGTTCTATGTTTTAATACTTGCCATACTTGGCGACATTGAGTTCGTTGAATACATACAATTGGACGATATTTCGATTTCTGTCTTTAAGTTTTAAGCGAATTTGGTAGTGTTACTGTACTTACTGTTCAATAAGTAAGTTTGGTATTTTTTTAGTATTGTACTCTGTTTTAATACTAGGCCAGATGGAGTTCATTGAATACATAAAATTGAACGATATTTCAATTTCTGTCTTCAAGTACGTTTTAAGTTACAAAGCTAAAAATAGACCTTTTCTAACAATACTTATGGTATTTACTTGCCATCCCTCTTGCAGTATTTTCTATTGCCTTTTTTCTCCGTATATCGCAAGGACTTTCCTTAAACGCGCCCATCCGCAATACGCGTACATTTACAAGATTGTCGGATGACGTATAAAAGTTGTTGCGTAGTTAAAACGCCAGTGACACTCAACAGCTGTTCTCGAGTAATTCATGGGAGGCGAGGCAGACACCTGCTCCCCGCTCCCGGCAGGTAGCTTGTGTCGCTTGGAGAGCCCGTTTGATGTTTAAGAGGAAGACTAGGAAGCAAATTGATGTGTAGAAATGTGTCTTATTAGCAAATTTATAAGTCATTGGGTTGTCAATAATTGTTTAATTGACAAACGCGTAGATCAGGATCCAAATTTGAGTGGCATTTAGTAACTCTTAAATTATACAGTGTCGAAGGTGATTATAATGCCTATAATGTGATCTATAAAATGTAATATCCTACAGTACACACAATTTTCTCACACACCATCAAACATTCTACATCATCCCGTCAGCGTGTGCCCATTATTCCTGTATCGTCCAGCCCAAGCAAACTGCGGGTGACACTTTTAGGTAGCATAATAAATTCATCGAAGGATCTGCCTTTAAAAGCCAACAATTTTACTCGGAGACTGTCCTTTACCATTTTTTGATAAACGACTCGCTTGATCGAACCTCCGGAAGGGTCCAAACGGGAGTTTTTGATAATATCTCCAGGACAAATTTGTATGGGATGTGGGGGTAACTGGGTATTTTGCGCGATAAACCCTGGGACGACATATGCTACAGCGATAAAATGCAGACAAATTCCAAGTTGCAGCCTTCCTTACTTACGATAGAGGATATTGTTGGGGAGATCCAAGATTGGCGTCGTTACTTGCATTGTATTTGTGCTTTGTGTTGTGCTTATGACGAATCCTTTTAAGTGCTTACTATGACTCACGCGCCAGAGTCCACTGTTAGTCATTGTTATCGGCAAATGCAATACAAAATGTAATAATTACTAGAGTTATAATCAGAAGCCCATGCCGATGTTACGCGTACTTTTGAACAGAGAGTTTGACGTCCGATATATCCGCGAGATATTTATACACAAATACTGATTTACATTTCTACAATTTCCAAACCGCAGCGATTTATTTTCCATAACAATATGAGACGCTTGTGTAGTTTTGCCGTCCGAAATCCCGTTACCCATAAAATATCCAAACTTTAAATAGGAAAAGAGACGAGAAAATCGCGGCAGTTTTTCATGGCGGCAATAAATATCATTTGATAAATATGTATCATTGTCCCATGTCAGTGGTGTTTCGATACTGAGATGGCATTTTGGGGTGAGAATTCAAATAGTTTGCAAGTTGAGAGCAAAGGGCTGAGACTTGAGACTCGGCTTTGTGCGCTCAAAGAAACGTTCGCCTTTTATGTTACGTGTCTATATGTCGTTACGCGTTGTTTTGAAATAATATATTTGATATTTGATCCACGCTCGCGCCGGCTATAACTTATAACAAGAATTGGAATCGTGTCAAACGTATTTGTGTACCTGAAAAGTTATACATATGTATGGCAATGTGGATGATATAAATATCTAACAAAATGTAGATTAGTGGGCCCTCTTTTTGTTCAGTCACGTTTTTAATTAAAACGGAATTTATAGGCAGTGAACGTAACATTATGCAAGTCACATTTTCACATGTGACTTGGCCGAGTTTATTGCTTTCTCGTATTACTTGCAAATGGCGCACAACATGGGCCCCGGCAATATTATTCAACATTTAAAGACATTCATTTTGACTGTTTAATATAAGCTTGTCACATATTCGCGTTACCAGATGTTATACAAAATACATAGAATTTATAACTTGACAAAAACAGATAAATCGAGGCCCCGGTATAATTTATGTGCGGAAAATAAATCTGTAAGCGGATACAAGTTTATCCGTCCTTTCAAAATAAGGGTAGCTGGCGCAGGTCCGCCGCGCTCGGAAGTCGGATGACGAATGTCCACATCTTTGCCCTGGGACGGGTTATATAATGCGTAAAATTACTGTCTTCAACTATCTTCATATGTTACGCGTATAACGTTCACTTTGATATACGTTTATTTATTTAGGTGGGTATAAATCACTTTTAGGATGCACATATATTGTTAGCTGTGCTCGTTACGTCAAATGCCTTTATATCCTTAAAATGTTGTATGACGGCGGGATTTATTGGCTGCTCTTTATGACGCCTGCAATTGTTTTGAACAATGTTGTGTACTCGCAATATAAATGCACTTCGAGTAACAAACGTTTAAATTTATGGCTCTCGTAGGACTAAGTAGTGAGTATCGTTAGTTATTGTAGTATACTAAGTAATTTAATGTTCCTTACTATGTAAATAATGTAAATTGTTGGAAGTAAGTTTCTTACTTGCAAGTGTTGTGTTGTGGACCCCCGCGGACGCAGTATCTTGAGCATGCACAAGGCTAGGGCGGTCACGTGCGAACCACTCCAGTTTAATTAAGCGGTGATTAAAGTTCTGCGCCGGACTTAGTGGAATTCATTCGCGGGCTCAGCCTTGGCGCACAACGTGGGGCTACTTTATTAACGCGATGCATTCAAAATAATTCAAATTTTATACTGCTTTTTGTAGGAAAATAGGTGAAACGCTTTTTAATAATGGCTCGAGGAGGCGTTATAAATTTAGTATGTTATTAAGTTTTATGAGGGTAGTGGTGTATTTATTGCTTGGTGTTGTGCAATCATCGACTACCCGCGGCGACAGTATCCGGAGCATGTGGGGAAGAATACCGGTCACGTACAAGTTACTCGACTTTAATTAAGCGGTGATTAAAGTTTTACACCGGACTGTTGGAATTCAGTCGCCGCTCGGCTTAGTTGGTGTCCAGCGCACCACTCTTTATTAATTGTTGTTTACGCCGCGCATTGAATACAAATGTTTGAAGATGTTTGTTCCACTTCATTGAATGCAACGTTGTTAGTATTGTTAGAAGCTGTAATTTAATGTGCTTGGTTGCGTTTGATTTATTTTAGCTCAGTTACTATTGTGCTCTTATTTTTAAGACGGTACAATATGTTATTGCAGTACTTTCTCATTAACAGTACGTACATTTTAACGAAAACTAAATTAGTGTATGAAAATCGTTACAAGAAATTTTCTTATATGTAACTGCAAGATTATAGTGCTTTTTACAATGCATTAGTGTTAATTAGAATGTTATCAAAATGTTAATTTAATACAAGTAGCGCCATCTATTAGCCATTGAGGTAAAACTTTGTCTATTGTCTATGTATGAAACTATGAATGCCTATTGTAAGAACGTAATAAAACAGTCTGTTTGAAACCGCCAACTAACGACTTTTATTAGGTTATGGGCTACTCAGATTTTGCAAAGTAAATTAAAGTTATTGTGTTTTTTCGAGAGTTATTGTTAGTTTGTTAGTTTATTTTACGCGTGTGACATCAACTAATCAAGATGAACCCAAGTTTTCTTTCGAGTGTGCCAAAGCTCAAGGGTCGTGAAAATTATGACGACTGGGCGTTCGCCGTACAAAACTTGCTAGTCCTTGAGGACACGGACAAGTACCTCAAGCAAGAAGCAGCGGCGACAGATGCAGCACAGACAGTAGCAGATGCCAGAGCACGTGCAAAATTGATCCTAACTATTGACGCATCATTGTTCGTGCACATAAAGGAGACGAAGACAACAAAGGAGTTATGGACAAAACTGAAAGCTCTATTTGATGATTCGGGGTTTTCAAGAAGAATTACTCTGTTACGTCATTTAATCTCCATCAGATTAGAAACATGTGAAAATATGACCAGTTACGTTACGCAAATTGTGGAAACTTCGCAACGATTAAGTGGAACTGGATTCATTATAAACGATGATTGGGTTGGGTCATTGTTACTAGCTGGTTTACCAGATAAGTTTATGCCAATGATCATGGCAATAGAGCATTCCGGGATGCAAATCACAGCCGATTCCATAAAAACAAAATTGTTAGATATGGAAAATGGCGGCTCAGTTGAAGCGAACGGAAATGACAACTCAGCGTTTATTGCACGAAGTTGGCAGAAGAAGAAACATAGTAAAGTTGGCAGCAATAGCAAACATGGCGGACCAACTCCGAATATCTATGCACCGAGTACGTCAATGTCAAACGACAGAAATAACAAAACAATAACATGCTACAAATGCAAACAATCTGGACATTTTATGTCTCAATGTCCATTTAAAAACGAAAAAACAGAGAAGAAAAAGCAAACAAATGCATTCAGTGTTGTTTTCTTGAGTGGTAACTTTAATAAATGCGACTGGTATATTGATTCGGGAGCCAGTACACACATGACTGCAAACGAAAGTTGGTTGACAAATAGGATGGATTCGTCAAGTTTACCTGAAATCACAGTAGCAAACAACATGAAAGTGCCTGTATTATGTGCCGGCGACGTAAAAGTCACGACGAGTTACGGTTACGAGGTTACAGTAAAGAACGTGTTGTGCGTACCGACTCTTGCGACTAACCTACTATCAGTTAGTGAATTGATAAGAAATGGAAATAGTGTTGTGTTTGAACCCGGCCGATGCCTCATTAAAAACAGATTAGGCAATCTAGTTGCAGAAGCGGAACTTGTCAATAATGTATACAAGTTAATCTTGCAAAATGAGACGTGTTTGTTGTCATCATCAACAGTAGATGGACAAACGTGGCATAGACGGCTTGGACATTTAAACAGCACAGATATGAACAAGATGAAGCAAGGTTTAGTCAATGGTATGGATTACTTGGACAAATTTGTGACAAGTAAGTCTAGCTGTGAAATTTGCTGTGAAGGGAAACAAACTAGATTACCATTTTCGACTGGTACAAGAGCCACAGAAATCCTTCAGATTATACACTCAGACATCTGTGGACCGATGGAGTGCAAATCCATAGGTGGTGCAAGATATTTTTTACTGTTCATCGACGATTTTACTAGAATGACCTTCATATACTTCTTAAAGTATAAAAGTGAAACACTGACTTGTTTTAAAGAGTTTAAGTCAATGGTAGAGAACTTTCAAAACAGAAAAATAAAAATTTTGCGCACAGACAATGGATGTGAGTATTGTAGCAATGATTTTAGAGATTTTTTGAAACATGAGGGGGTCATTCACCAAAAATCAAATGCTTACACACCAGAGCAGAATGGACTTAGCGAAAGAAGCAACCGGACTGTTGTGGAGAGAGCTAGATGCCTACTTTTCGAAGCAGAATTAGATAAAAAGTTTTGGGCTGAAGCCGCAAATACCGCGGTATATCTCAAAAACAGGTCTACAGCTTCAGGTATAGAAAAGACTCCATATGAGATGTGGTTCGGCAGGAAACCAGATTTGCAACATTTACGTGTATTTGGGAGTCCAGTGATGGTGCACACACCAAAACAAAAAAGAGCCAAGTGGGACAGGAAATCAACAAAACATATACTTGTTGGTTATAGTGATAATGTCAAAGGTTACCGAATATATGACCCGGTAAATAACAAAGTCACCACTAGCAGGGACGTTATAATACAAGAAAAACCCCAGCGTCAAGAGACCGTGACTGTTTCCCTAGAAAGCACAGATTCAGTGGGGGAGTTGGTAGAGGAATCTGTGGTGAAACTTGAACCTGTGAACAAGTCAAGTTCTTCGGAATCTGATTACTTGGATGTTGAAGATGAAAGCTTAGAGTCAGAAGCTTGTGGAGAGAACCTGAACATGGAACAGACTAGTTCAGCTCCACAGAGCACAGAAGAAGCTTTAGATACACCACATGCAGGTTCTACCACACCAGTTCCAGAAGTAACAGAGAAGCGTCAGAGAAGAAAGCCTGATAGATACGGTTTCGCCAACATGTGTTGTACAGCTACAGGAGAAGATGGACTGACATATGCAGAGGCTATCAGTGGGCCAGAGCGACTGATGTGGTTGCAGGCCATGACAGAGGAGCTGCAGTCATTCCAAGACAATCAAGCGTGGGAAGTTGTCGATACTCCCAGCAACGCGAGTGTAGTGCAGTGTAAGTGGGTGTTTAAGAAAAAAACTGACTCAGACAATAAAGTGGTATATCGTGCGCGGCTTGTGGCCAAAGGATTTACCCAGAAGGCTGGTATTGATTACCAAGAGACCTTCAGTCCAGTGATTAGACATTCAACCCTGCGTTTGTTGTTTGCCATAAGTGTCCAGTTAGGCATGGACATCACTCATCTAGATGTGAAAACAGCTTTCCTTAATGGTCATTTAAAAGAAAGCATATTTATGCATTTACCTGAAGGTTTTCCCATGAATAGTTCAAATAAAGTTTTAAAGTTAAGAAAAGCTGTTTATGGATTAAAACAATCATCTCTAGCATGGTATAACAAGGTTGAGGAGATACTATGTAAATCAGGATTTAAAAAATGTAAATTAGAACCCTGTGTATTTGTTAATAACCATAGTGATAATAAGAAAACCATAGTTGGACTGTATGTCGATGATTTTTTAGTATTCTCAAACTGTAAGTCTGAATCTGATAATTTAATAGACATTTTGAGTAAAAAATTCAAAATAAAGAATTTAGGTAGGGTAAGAAATTATTTGGGGATGAGAGTTGACAAAAGTACCAATGTAGTAACTTTGGATCAAGAAAGGTATATAGACCAGTTGCTTGAAAAGTTTGATATGTCTGAATGTCATGCAGTAGAAACTCCTATAGAATGTAAATTAAATGTTGATAAGTCTAATTTATGTGAAGAAAGGCTGCCTTTTCAAAAATTAATAGGTAGCTTAATGTATTTAGCTGTTCTAACTCGTCCTGATATTGCCTATTCAGTCAGTTATTTAAGCCAGTTTAACAACTGTTATTCTTATGTACACTGGAATTATGCAAAAAGAATTCTGAAATATTTGTCACAGACTAAGACCTATTGTTTAAAATATTCCAAAGAAAGTGCAGGACTTGTAGGTTTTGTAGATGCTGATTGGGCAAGTGATGCCACTGACAGACGCTCATATACTGGTTTCTGTTTCACTAAGTCAGGTTCTGCAATTTCTTGGGAGAGCAAGAAACAAAGAACTGTTGCTCTTAGTAGTTGTGAAGCAGAATATATGGCTTTGTCAGAAGCATGTCGTGAAGCCATATATTTACAGAAGTTAGAGTTTGAAATAATTGGTACTTATAATAAAATTGTTTTGTACAATGACAGTCAGAGTGCATTAAAGTTGGCAAATAATTATCAGTCACACAAAAGGTCCAAGCATATTGATGTCAGGTACCATTTCATTAGAGAAGTTTTGAGAAATGATATAATTGAAGCTAGATATTTGTCAACAGCTAACATGCCTGCTGACTTGCTAACCAAGGGTCTGCCAAGTGTTAAACATTACAAGTTCATGAAAGATCTTGGAATTGTTAATTTAGAATAGCCAAGGCAGAACTGTATATTTCTTGTTTTGTTGCTTATAAAAGGCATTTTTTTAATCTGTTGTTTCACCTCTCCACTATGTGTAATACTCTGAAAAAGTTGTTATTTTGATAAAGTGGGGGTGTTAATTAGAATGTTATCAAAATGTTAATTTAATACAAGTAGCGCCATCTATTAGCCATTGAGGTAAAACTTTGTCTATTGTCTATGTATGAAACTATGAATGCCTATTGTAAGAACGTAATAAAACAGTCTGTTTGAAACCGCCAACTAACGACTTTTATTAATTAGTGTTTCAAACTCATTATGGAATGGCAAAAGAATAAATTTCTTAATAAAAAGCGAGAAAATTAAATCATAAATACTAAATTTCGTATGATGTATATTAATAAGAGTACATTGTAATTCAAAGGGCCTCCTGTTCAAAATATATTTATCGTTTGCCTAATTAGCCATTAGAAAGTCCCTTTTTCCTGAGAACGCAATTAATTTACAATTATGTTCTAAGGGCTGCACGGAGTCTTATTAAATAAAATGTTTCAGAGACCGCTTCCACCATTAATTTCCGGGAATTTTTCAGACGAATCTTTAATTATCAAAGAATTATAATTTATGAAATATTCCTTTTTAAATGTTTCTTTATTACGCAAATTTAAACGCATAAGTCTACACTCAATAAACTAGTTTAACATTAAGTTCAACTAAGATCCTAACTATAAGTAAAACATTTTATGATTCACCTAACTCTAGCCCTTACTAGGTCGATTCAAGCTCGCTTGATTTAATAATTCACCTCCAAACTTAAGTAAAGGAAACCCTCATTACTTCACACCGAAAACGTCGCTAATATAATTCGGCCGTTTCTTCAACACTGTACTGAATATAAAATGTTCAATCATGGCCTCGGAGATCACTTACTGACGTCACTAAAACCCACTCTACCCTATTATTTGAATTTTTAATAAAGAGTAACGCACAGGCGCTTAACGGAGAATGTTCGTCGAATGTTCGCCGAGCGCCAGTCTAGCAGTATTAATGAACTCACTTTACATTCTTTTATACAAAATATGGAAAGTTTATTTTGTTTATCTTGGTGGTGGATCTGGGATGTGTAGGATAGCTGGTGTATATTTGAAAAGTGAGGCGATATAAAACTAAGCTGGGATAAGGTAGCCAAGGGAAGGCTTTAACATTATGACGAAATGATTATTATTTATCTAAAATTTTTTTAAGTTTATATGGCTTTATGTCACATATTGTCTCAATCGCAGTGCAGGTTTACTTCATTAATTTGCGTACAGTAATATTTAGAGAAACTTACAAAATTAAACATTGATTAATGTATTCACATAAAGCATTAGAGTCTACTGTTCTGTGTAGAAAAGGCTTGATCATAAAAATCAATTATGAATAAGTACTTAAATACTCGAATCAGAAAATTTACGATGTTGGCTTACCCATTCATTTGGCTTTCGCTTCGTGAAAAGAGAGAAAAATAAATGCAGAAATGTTTGATTTCTCAGCGCGCGGGGTTTCCATCGGGCTGTATTTAATTAAGTGCACCCCATGGGGCTTCCCCAGTAACGTAGAAAATCTCTACGTTTTTGCTTCGCCACCCCGTCTAGCAGTCACTAAGTAGATGGCACTTTACTTGATAAATATATTACAGAAGATGTTTTGGTTAACGTTGCTTGCATGTAATTTGTGACTAAGCGTACCAAACGTTTCACCAATCTTTTTATATGTAACTAATTAAATAGATTAATGAGCTGGAACAGAAAATTTAATAAAAACCACTCTCAGAAACTTAAAAAAAGGTTTAAGATCCAGGAAAAATTTGGAAGAACGCGATTTTCTGCAACTAGCAGTTTTATTTTTATTATAATCTTCACAAGAACTGTCTTCTCCATCTTGTCATCGAGATAAATCTATTTATGAACTCGGCATTACGTAATTTTATTCAGCAGTTCTTTTAAATCTAGAGCCATAAGACGTTTTCCGAGGCTGAGTAACCTTTTTATGTAATGCTCCATTAGACCCGAGCGATCTCGAAGCAACACGACATTCGGACACTAAAGATCCTAGTAAAACTTGACGCGTAATTGACTAGACGTAGAAAAGACTTTTTTGGCTAGACAAAAGTTCTAACCCAACTAAGACGAAATAAAAAGTCCCCATTCCTTTGTAAAGATATAAAATTTAACGAAACAATGAAAGCTATCTATCGTTGGCTGACCAAGCGAGTCTCCAATAGTTTTATATCTCCACATTTTCAATTCTAAATAAAATCTAGCTTCAGTTAACAAAGGATGGAATAAAATAGAAATTCTCGAACATTTAAATGTCTGGCATTGTTCTGACGTCAGTTTTTTCTATTGGAATTGATTCGTAGTCTTCAGGGACCCTGGATTGTTTCAGCTCGAAGCTTTGTATGAGTTATTGTTGGTCTGATGGGTTAACCTGTCTGAGACTTTCGAACTGATTGCTTGTTTGTTTGTGTGGCCAAACAATGTGTGTTAAGTGAGAGCTAGAATTGTGTCAGTTGATAGAAATGGAGTATTTAACTTGTAGGTTTATATCACACAGCACATATCAGCGTATACGATAATTTGTATTTGAAGTTTTGTATTTTTCATTTAAAATATGGTTTAGAAGAGTACATTTTTGCTTTGCCCAACGAGATGCGGCTTCCTTTACTACTTATTGTAGGTACACCATCGAATTTATTTGGAACCATCCTTTTCTGTGTAAAGCCTAGTAATGAGATATTTATATGCCAGCATTATTATTTACAGCAGCATCAAAATCACAATACATGGTTTATTTTCTGAATCTGTCTTCTCACCGTTTGCAAATCCCAGCTCAGGAATCACATAGTTTATTCTTATAGCAGCATAAATAGTTCCAACACTAAATGTTTGTATTGACATCCTGCCTCATCGAATCGAAATACAAGCGAAAGCGGATTTCCCCGCAGTGAACATGCTCATAGATGGAAATGACTCGACGATTATCCTTATATATGGTAAGTACCCTCGTATTTTCACTAAATGACATAGATTCGCGCTCAGCCTCTGATATAATGGAATATTTTGGATAAATAAATAAAAATAGTTGAAATACAATGGGGTTTGTTACAGTCTTGGCAGCTAAACCATCATAACGCTTGAACAGCTTAGAAAATATTCAAACTTAATATTAGACTATGTTTCTTATATATATTCTGTCTAGGTGTTTCCTAATGGATATTAATAAAAGAAGTAGAAGTTATTTCTGTTTTTTACTATTATTTTGACAAGCTTCAAGAATCACTGCATAGCTGTTCAATATGAATGAATTGCCTTCGGTAACTAAAGATCGCAAATATCATTTAAGTTTTACCTGAAAATACTGCTTATATGAATACTACACAGAAACAATCTAATAACCTTAAACTTTTACTACTTAAGTCAGTTAATAACCATAACGAAAACGTTAAGAACCTACAAGAAGTTTTGTAGCCACTTCGTCATATAGCCAGTTGTCTATGTAATTCAATTCTATCTCTATTAGACGTCCCTATCCAAAGGGACCCAGGTGTCCGTTGAAATGTTTCAACAAAACCATTTAGTCGCTTCCTACTGGACAGTCCCTTAAGACAGTATTAACTAGTTCCTTATACTTTATTTGTAGGACTTTTTCTTCTACATTTGTCTTAATTTTTTCTACGGCAATACCGTTGAGGTAAATTGTTTCTGGTTTAAGTTAATGTTTGTAAAAGCTTTATGTGATTTTTTTGTTCGTTGTAATGTTAACAATGTTTGTTTTTAGTATCTTGGAAGAAAAAGATTTTTGTTGTATATTTATAGGTTGGACAGATTTATAAACCGTTATTGACAATCCACATTTAAAAGACAAATATTTATGTCTCTGACCATAATAATCTTTAGAATCCATTCAGATGTTTTTACCTCTATACTCACCAAAATTTGGCCCACACTTGAACTTTTCACAACATTTTCTCTACAATACAAAGATCCTTCATCCGTACCTTTCCGAGCCTCAATTTCTTCAAGAGCTTTCAGGTACACACATCAGAATAAGTTGAACTCACGCGGGCCGAAATCACGTGATTTCTGTACGCCGTAAGAAACTCAAGGATCTATTCATCTTGCCCCACTTCGAGAGGATGAATGCTTTCTTCACTTTTCAGGTCTGTATAAATTATGAGTATACTCTAAGCAAGGGACAGGACAATAAACCTTTAAGCAAGGAACGCCTTGCTTAAAAGTTTTGTTACGATCATTGAGTGAATTTGTTAGTATTGTTTTTGATTTTTGTTATATTGTTGTGTTTTGTATGGTTGCTAAAGTTTTATTAAGAGTGTAATTTACCTTAAGGGTTCAAGTTTGCATCATTTTTGTATCCGAAATATTTTTCCCTTCTTTGTAAATTAACAAAGTCCTCTATTTCTATATCACTTTTCAAGAAATTATATGGAAGTGCTAATGCAGTGGTAAATTATTTAAGAAACATAATATTATCTGGCAGTGTTAAACGATTGCATTACCAACAACAACTACAAACATATTACCTGCCATACAAAGAGTGCATTATAATCGAATATTGAAAAATCCTCACTTATCCACAATGCCATTAATTCGACACCGCATTCGGCTCCTGTTGGCTCAATGCATTCCCCAATCCATTGTGCGATATGATTTAGACGGCTCTTACAAACCCTGTCAATGGATTTGAGGGCAAACCATTCTAAAGTATTATGTGTGAAGACGTTTGTGTGGAATTTTTAAACGATTTTAAATCCATGGGCTGTTGAGAATTGAATTTCGATGTTTGGGTTTTGTGGTGTGGGTGAATATGTAATGAAACATGTTTATCTATGAGGATAACACTGGTGTTTACATCAAGAACAATACTCGCATTAAAATTATTATTTCTTTCTCTTGAAGTTTTAATTTTCATCTTCCTCACAGCTTCATGTTGTGATGTATCTATTGTGTATTGTATTAGAGTATAATGATTTGGAAACCAAGACAGATGGACGGAGCGGCAACATGGTCGGGTGACCTAAGGTCAAATTCTCTCGCTCTCAATTTGAGGTCATCGTTTTATTAGAAATGTAATTGATTGCTGTACTATCTACAGTTCCACTTCGTTATCATACACAGCTCCAATTAGGTCAATAGGCATTATTTGTATGAGTAGTTTATAAGTATGATATTGTGTTACTTTTTCCATTCATAGTTTAGAATCTCCGTCTAATATTTTTGCTGTTAAAGGGATACTTTACTTTCCTATATCAAATACTTAATGTTAAGCTGAATTATACATGTAACTTAATTGAGCGTATACCGAATAAGTACGCAAGACTTTTATTTCATACTTGTAGAGTAATTCGTGGAACATTAGCTGTATTTTCTGCCTCTGTTAATCTTAAAGCAGACAGTTTCGTAATTGAATAGGCACTGAGGTAGACTGAGACACCGTCTAGTCACAATTCGATCAAGCCGCGCTGGATTAGGACTCTGTCTTAATTAGTTCTACCAAACAATGCCAAGTTTTTACCTTCGAAGTGCTTGAGACTTGGACAGACGTGATTCAGAAAGTTTAGATATTGCTAATTATATGGTAGATTAACCATGACATTTGGTTACTATTCGGTCTGTCTTTGAGATAAAAATGCATAGAGAATTAAGATGTTGGTTTTCTACTTTAGTCACAGTAGCAAAGTGTTGTAGAAATTAATTACAAAATTGATTTCTTTTTTTATTATTTCACACCGTAGACTTCGCACAATTGTGTATTTTGTTTTTTATTGGTTTATTGGTAGATTGTGGTGCTTTGACTCTTTATAAAGCTGCAAAAAATTCGAATACGACGACAATTCAGTTATCATATTGACACAACGTTTTCATGGCCTGCAGTTATTTATTTTGTGTGTGTGATGTTTATTCACTCGTGTATGTAAATACGTTTTAACATTGTCAATTTGAAATTCTTTAAATGTATTTTTGGAATGGTCTACCTGGCAATACTTACTAGGTCCTCGGCTAAGTAAATAAAACTTTTGATCTCAATTCAATCGATGTTTGCTAATCTCTTTTGCCGTTTCTATGAGCACTCGCAATCCAACAGACATTGCAAAGAAAATTCTAGATCCACATAATATTTCCAATGCTATCTTTGCGGTCTTCAAACAACCGTTGTATAAATCTCTTGGACCAACGCTTTTATCTTTGTCTCCAAAGTAAATAAGGATGATGGAGTCTTCCAAACGCTCGGGGTTCTCTCCCCAAGATATCTGATAACCATCACTTTTATTGGAATTTAAACTTTAGGCATCTCACTTTAAAATCCTTTTTGGATCGCCGTCTATGAGATGAACAGAATATTTTTCAATTCGATGGAACATCTGTGTGTGTTTTCAGTGTTTGATTTTGTTATTATGTATTGTTAAATCTCGATAAGATGGAGTTGTGTTGGCGGAACAGAATGTTTCAAGTAGATTGAAAATGTGGCAGATAAAGTATGATTATTTTATATTGATTACCAATACCTATGACTTTGAAACTAGCAATAGCTAACCTTAATGTTTCCTAATAAGGACGTATTTAAACCAAAACAAAAACCTGTAAAACAGAAATCCTACAAAAGAAAAAATAGCCTACGAGAAGAATACACTTAGCCTAAATAATTAAATGAATAAAGCCCATCTAATTCACTCAACATCATTATCTTAAACGAGGCCTACATAAATAGAACTGTTGTTCTTCTTACAATGGATGGAAATGAAAAACATTAAAGGCTAATACATCACGGAGACGAACAAAACATCATGTGGCCCACGATTACCGAACGAAATGGGCTAATCATGAAGACAAAAGTGTGCTGGCTCCTGCTATGGAAACGAACGCCCCCCGAGGGACTACTGGTGAAAGCAATTGTGTAGATAGAAATCAAAGAATATAACTGTTACGATGCGGATTTGTATTTTATAGCTAATGTTTTAAAGCAAATTGTTTTAAACATTGAATTGCTGCTTGTAGGTTTGTATTGTTAACTGAAAAGAGAGCTCAGTGGCGTGCACTTGGAGAGGTCTATGTCCAGCAGTGGACTGCGATAGGCTGATGATGGTGATGATGATCATTTCCCTTATCCCAATTTTTACTTGGGGTCGGCGCAACACGTCTTTTAGACATGTTGCTTAAAGTTTTGGCTATGGTTTTATAGTCGGCCGCCTGCCTGACACTAACCCTCTTTGGGAATGCGTTTGTTGATGGCTTACCCGCCACCATTCGGGTGACCCAAGGTGCTTGGTACAGTGCACTGGGTCTTAAGGTCCATTAGTCGCCTTTTACGACACCCAGTGGAGGATATGGGGTGGTGCTATTCTTTATATCCGGACACCACACGGACACCACATGGTGATGATGATGGTTAACAAAATAAAACCATTGATATCTAACTGCAGTCACTTTTTTTCAAGATTTGCGTTCGGTCAATTGGTTAGGTTTTAAGTGTGTTTATTTGCCCACTGTTTAATATTCGCTAGAGCCAAGATCCTGCGTAACATTTTCCATTGTAATAAATTCGGAATTTCGCTCCTAACATTTTCTCCGATACAAAAAGGTAATCTTAAAGATAGATTCTCATCAATTCCAATAAACTTGTAGTTGAAAGGGTCAGTTTGAAGGGCGAGGGTAGGTTACTTGGTCAAAGGGTTTATGAGTGAGTACTACTATATAATCGTTGACCCTTAAACTCAATACATTATTACTAAGTAAATCGACTTTACCCTTCGTTGAAGTATTCTGAGATTTTAAGGGTTGGGTGGAGCCTTTGTTCGATGTGAAAATACTTGGAAAAATCTTAGCTACTAACTATTCAGAATCATGTATTGAAATTCTTTCTATTTTATTTGGAGTGATAAAGATTTTTTTGCATGGTCTAAAATCTTTTAGTAATCTAAAAACTGATAAAAAAGTACCTGATCTCGCGAATCCACGAATAACCTAAGACGAATCAAGAAAAAAGACACATTTATCACTAATGACCTCAAAAACTCAAAACCATTAGTCGTAGGTACTATGTCGAACGTTACTTACCACCGATAAAGTCCTTTTAACATTTCTTTCGATGAACATATGTGACTTGAAGAGCACTTAAAAACTTCTCTGGAGTATAATCTTTTGTCTATAAATCTGTTGGTCGGACAAGCGGCGGGAGTCAATTTACTTCACCATCTGAGCCAGTGTCTTGCTATAGAGAACTCCGTCCGCCTTTTGTAGTATTACTCCCGTATGTGTCACTTGCTTTTTCCCTTATATTTTATTTCTAGTGCATTTATAGATGAACAGATCCTTCGACAATTTTTCCCCTCTTTTTTTACGGTTTGGGTTTTTTCCTTTAAAAGCAGTACTTTACTAGTTTTCATACACCTCTAAAATATAAACCCTCATTTCCGTTTCAGTTCTTAATTTACTTGTCCAATACAATTAATTTAGTAAGAATTTGACTTACAAAGAACGGAACAATTCATACAATAAAATTGTGGTGTGAGGGTAGAAAGGGCTCGCAATAAGAGAGAACAATCACGAATAAACGTAGTTTATTAAATAATAATTATATAGAAGACGTATGAACATCACGGGTAATCTACAAACTAAGCAAAATACTGTATTTCTATATTAAGGAGCTTACATAATAGATAATCTTAAGGAGTCTCTACACTACTTATAGCATCCTCATCACAATAATACCTAGAGCTATCTCCGAGCTACCGAACAGAATGCGAAGTCAATAGCGACCGTTTCTTTAAGTGGACCATTACAACTGGCACAATATAGTTCAAGGCTATTACGGTATATTGTTCTACAGACTCACAATAATATTGAGAGAGATCTTTGAAATAGAAACAGACATGTAGGCTAGATGTCGATCTAGTTTTTACAACATGGCACTGATGAAGAACCGAAACCTATATTATAACGTTAGGAAATATTACCCCTAAAAAGGGTTAAACATTTTCATCTGCAAATCAAATAAAACAGAAATAACCGCCCATATTTCAAAACAGTAGCTTTAGCTTTGTAAGAATTAAAACTCAAGACTAAAACCTAAAATAGAAAACCTTAGAAGCGTTAAGACACGGTCAAGGCCAGAGAACAGTCAGATGTGGGTTGCACTCAAGCTTTCCTCTGCATACGAGACAACTAAGAAACGCGAGAACAAGCATTTCTAAATTCTGAATGAGTCTAAAGATGTTTTGTACAGACTCGAGGGTTCCCAAGAGGAGGTCCAAAATGGAACAAAGTGAATGTAGGAGACACGGCTACCGAAATAGAACAAGCAAAGATTGTGAAGACTAAGTAATTGAAATGTTGTGTGAAGACGCTGAAGGCTGGTTATTTGTTTTCGAATACCTTGATATGGGTAGCTTGCGTTCTGTATGTTTTTGTGTTGATTTATGTAAATAATTTTAGTTAGGTATATTCAGGAACTTATCCAATTAGTTTTCACCATGTGATAAACTAAGTGATACACAATTATAATGATAGCCTTCTTGATATATTGAATATATTACCATCATATAACTCTCTCATACGCAGGCGTCCATTAACACCGGCCTACTAAATCTCAGTTTATTACAATGCTTCTAATAAAGCCTGCAACATTTTATAGGCGACGGATCGTGGCTGAGTGCAATAGGTGATTGGAGCCACTAAATTATCGGCAAGTACTTACGCCGATACAGAAGTAAAGAAAGCTATAAATCGCTGTGACGTATTAAAGTGCAGGTTCGACGAAATATTGGTGCCTGTGAGAAAGGATTAATGTGGAAAAGGATTGGAACTGCGACACTTTTCCAAATGTACCTCGGAACGGATTACCTGTTAGCCTGTTGCGATCAAAATTTCAAAGCTCTAAAACAGGTAAGGAAAAAGGTTAGAAATACATAAACTGAGGATATTTATTAATTACTAGTTGTTACCCGAGACTTTGTTCGCGAAAAAAAAGGGATGTAAAATAGACAGTAAACATTCTCAGACCTACTGAATGCATATACAAAATTTCAAGAGAATCGGTCCAGCAGTTTCTTATGAGTGCGGTAACTAACATTGTGACACAGGAATTTTATATATATAATGTATATAAGAAGATATTGTCAAATAATCGAATTCTTACATTAGGAGACTCACTTACTCGGTATTATTTAAAAACTATTAACCGGTAAGAAAACTCGGGTCGGGATAAACAGGCCATTCCATTATGAGAATGGCCGGCACAGATGCGCGCCACTGTGGACACTCCAGTGAGAAAATGCTTCAATGAACTACTAGTCCGCCCGTTCGCCCGCGGCCGTCTCACACAGTTCAATATAAAATATTCGCCTCCTTTCCAAATAGACGCTCCATTTCAAACACTCCGAACAGTGAAGACAGTTTTAATTATCTCTGAGCACACAATTCAGATTTATTTTCAGTTTCATCTTACAGAATAATAAAATTCAGGTCAATATTCCGGATACCCGAAGAATCCAGTAAAGCGTGTCCTCCGGCGTTTTGTAGGCAATGTCGTAAACCTTCAGCTAATTTTGCAGTGCAGAATTCTTGCCACTAATAAGTCTTCGTGTTGTTTCAAGGCGGGGCGAATTTGCGTTAAATTATAAAGCTTATTAAGCATCGTTCCCCAGTGTGTCGTAACCTGCCGCAATGAAATGTTCTGCTGTAGGTACGCTACTTCATCCAAGTTTCTCCCTGACTTCACTAAATTATGTATTTGAATATACCAAAGTGCGACGTGAGATTTTGATTAATTAAATTCTGAATGCGACATTTTTCTTTGTTCGTTCAGACGGGTCTTATGAGATACATTGTTTCTTATTACATTAAATCCTTTAACACTGCTTGTTAGTTTGTGCTCTGTGAAGTGCCGCTCGCTGTAACACCGAGGTATTACTAATCTTGTAAGCAGGTCCTAGCTATTGAAAAGGATTAAAAACTTTTACGAATTAATCTAGACTTGGGAAAGTCGCAAAGAACTTTGTAAAAAGAATCAGATGTAAAATGTCGCTGTGACACTTCTCTCTTCAGTGTTTTTCATTTTTTGTATATTTTTTACCAATATTTGTCTGAATGGAAAAATCTAATAATAAGACGTCACTAAATCATGAAAACGAAGACCGAACTGACGAAGAAAACGCTACGACGTCAGGAGGTGATACTTTCAGCCCTGAACAAAATTCTCACAATATGAAAGATATGAAAGCATTGGATTTTAACTCTGCTGATGAAATTAGGTAATAATATAATGTTATAATCGTCTCGAAATACTAATCAAAATTATACATTTTGCATACAGTTTACATGTTAATAACCTTAGGCCGTTTTTTAATTTTAGGCAAGCAATGAAGGCCATTTTAGCTGGAAAAGTACCACCGCCATCTTCTACGGAGGAAGCTAAGGATATACCTGACATAAAACTTCAAAATACTGTGGAACCCATGAAAATTGATGAGTTAATACAGAATCTACCACTTTGCAGCCCAGAAGGTCCCAAACCTCAAGGATTTATAAAGCAAAATTTGTATCAACGATTAAAAAATACGGCTCAGGCGTGGGCATGCAAGCCTAACCCTGCTATTATTGTTAATGATGCTTCGAAACGGAAAAGACCAGCTGCGAAGCCTCCAAGAGCGGGTTCGTCTAAGAAGACGAAAGCTTCACACATGAACGCCTTGTACTTAGGGAAGTTATCGAATGTGGCCCGTTTCCAACCTACCTATGCATCAGAAAGTGACTCTGATTTGGAATCCGTCATGTTATGTTAGTAACAATGTTTTGTTTTTGTTTGTGTCCAACATCGTTTTGTGAAAAGTAAAATCGATTCGTTCAGTTTTGATTTGACTTTAATTTTTAAAGACAGCTTGTTTAACAAGGAGTAGGTTTAGCGATTCGTTTACAAGCTTGAGTGGAGATCGCCTATGTTCACCGTGTATCCGTGCTATCGTTTTTCAGCAATCTCTTAGCGGATCGTATCATATCGGAAATTGAATTTCCGATTGGCTCTCGACTGCACAGACTGTCTGTAATGGATGGTCCCGCGGTCCCTGTTTCGCAGAGTTCATGAGAATGATAGATAGAAATACTTGGAAGGCGTATTTCAAACGATCCGATGTGGATGTTGAGGAATATTGATGTAGTCCCTTCTTCGTTTCTATTTATTTTGCTTTTTTCACGAATAAATAGTGTTTATTTGGGCGAGTTTGAGAAATCGCTTGGGCCAGTTTTCCAAATGAAGACTAGCTCTCATTACCATAAAAAGTACCTTTATATTTACTTGGACAAAAGACCCCTTACGTTAGAAAAACAGCACTAAACTTTAAGTAGCATCGATAAAGAAATTCCGTTTAAAATATCCCGTAATAAGATGGTTGGTTCGATTCACACCACGTTACAGAACGGCACACGTTGTTTGTACATGTTATGACAGGTAATGTAATATGTAGTGAGAGAAATTGGGTTTGAGCCGAGCGGTGACGTGGGCATCGATATTGATGTTGACATGTTTGAAATAAAACGTGCTGCGTCCTCTAGATAAGCCATTATTTGAACATGGTCTACTGGAACGTGGGTTAAGCGAAAGATACGGGATATTACTGACACTCACTTGTATACGAACATGACTGTGTACTTTATCGGTGTTTGATCTAATATTGTTACTTAAGGGTTTTATAACAATTTGTGAAAACTTCAAAATTATTTTTTCTGTAAGAAATTGTGAATTGATCCCTAGTTGGATAAAATTTATCCATATAATGATTCAACTAGAGATTTCGTCTGGTACGGTTTCGGCAGACAATTATTACAATATCCAGACAATAATTCCTACAGCTAATAGAGATCAGTACATGTGTACGCGTTGGTAACAGTCAAAGTCGTAGGGTTTAGAAGACTGGCGTTGCTTTGTGTAGGAAGTGCCTAAGTCCTACGGGTATCTCGAACTAATTAGTTTTATTCGTCCTTAGAAATCGGGCAGAAAATGAGTCCAACTTTGGTAATGAGTCCCAGATTGCAAAATGTTTCAAGGTTTTTTAACTTGTTTTCAAGAGGCCTTGATTTTAGTTTGAAACTTTATTTGATTGATTTATTTGGCTTCGTTTTGTTTGCCCTAATTTTACTTTAAACTTTAGATTGACTTTGTTTATGAAACCCTATATTATTGTCGGTACTCTGCACGTGTATCTTATTAAATTATTTAATTGTGAAAGTTGTGAGTATGGGTGTTTGGAGGTTTGTTACTCTATCATGCTCAAAACGGCTGTATCAATGTTTATGAAGTTATCTGGCACCCTGAATTAACACATAGGCTACTTTTTCCGACTGCATCAAAGGGCGCATGTTTTTGCAAATATAGCCGACAATAGCGCGGGCGAATTCGCGTGCAACCGAACACTCTTTAATATTATACAATTTTCAATGGATTTTTTTTACATGTACTTACTTATTTTTCATTTTCCTATATGTCTGTGTTCTTCACTCTAAAGTTCAAGATCCTTGAAGGGGAAGTGAGATATGTTCCCAGCCTCCCCAACAGCTTCAACTGAACTACTCCATACAAATCTGATCCCTCGTTGACAAGAACAAATTAACACGGCTTAATACACTGCCTTGCATACATTACTACGGCTAAGTAAGTAACTTATCGGCTATCTTTCTGTCCCTTCGGACATTTTACAATTAAGCACCAGACGAAACTGAAGAAGTTACACACTGCTGTGAACCCATCAGTACGAACCTCTAATCTAAATTCAACTTTATCCGTCCAACTTTAAGGTTTAATTTCTAATTGGTATTGGCAATTTTTGTCAAGTATCTAGTGAATTTCGTGTCCCGGAATTAAGTCCCCGTAGTGAAATGTTCTCTAATAATGAACTATGACCCCTGGCCCTAATCTACGGACCCCCGGTACAAGTTTAAATTGCATCGTCTGACCTAATTTGAAGAGTGACGAAATGGACAACGCATGTTAATTGTTCCTTTTATTTATATCATCACGCTTAGACCCTTGCGAGGGTGTCAGGTGTTCTGATTAAGTTAATTGTAATTTAGTAGATTTGTTGTTTTCTCGGGAGACGACAGACCTTCAATGTGAGGGGCTGTTGCTGTTCTCGCTCTAACAGTTTTATGTCTTATTGCGTTTCTGGATTACCTAACTAAAAATGTTTACTTCCATTTTGGATAATTAATTAAGTATAAGCTTTGCAGTCAATATATTTTGTTGCTTAAATCACTCATTTGTTTGTATATTCAGTAGGGATCTGGAAATAAAGTCAAAATAAAACTTAAATTTTTACTAATACAAATCTCAACAGCAAATTGCATCAAAAACTTAATTTCCAAATGCTAACTTGCTAATAGCGTTACTTAAGTTTAAGTAGAAGCTAAGTAAATGTAGTGAGCTTGTATTAATAATGAATTAATTAATGCATCGCCTGTAAGTTGCGAGACAGCGGGGCTCGAACTTGCCTCCGTTGGGACTCCGTACTCGGGATGGGGTTGTGTACTCTTGGTCTCGTACATGTGCTGTATACTGCCGAGTGCGATAGCAGATGGTTGGTGGGTTGATGAGCTTCCTTAAACAATAAATTTATTTTTAAAACTATATAACTCGGTATGTATGGAAGAAGACATGCTGCGCCGACCCCGAGTAATAATTGGGATAAGGGCAGGGGAATGATGACGATGATGATTACTCGGTGTTGGCTGGCAGCAGTTTCGAGAGGCGTGCACTTAGAGAGGCGTGCGCTTAGAGAGGCCTATGTCCAGCTATGGACTGTGATAGGCTGATGATGATGATGATAACTCGATGTTGAGGACGTCGTTAAATCTTATGTGTCTCTTTTCAAAAAATACAGATTTCGGAACGTTTCAAAATCTAGTATAGTCTAGCATTTGAGTAAACTGTGGTCACCGATTGACCGATTCTTATGTGACATTTAATCAATTGTTACTTACGACATTGTGTTCTCAGTTGTGTGCATAGTTTTTATTCAAATAAACATCCAAATGTCGTAACACATTGATACTTACCCACGTAAGCAATTTGTGAAACTCTTAACTTTTCGTCATAGCACTAAGAAGCATAGCAATAAGCCTCTAAATACAAAAGCCTATAAAACACCTCATTTCAAAACCAAAGCTTACCTTCACCCGAAGGGATAGATAGTGCATCAAGTATTTATGGAGTCTAATACCATGTTTTATAGATGATACCTCAGTCTAGACGCGTAATTAATTGAGAAGCCTGTTAAGCCGAAAGGAGCCGCAAATTTGTGACGTCATCTATTGCCTGGCTGGGAATTCAAGGCTCTTGTAATTTTCTGTGAAGAAAATTGAAGTACTAAATTGATGGGACGTTGATATTAAAGAAAATTGAGATTTCCTCATTGTGTCAGATTTTTGCCACTTTTTAGTGTTTTGGCTTTAATGATAAGTATTTTTAGATCGAGGGCAGGAATTATAAAGTTTTTTCAGTAAAAGTCTAATTTAATGATATTGAGAAATAAAATCTTTTTGAAATTTGCTCTGTGAGAAGACTTATAACGTGACGTGGGCTGATTACCCATTTGGTCCCATCACAAAAAATATCACGCACCCGCATCTCACTCGGCAATATCAGCAGGATTACGTCTCCCACTGCGTCTAGTTCTTTCCTACAAAACCGAGTAGAATTCTCCCACCATACATCACGTGTTTTACAAAGGCACCGGTATCCTCCCCTCGCTATTAAGCGGTCCACAGCCAACAGGATTTACGTCTGATTGCCTTCCTTATTACGAAAAAAATATATCCCACCCGCCTTATGTCGGGTCGAGGTAATCAGTTACTATGGGCCACCATAAAAAAATATTCCATCATCCCAAATAAAGCCTATTTACTCAATATAGCCATACAGCTTTTTTCACGGTATGAAAAATTGTTTACGGCGGCGGCGACACTCGCGTCGCTCGCGACTTAGGGTTCCGTTGTAAAAAACCCTAATTTCCTGCACCCTTTCATTTATAACCCGGCAATCTGGAGGCCCCGTAGCTTATTTATAGGGGTCTCGGCCATTTGATGGGTGAGACTCAGAATGTGTAATGATAAAGGTTGTAAAAAATGGGGCAGACTTGCGATTTTTGGACGCGAGATTTTTGAAGACGATTTCTGTGCATTTTCGTTTCGAAAAAAACGAATTTTCATTAAAAAGTGTACAATGCTAAAATCTCTTTCTCTCTTAATTCATAAGACATGTAGCTATTAAAAAAAAACATTAGGCTTACTTTATGTTGCTTATTTTTCTCGTATTATATAACGAGTATACTAAACTTATTAGTATTCACACAAAAAAAAAAACAAATAATTGCGACAAAAAAGTCTCACAAAATCCTTTCGTCTGCTCCCCTTCCACAGCTCACTGCATCCTCATGTACAAGTTTACGAGTGTTAGTTCGGCTGTAGCCGTCTCAATGATATGTTATCATCGTTCGGCATTTTTGATGCCTACCCGAACCTACCCTTATCTCAACCCGGTATTGTGACGCTACTCATAGATAACCCTTGTAAGTGGTTCTTTTTGTCACATACTACGAAAATATACGTATTTCAAGACGCCGTTGAAGAATGGTTTCGATTTTATGATTTTATCTCGGAACTACTCATTTTGGTAAGTCGTAAAAGTTGAGGTTTGAAGCGAGGTAGATGGATGGATGAAAGGCTTTGTGCTTTAAAATATGTTAAAATCACTATACACGTGTTTATATGTGTCTAACATGAGAAGAAAATGCTATAGCTATTCGGGGTTTAATTGGTATTGAATACCACCACGTACCATAAATATCTCTAACTTTTCAGTCAGTAGTTTACTGCTAGACTTTCAAATAGGCTTACCCTCTTTACATATAATTTAGCCCGCTTGGAACTAATTTCTGACAACCATTCACTATGTATTCACCTTAATACCACAAAAGAACCATCTTGGATAACAAATTAACTCTCTTTAAACGTACCTATTAAAATATACTCTTATTTTCCCAAAACAATTCACTGTATCCTGAATTTTAAGGCCATTGATCACTACTCTAAAACCGGGCTTATTTAGTCAACAAAATCTTTTTTCGCAACAATATATTAAACGGGCCTTTTCGCGAAATCCGGTCGAATTGCTTTACGAGGAACACGGACTACGTATTAAAGGAGGGATTTTAATTATGTTTGGACTAAAAACGTGGGTTCGCAAAGTGATTGTTACGTATTTTAAGAACTTGCAGATTTTTTAATTGGGTAATTTTTCAGGTTTCAAGAAGTTTATAACTTTTTTCTGTTGGGTATGAAATGTTTATTTGGTTGCGTAAATTGTTTGGAGACTTAAAACGTGCGACTGGAGTTTATATATTTTTAACCTACACCTGAGTGAATATTGATTTCGAAATAGTTTTATTGATGTACTTCTTTGGCATTGAGAATAACTAAAATGACAGAGCTATTTATGCAATTAATTTTGCGGATTGAGATAGTCGGAACTACTTCCAGTTCTAAGGTTTTGAAGGAAATCTTGAACTATCTTTAGTTCAAGATTTCCTACAAAACCTTAGAAAACACTAAAATATATCCATTTTCTCACCCTCTACCCTACATAACACATCTAGCTGTCATGACGTCACTCTTATCAATGTATATTTATACCTAAGTGAGTTGCGAGGGTAGGCAGATATGACGGAGATAAGGCTTCAGACAGGCGTCCGAGATAACGGTCCTTTTGTCTTGTTGTTGATATGTGCGACGTTTTGGGAAGATTGTCGTGTGAGTGGTGTGTTTGTTTGGTTAAGCGTTAATGTAGGAACAAGATGTTTGGAAATACGTCAGTGTTTTTAATGCTGTTGGCTTTGGAGCTTTCCATGTCTTAGACTAGAACATACGTTCTGTTTTTTGCGTTTAAACTTAAACTCAATGTCTAAAATTTATGTTTTGTTTTTTTGTGTGTATTGGAAGTTATTTTTTGAAAATCAAAACCTTTTTTAAATTGCTCTTTTGTCTGTATTTTCTGCGGATCTACATTTTGTTAGCTGCGTATACACTGTATCTCTTATTCGAAACAATTTAACAGCTATGCCCATACTTTTAAAACTAATATTATAAGACAAATGAAGCAGTATAACATAAAAACGCTAATGACTCAGGTTCAGGTGGTTTAAGCGAAGTGTTACATTAAGTTAACAAGAAACTAATCGACTTCGCGCCAAGATACACGGAGCTCCCGACTTAGTCATAGTTTGTTTGTGAATAAGATTTAGCACTACCGCCGTAGTTTGTTACCGAGGTGAGATTTGTTATTGTTTGACGTTCAGTGTCGCAGTTTTATGAAGTTTTGTTAGAGTACCGTCTAATGGAAACAAGGAATTCCTGCAAAACCTGCCTGTTTTCTGGGTTCATCACGAATTTGAATTCAATATTACAGGAAAATGTAATGAGCTATTGACTCACTGACCGGATTTTTTAATCTATAGATGTACTGAAAAGTCAGTTCCAATTGTCGAAGTTCGGACGTCGGATGAGATAGTATATCACCAAAGACAGAAATGGGTGGCGGGCACCAATGTCCAAGGTCGTGTAGAATAAGGTTTTATAAAATAACTATGAAGACGCTGTTGTCGACGCCTAATAATTATAATGAACTGCATATGATATAACATTAAGAAGCACCGTTGTTTCCTAAGTAATCTCCCCTTGAACATTATATTCATCTGAATTTTCTTTTTAACCTTTTCATTTTCTCAAAAGCACTCATTAAAGTATAGAAAAACTATTCCAGAAAATTCAGACGCGAGAGATAGTTTTAAACAAAAGGTGAAGCTAATAATATTCTTTCATTGCTGCTATTAGATTTAAATCTACTCCATTTAATACGCTCAAAGGAAAAACGCATTATCTGGGATGCATTTTAAACAGAATCATGAAAGTTTACATACAAATTGCAATCTTGTATCCTTCGTTAAGTGAAACGAGGAATCCTTTGAGATTTTTAGTTTTAATGTTGGATTTTACAGCTGTAGTGTCTGGGGACTAGCAGATGTGTTAATGACTGCCAGGATTATAGTTAAGCTAGTATTTGTGTAAAGTGTATGCAAAAATTACTACTATTTAGACTTGTGTTACTTGTGTAAGAGGGGTACTGTTGTATAGTGGAAAAGTGTCTGGTGTCGGGTGGATTCCTCTTTTGTTTTTTTTTTTTGTTTTCAACCAACTTTAAAAGGAGAAGGTCTACGAATAAATCTTATTTTTTTACTATGTTTACCGATTGCGGTACATCGTATTTGGATTTTTCTGTAAGAGTGCGCATTTAATAGCAATTATAAGCCTTAAAAAATTATAACACTTATAAGCTTTAAAAAACGAAATTAAATTTCGTTTTTTAAAGCTTATAAGTGTTACAATATTATTTTGGCTTTAGAAATATCCACAGCTTCTTACTTTCTTTCAGCTTGTACTGAAGAGGTGGAAGAGCAGCAGAACTTTGTACCCTATGGGTTAAGGACTATACTTATACAATTATTCATTTAAAATCTTAATGTTGAAGATGGCTTCTTCCGTTGGCCTTCGTGTTAATGTAGACTGACGGATGCTAGGGATAAACGAGTCACGCGAGCAGTTATGACACCACGTGCAAAATTGTATTTTCGACAACAAACGGGTCTTATTAGCGATATAATTCGATATTTCTTTTCTCCCGACGTTTCGACCGAGTTGCACCGACGGCGACGGTGGTAATGGGTGGACTGATTTACTAATACACCGTTTGATTTTGTTGTTTTAAGAAGGATCTGTCAATATTTTCAGTACTCAAGATAAACTGGACGCAAGCAGTAAAACCTGGCATGATGAAGCATTGATCGTACACTTCTTTCTATTTGTTTAGTGTTTAATATTGAACTTAGCGAAAAAAGAGACAATCGTATCATCATCATTCTCCTGCCCTAATCCCAATTATTATTTGAAGGCAGCGCAGCAAGTCTTCTTCTTCTACACGTTCCTATCTGACGTCATCTCGCAAGTAATACTCTTTGCAGCCATATCATTTTTCACATAATCCATACATCGTTTCTTAGTCGTCATCTTCCCCTATATCCACCCACATTCATGTCCAGCACCTGAAAACGAGACAAAGCGTATAATATGACCTTTGAAATAAACTTACATTTAGAGGTGATGATAGGCCGTCTGCTTTAGCCATTTAGAACTCTCTATTAATAACGTTATCATAAACTGACACAAGATATTAATGTTACTAAGTCAATGTATGTATTTATTGAGGCCAATGCATCACCTACATTGGAACACCCAGTGTATGTGTCCGATACAGAGTAGACTCGAATAAAGCATTAAGATAAGACAGACAAAGCTAATTAATGAGATTCAATAAGAAACAATAACGTGCGGTATCTTGATTTACTGAGCACATTGTACCGAGCTTACTGTTGCTTTGTAGATGAGTATGAATGCGATGAACTATATAGTTATTTATAGCGTAGGTAGTCAGTATCGTGAAAAGAATGCACACACACATCTGCATTGCTAGTTAAGAACATCTTTACTAGCAATGTAGATGAGGCAAATATTGCAATTTTTATCAGAACTATTTCACAAAATCCCGAAAAAAAGCAAATACTTAACAAAAAATGCAAATTGTAAAAGCTCACTCCATATAAACGCCTTTCAACTTTATTTATCAAATACACACATCGTGTTCTTGCTAGTTGTCACTTTATAGGCGTTGAAAACATTTTAGGTCTTAACTAATTTGGTCTTTGAACAGATCTGTGCCAGGAACCTGAGCGCTTCACCGGTCTATAATAAGTCTTCAACCTATCCATACTCAGATGCTACCGATTGTAAATCACATACAATCAAGACTAGGACGAGAGGTTATCTACAGAGAACCACGATTATCTTAACGCTTTTATTGAGTTATGTTGCTTACGCTTCTGTCTTTGAACTCGATTTACCTTTATCTTAAATGTAAAGTATTTATTTGTTAAATTATTTAAATAAAAAAAGCCTTCTTCACCTTTTAGAATCGATGAAAGACATAACCAAGGCTTTGAACCCATAGAGTAGCTAGATCAATTGTATTATCAGGTCATTAAAAGCAGGTAAACGGGCAATTAAGGGACCGCAGTGTTCCATAGTTTGGTACTGCTACTTAGGAGCACCACACTCTTAAATGGTATTGGTAAAACCTTTATCTTTCATCCCAGAAGACATCCTCGTGGACTATACACCGTTCGGTGCTCGACAGGGAAGAGGGAGGGGGATTGTGCTGTACTCTAACCGCCAAACATTGCCTATGGCCAGGGGCGACTTAGCTTTCGGGTTCACCGCGCCCTTATCGGTGGGGTTAAGATTCCCCATATTGTCATATTATGTTTGCAGTGGCTAATGGCAGAGGCAGCACTAGAGTCTAGATAGTTCACTTTGTGTGAAATATTAAATTGAACTATACCTATAAATGTTACATTTGAAGACCCGCAATGCGACAGTAAATTACAAGATGTATTACAATTAGATAATTACCTAATTTCTTACCACTATCCTGCATTTGACATCTCATTATCATATAGATCATTTTGGTAACATGTCTATGATCAATTTGAGGACGTTGTACTATGTTGGGTACTGGATTGGGGTGACTGCAGTCAATCCCAAGGGTGCTTTTATAGTGCAAGACAAGTAGAGGAACTTGAGTAGTATCTTGCTTAAGATTGATTGAACCATATTTAAGAAACACTTTATCTTAATATGAGTAATGGAAATCATTAATATATTACCCCTGTCAGACGTCAAAAATATATGAATTACAAATTTATTTGTTTTTTTGATTGGTTTATTCATGATGAATACTCTCAAATGTTTGTTAATTATTTCTGATACAAATTGTCTCTTTCAGACTTTAAATCAATGTCTCATGTTTATTTTCCCTAATTAATATGTTCATAATAATCTAGAGTTTTAAAATCGTATTTAACAGCATGTGAGAAAAAGCATAAAAACAAAGGCATCCAAATCACATAAAGTATAAAAATATGGACATAACACATAAAAAGTCAGTTAGTGTTTGTTGATAGTCTAGATTTAAGACTATCCTGTGTGCCTGAAGGTTTATACCCTTTAAAAACGTCGTAAATACTTCGGCAGATAAGCACTTACGGTAAGGGTTTTAAGCTTTTAAGTTCTTTTCACATGATAGGTTTTTAAAGTTAAGTCTACGTACGTAAATTGTTTTATATGATTTTTTCTCTAGAGGCGTAAGACTTCATTTAAAATCGTTTTAAATAACGTATTCTACGTTCATTGTTGATAGTAGCTAAAATAAACTGGCGTTAAAAATAGTCCAAATAGAGAGTATTATCAAAACGTAATTAGTAAGTGAACTTAGGTAAATAATTTGAAATGATTCACCATAAATTTAATTATAAACCTAAGCTAACTTTGTTTAAAAAAATGAATCTTGCTTCACCTATAAACATAGCAGTAAGTAAAAAGGCAGTAAGTACTTACTGAATCTTCATCTGTTTACCTTTATCATATTATGCTTGAAACCACTAAAAAACAATAAGAAAGCTATTCTCAAATAAAAATCGCATCAACACGTTCAAAATCGCGACATAGTACCGCGTAATGTTTCTAGCACGTGATTGTTGGAACACAATTGGTCGGGTTTTTATTGAAATGTCCTCTCTTGTCATAAGTGCAGTTTTATAGCTCCGTATAGATTTAGTTTGTGAAGTTCGGGAGAAAGATCTGTCGTTTGCAATAATGTTCAAAGGAGGTTTCAAGTGATTTTTGACAGCGTGTTTCGCGCGCGAATTACTGTCAAGTTTAGTCTGTGGTCTTTAAAGTCTTGTTTTGTTCTAATTTTAAATTTATTTTGTGTGTGTTTTTTTGTGCCTGTACTAAAAAAATATAATGTGTAAATAGTTTCATTTTTAAGTGTTAAAGAGTGATTTTAAATACTAAATAGTGTAAATAACGTAAGAGCTGTGAATAAGGTAAGATTTGTGCGCGAGTCCAAAGGTATTATTCATTGTTTTATTGTTCTTCAATTGTTTCAATTAATGCAAATCTATAGGCACATAGGCACTGGGTTTATGAATATTGCGAGTAGGTATGATATATTATTCGTCTATGTTAGCAACGCTGCTTTTTTGCGACGATTTTTTTTTTATTAATTGCAAATGATGGTCTCTGGGTGTAGTGTACATGTTTATGTAATATCAATTTTGGTGTATTTTAAACATTACAACACAACTTCAAACCATTATAAACACGCCTGCTCCTTATTTTAACATTTATTTTCCGTAAATCAACGTGCAACAGTTAGTCTTAACAAACTCTTTGTTAGTAGAAGGTTTATTTACAAGCTAGGGGTTGTTAGTTCCGTTCATTTTCCTCCGGCTTGGCCCTGGGGGTGACCACCGCCGCCCGCGCCGCCGCCGAAACCGAATCCTGCGTTGAATCCTGCTCCGCCGTTGGCACCGCCTTGTTCACCACCACCTCCTGCTATTCAGATAACATGTAATTCTTTCTTTAAACATACTCTACGTGAGTCGGTATTCGGCGACTTTAATCGTTGTATTGCTCGAGGCTTAACAAACTACATACCTAAATACACCCAAATTTTAAAGTTGATCGCAAAAGATTGTCTTACGCGGGGATCTGACCCTCTGCAAGGCGTATGACTACTGTCAACAGTACATAGAACTAGTTGTCACTAGTCATTCGCGTGGTGATCTCTCCTAGTAGGCAATATGTGCAGCAAAATTATCTGGTAGCTATTATTATGGGTTATTATACTATTTTAGTCGCCTATGCCCTTAATAATTAATACAAGGAGTATAATGTATTTGTTATGTAAATTCTGAGCATTTTTTTTTAATCTGAAAAGAAATAATTCTAGCTAGTTGCTCTTCACAGCACCTATAACGTAGAAGTACCTCTACAGTTTACATGAAACACAGGCCTTGTAAATACAAAGTATTTTACAATTAAGTGTGCATTTATTTTGTTTGTGTACTTACCCCCGGCACCTGCGTTGGCTCCAAAACCAAATCCGGCTGCAAAATAGTAAATAGTTTTGACAATATTTTTCACAATACAATAAATTTCCTACGTAACTGGCTACTGTTTTATTATTGTTTTTTTATTTAGTAGGCAGTGACGACGTCTGCAGTTTGACATCGAAGGCTAAACTAAAATACTTTTTAGTCTTCCGTTATTTGCCTACAATTGTTGTTCTTAGTTTGACCGCTGGTTTGTGGACGGCTGATCAAATCATTAAAAAGTCAAGTCACATTTGAGCAATTCGATTACTGCTAATGCTTTTGAAATTGTTATTGTCTACGGACTCTAGGCAGACACGTGATTGCCTTTTTAGTGTGAAAGCGTAACATATTCTTTCATAGTGCTATCGGAGTATATAGAAGTATTTGGCATTTCTTCCTGTGAAAGACACTGCCTTTATTTATTTTTTCCGCTCTAAAATGTGGTAGATCAATTATTTTTCTACATTGTTACGACTTTGGTGTAAACCAATGTTTCGTTAAAATTTTGCCTATAAAATTTCGCTGAGTCATTTTTAAGACACAGACAAGCTCCCAACCTCTCCTCCTACCTTGACCACCTGCACCACCGCCTGCTCCTTGCTGCATGCTCTAAAAACAAACAAAATAAATTAAGAATCAGATTATTATTATTTGTACGTTGCACATTCCGTACGTTGAAGGGGATCTTGTTAAGAGTACTTTTTGAAGTGATATATATCTATGATTAATGCATGTTATGTCTTACTGCTGGCCTTTGACCAGCTATGGGACACTAGGCTAGGGAAAAAAATGATTAAATATATCGATATAATTTAGAGTGCAATTAAATTTGGCCGTAAATTTGGTGCCGTTTTGATTTAAATGTATTGACTTAAATCGTGGAATCGTAAAACACACAACATATACACCGTACTTACATTTCCAACCATCGCCGCGATGATCAAAACGAATAGAAACTTCTGGAACATATTGGGTACAGGTCTGTCACCTGTTAGTTTCACTGGACAACACTTTGCGGCATAGACAAAGTCGCCAGCTTTTATACATATCATCTGTTTGATCGTAGATAATTATTCATCGAGAATGATGGTCAAATCATTGTGAGTTAAATGAGTGTGCCGTGTTATTGTTAATGTTTTTTGAAACTAGTTAGGTGCTGTGGTTTTGCTTCCATTTTTCTTTACTAATAGTTCAGTTTCACCATATTTTTGTTACTTTTATTTAATTAATCTTAGTGCTTACTCTGAGATGCTGCCAACTTTCGTAATTCCTTGACCCGGCTAGAAGTTAGTGTGGTGCAGTCTATGTACCATACATTTTAGTCAGATTTAATGTTAATCTGCTCAGTCGCTAAAATAGGCATTATTTTAAAATACCTCAATCCAGAACCTGACAATGCAAGTTAAAGGTCCATAAATAGTTTTTTTGGTCCTATTAAGAAACGATTTCAAGAGGTACAATTGTTTCCATCAACGTAACTAAAATAGAATATCAATTACGACAAACAAACGTACAAATCTATTAAAATAAATATACACAACTATTAGTTTCTATTTATAATACATATATAATGGCAGAATTGTCATCGCTTCCAGTGTTATTATATCATTTGATTTCACACGAAGCGTTCACGCTTGTTAAGTTTCATTACTGATGATATGGTGTAAAACATTTCCATTATTTAGTTTTTATTACAGGCAATAAACAATGTTTATTTTTAGAAGCACAAGAAGTGAATAATTTGATTCCTATTTCAAGTTTTTCCATGACGATTGTAGTTGTAAAATTATTTAAAGTGGTTGCAGTTTTTGTCATAACTCGACTTTAGCGAGCATGCGACTTTAGTTAAACATATCAGCCTCTGTACGTAATAAAACAAATACAGCCTGGAGATAGACAGACAGACAGACAGCGGAGGCTTAGTAATAGGGTTCCGTTTTTCTTTAAGTACGGGACCCTAAAAAAACAACTTCGCACATAACTTTTCCTTTAGCTTAATATGTTCTGAGGTTAATTTAATTAAATATGAATTGCTTAATTAAAAATAGGTGAAAATTATAAGATTTATTCCTGAAATACATATTAAGGTAGGCTAACACCACCACTTAGCATGCGAACGAGTTATTTGAGTAAGTCATAGAGTCACGCCTTTTCTTAAATATTTCGGTTTAGACCGTAAATTATAAAGATGCGAAAAACTATTAAAAACTGTTACTTCTACACTATACTACTATAAAAAAACTTCTCGCTGGCAGTGTGGCCGGCGATTTACATACTGTTTCAGTTGGATTGAATAATTATAATTTAATCAGTCACGACTGAAAAGTAGGTCAACTCATTACAAATAAAGCAATGAGAATGGATAACTCATTAACATTATAATATCATAACATATGACATATTTACATATCCACAACTTGACAATATTTATCCATCTCTAATGGAGCTGTAGGCATAGTTTAGTCCGCTGAGTAAGCTAACAGTGACAAATTACATGTTAATGAACACATAGTACTAAACAGGGTGTTGCTTGCGAGATGACGTCAGATAGGAATGTATGGAAGAAGAAGACATGCTGCGCCGACCCCAAGTAAAAATTGGGATAAGGGCAGGGGAATGATGATGATGAGTACTAAACAGAGCTTCCAGAATCTAGGGTAGGTAATAACGCAGATTTCGACCTGTGTAAATCAGATGACATTAACAATTCTTGAAAAGAAAAAAAACAAGATCAATCTTAGAATCTCTCAAATCAAAATGCAATCATATCATTTGACAGTCCCAATGAAATCTGACATATGAAAGACGTCTCAGATATGATTATATGTAAGAAAATAGAAGGTCGTCTGATGTGAGCTTGATTGGAGCTATTCAAGCAATCTTAAAAGGATTTTCTTAAGAAAGTGTATTAAGAGTGAAGGTATGGAAACGATGGCGCCGAGAGTCTTTGATTCTGACCTCGCAAGGAGAATTGAAGAACGTCTTTGAAATTTTGTTATAATTTAATATATTGGTATAATTTTATCTTCTAATAGGTATATGTTGGATAAAATAATGTAACCTATGAATTAACTGCCTCTGGAAAAAAGCCTTATCACCTAGAAATGCTACTCATGGGTTGGCAAAATTGGATGTCATTATAGGGTCCAGAATTCCAATATTCGAGAATTGTGTTATTGCCTATATAGGACATACCATATTAAAAATGTCCTTCAATTAACAATAACCGCTATAATATCATGATTTCAAATGGTATATAGTGCTATTTGATTGCGGTTATAGATGGCTTTGAAAATATTGACATGATTAATTTACATTATCACGCAATGGTGGTATTCGTCACACTACCAATGGAGTAAACAAGGTACATGCTATAATGTATGTTATTGATGTTTATGGTGAAATAATTGTAGAAGTAAAAGAAAGTATATTATTTACTGGTGATGTTGGAGTACTGATCAATTGGACTATGAAATTGGGCAGATCTCCAAGAGTCTTACATTTAGTTTCACCCGTTGAATTGATCAAAGTTGAAATCAAAGCAAATACGACGTTTGCCCTTTACCGTTTGACGACCAATCATGCAAATATAAAAAGGTATCATTAATCCCATGAACGACCGTACTTACTCCATCTTCCAACTCAACATGTTTATGTATTAGTTTTCTACATATTTTATATTCTTATGAAAGTTTTTGGGTCTTTCAGCCATTTGTCCTTTCTGCGGGGGCTATTAAGTCCCAGCAAAAGGCGCGTATAATGGGCCTTGGAGGGCATTAGTGACCCCGCTGCGCTAAGGACCTCTGACGCTTTCGCACTCCCGGAGTGCTTCCGGTGACGTTACCATGACGTCATATCCGGCCTCCCAAATTGCCATTAATAAGTTTATTTGTTTTTGATGAAAATTTTTTTCATGGAATTAGCTGTTTTGTAATGTGCTCAATGTGGTCATTCCTTGTTTCATATCTGATGGTCGAATCTATCACGAGCAATGAGTCACTGGCGCCTAAGAACGGTAAAGGTGCTTACCACTAAGTATTCTGTCCTAGAGCTTGTTCATAGATTTAAAGAATGAACTTAAAAGGCTGTTTAAGTTACGTAATCATGCAGGTGCCCTATTGCCCAATGTCAAACGTTTTGCCCTTAAATTCTCCCTATTCACTTTATTCAAACGTTATTTGATCGATGCTAAGAGTCACACATATTTGTTTATAATATTCTGTAACAGCCTCTCACATCCCTCGATTACCATACTAAGGTTTCCCAAAACTTCCAACAAACGCCAACATTTCAGCCCTTCAAACGGGACTTCTATCCGAAAACTACCATTGTCTTCCCATAACCGACCGAAAAAGGTCAAACTCCCGAACAACTAACCAGTTTTCCACAAAATAAAATATACCATATTATTTAAGGAGACATTTCCTTCGCGCTATTTCGTCGAACACAATCTGATCTGGATAAAGTTTTTTTATATTTCGCATATCCCTTTCGTCCATCGTTCGTTGCCCATAAGCGTATACAAAACCTCATATACAATTTAAATTGTGTCCCAACTCGCGAAAAGCCGGCCCTACGTTTGCTGGACCCTTTAGTTTTTACAACCGTCGATATTTTGGCCCTACATAAGTTTCCGATATGGTTATGATGAGGTATTTGCATTATTATTGTTAGTTTTACATGTGGTTGGGTGTTAGCACGTTACTTGTGGAAATTTATTTACGCTATCCAAATCGGTTGATAATATCGTTAATGGAGTAATTTTATGATATCTGTTTAGGTTAGATAAAAATATGTACAAGGCTTCTATGGAATCTCTTCATCCAACTTTCATTAAAAATATTGAGAGGGTTTCATTAATCGCAGTAAATAACTTCAGTCATTATGCTTGGAAACCAGAAATAAATACAAGTAAATACAGTGAACCCACAAGGGCGTACGTGAACTTAATAATTACAGTAACAGCACAACTTCACCAATGACAGTCTGGAATAATTAAAATATTGTACTTGTGTATGAATGGAAACAACGAGTCTTCTTCCTCTGAATAATTATGTGGCGTAAGTCTAAATCATAAGCGATTACTGAGAACCACTTCATGATAGATCCTGGTTAATAGTTTCAAACTCGAAAGCAATTGACGATCGAGTGTCCGTAGTCCGAATTTCTAGTTTAATCTTGTTAAGTAAAGAGCTCTTTGCTAAAGTTTCAATTATTTTGGTATTTCACAAGTATACTTACTGGTTGTAGACTATTTTATTTCTCATAACCCGATTTTGTAGGCTTTAAATAGTAAAGATCACGATAATAACAGTCCGAAACTATAGTGACCTATTATACACTTACGAACTTCGTAACCAATTGTAAAGATTCATAGTACCTCAGCAAACAAAAACTTGCCTGTACCCACGAAGCTTACCACGATCCTAAACCTCGCTCCCTTATTTCCCTTACGCCGCCACCGAAAGGGTAATCCTGGGCCCTTTCGTAAACTTTGTCAACTGCTTCCCAGGGAGCGATAGCTGGAGTTCAGTAATTTTAACTAATGACACTTCGCAAACGCTCGCCAAAGCCTGGTTTAGGCTGAAATTTGGTGCCACAGGATGAAGGATTTCGTCCGAGATTTGAGAAATTACTCTTTGTCGAGACTTATATGGCGCAGCTTCTAATGAAACGTTTTGTTAAATGATGAATGTTACTTTGATGGCGTGTTGGATAGCGTGTAGTGGTTGTTTTCGCAGTTGTTTGCTTCTGTATTTGTTCTTGCGTGAAGATAAATGATTTCCATGACAGTGTTCTGAATGTATAACATTTTGCGAACTATTTACAATTTTGCCGTATGCTAGCGTTTAGTAAATGATGCTGTCGTGATTGTTGCACGTGCCGTATTGCGATGAAACTATTTACAGCCTACACATGTGCTGAAATGTTATTCCGGATGATACTTTATGCAACTATAACTACCATTGTTTGGCAGTAACTATAGCATAACTTGTCCAGGACTATTTCGACTATCGAATAAAGCAATACCTGGAATTTCAGAATTTCGTTTCCATAATATCTGAAGCAATTAAAACATCGTTTCTCAACTTTGTCGATCACAAGAGGTCTCGTTATTCATCAACCGACAATATGATAAACTTATCTAATTTACATGCAAATAATTGTAACAGATTGAGTCGTCCATTTTGGACGAAATTGTATTCATTTGTATAATTCGAAGCTTGTTATGTAAAATTGTTCTAATTTCGATATTGTTCTGTTTATATTAATTTTCTCGTTTCATCCTGTTAGCGATCAAATGACTGCAGACTTTGTTTTGTTTTCCATTGATCGTAAGGAATTTTAATGAGGTTTTATGAGCTTCGGAATTATATTATAATAGCATTGGAAATGGAGAGTGATCAGAAAAATCTGTTTTGCTTCATTCACATTTCTATAATATACCTACTGTTTTTTTTTTTATGGAAAAGTACAAATTAATTGTGTCTCGATTCTCGATTGTGTATTGATTTGTGTTTTCTTTTCAATAAGAGTATTAACTATACTTTAGTAAAATTTTTAGCCTTTAGTAAAATACAAGGAAAAATAAAGCCGTCTAATTTTTCATACGTGTTCCATGTATGTCTAATGATATTGTTAAGCAAAACAATAACATGTTTTTTCTTATTTCCAGATGTGTGCAGTCGGTGCTTTGTTTGTAAGTAACATTACTAGCAGATTACTTTAAGTGCGAGAGTTTCCACTCTTTTCTCCTTCCTTTTGATAAAGGGCCCTTTTATTTCGATCCCCCATTTCCTACCTTTGTCTCCGATTGGAGTTTCCTATTCCATTCACTTTTCAAATCCTTTTCTGTTTTTTAATGTTTTCTAATAAATGTGGGCTTCATTGTTCCGTTTCGCTTTTGTTTTCTTTGTCTGGTTACTGTTTGAGAGGCAATTGCATGTTGTTGTTGTTCAAGGAGATTATTACATTTTTCATTAAGTTTTTAGGAAATAGAATTTAATGTTTATTATACTTATTTTAGTATTATTGTATGCAACCACGTCTCCCTAAATATATCGTTGTAAGTACGTTACTGACAATGTAATTTAGTTTCAAAGACCAAACTATCTTTCACAAAAATAGAAAAATGCGAAACGGAGTGGAAACAAGAAAATAATAAACACAGCGAACGAAGAAAGTAATTAGCACAACCGGACACATCTTATAATTGTTTACAGTGAACATTGGCGAGAAAATTTACTCGGTATAATGAAAAATGTTTCCGGGACTTTGTCCTTACTTCTTTACGAGCGAAGTTCTGCGGCTTGGCTTAAATTATTTTAAGTGCGGCAATTTCTGCACGCCTTGCGGTTATAGTCTCCTGGCCGTGATTAATGCAGCCAACTTGGCTTTGAGGGATTTACACTGGTACTCCTGTCTCACTCCAATCAAGAGAGTGTTGGATGTCATCCCATCCGCAAACTTCTGCCATTAGCTGTCTTTTTACGGATTATGAACGTTTGGAGCGTTTGTCTGTTTAATGATTTCGTGAATTACGTCTGGTTGTGTTCGAGTTAATTGTTGACAAGGGTTCGCTGGTTGTAATATCGCACTGTTGCGGAGATCAACACTGACAGCCATTGTTTGTGATGAAACGTAATGTTTGTCTTAACCTAGTTAGGACGTGTCCCTGGTTTTACTTTGATGTACACTTTACAGCTAAAGGTTAATTTTACTGCTCATGGATTTAGACGTAATAATAGATACTGTCCAAGTTCCAAAAAACATTTTTATGAAAAAAAAATGTGAGCCAAAAGGTATTTGTTGATATCTGTTCTTGTATCGATAGAATAAACAAACAAGAAAAGCAAATTATTTATTCATCGAGTCTATTTTTGTTGTACATTTCGTAAATAAACAACATAGAACATGGCGATCCCTTTATGAAGAGCAAAATAAAAGGGTCTACAAAGGATCCATATCAAAGATCTACGACTCGCCAAAGGGTACGTCATTAGAACGCTCGTAAATCTCCTAGATATAAAACTGCAAACAAGTAATTACTCTGACCCAAAGATTCGGAATAAAAGGAGTCCAGATTAAAAACAGTTTCGGCGGTCTCCATAGAAAAGAGGAAGTAAATCCACTGAAAAAAGATAAGCGAATGTCGAGTAAACTTAATTCGGAACGCTTTTAAAAGGCAACCATAATATTTTCCCCCAAATCTGAGATTCGTTACGTTATCTAAAAACGGGCTTTAATTAAATTTTTCAACTATCAGATGGGACAAGGCTTACTGCCGAAAAATACGACTAATAAACTCTCGTGTTTCGTTATTTCTGTCGGAATGCCCGGCGCTGATTGGCGACTCGATAAAAATAGTCAATTTAATGAAAAATCGTAAAATCTCCGCAGCAGAATGTAAAACGGATAGAATTAAAATTTTATTTCGCGATTCTCTGGGTCCTTATAATGCTTGTGTATTTTAATAAAACGGAATTGCTAAGGACGGTTGTAAAATTTGAAGACCTCTGAATTAATAGAGGGGAGATGTAATTGAGCTGGATTTATACGAAGCATCATTTTATGTTTACTTCATTTGGGGAATTTCTTGTTCCTTGAAGTTGGAATGTTCCTGTTCCTTAACTGTAGGAATAGTTGTGTCTGTGTTTGTTCGAGTGGTTCTCAGGAAATTCCTTTGTTCACTACCAAAGTGTTCTGTTTCAGTCTCCGTTCCCGTCTCAGTTTGTTACTGTTTTATTTCATTCGTTCATTTCGTGTAATCATTTCGGGCTTCGCAGTCGAATTTATGTACATTATATTTGGGAAACTGGTTTAATATTTAATGACAATGAGTTTTATTTGCATGCATACATTTGTGTATTAATTTAAAATGAATGCTTGGTTCCTTTTAAATTATAATACAAGAAAGGAAATGAATTTTGTATGAGATTGAAATTCTGTGATTTCATTATTTAAACGGTGATGTATTTAACATTATTAAACATTTATTCATCAGCTTTATCATATTTTTAAGTAAAGTTTTCTTTATCATGGTCCAATGTATTGTAAGTACAAGTTACAATTTTGGCTCTTTTTAAAACTTTTTGCCATGATTTAAGTACCTATTGTCAACGACATATTGTCGCACATTCAGCTCTGCCTACCGCCATCTTCGCACGGCTTTATACTGCCAAAAAATCTTTCGTATCCAGTCCAGATCGATCAAACTGGTGCGCTTATAAATCAATTCGGGTCAAAACAAAAATATCTACCCCTAGTTTGAAGTTCTATGAACAACAAAACCAAGCTCGAATTTGACGAAACTTCCTCCCATAAATTCGGGACAAGCTATACTAAGCCTATAAGAACAAAAAAAAGTAAATAACACTAAATCTTACAAACACTTAATATTATTTACCGCTACAGAAGTGGGTGAGAATAGCAACAATTATTAGTTTCTTCTTATATTTAGAACAAAGTTCGTCCATTTGGCTGACTTTGGGCCTACCAATAACTCTTATAGTGATATCATTGTCGTTGTGGAAGAGAGACGGCGCTTTACGTTGTGTAGTGCTCTGTCACTCTTCCACAATCGCTATAATATAACTTTAAGAGGTAGTGGTAGGTTTGCTGGTAGTTTTTGTGATTTATTCCTTGCTATTACGCTCAGTTCGTGCGGGACGTGATGTGGCAATGTTAGTGGATGTTTTAGTAATGTACTTGATAGTTGCAGTTCCCCTTTTGTTGCTTTATATCCTGTTGATGTAACTGATTTTATTATGACTTCATGTAGCAAGTGTTGCGAATGATATCCTTTCTTAGTGCTAACAATATTTGATGCTGTTTTGTTTTTTAACTTATTCAGTTCATTGATTCGAGTAACTCAGAGGATGTAAACAAAGGATTGTTTAAATTCTATATTCGAATTGTCTTAATGCTATCTTTCTTTCGTTTAATTTAATATTTTGTGGCAAATTCACAATTTCAGCTCCATACTACGCGGCTTTATCTAATATATGAATTTCCATGTCACAATGCTAGTTACCGTACTCCTCCGAAACGGCTGGACCAGTTCTCTTCAAATTTTGTATATGCATTAAGTAGGTCTGAGAATCGGCCAACATCTATTTTTCATCGCATTTTTTTTTCGCAAACAAAGTCGCGGGCATCACCTAGTATTATGTAAAGTGTGAATTTAAGTGATTTTGTGGACCGTGGTATAGTAACTTTAGAAATTATTGCCTTTATAATAACAGTTGAGGCTACAGATATTCATCCTCCTCTGCTAGTTCTAAGTGCTCCCCAGACAGTCGCACAATTTCAGTGTTTTGTACATATTTTTTGCTGAAGGCAAGTGTTTATCATACTCTCGGCAAGTTCTCAACTCCCACTATACGTCTGCCCGCAACTTCGCCTGTGTTTTGTACGGTTTTGTTTTATATATTTTAAAGTTCCTCCTTCCGCGTTTGTGCCCGGTTTTATGGCTTTTTTATTTGAATATTAATAACGACTGTATTGAAGATGGGAAGAAATGAAAACAAGCGTTTTGTTTTGCGAATTAATTGCTGAAGTTTTTTGGAAGGTTGCAAAGACATTGTTTGTGAGACTTCAGATTATTTTCATCGTTATAATGTTTCATAGTGTAAACGAGATACATCTCATAGATACATAGTAGAGGTAGTAATGAGAAATGAACTGCTTGAGTATTGCTCTCCAATTACAGATTTATTTTTTAGTTTATAACATCTGTTAAATAAAACCTTACTCTAAAAAAATATGTCACAAATCCTAACCAAAAAACTATGTATATTCTCTAGTCTCATAATAACTTTTGCTTTAAATTAACTATTATGCATATTAAAAGACACTATAAACATAGTAGTTAAACACATGAAGGCAAGGGTATATTACAAGCCGTAAACAAAACGACATATAAAACGGTTTCCACATTAAACTTTATTTAATTACGCATAGTAAAACTCCACAGATTCAAATTATTGAACGACTATTGGCCCAAAAGCTTTCAAATAAAATAAAGTAGCGGTATTAAGTAACGCGCAAAAGCGATACGATAGCATTTTTTATATCAATGTAAAATATCGTAGTGATTTGCGGTTCGATAAATGGCTTTAAATGACTTAAGGCTAACCCTACGCAGGCAAACGAAAATGCGATTTTTTCAAAGATGTTACTTTGTTAATGCTTGACGAGCCTGTTGGTCTAGTGGTTAGTGAACCTGACTGCTAAGCCGGAGGTCGTGGGTTCGATTCCCACCCAGGACAAATGTTTGTGTGATGAGCACGATCATTTGTTCTGTGTCTGGGTGTAATTTATCTATAATTATGTATGTATTTAAAAAATATATAAGTATGTTTATCAGTTGTCTAGTACTCATAACACAAGTTACTATCGTATACTTAATTTGAGACTAGATGGCGTTGTGTGATGTTGAGGAATATTTATTTATTTTATTTATTTAATTGTTCTAAGACTCCACTGTCAAACGGCGGAGGAAAATATTAATAAACTTGGATTCCAAACATTTTGTCTAAATTCTTGAATTGCAGTAATTGAGGTTGGTGATCAGTGCTCAATCTTATTATACAGGGAGTTTTGCCCACCAGCGACATATTTGCAGGCTGGTGTAGAAAGTGATTTCACACAGTAACATCGCAAAAAAATTGCAGTCGCATTGCTTTTCCACGGTACGTAATACCGGTACCGGGTTATTTTATCTGGCTCATACGTAATGGGGTAATTAAGAGGAAACGGATGCAAAGATAACGCGAAGCAAAAATAATCGGTACATTTGTTTTTTAGATGGGTAAGCGGTGAGCTAGTTTATGGGGTATCAGGCTTTTTGCCATTCGTGTTTGGCAAAATTTTTCGCTTTTAGGCGTTTGTGATAAAACCTTTTTTTGGTATTGGTTGTGGAGTCTGTGTATACTGATTTTCTGCGTTCTATAATTCTAAGCGTTTGGATATTTATTTGTTTTTCTATCTATGGTATAAGTTTAAGGGTTTGAGTAGTATTTTAGGTCTACTATGGTCAGGTAGACTTCTTAACGTAGAGCTACTTGCTCATAATGCAAGAGGCGACTTGTAAAGAATTAATGTTTATACGATAAATTATATGACATTACTCTACAAAAGCACTAAACCAAGTTCAGTACACAAAATCTCATCATAAACTCCATCTATTATCTAGTCATACATAACATTTGCTTGCTCTACACATCCTCATACTCCCGTACATGTTTTATTTAACATTAAAGGGTGCCCAAATACCGGACCTTCACGTGCCGGCACTAAAAGTGTAATTAAACAGAATATTTCACTGGCCCTTGCTCGGGATCGCGATAGCACGTCTCCTAACACCATCCATCTTTGTCTCTCTAGTCTTATCACGACGGGCTTTCGCCGTCTTTTTATGCTTCAGTGATAAAAAATGCGTATTTTTTTGTTTTTAGTGAAGGTAGTGTACGTCAAATGTTTTGGGGGTTAAGATTAATTTTGGTATAAAAAAGTTATGGGTTAGGTAGAAATGATAATGATAGGACTTATAAAAGAGGTAGATTGTCTAAATTAAGGTTTTACGTCACAAAATAATCCTAATGATACTGGTCATATTCTAAAAGTTATCCAGCGACACGATAAAAAAAATTACATTGTATGCGCAACATTAGTACGTCTCAGATTTTCTCACTTCTTTAAACTTATAAGTTCGGAATACAACTTGCTTGATATACCTTCAGTTGAATATTAGTTAGCACGTCTTGACTAAAAACTCGCACGTTGAAGTACATAGGTGCTGAAACGTTTAAGAAAATAAAATGTTTAGTGTTTGCAAGGGAAAGTTCTCGTTTTGATCTGCTATAAAAGTGTTATAGTGTCTTTATTTATTATTTATTTATTTTATTACTTATTTAAATTCTGAAATCGTAAATATGAACTTAACACATTAACAATCTTATATTTGAAAGATAAAAGGTGACTGAAACAACCCTTGTCCTAAACTTTAAACTTTCCGTTCTGAAATGTTTACTTAAAAGAATTTAAACAAAAAGGAATCTTTTAAAACTCGTTTGTGATTCAATTAGATAAATCCTTTTTCTTTGATATTTAAATGCAATTTTGAATTAAAGTCTGCTTTCATTGTGAACTTTTTAACTTTGCCCGAAGCGTGAAAGAAGAGGAGGCTATTTGAGAAAGTTTGGAAAATTAAAATTGGTAAAGGCTGTCTTTGCATTATCTAAATAATGGAATCTATCTTAAATCTGCGTCTTAGAAATATTTACTTCTCTTAAAATTGTAAAACTCAAAATGTTGACGCAAGGGTATCGGCTTATTATCATTTCTATTCTTTTAAATATCTGCAAAGGGTCAATACACAATTGTAAATCATTTGTGTTGCCCTAAGTTACGGAAAGTGTATTTATTATCAAGAAACTTGATGTTAATCCGTTTATGATTGTAACAACTTAAATAATTTCCTGGTGATAATACTCCTATATGATAAGGTATCACATAAGGAAGGTGCTGAACATGAATGAGGATAGATATACGGGAAGAAGACGACCAAAGAAACGATAGACGGATTGTGTGAAAGATGATATGGCTGCAAGGATTATTACTTGCGAGATTACGTCAGATAGGAACGTATGGAAGAAAAAGGACTTGCTGCGCCGACTTCAAATAATAATTGGGATAAGGGCAGGAGAATAATGAATACTCCTATGTGGTGGGTACCTAATACCTATGCATCTCCCAATACCATAGAAGGCTACATGCAAGCCGTTTCTCATGGTGAACAAAGGCCTCTAGTGAGGTTCTGATTGCATTACCTTGCTACATTCACCGAACGACACTTTGATAAAGTGGCTGTATGCTCTTACTAAATCTGCTAGCCTAGTACCATATCACGACCGGCATAGGAAATTGGTATTTATAGAAGCGTCAGTGCTTATCATATCGTTCTAATGTACTAACTACTGACTGGACGAAAACATTGAAAACTGTGAAAGGAACATAGAATTAAAACATTTTTGCAATCACAAAAAAATATTCCAAAAAAAAAAAAACAATATTCCTTCCACACATAATTGGCCAAAGTTAATTCAATTTATCTATGACTACTGCTAACGATAGTGAAGATAGGTAACAATATCTAAAGGGCTTAACAAGCATTACATTCTAAGGAAACAGTTCTGCAGACATTTCCATACAATTCGAAAAGTTTAAGGAAATGCGGTTCGTTAAATAAAGTTTAATGCACTAAACTGAAAGTGCTAAGCATCACTTAAAAGTTCACTTTTTACACATCACAAAAGCAATATACGCCCATAGAAAGTTCAGACATGCATAAGTCAGAAACTCTGCGACTTCGGAACGAACATCTAGTTCCGTAAGTCGGTAGTAGTCGAGTTTGTGGGCGACAATGAGAGCCGTGGAGCAAAACGGTGGAAGGAAAGGGCATAATAATACATATAACCTATACGGAGGTGACGATAAACTTTATAAAAAAAAATCTATCAATTTGTTTGGATTCTCATCAAAGGATACATGGCTTATGTATGTTATATCATTCTTATACATTGCCTAAAACATTCAGGCTTGTCCCGCTTGCATAAATTTTAATGTACGGTGTGCTGTATACGCTTCACACTAAATTATAGTTTTTTTTTCTCTTTTTAGTTAGTGGTTTTTTTTTGCGGTCGGGTTTTTTGGTTTTTAATATTATTTTATTTTATTATACTGGTCACAGTACAACAGTATGCAGTATAGGGCCTCTTCCTTCCACTTTCCTACGTTCCATGACGAAAACCGTGCGACTTCGACTTGCGACTTGCGGCCGTCGGGTCTTACTCTGAATGGCCCGCCTTACAACTTCCACGGCTTAATGTTGTATGATTAAATAGCGTAGTTACCAACTCAACATTGAAAACTTGTGATGTATGTTTTTTTGGTTGGTACGGTGTATTCGTTAATACGTTTTTGTCTAATTAATGATTTCCGCTAGTAAACATATCATTAGATATGTAATACAAAAAATAGAACACAGTATTATCACACACTCAAATGTGTCTTTGAATGATTATTTTATTATTAGTAACCTACTAATCTGAATATTCCGCTGTGATAAAAAAAAAAACATATATTATTTTATTTCTGTATCTCGACTTTACACTCATACTTTGCAGAATTAAGTTTTATCCTGTAAAGATATGAGCACAATGTGTCCAGAACGAAACGTTTAAATTCCTTTTCATCCTATTATGCTTGTAAGACAAAGACAGCGATATTCAAATTAACATCCGAGTAACCGAGACAAAACCACACCTTTTGTACCTAGGTAATATTCATACAGTCAGCATCTAAAGTTCACGTACAGTCACGCGCGAATACATGTAAACACGACCAAACAATTGAAGTTTAAGACCTACTCAAATGATTGATATAATCGTGAAATTTTCTTTCAAATTAAACATTTTACGTTTAACTTACAATATCAGGAATATTCCATAACAGATTTAAAAATTTCGAATTAAAAATCTACTGCAACTGTTTGGTCGTGTATCCATGTTTTTGCTCGTGACTATACACTATAATATTCACAAGGCTTCTGAATACAATCAAATTCAATTACTAGATAACAAATGAATTCAACATCAGTAAGTTGTGATATAGTAAAATATACAGCAACATATTTTTTCAAATATTTCTGTTTGCTCGTAAATCTGTGTTCGGTTTTCGTTGCTGACCGTACGACGACCGCGGCACGTTCAATGCAAGTTCATCTACAATGGAGTTCTAAGCAGCGTGACACGAACTTCGGCACCATAACGTGTTGTGGTCTATCGAGGACTTCTGACCTCATACAGAAGCTTATCTGGTTTCTATAGTGTATAAATTCAATAATTTTATTACTATTTGTACACCATTTTCAGTGGTAGAACATTGAGTTCATATTAAATTTACTTTTAAAACCTTTTATGTGTTCCATTACGTATGCTCACAAATTAAGATGATTGATTGATTACATTTGGATACACATCCGTGTGTTGTCCGGATATAAAGAATAGCACCACCCCATATCCTCCACTGGGTGTCGTAAAAGGCGACTAATGGACCTTAAGACCCAGTGCACTGTACAACCTTGGGTCACCCGAATGGTGGCGGGTAAGCCATCAACAAACGCATTCCCAAAGAGGGTTAGTGTCAGGCAGGCGGCCGACTATAAAACCATAGCCAAATCTTTAAGCAACATGTCTAGAAGACGTGTTGCGCCGACCCCAAGTGAAATGGGATAAGGCCGATAAGGGCAGGAAGATGATGATTGATTACATTTGGAGCAGCGTATCATTTATGGTTTTTGGATTTCGCATTGGTTGTGGCTGTAGAGAATGCATAGTGGATAATTTTTTTAAGGCTAGTAATTTTCTATTGTTTATGATGAAGACAGACTAGTGTCTTTGTCTGCTGGAGGCGCAGTGAATGCGACAGCAAATCCCATGCTCCTGGCCACAGGCAGATGAGAACGCTCCAGTCGTTTTAGCCGGTAAGAATAGGACTCGCTCCCCGTCAACCCCCCGACAGCGGATAGCAGTAAATGAGGATTTCCACTGGATTACAAAAAAAGTGTCTTCATATGCTGGAATATTTTTTTTGACCTTATTTTACTTAATAAATAATCGTTGTTTAATTAAAAAAAAAGCAAATATTTAAAAAAGTCTCGCACAGCGCAGAATTTAATGTTAAAAAAGCCACTAATAAATTGAATCTGCAGTATAATAAGAGCACAATTATCTTAACACACGAAGGCAAGATACAAACTACAGAGAGATATGCAGACAGCGTACCAATTCGGCGAACATCAGTGTTTATAGCATTGTGTAATCCACTTGACTATGTGCAGCGTGTTCACAGAGACCGCATAGACGTGCTAACAGGTTAACGTGCACAAACAACGTGTAAAAATAAGCAAATGGCAAACACGATACTCTCACGACTTATACAAATGTTTGTTTGAATGTAAGGAATAAAAAGTGTATTTTAATAGTATAATGTCCTTTTTAAGTATTAAATGCCAGGTTTATTGTTTTACAATTTATTTACAACTAATTTTTATATACCATTTTATGCAGCGTGTTTATATAATAGAGAATCGTATTTTTGTTTACTTTCTTGTCTAATTAAAACCGTACCGTGTATGAATTAATTCAAAACACTATTTAACATACTGAAAACAATAAACTTCTATTCTATTCTATTCTATTCTATTTTGTTAAAACTACTTTAAATTTGCGTTAAATTTCATAGCTCAAGTCTTAGGCACAGACACACACGTCTTGTAACTAAACAACGTTCTAGATTCTTGTCGAGTAGTCTCCGCTTCGTACAGTAATCTAAAGCCTAGCTGTATTTCGATCGTCTTAAGCACGCGACAATTCACTACTATCTCAAGTGCAATGAGAACAAACAATCACGCTGCACGCTGTACACGTTTAGTCACGCTGCTCAGAGACAAGTCACGGTGAAGATTGCAATCGTATGTAATGGCGGTGTTTAGTGTTTGAACTTAAAGACGTGCTAGTTTTATTATAGTTAATTTAAACCGTCATAAAACATACGTAAAAGTAATTAAAATAAAATGTTTTTTTGTCTCTCATGTCACGTCATATAACATTAATATGAAAAGTCTAAAATAACGCTGCATAATAACATGTACTGTAATTTCTATACATTTTATTAGTATACCACAACTTGCCTTTTACTAATGAAAACGAAAGAGACACCCCAAATTATTAACTCACTATTCAATAAAAACGCCCAAATAAAAAACCAACAAATAACATATTTATTGATACAAATAAATTCGTATCAGATATTACTCTTCATGCTCTATTAGGCGCACGCTATAATAGAAAAAAAAATACTTTAATTATTTCTGTTTCGATGCGGTCACAAATAACTGATAAAGTTCGGTCTATCTGATACCGAGCCACAAATTACCGTAATCGTTTTGTGTTAATAACCCTGTGACATGCTATGTCTCGAGTGCCGGAATTTATGTTATGGGGTCTAAAGGGCCGATTGGATTGAATCTAGAATTTTGGTTTTTTTTGTCGATATTTTTAGACGGCACTTAAGGTTAAAATTGGAAGTATTTTTTTGTGTGCATTAATAGTAATATTGATATTGATTTTAATGTAAATTTTCGAGTAGAAGGCCTCGACAATGTTACTTCGGGTTTCGATAGAAGATTTCAAACAGGAATAACATTATTTTTGTGTGTTTAATGGCAAGGATAGCGGATTTTATAGTTTACTACACCATTGAGCATTCCATGCGACGTGACGTCGATTCCTGTATATGACGATCATAATAATATGTGTGATCTGAAGTGTAAAGAGAAGTGAAGCTGTCTGTGCATTTAATTTGAATGTCTGTGACAACAGGATTGAATTCCTTAGCGCAGAGAGTCGTTCCAAAAGAAGTAGACTGGCCTGTTGGTCTATTGGTTAGTGACCCTGACTGCTAAACCAAAAGGTCATGGGTTCGATTCCCAATCAGAACGAATGTTTGTGTGATGAGCACGATCATTTGTTCTGTGTTTGGGTGTTATTTATCTATAATATTTATGTATTTAGAAGTATATAAGTATGTTTATCAGTTGTCTAGTAGGTACTCATAATACAATCTCTGCATATAACATATTATATTAAGAAGAGAGAAGAATTTCTCTTAATACTACAATTGTTTTTATAATAAAAATAAAATTCATTTGATAGGAATGTCCTGTCATGCTTATATTAATCCTGCGTCTCTTCGCCTGAAAAGGTTTCATTAAACGTTGCTGCAAGGAAAATGCTTTCCTTTTTGCTTCAGTGCATAGGTTCCTTTCAGACCAAGAAAAGGTTGAGGTTTTCATTACGGCTGTGTTTATGTTTATTCGTAGTCTGTCATAGAACTATGGTTTTGATAAAACTGAATTCTGTAAATTATTCTGGATGATTTATATTATTCTTTCGTATTTATGGACAGTTTATCAGACGTATTACATGTTAACGGTTTACTCACGCGTATTTATCGGGATAGCCCGACTAGTTTCGAACTCAACTGGACTCCTACATTATGAGTTGACGCGGCAAAGTCAAGTCAAGAGTCGAACTGACTCGGGCTATCCCGATAAATACGCGTGAGTGAACCAAACATATGATATTTAGAATCCGTCTTACGAAAGTTACTTTAATAAAAAAAAATATTAATACATTTTTAAATAAAAAAGTACACTTCTCTATGCCTTATCCCTGTCAATACTAGCCTAAGCATACTCCAAAAATATGAAGTCACACACAAATGAACAGCGCCTCATAAACGCCGACTTAATACATTTTACATTACCGCATTTAAATAATTCGTTTAACCCTCTCGAGGCGAGTGGTAGGTACTCGGTACCGGGGGCCGGGGCGTCGGTACCCAGTGCTTGTGTTTCGTGTCTCTTCGGCGCAAATCTCAAAATCGCGTATTGTATTGTGTGCGTTGATATTTCAATTCGTTCGAGTCCCCAGAGCTCGGTTGAATGCTCCTTTTGTTTCTTTTAAGTTGATGTACAAGTTTTGGATGTGGTTTCTTGATGTAATTGATGTAAGCGTACTTAATAATGGAATCATTCTGTCATTGTAACTCGTTTCGACTATTTTAGACGACAAACAGGACTTATTCGCGATATAATACGATATTTCTTTTCTCGCGACGACGTTTCGATCGAGTTGCACCGGCCGTGGTCACGGGTGGACTGATGTGCCACCCGTGACCACGTCGTAATACCACGTAATAGATATGTGTACAAGGTGCGAAAATTAAAATTGTTTCAACTATGTTATTGTATCTGCTAAATCTAGATGCATACTTGCCATTTTTTCGTGAACTTTTTGTAGCGAAACCATACATATAACAATAAATATTCAAGGTTTGTAAATAAATCATTCACATTAACATCTGTCCAATTATTATTGACAGTCGACCTGTGTATAACAACCAACAACTGACCGTCAATTCAACATAACAACCAATCGAAACTGAATTTGCTATGCCCTATATCCTTTCTATATTTTTTTCTTTCACCGCGACAGCTACATTCACGATTTCACCGCGACAGCTACATTCACGAAACAATTGTTTTACATACAACATTAACCTAAAATTGCCATATCACCTCTCTTCTTCACTCCATGGTTCCTATTACGGAGCGCAGCCTGCGTTTGACTGGTGATTAGATACGCGCCATCGTAATGAATCTCTGATGTTTTGTTGTTTAGAGCACTTCTCTCGCATTCAATTGCCTAAATTGAATTCGCCGTACATTCCGTTTGTTTCTATGGGTTTGTTAGTTCGTGAATTATGGTTTCATGGGTTAGGAGATTAATGGATTATTGGATTGTAACAATATTGTACTGAAAAGGTCACATTTAGTTTTTTTTTTTTGAAAAGGTAATTTTTGATTTTTTTTTTAACAGTAGTACCTATAGCTTCAGTCAGTTTTTGTTAATAATATAACACATTTTTAATTATTTATATTTTTAACTTTGATTTCAATGGAATTGCCATTGAATTTCTGGGTAGTTACAGAAAACGCCAAAATCAAAATCAAAATGTTTTTATTTCGAGTAGGCCTTTTCAGGCACTTTCAAAACGTTAGGTACTGACTCTAGTTGCGCCAATGATCTTTCACAGTCGTAAATTTCCCCATCATAAAACAAAAAAAAAATACAAAACAACCTATTTCTTAACACAATTAATGGTCTTAAACCCTACAATGCACAGCTGAGCAATAAACTCATCAAAACCCATCTAGATTTTAAGCTACCCTATAAACTAGTCCAAATTCCCCTTCTTTAGTACTTAGTGCTTGGAATTCATCCCAAAGGTAATATGTAATAATTTCCCTGGAAGAAACTCCTGCAAATTGCCTGCATTCACCTTGCACCTGCCTCCATTGTTCATACCTCGCAAACAATTGCGTTATGTGTCTTGTTTTTAAAGTGTTTATTGTTTTTGGTATTTTTATAGCTTCATTCTAGATGCTGTGTTCGTCTGGTGTGACTGTCAAGGGATTTAGGTTGTCTAAGAATGATATCTTGTGCCTTAACTCTATTTTTTTTTTACTAAGAGACTGACGTCATTTAATATGTGAGAACGACATCGTCTTAAGTTCACTTTTAGAAATTTCGCTTCTTGTTGAACAAGGAGCGACATATTAATTAACTTACAATAGCCTGTTCGACTTATACAGATAGATACACTTTATTTTTCCATTAGGTATAAAATGTTGCTTTTTAATCGAATTTAATGTACCGCTAATAACACGATTAAACAAAGTACCAACATAGGTCACTAACCACTTGTCCTAGCTTCAATTCCCAAGTTAAACTTAAAAAAAATGCCATTTTCCATAAAAATGAATATTTCATACATTAAAATACCTCGTTACGGCGCGACAATTAAATTTTATTGACACTATAAACAAGTCTAAAGCTTATCTGAACAAAAAATACCCACTCACTGGGGGTCGGAATGACCAATTTAATAGAGTTGATCGCGCGAGCCGTAATGCCCATAAAGGTGCGTACTGACCAACGTAATGTAATGTAACATGTTGCAGCATGATACTGGCTTGTTGGTCTGGTGGTTAGTGACCCTGACTGCTATACTAGGTGCTATACTGGGTGGGGATCGAACCCGGAGTTCTGGGTTCGATCCCCACCCAGGACTAAACTAGACTGCTGCCAGCGAGCAGTGAGCTGTAACAAAACGTACTGACATCGTGAATGCTCGTCTCTATCAATATTACATTACACCGCACAATTTCTGTGTTTTGGAAGGCACGTAAAAATGTGAGTCCTGCATCTGATCTCTCTCCGGTCGTGTCGGATTGCCGTCCCGTCGGGCTATGAGAGTAAAGGAGTAAAAAGTGCACCTGTGTTTGCGCACACGCTTGTGCACTATATGTCCTGCGTAGCTGGCTGGTGTCATAGTAACACTGGCCACCGTGGCCGAAATCGGTCCGGAGACTTTATTATTACACTGTGTAGGTCGGTCAGTACGCACCCTAATGTGTAATGCCATGCGCGGGTTAACAAACGAGGACGGAACAAATGTCGCGCATTCGTCAGGCGCGCTCATTTGCGCGGGTCTAACCGACCGCCTTCATCATAGTGTTATAATGTAGGTTAGTTGCGAACAGAGGTTGGGAACATTCCCATACATCACAATTTAATAAGGGTGATGTATTAGTATTTTGTCTTAAGTTACGTGTTTTAGCAAACTTGATGATTTTTCATCATGTGTATTATAATCATTGTAATCATACTCGTTGTTTTGAAAGCGGAGCTACTAATGATTTGTTCATTTTGATACACACGTTAAAAAAACGAGACAAATCGGGGCAAAAAATACAAAACTGTGTACTTACTTATAATTTACTTTTCATAAACATTGATTTTATGTTACTGTATTTAGTAAGGCATAACGTTTTTTTGTATTTATTAGGTTGTTTGTTCTCTGTTCGTGCCCTACTCTGTACCCGGTCATAATAAGCGTCCACGATGTATGACCGCTCATGGCGCTATAATTTTTCATATTTTACCACGTCGCCTGTGACGGGTTAACTTGCTCCTTTATATTTGAATTCCAGGAAATAATTCTTATAATTATATTTTGATTTTATCTTATTGTTAGATCAAAGTAATTATTATTGAGGTTGAGAATTAATTATTGACGATTTTTTAATTTAAGGAACATACATAATTTTCTGCTTTTTGCTTAAAATGCAATTTTTTTGACAAGATGAATAATATCGATTAAAAACTCTTTATTTCACAAAACTCAGTCCTGTGCCGTGAAATCGTATTACGTAAAACAGACGTGTCGCCCACCTGTCAGTTGATATATTAACCTGTGCAAAAGCACCAAAAAACGAAGTTACTAACACTTAAAATGCAAATTAAATCAACAAGAACAGTCCAGAAACTCATTTCACGTTCTCATTTTAATCTGCTTTGAATATTACTCTTCCCTTTTTTAATTGCCCGTAAAAACCAAAGTGCATTTTTCTACTCGTATGAAAGGCTTCCTAATTAAAATTCCCGTTTCTCCCCTGGGGGGTGTTCTAGGGTAGAGCGGGGTAGAGCCGGGTAGAGTAGTGCGGGGAGAGTGGGGTCGAAGGAAACTATTTTCCAGGTTGGCGTCGTATTTTCAGTTGATAAGATCTCGACATGATTATTTATGCGAACATTAGGGGAAGTAACCCCATCGATGCGGCTCTTTATATGCGGTATGTGTACTGGTGACCACAGAATATGTTCGCTATACCTGATTGAATTTACGAAGATTTTTTTGGTTAATTTTACGAAGATTCTGCGATAATATTTTAGTTTTTTAGATATTTTTCTTTTTGAACTTTTTTTTAAGATTTACTATAATATACTAGCTTCTTCGTAAACACGCAAGGAACTTTCCATACAAGCAAGACGGGTTTTTATCGAATTTTTAATTTTACTTTTAAAAATCACCACAAAAGGCCCAGCATTACTTAAAGTAAACCTACTTTTCATAAACCTTGTGATTACAATGCAAGGACTTCTCAGCAAAAAAACGAGCAATTTTCATTATTTTTACAAAATTCACTAACCGAAACATTTTCTCATACCTAGACTTTTTCACAACATTCAATACTCACCAAATATTTTCTCGTAGTTACACTTTTCTCAGAAACCCAATACATTTCCCATTGACTTACTCAATATCGTACTACCTATATCACTTTAGCACAAACCAGTACTCAAGTCTCAGATAAGTTTTTCACTTCATTCGTGGAGTGTTGTGAGGTAGTAATTTATTGTATCTTGCTCTACGCCTGATAGTTGTTTAAAAGGGAAACCGAACGGTTTATTTAGTAGGCTAATAACACGGATTTTTGTAGGTGGCTTATTTGAGGTACTCGAAATTGTTTCATACTTTCCTCAGTTGTGTGTTTAACTATTTTATTTACTATGCTTGTAAGGAAGAACGAATTATAGACTTTTAAAGCTTAGTATAAAACGCCATAACAATGAAGTCAAATTTCTAGATGTTATTGCTGAAGAGTTGAAGAATTTTATGAGGGATAAATAAAATTCAAGTGACTAAAATGCATGGTTAGTCAAAATTTTCTACCGGTCTGCAAACTACATTAAATTTAGTTTAAGTTACCACATATGTTTTAGAATATTGGTTCGCCTATATTTCGCAACTGTGTAAGCCCTTTACTCGTTACAACTATAATTTTTAACCAATTTAAAAAACGAGGAGGTTTCTCAATTCGACCGTATATTTTTTTTTTGTTAATTTATGCACAGTAGCTTTTGGTCTTCTTTTTACTAGTAAATAAAATACTTTTTATCCAACCTCTTTTTGACCCACTATTTGGCAATAAACTTAACATTCTCCATCCATCTCTTCTTGCACACTACTATGCTGTTCAAAACCTATCAATAAATAATAAAAAAACAAAAGCTTCCGTTACAAAACCAATTATAATTAATTAATTGATAACAGAAGGGGTTAGTTACAGGAACATCCAATTAAATTGTTAAAGCAATACTGTTGTTTTACCTTCACTGATTGAGACCTTTCACCTTGACCTTCTGTTAAGGAAATTGAATAGTTAACAATTTTGTTAGTAGAACATTTTGATGGAAACGTAGTTGCTGTAACTACCTACTAGGTATTTTATTTGATTTTAAAAATGAAGCTTTATCGTAGTTTGGGATATCAGCAAATCGGGTTTGATTTTTAAACTGTTTTTTTAATCAGATCTTTCTATACGTTAACCTGAGCAGGCTGTGACTCCTTCACAGACTATAATTAATATATTACTGATTGTCGATTACATTGAGTAGTATTTTTTTTAGTTTTTAATATAAGTTAGGTCAATTAATTCGCAACTGAAACACAATTAGCTCTTTACTGCAGGTATGGAATTTCATGATCTTCGATTAAGTTAGGACTGAGGCAGGACACAAAATACACTCTGTCGTCATTCTGGGCAGCACTTGGTCCAACATCCATACAAAATTGGTCTATCTCCTTTATTAGACTAAATATTCTTCTCGTAGTTGCGGTATCTACTAATATCTATGCTGTTCAAAAGACTACAGAAAAAAAATAAATCACCATTATAATAAGGACGTCATAATACAACCCCCTATAACATGTCTTACTAATACTGCCTTAGGGATTACATATGTAGGTCAGGATGCCACAAAAACACAATACATTCCTATTCCGAAGCTTTCACGTTGTTAAATAGAGATGACACTAATTAATAGGACCCCAGTATGCGACTGTGCACCAAAAGTGGCTGTCGTGAAAAAGCGCCATCTAGTTTTAAATAGAAGAACTAAACAGAAATTTTCTAATTGTTTTGAGTCGAAGACCATGTACAATGTTTCGTTTGAGCAACTTTATATATATATATATTTTATTAATAAATTGGGGATTCCGTACATTTATTTATTTATCTCAGCTCTATCTTAAAGACAGTATTCAGGTGAATCCGGTAAGACGACAGTTTGAGAAAAATCTAGGCTGAAAAACGAATCAATCTTAAATCATTTTTAAAAAAACACTAGTTAACAGAAAATAAAATACAATTACTTAAACAATTATAAACTCATTAATAGTCCGTATTAACGCTAGCAATAGGTAATTAACAAATTAAAAAACACTTACGAAATGAGTTAGAAAGTCGTTGATTTTCTCGCGTGATTCGGGTCGCCTTTAACATATGTGGTTAAGATTTAGTGTGTCTAGACTGAGGGATATAGGTTTGTAATATGGATGAAATTACTCTACGGTATTACGGTTTTATCCATATGTTATTATGGTGATGTTGTTTGGTGGTAAACAAATGTTTGTTTGTAATTTGTGTTGATTGGATGTTCGCTGTATATCTAAAAATAAGTAATGAAGTAAAATATTTGTTTTATATCTATATGGCCAAACTTTTACAGAAATTTGTATTAAATATTATTTAACATTAAAAATAAAAAAAGCTCTATATTATCTAATTTCTAATTCAGTGTTTAATTGCTATAATAATTGGTTAGGTATCTGACTAGACTAGACATATTTTGATAGTTTACTCCATCACACTCAGCCATAAAATCTAAAAAGAAAAATTTTACCACCTAAAAAATCATCCACAAAAAAGAAAAAAAACCTCAAATACTGCTAACAAAAAACGAAAAAAGTAACACGTACAATCACTGATTGTTCTTTTCTGCATAACCTCATACCTACCAACATCTCCTGAAAGCCCGTTTTACGACACCCTCCCCCCCTCTTCCCCCCACCTCCCGTAATAAATTAAACGCAGCCTTAAATAGACATGCTAATTTCTATTGTTCGTTTTAGTATTTTTTCTCTGTGACAACTGAGGGAGATGATTTGTGTTCAGTAAGATGGGTTAAGGTATTTACGTTGACATTTTCAGGTAGAAATTTGCTTAGGGGATTTCTTAATAGAGGTGTTTTAAAGGTGTGGTTTAATAGATTCTTTTGATAGTACTTTAGATTTTGTCATTATAGTTTGCGAAATTAGATATGTTTTTTTTTGGATTTGGCAAAAGTAGGCTGTAAAAAAGTTTTTAATAAACAAAGACTGGCCTAAAGTACACAATTTTTGTCACAAATCGGATGAGTAAATTTCTGAACCTTGTTAGCAGAATAAAACAAAAATCAAGGGAATCAAAAGCGTGTGTAAGAGGCACCAAAGAACGTAACAAGATATAGGAAGATAGTAACAACAAAAAGATAAAGTTACTTTCCAACTTATATTTATCAAGCGCTACTTAAAGAAAATAGACCAAGTATTACATGTTATGCTTGTGCTTAATAACTTCGACCGTTCATACGAGGCATTAGCCAATAACCTGGTGATAACAAAGGCACAGATAAAACGTGCACAACCAGTAATCCTGTCTGAGTGGGGATTAACTGCTCGCTCGCTGTAATTGCTAAGTAATTGTTTGCTCCCTGTACCTACCTGTATTGACGAATCACTGGACTTGTAACTACAGTACGATTTCGGACCTATTCTGTAATCTTGGTTTTGACTGTGTTGAAATGCCTTGGTTTAAATTTTTAAAAATGTACGTCGATTTTGCGATCTTATCTGACTGTGGTTGAGTAGGAATGTCATTTCGTGATCCAATCCCATTGGCAAACCTGTTGGTGTAGTGGTTAGTTTCCCTGACTGCTGTACCGGAGGTCGTGGGTTTGATTCCCACCCAGGACAAATGTTTGTGTGATTAGCACAATCATATTTTGTTCTCGGTCTACATACAAAACTGATAAACGTACTTATATTTTTCTAAATATAAATTACGCCTAGACATAAAAAAATGATCGTGTTCATCTCACAAAAAACCTGGGTGGGAATCGAAGCCACGACCTCCGGTATAGCAGTCAGGGCCACTAACAACTAGACCAACAGGCCTGTCTATATTAGAATATCTTTAACCATTTTAAGCATTGTACCTAAGTACAACTCACGCCCTCATCCACAAAACTAATTACAAGACTAAAGACTTACAAACTCCTTATCACTTTTCATCGAACTTAAAATTTCACTTATCTAATTGCAAAAAAGTTTCAACTTTCAAGTCTTCTAAGAAAGGCTCAGACTGAATTTCAAGCGTTTGACTTTCAATATTAAACGGCGAATCGAATGGATACTTGACTGTCCTCATCAATTATTTATAACTAGCTAACTTAGTGCTTTTACTTACAAAACACCTATCTACATTTTGATGAAATATTGGTTTATTCATGAAGACTGAATTGATATTATATTAAATGCTTGAAGTAATTTAAATTTATATGATATTTATTTAAAGGTAAAAAAATGGCATTCGGTTTTTGTGGACAGGAGGGAAATGTCTGCACCATAATTCGTTGAATATTTTTTTAGTTGCAGTCAATAGAATTACTATTATAAGTACTCATAGAATCATCTTGCGCCTATACTGTAACTTTTAAAACTAGACTGGTAGTGTTGCCGCTCCTAAAGCGAGTCAGCATCTCTCTTCCAAAACATTAACAAAGATTATGAGTTGTACATAAAATAAACAAAAGAACTACCATTATAAATTTATGAAATACCATAGCATACTATATTAATTAGCTGCATACTCTCCATACCTATCGAAATAACTGAAAATCAACGAAAAACCACATATTTTGTTAAACAGAATTTACGAACAAAGAAAATGGTTGGGCATACATCAGCGCGGCCTCAGGCCGTATGAAAATATTGATTTAAAGCGAATACAGTTTTACGTACGCGATGGAGCAGCGAGAGATCGTTTAATTTTTCACAAAACCGCTGTAACCTGGTCCATTGGACAAAACAATATTTATTGTTTTCCGTCCATTGACGATTTGTACCTACCTATACAGACTTATATATAGTTCATAGATTACATACATACATAAACATCACGCTTCTTTCCCTTGGGGGTAGGCAGAGATCACATCTTTCCATTTGCTACGATCCTGGCATACCACTTTAGTTCATAGATTAGGTTTTTGAAATTAAAAACGTAAATCAATTTTATTCGGCTTCCTGTTAAGCACACGTTGAAAATACTCAATCAATTTTTATTCAATTGTATGGGAGTAATAAAAACTAAAAAATAAATATCATCTAGGTAAAATTGCTGGTAAAAGTAATTGCCTAAGTGCCTAATAGTAAACTTAAATGTCCGTCAGATATGAATATCATAATTCTTAAGAGGGATAAATGCTTGTATCCAGCAGTGGGACGTATATCATATCACTGGTATTATAATTACTTCTCAATTTTTTGCTAATGGCTAGCAATGTTTAATTTTATGCTTGATATAATTTATTTATCCTTGTCCTGTAATCCAATGTGTTTATATTTAAAATAGAATGTATTGTTAGGAGAGCTCGCGGCAAAACCTTTTCTTTGCCTGTTTCTGTGTTTTCCTTTTGCTTTCGGCGTCTGTATAATTAATGTCTGTTTCAAACATTTTTCTTTGTATTAAAATAACATTTGAATTTAAATATGTTTTCATCTATTTACGTAAATAATGTTAAAGTATGAGCCATGTTAATTACTTGTTCACGTGTAAAAAATACGTGTATAATATATGGAAACCTTTTGGACTAATTCTTTCAAGTCAGAAAACCTATTCTATATGATGTGTCCACAAACCCAACTACTATACACAAATTGATGTCACAAAATCCATTTACCCATACCTAAATTACTACTAGATTCAAATAAAAACAGACTTGTATTTTTAAACGACTCTCGCGCTAAGGAATTTAATCCTTGTATCGCGGGAGGATTCACAGACATTCAATTCACATGCATAGAGACACCCAGACTCAGAACAAGCCTTTGTGGGTTGCACAAATTCTTGTCCTACGCGGGGATCGAACTAACGACACGTCGCGTACAGTGGTAATTGGCGTGGTGACCACCACTCGTCTAACCGTGCAATTAGACTTGTATTTGATAAGCCTGATTACCAGACCTATCAAAGACGAGTCTGTTTGATCATTATTAATCTTAGCTCATAAATCCTCTTGTTTAAAACATTTCGCATTTTCTTCGTCTTTATAGCGGCCTCAACTTTATTACACCCAAGAGATATTTGCTGAAGTGTTTGCATTTACCTATCTTTTGTTTATTGTTATTATTTATCATGTCCTATTGTTGTTATTCTTTATTGCCGATAGAATTGTTGATAATATGAAAAGTTAGATAAATGACTGGAAACGTTGTTGTAATTTAGGTGTTTTGTTGTTGTTTTTTTTTTTGTATATTTGTTACTTTAAATGGTTTGAGTCGATGGACGAATTAATGTGATGGATTTCGATCCGTACTTTTAAGTGTTATTGTGTCTGTTTTCATTGAGAGCGATTACTCTTTGTTTGGTAAAAAAATGGAGAGATTAAACTGTTTTTTTGAAAACTTACTATCAACCTATGTCTCATTGTGGATGTATAGGTTTATAAATATATAGTAGATGCAAATGAAGTTTTCAATCTGCAAATCGTAATACAGTACAATGTGTGACAGAAACTGTACAAAAGAATATCTACATTTAAAACTAAAGTAAAATAATAGTGAGTATAAATCCAATGCTTAAAATAAAAATCTATTTAAAACCCTGTATTACAGAATATCCGCTACAATAAAAAGATCGTTCGGTTCCGTCCGCTCACGACTAACCCAGATCCGTTTCCGGTCACAGATGAGATCATTTATTTATAGTTATTTCTATAATTAATCGCTTTATATTAATAAATTGGATAATTTTATTTGTAGAAAAGGAGATATAGAGGCTTAGGCAAGATTCGAAGATTTTGTAGTACTTTGACATGTTCAAAATGACGTCATAAATAATCTATTGTAATGGATTTGGTACTCGCCAATTCGAAAGCTATGAAACTTAGTTATCAACGTCTTTTTCTTGTACATATAGGAAGAGCCCTTTGGCCAGAAATAGGTCATTCACACTCTAGTAGTACAGTCAAGAAAATGTATTAAGAAGATCGCTAATCACCTTCTGGAACTTATCTCTCAAAACAAAACGTCCGGCACACAGAAGTAACTTTTACCCACACATCATAAGCAAAGCATCAGCAAAGTCATGAAACCATCTCCAAAAATATACCAAATACTTTTTCATAACCTTTAAGACGAAGCTACCTTACAAAAACCCAGCGATACATTACCACGTAGAAGATAAAGCGTGTCTACACGATATTAGCGAGTCTAACGTATTCAATCAAACTCTGAATTTTGTTTATATGATCGTATATCGGCAGATAACCCGTCAATGCTGACGTCGTAAACTTTAACGCGAGCGTTTATCGCCAGGATTAGATTGGCCATGAAGTTCGAGGGTTAACTGTCGAAGTATATGTTTGATTAAGTGTGAGCTAGTCTTAGAGTAGGGATGTTGATTTGGTATTGAATAAGTTAGGTGATTTGTAATTTGTATCTTATAGGGGAGATATCCTCGAAATAAAATGTTGAGTGTTCCATATTTACTTTGAGTTAAAAAGTTATCAGGAATAAACGCGGATTGATTGTGAAGAGGTTGAGAATTATGTTTACGATTTTTATCCGACTGGATTCAGAAGGATATTTTATTCGATGAATATAGTTACTAAGTTTTTCCTTTAGCATAACTCGTTATTTCCACATTACAGTCGAAAAAATAGTTTTAACATTGACCAGTAAAGGCTATGCAAATCCATCAATTTTTCATAACCTTATCTTCTTCCCTTATTGTCTTAATTTTGTACAATTTGTCCTTTATGTATTTCTGTGTCACACACACTTAATAAAAGTTATTTCTTTTTTTCTTTTCTTTCTTTCTTTCTTCCTTTTTTGCCTTTTCTTGGTTTCTTTCTTCCCGCTACCGCTTCTCTTAACATCCCGCTAACTTTATACCCACGCAGTCACGCACCCTAATAAATCATGGCGTCGCGGCCATTGTAAACGGCGCTTAATTTCTCTCCTCAACCAAATTAACTTTACTTGTCTTGGATGTGGCGTTGGAGGTACAGCGCCATCTATCCCACGTTCCCATGAAACTTTAATACGGTTTAAAGGAGATGAATTGAAATTGAATGTTTTCGTCTCATAAACGTGAATAATTATAGACATGAAATTGGTAAGAATGACGAATAATCATGAAAATAACGTATGAAAAGGCCAATATCAGGAACTTTAGGCCTGTTATAAAAAAGGCGTTATTTACAAGTCATGAATTCAAAATTAAAAAAGTTTTTACGTTTTTACGAATAAATTGTAATTAAAAAAACATATTTTTTGTTATTGCTAATATATTAGCAGTAATAAAAAATAAGTTTTATTGTACTATCGTGAGGTGGATTCATAATTGTATGAGCACGGTTTCGGCTGGCTACCTTACCGCGTCATCTCATGATTAAGGACTCCAGTTAGGTTCTAAACTAATCGGGTTTGCCCGATAAATAAGCGTCAGTAAACCGATAACGTACTTAAAAAATGTACTGCATAATTAGAAATGTACAATTAATTACAAGATTTTAACTTCGAATTAAAATTAAAATCCCAAAAGCTACACTAACTGATCTAGTACCCATAAGTCATTGCACGTTTTTAAAATGCATAAAATAATTATATTTAATAAGTATGTTGTAGTAATATGAACCAATTCTTTTCCAAAAGGCGCTAAAATGTTATTTTATTTCCTCCTTTATACTTATTCGTAACATTAAATTAACAACATACTAACTAGCCAGGTAATCAACCAACCTACACCGTCCACACCTTGTCATTCCCGTCAGTCCAACACAAATACGGGAGGAGGCAAGCGGCAGTAATTACATCAATAAGTGCAAATCAAATAGCTTTGCGCTACTGCAAATAGAAGGCTATGTTCAGACCAAATGAAAGTTAAATACAAGCGCAATTAAAATGTGCTGAGGGACGGCGCTGCGGTGACAGGCTACGCGTAGTGGGAAGTGTAGGTAGTGCATATACATGGTAGGGCTACAGGGTGTATTTTAGCTTATGATTTGGACATAACGTTTGGGCTTACCATTTAGTGCTGTCATTAGCCGATCATTATTTTTATGAAATTATCTTGTCAGACAGATACATTTTCGGAATAGACTATTGTTTACATTATCTAAGACGTATATTTGAACACGTATAATAGCAAGTCTTTTTGTGCTTATAAAAATAATTTAGTAAATACTGTAGAGATTTTTTTTTCAGTTTATGACTAACGATGGTGCATTGTACTTTAACTTATAAAATTGTTACATAGACACTTTAAAATATTCAAGAAATCGAGACAGAGATAAAGTGTGTGACCAAATTAGTTTATTAGTACTTTGGTACAATAAAACACGCTCTATTATTTTTGGCGTCTTTCAAAATACCAGCCTGTATCTATGCTTGGGAAAAAAAAACTATTGTATGTGTTGCTTTTGTCTGTTTTTGCGGGACGACAGGGAATGGATGAAATCATGCAGAGTTGTATTGTTTTACATCGGACGGTGGGTTTTTGGAGGTCCTTTTGGTGGTGCGGTGGTACAGGGTTTCATAGGAAAACAACGGTTCTGTGTTGGTATTTTATTGTGCACCTTGTACGTATGTAGTACTTTTAAAGAACGAACGAAAGGATAGCTGTATCACAAGTTTTATATTTTTTTATATTGTTCCGAGTACTTTTTTTAGGTGGGATGGAAAAATATTTAATGTTACCATAACTATATTTTGTAACAAATGTAAAAAGCTTGTGGTTTCTGATGACTGCGAGTGGAATCAAATTTAGTTGAATTTATTAAATACTAGCTTCTGCCCGCGGCTTCGCCCGCGTGGTAAAGGGACAAAAAAACCAAGGTCTTTTCTTAATATTTTTTTTCCGTAAGAACCTTCTCCTAATAATAACAAATACAACAAAAAAAGAATTAATGAAATCGGTCCAGCCATTCACGCGTGATGCCGTGACCAAGGAAAACGGGTTTCATTTTTATATATATAGATTAAAAAAAAATATATTTATTGGAACATAAATATTTTTTGCAATGTATTGTACTTTTTGATGGCCTCCTTGGTTTTTATTAAAACTGGGTAGTAGCTGTTAGCGCGCACCTCAAATAAGATAGAGTTCGACGTTCCAGCAATTTACAACATAACATTGAAAACCAATTTACAAAACCAATAATTTTAGATCAATTCTATCCATAATTAACAACCAATACAATAACATAATTTACTCCCATTTATTCGTTACAATACATTGGGTCGGTGAACTATTACAGAGGCTACAAAGGCAACTGCACCACAAACTACGTTTACGTCAGCAAAATTTATACACACAATTTGACGCAATGCATGCCAAAATAGTAGTTTAACATGTATGTACATTGTAAATGTGAATTTATATAGGAAACCAGCGGAATTGAGGTTTAATACTGGATGTGCTTTTGAGTGGCTGTCGAAGTTATGTTTAATAGTAAGTTGTGTGAATACGAGTTTGGGAAGTTGAATGGAAATGGGATTTCTAATTGGTTTATTATATTTGCTAAAATAAAACCAAAGATTGAGTTTCATACAAATGTAGTTATTTTAAATTATCATTTTCATTTTGTTAAAGGCGATAAGAGTCTACTTGGGTATTTGTATGGATTTAGAAGTATATAATATGTTTATCAGATATCTAGTACTCATAACACTAGCTCTACTTAGTTTTAAACTAGATAGCGTTGTATGAAAGTCGTTGAATATTTATCAATATTTTATCTTTTTGTAGCCAGGTTCGTATGCAAAATATTCCCGTTCATTCGTCCACGCTCTATCTTCCACCCGTCAGTATTTCGAATAAAGGCCGGTGACGAATAATTGTTTGGCTTGCCATTTATTCTGCATTGTTCTGTGTCCTATTATTTGTGAGTATCGCGGTGACTGGACGAACCGTAATAACTACGTATTATAATAACAGGCTGGAGGACATGTCTGCCGGCATTTGTTTTTTATTACAGTTTCCTCTTTTATTCTTTGTCCAGTGTTGTTTTTTTTCTGTATCAAATTAATTTTTGGCTGGAATGTTTTTACTGTGGATGTGTTTCTTTTTTTTGTACATTGCAGTTTTTAAATTATAACGTTGACTTTTGTTTCATTTTATCCATGAAATGTAAAAGTATATTTTCCAGACATTTATTAATTTCATCTTTCATCTTTGTGGATGGTTTTTATTGTGCATCTTCTATCGACTAGACACAAATAAATAAATACCAACCAATATTGTTTTTCTCCTCATTGTTGTAGTATTTATAACAGTTATCTATGCCAATTAAGTAAACAGTTCCAAAGCCTTCATAAACCAACCACTAAGCCAAACTAGCCACACAAACAGAGCCAAACTATCAAAAATATTTTTGCTCCACAAAGCTTCACCCACAGCATATCACGAAGACAGTTTCAGTTAGCAAATTCGCTTGTCTAAAAGCAAAACTCAGTTGTTTCACTAGACGCACTCACAAACAGTCGCGGGGTTCACAAAGGCACAATGGGTGAAGCCTGGGGCTGTTCTCGTAATTAAAATCTGCCTTTTGGGTTCTGAAGTCCAACAAACGTATGGGTTTGCGAACATTTTGAGATAATTTGAGCTGGTATGCAGGTGGATTGTTGGTTTTGGGACGTGGGAAAGTGTTTTTGATATTGTAGTGTTTGTTCCCGATTTTATTTGTTGAGGAGATTTTTTCTCGCTGAATTCGATTAATTGCATCTTTTTGAGTGTTTTGTAGAAGGGGAAATGTTTCCGTGGATTTTTGGTCTAGTCTAAGAGATTTTTTTTTACTTGTGTTTTTTTTTTAATATTTCGATGTAAATATGTGTCATTTAGATAGTTAATGTTCTTTCTCGTTTATTTTTGTTTACTTTTCATTTAATGATAGGCATTCAGTACAGGAACTACACTTCGTAAAATAATTTAGACTACACGTGCATCCAAGTAACTACGTCTTTAATATCTGTTACCACAAACTAGGACGATACCTACTTCTAGCGATTTTGTTCGCAATAAATAATTGAAAGCGGGTTAAGGTTGACGCTAAAATTATAATTACCTGTACGAATAACATCCATTCTAAAACCGACAAGCGATAATAAACTTTAGGCCGTTGTAATAAGGTCGTTGTTAATGTTTTTACGAAGTGTTTTTGGTTGAATTATATATTGAAATGCGTGCCAGCCTAGTTGTTGATAACAAGATATTGTTGTAACAATGTAAATGCAGTTTGAGATTTGTTTCTAAGATATGTTTGCTGTTATCTTAAGTCAGCTTCCTGTCTTTTGTCATAGGTTAGTCATAGAGGAACTGTTGATAAATGATCTGTACTTTTAAATGGTTGTGCAATATTATGACGACGATGATAAAATGCTACAAGTAGCCCAGTTTAAATGTATAATTTTCTTTCATCATCATCATTCCCCTGCCGTTATCACGATTATTATTTGGGGTCACATTCCTATCTGACGTCATCTCGCAAGTAACACTTTTTGTAGCCATATCATATTTCATACAATCCATCGTTTCTTTGGTTGTCCTTTTCCCCTGTATTTATCCACATTCATGTCCAGCTAATAATTTGCTTATAAGTACTTTATTTCACAACAAAGATTAAATTTCTCAAACCCATATTGGAAACTTAATATTCATTACGTCAAACTTGACTGGGTATGCTAAGGAAGTGGGTTCCTAAGTGCCAGATATCGGGCAGGGAGCCAAATCGATTGCTTAATACTGGCACTGGCTATATCGGCGCTTGGATTAAGATTCGATAGAAAATTTGAAATAAGATAGCCGATGTTCAAGCGACGTTTAATTAGGTCGTGTTTTGTTTTGAGCGTTCGGTTGAATTTTGTTCGAAATGTGTAGTAGTGTTATTTTAGAGTATATAAATTTTGTATTATTTCTAAATCAAATAATTGACGTATTTTATAGCAAATTAGCGGTAAAGTTTTGATCTTTAACAGGTTTTATAAATATTGTAATTTATTAAACCCTTGAATTTATTGAAACGGTTTTAAGATTCTACTTACTATGTTGTCTTGTCCTAACATGGTTTAAATTAATGAATCATTGCAATAAATTTCCGTATGAACCAAATACTTTTTAAATCTGTATAAACACTAAAAACAACACCTTGATCCTTTTGTTCAGGTGTCAATTACTAACTACTCATACGCGTACTTGATACATCTATTGAGCATCCTGAGTATTGTGACCTGGTTTCCAATGTTTCTCTTTCAATGATTTGAATAGCTGAGAGTCAAAGGGTGAATGACGTCACTAATCTATAGAACGTAGTGTGAAATAACGAAGTGAGAAGAATTGAAAAGCTCGTCCCCTACTCCGGAAATGTCAGATATAATGGTATACAATCTATGGAGTATTAAATGAATCATTACTACGTGTACATTTATTGTGAAGTGTTAATTTCTGTTATGCTTTTTGCTACTTATATAGTTGTCTAAGCCTTTTAATTTTCATGTCAATGTCATCTAAAACATCTTGTTTGGTATGTTGTTTCCTTACCCGTTTTGTGGAAACATGAATTATTAAATAAATAAATAATTAATAATATCTTCTTCTTTTTGTGTCCATAATACGGATTCATTTAGCTTAATATTCGGCAACACCAATTCCAGCGTCAATTAATAATATTAAACCTTTGTATATCACAAAAGTAATGTACCCGTGTTGTTTACTTTGTATCGACACCATCAATAATTTTCATTTGTTTTATATAATTCTAATATCATACCTAATGAAGAATTGTGGTCAACACAAATACACCTCTAGACCTACATCACCGTATCACGTGTCTTGCGGTTGCAAATCCTCACATTCACTTATGTTTAATTCACCTGACATTCTGACCGTCCCAAATATTTAATTAAGGGTCAGAAAGATTCTTGTCCCCGTTATTTGCTTAAGGTTCACCGACGTATGTGTTACACGTACTTGTATTAATTGAACAGCAGGTAATGCGTGCTTTGAAATGTTTTTGGTTATTAGGAGAGTCCAGGATTTGTAATGGAATTTGGGTGTTAACCGAAATTGACTGCGAACCGGAATGGCGGGAGTATTTTGATGTTTTGTGTTAGGTGTTTACTTGCGATCAAGTAAATGACCTATATTTGGAGTTGAGGAAGAAGGCTATATGCTTTTAAATCAAGAATAGCCATTGTAAAAACGATATTCCCCCTCATATTACAAGCAGTCTTGCTTTCACAATGGTGAAAGTTCTGTTTAAGAGCTCACAGCAGCTGTATACACGTAGGTAATATCAAAAAAGAAGTTCAGTACTCTACATTGATATGATTGTGAATGGAGCCAAATAGTACATTGAAACCACACTTTTGTGAAGGAAGAATGACAAAAAACGCCTACACTACATAAAAATCAGAAAACCCGAATTTAGGAAACACGACACACAACAAATATCTTTGAACTTACATGCCAACAATAAAACAAATAAATCACACATTTACACGGAATTCAATGAAATCCGTATTCCGGATTTACGGTGTTTATTGTTTGAATGACGGCCGGATCTTGCGGAATCGTTTAAATTGCTTACGTCACTGACAGAGTTCGGATCTCGTCAATCTTCACTTCTCCCCTTTTCTAAACGGTTCGGTATTTTTTTCTCATCTAAGTGATTGTTTTTATTGTGTTTTCTGTATGTATTTTGGCCTGTTTTTGTTGTGGTAAAAGAAAAAGCATTGTAGATTGGTCTTTCACTAATAAAATGTGTTTGGTTGTGCATTGTAATATTTGTAAAAGTGTGGAAATTGTGTGAAGTGCAAAAAACGAAATTCCCATCTTCAATCAGATGAAGCATCGTAATATGTAAATTTAAAGCGTATTCATCACGAACAAAGATAACCAAACAAAAATAAAGATACATCATACGAAAGATAAAAAACAAAACAACCAAAAAAAATAATCACCAAAAATTTATCTATACATATTTAAAGAACAATTTCCCGTAATTTTTCTCTCAAAACTCCACCATCACAAGCACTTACTGCAAGGTGTGCCATTAAAAACACTCGGAACGGCTTAAAAATGCCCGATAAAGCTATCAGCGTTCCCTTAATATTGTTCCTCATTTACTGTACCCTCGCTAGGATCGATTACCCTAATTTTAGGGGTGCCTAAATATCTTGCGATACGACTAGCCTATTTATTCAACAGTATCTTTACTGCAGCCCCTGAGACTCGTTTACCATCCAAGTGTTCACGATAGCGTGATTGACCTTACGAATAAATGCTCGATTCTTATTTTTATAAGAAATGTTTTAAGATTATGCTTTAGGGGGCTTTTTGTCCTTGTTGAGGAAGTTTGCCGTAAGTGGAGCTATTTTTTAAGTTAACTGTTCTCTTATCTTGAAAAGAAACTCGCAATGATCTAAATGACCTGTTTTTTTTTAACATGATATAAACGCTTTAAATCTGAGCAATAATTCAAACTTTGCACGGACAGCCAGTTGTCACCATGCCAATTAGAAAGTGGTATAAGACACCCAGACTCAGAACAATAATTCCCCGCACAAATTCTTGTCATACGCGGGGATCAAACCCGCGTAGTTGGCGTGGTGACCTATACAACTAGGCTATCCGCGCAGTTAAGAGTTACTAAAACTTTCAGCCTTAGTTGCATATTACATAAATTCAACACCAAATTATCAAAAACTGAAGTTTCTTAAGCATTGAACGCATTAATAAGGATTTAACTGATCTCCTGAATTGATAGTCTCTTGATTGGAACTCGTTTGGCACTCAGCCAAGTGTCGGTGTTTAATTGAATACTTCTACTGCTTCATTTGTTTCTTAATCTTAGATAAGGCTCTAACTAATGTTATGTAGTTTTAATTAGATTTTTCTGTTTGACTGAGACAATCGAAAGAAAAAAATGTAATGAAAAAAATAGTGCCGCACATTTCGGCACACTGGATGAATTGCATCTTGAGGACTGAAAAACACTTGCTTTTTTGTATCAGCAATAATTTCATTATTTGTAAGAGCAATTATGGACGACTTAAGTATCTCATTACAAAACGTAATTGCAATTGTTCTTACAGATCTGAAAGAGTAAAACAAATATTATCGTGTTCTAACCACACATTCATCCAAAAACGACTAAAAATGTCTAACACGTAGCCCCAACATCGTTTAACACAATCTCCAAAAAAAGGACCAAAAAAGCTTCGTCGAGTTCCCCCAACATTTTCACTACCTGAACAATCCATCTGTAACAGTGTCTGTGCATAAAAACCGTTCATGTCAGCCATTACAGACACAAAGACATTAATGACCATTGCACATAGAGAAAAGAGGGAAGTGTACATAGAGGATAGGTAAGTAGAAGGAACTGGCACTCAAGGTATAGACGCTTCGTGGTGAATGGGACAGAGAATCCTGTGCTCCCGACCACAGGCAGATAAGAACGCTCCAGTTTTAGTTGGTAAGATTTCGGATCGTCCCCAACTCGACCATGAGGATTTCCACTAAAATACAAAAAAAAGACTTTGGATGCTCCTCAATTTTACGAGATGACCATCGACTTTAGCATATACATAGAAATTGTCTGGATTTGACATAACTTATTTTATAACACCAAGATATTTTTTGTCATCGTTTTTGCATGTCAAAACCGAATCAGCCATCATTATCAGACAAATAAGAGCGATAAAAATCAAACTGTGTGTGTGTGAATAAGTAAATTTCGTCAGTGAAGGCACTTCCATAAACTCGTCATCCCATGTTAACGAGAGCCAACAGTCAGACATACACTAATGAGGGCTGTTAGCGCCGACAAAAACTTGCCACCGTCACAATGGCTAAACGGCTATACCTACCTACGGCTATAGACTATAACGGCTATAGTAGCTCCTCATAATTGTCCGCTATTAGTGGCTATTTGTGACGTTTGGAATTTAGATCTTGCTTTTTTTGACGTGGTTCTTTTTTAGGTAATGGTTGTCTTTTTGTGGGTTTGCGTTGTTGAGATGACTGAATAATTTTTGTGTAAGATTTATGCTAGATGTAAACGTTTTTATGTTTGAAAATATTTGTCTACTTGGATATCTAAATGAAATCACTAATTTACGTTTCTTACTTACTATGACTCATACTTTAAATAAATATTATTTTTGATTGTGTAAATATTTTAATAATATTTTTCTTTTGCTGTAAATGTCAACAAATTATTAACTTTACTGTAGTGAAAACTTCCAAAACTGATGTAATTTAAGTCAATTTGCTTACGTGACGTAATATTTACACTTACTACAAAAATACGTTCTTATTTTAACCCACAAACTCACACCATCACACAATTCCTTTACACAAAAGACCTCCACCACATTGTCTCACTAAACATTCTTTCACTTGTCGCGTACCATCGCGCGGTAAAGTGTGTCACTAATGAGACGCCATCAGTCATTAGACCATAGTGACGTAGTGCGCGACTGTACGTAAGTAGACGTTTTGTCGGTGTCTGTATTGAAATGTCAGATGGGAACCTTTCTGATGTCTCTGTGCTATGGCCTGTCTTTTGTTTGTCGACATGTTGAATGGGAAGTAAAGAGTATTGATTTTGAGTGTAAATTAATAAAGTTTTCAGAGTGTCGTTTTTGGAAACGTTGGTAAAATTTTAGATACTTACTTAACTCTTTCAAAACCTTGAATATCTAAAAGTGTTATCGGGTATATCGTCGTGCTTGCTTTACACACATTTTATGGAACATTTTCCATTTCAAAATAAGTTGAGCATACCTCTTTACATTGTAACAAAAAAATCTACTTAAAGCAAGTCAAGAGCGAGAAGCCAGCTACAAATCATAGCACAAGTTACCGTATTCGCAGAACAGTCGGGTTTCCTAGCTCTCTGAAGCTTTTTGTCTTTGCACTTGCAGCGAGTGACGTCATGGCGTCCTGAGCTCCCAACGTCTGCAGGTGTATGCTTGGACACTCTACAGGATGCTCAGATTATTTTATATGCATGATGGAATAGGGCTGTGTGTAAAAGAATAATATTCAATTTATACGTTGAAGTCGTTGCTTTTTTAAATGCAATCTGATTGTTATTATTAAGTGTTTATTACTAGTTTTTAGTAACTAACCCAGAGGTTAAAAATACTGAATAAGTATTGGATATATTCAATTTAGTTTACATATCCGTCGATAAGTCAATCTATTGTTCTATATATGATAGTAAAACCTTACGACGAGAGATTTACTACAAAAAAATAACATCCTTAACCTATCATCGTTGACGATCACAAAAAAAATAAAACATAAGTAGATGCACTTCAGATAACCGCACACTCAGTTCAGTATAACAGAATAGTTAATTTAACTACAAGCCCTAGGCGTTACTTGTCATGGGTAAAGCTTTTGGTTCGATGGTTCCTTGCCAACAAATGCCAATAGCAGCCGGCGTAGCTTATAGCGTAGCATGTACCGTAGCTTGTAGCGTAGCTCGCAGCGTAGCAGATTATACAGGATTTGTCTTGTAGCTTGCTCGCGACGTTTGACTTCGTAGCACTTGCTTGCATTAGTTATAATTAATTTAACATCTCTGAGAATTGACTTTCGTTTGTTTTCTTTATGAACTAGAGTGTGTTTTGTGTCATTTATTAATATCGTGTATTCTTCTGTTGTCAAATAATAGTCATAACTTTTTAACTTCTTAGTCCAAATGAATAGGTTAATTATAACAATAGTGATGAGAGAACTACAGTTGTAGAGGGATTTTAAACAATCTCATAGGACATCCCTTGATCGCAAAAATACCTTAAACAAAATTGCGTAAAAACAAAATTATTCAAAACAAAATACCATTAAACTCCTAAAATTAAATCTGAAACAAAGCTCTTCCGAAAAATTAAAACAATCATTTTGTAAATAGATAAAAATTTCCGAATGACCCAAAAAAGGGTTGACCCCAATTTAAGGGGTGTCCCAAGATAACCTGTTTGATAACATTAATCAAGGTATATCTATATAGCTATAGACTTTGGGGGTTGACATCAATTTTCCGGTCAATGCCCTTGTAATTTCAGTTTCCTTCGCAATTTTTCACTTCGATTGTTATGTTATAAACATTATTGAATTTTCTGGACCTATCAGTAAGTTAAGATAAATCTTCGCTGTCTTGGCAACTGGTATCTGTACAAAAAAACAGCCTATATGTGTACGTCCCACTGCTGGGCACAGGCCTTTTCCCATAAAGTGAAGGTTTTGAGCATTAATCACCACGTTAACTCGCTGCGGGTTGGCGACTTCAAATTCCAATATTAGAATCCACGTTAGTCTCCTCACGATGTTTTTCTTCACCGTTTGTCAGTAGTGACATAGAATAATTAAGAAAGTACATATAAGTTTGAAAAAGTCACATTGGTGATTATTTCAAAGTCACTGCACTGGGGATCGTACCTGCACCTCGTGCATACAATTCCATACATAGAACCGTAAGGCCACCACGACCCCTACGGAGTTTAACGAAAATTATTAAATCTGGGAAGATAATCAAAGAAAATAAATTGTTCTTAGTAAGTATTCCAGGACATAAGTGTCCTAGATGAAGTTGTTTGAAGTTCTTTTCTCATTAAGAGTATCAATTCCCACGTTTCATTCCTTGTGAGTTAAACATTCTAATATTAGGTATCTTTTGTACCAAATCGGTTTATTTTTCCACACTTCCAAAATGTTTGTCTGAATACAAATACTGTTTTGAACATTCTTTGTTAGTTATACTCATTATGAGTGTATTGTTACTCACTTTTGTATTACCTACTACTTATAATATACTTCATTTATAGTATAGCTGTTTAAGAAGAATTTATTGTTATTTTATTAGACAAGTTAGTGTGGTCTGCTATCTATATTTGGACTTATAGTTTTTGTACATTTATGTTTGATCGGTTTTTTCGGTGATTATATTTTTTTAATCCAAGAAAATTTGCTCAAACTAAACAGGGCTTGTATTATGAGTACTGACAACTGATAATCATACTTATAAACTTCAAAATACATACATATTATAGATAAATTACACCTAGACAATAACTAATGATCGTGCTTATCACACAAACATTTGCTCTGGGTGGGAATCGAACCCACTACCTCTGATATAGCAGTCAGGGCCACTAACCACTAGACCAACTGGCCAGTCAAATATTCAAGAAGATTTAAAAATAGCCGTTAAAATACAAGAATTACTTCGGCTTGTGTACAAGGACCGTTAGTACAAATATGAAACAAAATATTTATACATCTACTTGTCCCGATCTTAACCTTCAATTGAAACTTAAAACTACCGCATGTTCTTACTTCACCTCATTCATAAACAGTACAGGGGACATCTCTAAAGGACCCCAACTTAATACTTTCCGTTACGACATAAAAACTCTTTTGTTATAATATACATTGATAGCTATAACTTTATTTGTGTAAGTACTTGTTAGTAGAAGGGTGAGAACATACTGGTGTTATTTGGTGATGTGGCTTAAATTTCGTAAGTGTGGTGTTTATCAAAATAATTAAAAAAAATGAATTGATTTTACGAAAACAGGAGCAAATTCTTAGTTTGTGAAATATTAACCATTGTTTTTCTAATAGTAATTATTGTCTCAGTGTAGTCTGTTTTTCTTAGAATTATTTTCTGGGTTTCGATTGTTTATTTTACATGTGCTATATTATTGGTATCCGCTGTGACGAAGGCAAAACTATAGGCCAATTTAAAATAAACAATAACAACAAATTGACATAAATAAACTCTTATTTGCATGAACGTTCAAAATAAGATTAAATCTTGAATCATTTGACCAGTATCCCACCGGTCTTACCTGCTCTTTCATTCAAATGAGTGAGCTGTTAAATCTTCGGGAGCCCAGCGCTTCCCAACATTCGCTCTGGCATTAAACATGAACGAATGAATGAATGGCTGAATGAATGGGCCAGAGATTGAGTGTTTAAGTACTTTATTTAAATTTATTTGAGTGGCTTTTATAAAATGGTGTTGCATTTTTCAGTGCACTGAGAGGAAACGTTTTTGAAATGAGATTTAAGATTTGAAGTGGAGTGTATTTATGCTTGATCTGAGATTTGATTTTGATGTTTTTGAAAGAATAAATAATATCTTTATCTGCCTTTTCCTTTTACATGTTATATTTAAGTCGACTTCCAGTATGATTGTACGAAGATGAACATCATATTTTTCTTGAAGAAATTGCTTATGTGACTTCCACAACGACCACTAATTCTCTTGTTACCATTCTCCTATGTTTAGTGATGATAATTTCATAATTGGTATAATTTCTAGCAATCACATGATAATCACTTCTTGCTCAGCTTAATTCGTAATTGATGTATTCAGTCGTCAAATATTAATGTGGAAATTATCATGTGAATCTGTCTTATCTTCTCTTTGAGTATGCCTTTGTTTAAACATTCTCATTGAGCGTCTTTACGTAAACTCATTAGGATTTCGGTAGATTTTGAATAGCGTTTGTTTGTATTGAGGTTTGTCAATTAAGTTTATAATTGTGTATAGTTAAGTAAATAGGTAGTATTTGTAAAGGCTTACGTTAAGAACGGTTAGCATGTGAGCGCGTCTGGCTTCTACTATGGTAACAGCCCTCAAAAGTTTATATGAAGAAACTGAGCATAAATCGTTTAAAAATCATACTTTTATTGAAAATAGTACCTACTGAATATTAACGATGAATAAAAAAGATATATTTTGTGCCTACTTTTTTACCCATTTAGTCAATTTAAAATAAGTATCAAGAGTAAAAAAATATAATATAATACTCTTTATTGTACACCGTAGTTACAGCTGTGAATGAGATAATAACAAAAATAATCTCATTTCATTAAGACACCAAAAGTTTCAAGCAAAATTTCGCGAATCTAAAAAAATCTCAATAGTTTGAGATCCACTGCCGTTAAAGGTGAGCCGAACTAATTCAGAATATCAAAGAGGTGTCGGTTCTTTCTGTGCACTCATTGGTGGTTAGTCTCGCGCCGCGTCTCCCATAAATAACAGCTTTGTGAGTGTGCGTGATCGCAAGTTTCGTGTTGTGATTGTGAATATTTGTGTTCATAGATATTGACCGGATTGTTTCATGGTTATTTGAATTTTCTTTGTTTTGTTAATAAGCTATATTGTACGGCGATAAAAGGCAGTGCTATAATATAGCAGTCGCTGTTGTTATAATAATATAACTAATAAGGTATATTTATCTAGTTTTTTCCGGCTGTGTAATGTGTATTCTTTACAATCAAACACCTGGAATAATTTTGGCATAATTTGTTAAGAAACTTTTATACGTAGGTTACATTTTACAGCTTAAACCAACAACCACACAAGTGAAGCCACATGCAAAAGCTAGTCAAAATTTTTACTCAAAAACTAGTAAATTTATAAACGATTATGCTTTTCATTTATGAATTTACTAGTTTTAGTGTTTTGACTAGCTTTTGCACGCGGCTTCCCATGCTCGACTTGACGTTATTATTAGAATCTTATGATTCAACTAACTAAACTAAATTAATACGACGCGGTCGTCATTGAGCCATCAATCAGCATCTAACCATAACGAGAGCGGTTAATAGCGCGTCAAACTTATGATTAACTATTTCCTTTGATATCTTGTGTTTACAAATAAATTATATTAAATAATTTTAAGTAGACTTAGACTGTTTTTATGACGGACTAGCTGTTCTTGCGACTTCGTTCGTGTAGAATTAAAAATGTAATTAGTTTATTTTAACAAGAGTTTTTTCGAAAATAAAAGGATCCTAAGTTACTTCATACTACATCAACTACTTGCCAATAAAGGTCCCGTCAAAATCAGTCCAGCCATTTCAAAGATTAGCGGAAACAGGCAGACAGAATTTTTTTAAAACATCATTTTGGTGTAAAAATCGGTTAAATTATTATTACAAACATCCACTTTTTACAGCCAAATTCGCCACTGTCCGTTTTATTTAAATAACGAAAAAACGGATTAAAAGAAAACATCGTTGTTTTGCCTCAAAATGAAATACAAGAAGCAAAAGAAAAAAAAGATAACGATGGAATGACCAATCTTTATCTAAAAACATTCCGATAGATCTATTGAGTTAGGGTAAAAGTGAAAACATCTAAATTGAAAAATAACAATAGCAGTATAGTTACCGAGGCCTGAAATACTAAGAACAAAATGGTATTTTCTTGGTACTTTTTTGTCGCATGATTCGCAACGGACTATTTTTCTAGTATCCTTTCCGCAGGCTTGGCATTGGTTTCCTTGTATAACTCCAATCAGTTTTTATTCCGTAGTCTAAATTTATAATGCTAAATTTGTATTTTCTGCCTGTCTATGTTATAAACTTGCATGGCTGAATCATGAAACCAACTTTACATTGCATTGCGCTGCCATATGTACAAAGTCTGTCAGTCAGAGACTTAGGTTACCTCGTGTATAAAGGGCTTTATGCTTTAAATTATATTTTGTGAAAGTGCAATTCACAAACAACTGTCCATTGTTTGTCAACCGTAAAAGATTAATTAAAAACTTCACGCTTTATAAATGCTATTTATTAATGTTTGACAACCGCGTATTTCCTGCGCCAGCATTGATTCGTTTATCAAAGAGTTTCCATTTCCTGAACCTATTCGGGGAACGTTGTTTTCTTTACGTAACTAACGAAAACATTATTTTATGAGACATTTTAAAGTGAAATAGAAAACATATATATTTTCTGTACAGTTTTACGCAAACCGTTATTGCGTGTAGAAATAGTTTTATAGGTGTACCGTTAAAACTCGACAATGATTAAATGTTTTTATTTTTGCTTTTTTTGTGGGCTTCGTATTTAGTTTTTATGTTAGTTTCGCTGTTGTTTTATAGGTTTTAGGTTTAGTAGTGTCGGGTTAGTGGGTAGCGTTACAAAATGTAACAGTTCCGGATGATGTGTTTATTTTTTAGTCTGGCGGTCTGTAATTAGCCAGACGTGCTCACTAGAAGAAAGTTCGTTTATCTGAAGTATACAATCTAGTTAATATTGTTATTAATACAAAACGTTTTTTCCACGAACTCATTATCCAGCTATTTTAGTCGACGACCCATTATTTACACAACTTAAAATATTGCTCAAAATACAATTAAGAAAAGTCAATCTACCAATTAAGTCGGTAATCCGAACCAAAACGAATTGAGTGTTGAAAAATTATGTCGAAAGCAACTCGTTTAGCTAACGACAAGCTGTCAACGTTATTTTGACACGACTCCAAAACGACGTCCAAAAGCAACGGCTAATTGCATTAGCTTCCCTATTCCCTAACCAGCTTAAAATGACACGTCAACTCTGTCAACTAATACCTATTATTTATTTTCCAGAGTTCTAATTGCGGCGGCGGCTGCGCAAAGGCAAATTAAACTGTGAAAAACATCAGACGGGCATGATGGCGGCGGAGATTGCGCGCCAAACCCTGCGTCACCGACAGCGCCATCTATCAACGGCGGGCAGTAACCACTTCCGTAGTTTGAATCATTCGGACCGTTCGAAATAGTCATTTGTGATTTAACTGTGACAGTGCCCAGTGTGGTGTCGTAATGTGATATAATAGTATTTGTGAGTGTTTGTGTTGTGTTTGTGTGTTACGATGTCTGAGGAGAGGTCGCGGCGGCTGTCGCAGATCTTCGACCCCCTGGCCCGGTTCACGGACCACAGCGGGGCGGGCCACTCGGCCAGCACCCCCAACAGTCCCAGGCTGCTGCCGAGGAGGTCGCGAGATCCGCCGCCCCCGCCGCCTAGGTGAGCAACAACACTTTTATAAAGTTTATTATAAATTCACGTTTCATTCATTCAAATAATGTAATACACGACATATCTCAAAAATTAACCGATACATAATTTCACTAAGATCAAAAATGCCGCCGTTCCATTGATGTTTCGATCGATACCAACTGTCAATCTTTGTTGATTACATACAATAACTATAGGTAGCCACACCTAAACAAAACCAACCAGATGCCCAGTCTTAAGCCTTACATAACCAACCACAAACTGTCTCACTACAGACTTACAAACCGGGTACCTAATTGACATGACACGGCAGGTGTTATTCAATTTTACACTCTGACTAATCTGGTTAAAGTAACTATTCCCCTGGCATTGATGTATTACGATCTCTTATAGACTACGGATACTGGTCTTCGTCATATTTTTTCATTTGCTCAGCTGTTTCGTTAGCATAAGAAAGATTTATTATCTTTCGTTTCAGTCGATTAATTTTTTCGCTGTTTGAAATACTGATTTACTCTTGATGTTATTGAATAAAATATTTATTTTAATGCATTGAACTTTGATATACTTGAGTTAAACCAAAGATTGGAGAAGTTTAAAAGAGATTTCAATCAACCGTATAGTTAAACAAAAAATGTTTTAATTTGAAACACAAAAAGTTTTGTGTCTTTAAAAAGCAGCTGCAGCTTCATCAATATCCATAATTTAATCATTGTTACAACAGAACATATGAATACATGAATAAACAAATGAATTTCTATTCATTTGTTTATTCACTGGTTTCCAGTAAATAAACAAATGAATTTCATCAATTGTAGCGATCTCATCAGCTAATCCATTGCAGACCACAAATGTATCAATCAATGATAATAATACCCTATTTGTTGGTATTAAAGGTATTATGTATTATGCTAACAGCCCGGTATGAGAGGAAATTATTAAGTTGGAATTTATGAACCTTGTGGTACATTTATGATTCATTCCCATGATGCATTAAATGAAGATTATTTTTGTCGATTTTAGTAGGTAGATCCTGTCTTTATACAAGTTAATCAAAATTGAGAATTCATTAGAACGGGTTTCAGTTTTTTCTTTAATTTTATGAAACTTTTTTTAATATTTAAAAACACATCATCTAATATTTATGTGTCATATTTCGTCTATAGTATAAGCAAAATATGACACATGTTATAGGCTAGTATAGGCGACAATATATAAATAACCATATGATTTATAACTAATCGCCTTGTCAGTGTTGTAACTATATAGACTGTAAATTCAGCGGATATAGGTATAACAGATAGCAAAGTGATATCAAAATAAAAGTCAATAGAGGTTTCGAAAAAATATTCACATAACTACAAACAAATACATACAAGACACTTTTAATGGGGATGATGACAATTCTTTTTTTAGTGTATGTGAAGTAGTTTACTAAATAATATTGGCTACGTATTTTTTTTTGCAAACACAATTTGACCAAATTACAGTCAATGAAACTTATGCGTCACGTCACTATTTCGTATAAATTTTGCGAATGCGTTACGTCACAAGCTCCTTCTCCTAAACGTCAAAACAACTCTTCCCTGCAATTTTTTATCGTTCAGATTAAGGAAGCATAATAATATGTTTATGATGTGTGTGATATTTTTAATTATTTATCTGATGGACTAATTAGATTTTTACTTTTCATACCCTTTTTTTATAATCCACTGGCAATCCTCATATACTGTCCTTGTCAGGGGATTGACGATTGCTCATCATCCCTATACTATTCACCATAACCGTTTTGCCCCCAGGCCCATCGCCCACTCGTCCCGCTTGGATCCCCTGGAGTACGAGCTGGCGGCGGAGCTGGGCTCCATCAACTGGCAGGAGCGCTGCCTGGAGCTGCAGCTGGAGCTGCACCGCAGCCGGCACCAGGCCACCAGGGTACGGGATATGCTGAGAGATAAGGTAAGATATAGTTGTGCGAGTTTTTATAGACTGATTGATTTTTTTGTGATTGTAAATTTGTCGTGATGGCAAAATAGTAAGGAATTGTTGCAGCCACTTCCTCGCGACACTAAAATGACGGTTCTTTAAATATGATGATGTACGTCTAAATAGTAGTGCCTATCACTACCTTTTTGTAGGTTATCTTAATAAAAAGTCAAAATTATTGCTTGAACTTACATTTTACAACGTGAGAACATCAATTTAGTGAACGATGGATCTAATATTGAATTTATACATAGTTCTAATCGCACGCAGAGGATTTTCTAATCGCACTATAATAGTATTAAGAGAAATCTTAAAAATTCAAATGAATCATCATTTGAATATTTACGTCGTGAATATATAGTACATTAATTCTAACACCCAAGATCAATATAATTGACTCACGAAATCAAATCCCATTTCACATCGACAGCTCAAATTAACATCAAGTCACAAATTAATACAACCTACTTTACATCGATATATTCTCATTATGCAGAGCATAATTAATATCGATGTAACGAGAAGATATCGATAACTAGTGCTGTACTGACGGCCACTCGTGTCGCTATTCGTCACTATTAGGCGGTACATGAATATCTATTAGGTCTGATGATGTATAGGAACATTAATCCGGAGATAACGGGTAGATAGATGGGTACTGGAGATAAAGGTCCTGTATATTGTATACTAATAGACCTAACAATAAATCTTCTAAGCTCAAAATTAATTTACGTAAGTAAAATCATTTAATCCCAATAAACATTTATAGCTGAATAGAACGGTCAAATTTTTCTGTAGGAATTTCTCGACCGCATATCTGATGCAAATATTGCGTAGCTTAAAATTTCGACATTCAAATCAAGTACCTAAATTTACTTTACCTGTTATGTTTGTTTTACCTTTTATGAACCTTGAAATAACTCTCGAACCAGCTAGTTTTAAATTCGGATAAAAAAAAACAATAATGCTATTAAAAAAAAGACTACACCATTGCAACATTCAGCCTATCAAGGAAGCGACCCCAACGCCATCTGTTCTTTATAGTCGGCGAATTTAATTTCGTAGGACGTTAGTCATATTCCAAGTTTTTGTGCCTGCTGAATATCGGGCAAAGAGTTCGTGATAGATGGCTGATACATTTTTCATTGGCTGGGTTTGCGGGATCCACAGTTTTTGACCCCAATGGGAAATTTGGTTTTCGGTTCTAGGTACAGGTTGAGAAATGTTGAGTGTTTTATTATTTTTATGTGTTTTTTAATTATTGTGTTATTGTAACTCAAACCATTCGATAAAGACCTTTTATTTACGAGGGAACTCAAATCTTCAATACCTTACGTCAGTTTCTAACGCTATGAAACTATTTCCAATATCTATATTTTCTGCCTGTCAAATGCTAATGATTTGTATAATCGCGTAAGTTTTTGTGTATTTACTCTTTTGGTATGGAGTTAGCTAACACCTTATATTAATACATAGCCAACTTTTTAACCGACTGCGTCTGAGGAGGTTATATTTTTACAGTTATAACCTACATTCACGCGGACTCGACTACGATCTTACCTTTTTTTTTCAAACTATTAAAACTACACTTCACTAACTTAAATTATTTACGGTCAGTCCAAACCAGTCAAATTCCGGCCAAATTCTTCAAGCTACCCAGTACATTACATACGCGTGCATTCCCTCCGCATTACTGGCACGTACACCGGCCCACTGACTTGTAAACAGTTCTTCATACGTCACTGGCCATGCCATGAAATGCCATAAAATCACTCGCCTATAACACCCGATAGGAGGAAACAAGGGGGATTTACACCGCTGTGTACGGTACATATTGGTAGAGCCTTAGGGCTAGTTCATACATTTTGCACGAGATTGTGTTTTAGAGAATAGAGTCCGGTGATTTGGTTTGAGGGTATGATTTTACCTTCTAAGTGATGAAAAAAATTCTTGATTAAAGAATCAGTTAGTTTATTTGTACCTCCGGTGGTTATTTACTTGTGTAGTTTATCTTTCGATTTTATGGCTTTCTAATTAGATATTATCCATTCAATTTTTCTTACATTTTGTTAAGATCTAACTTAATGTTGACTGTTTTTCAGTTTTAAGAATAAAACAAATCTATTTCTATAGATACATAGTTTGGTTCATGATAGCAATCATTAAATACCTATTTAAGTACTGAAAAGGCCATGATTCTTTATTTCAAATACACGAGTTAAAAAGTCAAAACAACGAAAAGAATACCTCGCAAACGAACGAACTTCTATTGTTCGGTATCTGTACAAGCCCTACGAATGTTGTGCACTGCGCCATTTATGAAATCACTAAGCCTGGATAAAAAGCTCCGATACCCTGGATTTTTGTCATAACTCCCGGGTAAATTAGTTTTTACCGGGAATTCGTTGGTAAAATAACGTATAGAAGCTGCAGCGAGCTTTGTGTGTTTGGGTTCAAATTACCGCTTGTTTTCTGGCGAATGTAAATAAAATAGAAAATATTTTTGTGTTGTATTTTTGATATCATGTTTTGATATGTGATCCTAGGATACAGTTTTGTATGAAAAATGCATTCGGATTTCCAAAATCAACCAAATGAATTTTTACGATTTTTTTAATGAATATTGTACCCAGACATTGTTTTGGTAGGATTTTCCGACTTCCTCATTTGAAAGACGTAACTTTAAAACAATTGAACAGGATTGTATCTAACGACTATAGCATGACACAAACAATTTGAATTTACCATCCCCGGAACAATCCAAACAATTATTTGCAACGAAATGACAATCGAGCAATTCAAATTTGTTGGGCAACTTGTAAACTTATGGACCTGAAACTCGAAAGTTTTAATTAAGTGAACGAAATTTCAGTAAACGTCGTTTGAGCCAATTTGTGAAGTTTTAACGACTGTCAACAACTGAACGGCGCGGGACCGATTTAAGTCGACGCTGATCGATTTCGAAGTAGCAACATTGGAAAAATGGAGCGCGCTCCTGTGACGTAACACGAAATAGGTTGCCATTAAAATGTCGGACTTCTTAAATCGATGTCGGTGGCAATATAAATTGACTGCTGCAAATATTGTACAATACCAGAAAGCGACGACGTATTTACAGGAATATCACAGAACCACACAACTCAAAACAGTCAAAAAGACTCCTTTCAACAAACATTTCCCACATTTCTCCAAACTCCATTTGAACAAAACTTCTACACATCGCCCCCAGCTCTCGACAAGTTTTCACCTAGCAAAACCTATCCTTCACTTTAAATCTGATATCGGTGCAAGATCCCTGGTACACGGTGCATACTTGTCGGCGAAATCCCGGGCGTGTACAAGAAACTGCTATACATCTCGGCAGCGCATAGTTTATCGTACGAGCCCACTTAGTGCAGCGTTGAGACTTGAGATATTCCCACCATACATTTTTGGACAGACGTTGTTTTATTGTTGCTGCTTTACTAACTTCGGAAAGTGGTAAGTTTTTAGAGAACTTTGAATTGTTGGATACATTTTCAAATTTGTAAATGTTGAAATGGTTTGTGCTATGTTCAGAAGAATTTAAGATCAGGATATTGCTATTATGAAGGGTTTTAACTATTGGTGACAAGAGCAAGGGCGGATTTTCCACCAAAAAAACGGTAGAGAAGCGAACCTGATCTGGTCCACAATTGTATTCAAAATTTGAAGCCTATACAATTTCATTGTGATAAGATATGATATCTTGGTACATATGGCATATAATGAAACTTATGTACTACCACCACAACCTCAAGTCCTCATAAACGAGATATATTCTCAGCTCCTTATGAGATGCGCCTTAATTGCATGTTAGCGCTTTGAAGCGCGGTTATTAGCTGTATATTATTATGCTTCTTGCTCGTCATTAGCACTACTTGCAACCACTTTAGAGCAAGCTGCAGCTACATACAGCTATTGTGTAATAACTTTAGGTATAAGCCTTCTAAACGTTTGCAATTGAAAGGACTCTCAAGCGAGTAGTTTAGCAGAAATTGCACTGTTTTGCAAATCGTTGCTCTGCCTACGTTCAATATAGGTCTCGTTTACTGTAGAATAGTCTATGTATTTATTTGTTGCGTCAATTTGGAAATATTTTTGGATTATTTCTGTACTTGTGTGTTAGTCTTTCAATCAAACATTTCATCACACCACAATTAATATTGGAGTAATCTATAATAATAAGAAAATTAAAAAAATAAGTGTATTTAAAGTTACAAAGATTACAAAATAACTGCTTACTTCTTGAAAGAAACAATTATCTGCCAGCAGATTCAGCAGACCTGCTAAAAGAGAAAGTTATTTTTATACTTGGAATTTATATCTTTTCATTTTAAGTTAGTACCTAAGCATCTAACACTACATTTCAATATCCACCTAACTTGCGTAGCCTTATTCAGCAAAAATAAACATCAATCCAATTAATCTTTTTTATTAACATAAAGCAAAAGCAGAAAAACCTCAAAGCCACTTTTGATTTACGGGGAGGCCGCGTCTAAACGGGATTGCTCTGTGCAAATCTCCACAGAGTAATTCATCACGGTCTCTCTCTGGTCTCGATAAATCAATCGTGTAACTGTTGCCGACTAAAACAGATATTTTATGTAAAAGACGATGACCATAACGCTGTATTGCTTGTCTTTTCTGATATATTGGAGAATGTATTATGAATGTGTAATGCGCTGTTTTTTTGAATATGTTGTGTGAAAATTTTGTAGTCGATTTTTGGTTTTTGAGTTTTGCGTAAGTAGTTATGTTTTTTTATAGGATTTTTTAGTTAAAAATGAATGTTTAGGTATTTTTTTAAACTAGATATTATTATGTTTGTTAATTTTTTTTTACTAATAGTTTTTCAATTCTTGCATCTACTAAATATACTTACTACGAAATACATACAAATTTTAGATAAAAATACACTCAGACACGGAACGAATGATCGAGCTCACCACACAAACATTTGTCCTGGGTGGGAATCGAACCCACGACCTCTGGTTTAGCAGCCAGGGCCACTAACCACTAGACCAACAGGCCTGTCAATAGTCAACATTCCAAAAAACAAGTAATCTTACACCCTTACAAATTTAGACCTAGCCTCTGGTTGTACCAGGCTAGCATATCCACGTGGAGTCCTAATGGCTGTAGGCACGGAACTCCGGTGTTCACTCAAAACGTGGCTCGGTACGGCTATCAAATCTTCTCCAATATACCGGAGATACTGCAAATGGAATAGATATCGCACCAATAGCATTTCAGAGGTGAGGTGACCATGTGTGTTTTGTCTTAGGTTAGTCCTGAATGTATGCCCTATGGGCAGGTAAGTCTTGAATGTGTACTATGTATTCTATAGTATGGCCATCGCTGATATGTCAAGTGACAGAGTAGTTTGGGTAGTTTTAAAATAGAGTAATTCTATTTCTACGCTCTTAAAAATTGTAGCATTTATACACATTGAAATTATTGCTGCTTAGTATTTTGGAGGCCAATATAGATTGATATGGACAGAAAATATGCTAATTTGCCTGGTTTTTGTTGCATACTAAATATAAAGTATGATTTTTGAAGTAACTAATGGAGTTTCTTGCTGATTTTTCTCCATTAGGATGACTATTTTATAACCGCGCAACTTCAGTAACGTTTTGAAATTGCCTGAGAAGGCCTACTCGAAATAAAAACTTTTTGATTTTGATGCTAAAGTCAAAAGCAAAACGCAGTATTTTGAAGATAATTTAAAATCAATTAACACATTCTTTAAAAATAATCATATGAACTTTAAACTTTATTTACACAACAGCTAATTCTGTTTATTGCCCCGTAAGGTATACTTTCAACTAGAATAGAATATCCTTATAAACTAAACAAAACCGTGGTCCCCCTACATACAGTGTCGCTACTGTATTGCACAGGCACGTCGCACGTCTGGACCGATATTATTGTTACACTACCGAAGAAGATAATTTTGTCTCTCTTGAAAGTTTTAGCACCGTCCAAATGTTGTGGGATCTAATCCTTTATGTGGCGCCGCTCATATTTTATGAAGAAATTCTTTGTTTGATTTTTATTTTGGACGTTTATTACTGTGTGTCTGAGATGATACTGTTTTTCTTCAGAAAGTTTTGAAGTGATATGACCCGTCCAAGGCAAGTACGAATTTCGGCAAATACTTATTCTTTGTGAAGTCTTAAATAAATTTGTATAAGTTTTCTTGTTGTTCGCCTAATACTGAATTTATCTATCAGTTTCAAGTAGTTATTAGAAGTCTCTTGCTTTTGTCCTTTCACAATAGCGTCAGACAAACCATTTAGAATGAGTTAAGGTTGTATTAAGAGATTGCTCACATTTCTTTTGTGAGATGTGAGTTACTTTCCTTACAATATTCTGTACAATTTTTATTTGTCAGTCCGTCTGTTTGTTCCCGCTTACCTCTGAAATAACTGGACCGATTTTCACAGGGCTTTTATTGCCAAGAAGCTGATGTAATAAGGAGTAAATTAGGTTACTTTTATTTAAGAAAATAAACTAATTTACTTCTTTGTTAACTTCCGCGCGGACGAAGTCGCAGGCGTAGCTAGCAGGTAGTCTATATGATGCAAAAAATTGCTCTAATACATACAATTTCTGTATATCTCAAGAGACAACTGTATCCCCAGTCACTTAGTTCGACAGTCACGTGTCTCCGCACTCAACTCCTCGTTCACTGCAAGCGCATGCAACAATAACAGCGCCATCTTAGTTTTATAAGCGATTCAATATTGAACTGTTCAGAATGCTTTTGAGTTTGCATTTATTTTATTTTCATGGTTTTCTGAGCTGGTTATTTGCTTATTATATTATTGTGGGGTTATAGTCCTGTTGTAGGTTTAGCTTTGTTATGTAACGTTTTGTGTAAGTTAGTTTTGCTTGTAGGTTTGTCGCGTATGTAATGTGTAATTTTATGTAAAAGTAAAGATTTCCTAAAATTATCTAATGACCCGATCAAGGTTTTCTAGGGTGTATTGATGGTGTATTACACATCTAAACCTTTTAAAATATTCCGTCTATTAAATCGCATCAAAATCCATTGCGTCGATTTAAATATCCAAGCTTACGGACGAATAACGTATCTTTGCTTTTCCTGCCATATTTGATACATTTAAAGATTTACATTTGTAAGATATTATATTAATTCTATGGAAAAAGCCTCAAGCAAGACAGATTTCCGCTAGCATTTCGTATCGCTTTTTTTTAAAGCTTGCCTTTGCATTGTGGGTATTTATTTAAGACAGTTAAAGAGTTGAAATATTTAACAAATTCACTAGAAATGCAGAGAAAATACTCGAAAGTTAAATCCTTACATTCTCTTGTGCATTTAGTACTAAAATATTTAAAGTATGGTTGTAAGTAAATACGAAGGGACGTCTTTAAGTTATGAGATATAGCGTGTAATGGTTGTTACCAATGTTTAATTTAGATTTTTTTATGTTATTATGCCAATCAAAACTATAGCAAAAAGCAGGGCAAAAACATATAAAAAATATTTTTTCACTAACGATATTTTAAGTATACCTACTTAAAATATCGTTAGTGAAATAATATTTAAAAAATATTTTAACGTTCCAAAACAAGCCATAAATACAACAATAATTTTAATATCCATTCTTTCATAGGGTGGATGGCCATTGGTGGATGCCCCATCATATTTTAGATTAAAGTTCTCAACAAGACCTCTGCATGTTGCACCTGTGTCTCCGTGTAAGCTTTTCAAACTGACCGGGTTCCTTCCCTTCAAGTTAGCCCGTGAATAAAAAAAAGATTTTGAAACATACAGAAAATACTTTATACTCGCAATAAACGCTTCTTCTTATGCCATATACCAATATTATGACTGCAGTCTGTTCCCGTGACCGCAGGGCATGTAAATTTATTCGCCGACCGTGCGCTGTTAATTACGCTATGTATTTTTTTAAGCTTAGCCGTATAGCCGTCACTTTATTGGACATATTATTAGGCTCTAGGCCCTGGATAATATAGATTGGACGTACAAATTCGTGAGATATAGAAGGGGTGAGATATCTGGTGTATTTATTATTTAGCTCGATAATTTAGCGGTATTCGTTGTAGGTATGAAAAGAAAAGATAATCACGTAATAAGGAAAGTGACGTGGAAGAGGACAACCAAAGAAACGATAGATGGTTTGTGAGAAAGATGATATGGCTGCAAAGAGTGTTACCTACTTGCGAGATGACGTCGGATAGGAATACGTGTGTAAGAAGAATACTTGCTGCGCCGACGCCAAATAAAAATTGGGATAAGGGCCGGGGAATGATGATTCGTTCTAGTTGAAAGAGAGAATACATTATTTAGTGGTTGGTATTTATGTACGTGGCTTCACCAGTCAATTAATTGAAACCTATTAGCACTTCGTATTTTAACACTGTTGAAAATATTGTCCAATTATTTACGATACGGAAGTTGGAATAACATATTTCAAACACATATTTAAAACCATTTCCGTATAAGGCGCTTAAGCAAACGAGAAATACAATATACAGCAATATTTTCAAACAAGTTTTTCGTGATACGAATGTTGTATAAACCGCCAACCCCTTGAACTTACATATGTCCACTAGCTGCCTATCCCCGCTACCGCCTATGCTTTGCACCTCACAAACAGGCGCAGAGTGTTCGGCTGACCGCAGGGCATGCAAATTTATACCCTGAACGCGCATGCTCTCTTAATTACTACGGCTAATGCTTTTTCGATTACCGCCCTCTTAATTGGAGCATCCGTGTTTTAGGACATATACATATGTTTGTATGTTTTCGTTCCTTAGTGGTGATTAGCGAAATGGGTCACCGAGACCGTATGTTGCGTCTTTAATGTAGTTTAAGTTAGGGTTAAGGATATGGGATGTATAGAGATGCATGTGACAAATTTGGTAAATTAATTAATGTTTTTTCTTGCTTTCGATGGTTTTAATAAGTAAACGAAAGTTTACTTTGCTACCGACGCTGGCAGCTTAGCATAAAGAGGACCATCTCATAACCTCTATAAAAATGTAAAATTAATTCTGTAAATATTTATACTGATTAAAAATATATTCTAGTAGTCTCACAAGCCTCATTTAAATTAAAAACCGTATAATAAGTCCGCATTTCTCTTCAGCTGAGGAACCTACTTGCATTCGCTTACACTGATTTAATGTATCTCGTTACTAAGTTAAAGCTTATTTACCTACATTTAAAATGAAATATTCTAGATTAAAAACATTCTTACTTTACGACTGTAGTTAAAAACTAACGCTTTTTGATACAACATCTAACATTTTATTTGTGATATAAAAATATGGATATATTTCCTGGCACTTCGGTTATTTTCTAGCTAATAATAATTTTATCAAAAAACTAAAAAAATCCCGTTTACTTATTTTCTAGCTAATAATAATTTTATCAAAAAACTAAAAAAATCCCGTTTACTTGTCGTATTTGCGTTCTGTTGGCGATATAAAAAACAATTTCAACATTTTCTCTGAACACTTATTCGTGCATTGCTGGCCAAAAAAACATATTTTTCTTTTAACAAAACTGAAAAAAACACCGTTTATTTGTCGTATATACACTGTCGAGCACAATAAATTACAGCCTCGTGTCACCGATAAAACTAATTTACTCGTAAGTGGTATTTTTATAATTAATGTTACACTATCCGACCGTTACAGTGTGCGTTATTATGAGTTCTACGATTAGATTGCTTTATTATGCAAATTTCTGATACTATTTATGTGGCCGGCATTGTATAGTTGGAAATTTGACGTTTGTTAATGTGCTGGAAGTGGAATTAGTCGGGGTGAAGGTTGCGTTTACTTTTTTATGTGTTTCAGAGGAATTGTGATTAGGTACTTGCAAGAATTGTACGCTTTTCAGTAGACAGTGTGCTATTCTTATAGAATACTTTTTAGTATATTCGCGTATACAGCTATCAGGTTTACATGCAATATTCTTTATGGATTCTAGGATGGTCCATATTTGGTTTCGGCGTCAAGTCTCGTTGGTTTTACCACATAAAACACATTACAACTTCTTGTATTGGGTTAACAAAAAATGTTAGCCCTTTTTGTATTGTTTTTATTCCCGCTCTTTCTATACAAGAGATAGAACAAGCTCTCATATAATATTAACATCATCCAAACAATATTTCGTATAACTACAAGCAGTTTTATCCTCATGTCGTGTCAGTGTCGTGTACGTGTCGTGTACGTGTCGTGTACGTGTCGTGTAGCTGTCATGTAACGTAATCACGTAATGATTATTGTACGACACACTGTTGTGGAGAAATGCTTGCAGATTTGTTTGAGAAATGTGTACGCTGGATTTTGTATGTTTTGGTTCAACCAAGGTTTGGTTCTGACCAAGAACATCAATCATTTTGGTTGTAATATTTGTTGCAGTTGGTTAAAAAATACTAATAAAGAGTTTATTAAGTTTACTATGTTAAGTCAATGGCACCAAAAATTGGTGATTGTAACATTGGTGTGCACCTTAATACCTATGGAAAAGACAAATTAAAAAAAAAACTTTTTGGTGTTTCATAGACTAAAGCTATTGCAAGTAGAATAGTTTAGATTTTTATTGTCAAGAGCCAAATCGAGTGAAAATGCTGGGCACTTCTTTTTTTTATCTAATATTTTTGATTTACGACAGCCTACAATTACCACAGCAATCTGGCTTGTATGCTCATAGTCAGCTACCCATCTTTTACCACATCCACACATCGTTTTCACTGCAAGCGACTCAGCATCATAAATCCCGTGTCCGACGTAAAATGTCGCCGTGCGTGTCACACACGTCATGACGTCAGACATGTTTACCTGTCCAGGCCGTAACCACTGTGTAGCCTTGTAGTACTATACGGTATACTGAACTGAACTGAGATTAAATAGGTAGTTAAATTAGGTTGGTAGGGTGTTTAGGTGATGGAATTGTATTGCGATTTGGAAAACTGTGGAAAGCTATTTGAAAAGTCTTTGTAACACAAATGTTATGGAAACGAATGGAAAATTTTCTAGTTAAAGAACCCACAGATTTTTAATCGCTTACCCCGTATTCAAGAGGCACGTAATTTTTGTACAGAAATTTATCATAAAAAATCGAGCCAATTTTGAAGATGGTGTGTTACTTCTATGAGCATTATCCATGCGACGAAAATGTGGAAATCAGTATTTATACATATTCCTCAATCACATTGCAGTACAAATTTTAAGTACACAGTTTTCGCTATCCATTCAAACACACAGTATGTATCACAGCGTCGCTCGCACGAATTTCATCCATGACGCCATTTAATATTCCACTATAGGCCTTAACTTACTGAATACTAATTATTGTTAACCCAACTTTATTCTTTGCAAGACTTATAAATCAAAACCGTGATACGTCGCGTGGAACTTAATAGTTAACATTTAATTTATTGCTTTGACTAAATTATGTTGTTTAAACTATTTTTATTGCTTTCAATTTGTTTATGGCTGGCATGCGTTGAGAATACCCGTCTTGTATTTATTGTAGTTTGTTTAAGTTAGTGTTGGCTGTTGGGAATTTAGATTTCTTTGTTTTACAATTGTGGGTGTTAAAACTTGGCTTATGAAATTTAAAATTTTGGTATTTTCATCATAAATACAAAGGAGATTTACAGTTCCTTTAAGACGAAGTTTTAGTTAAGTATCTTGGCATAATATCTGGAGTGATTGTCATAGAGCTTTCTTTTTAGAATGTGACTCTTTTAAATTAAGCAGAAAAAATACACAATAGTTTATTTGTGTAATAAGACAAAAGAGTTTTAAATCAAGACCTATCGGTAGTCATTATATTTATTTTTGTAAACTATCTTTAATCTTTAAGGCTCGAATCTTATTAAAAAAAACTGTTCTTTAAAATGTATTAATCAAATCTCAAACATTTGTCCTCTGTAAGGCTTTTGTCAAAATTAATTAAAAAATCTTCCATCGTGACTTTGATGTGTAAATAACCATTTCGCTATAGAATTTTTAATACAAGCATATCTTGATATATCTTAAGGGTGTTTATTTTGCAGATAGGACGAAGACAATGCGATGTAATCAGCTTTCTTTTTGTATCGTCGGTTAAGGGCTTTCGTGATAGCACCCCAAATTATCAACAGTTTAGTTAAGCGTCTGAATGCAGTTTTGAAAGAAACCTCTTTTAATATTTTGTTTCTTAAAATTGTATTTCGGGAACGGGGGCGGTGGATGCTTTAAATGTTAAGCTTAGGTTGGTATTAATAAGTATATATTAGACGAAAGAGATATCTTAGAATGATTAAGAAAGTACCTACTTATACCTTTAAAAAGTCACATTAGTACTTGCTTGCGCTAGGGATCGAACCTGCATACAAATTCTTACATAGAACCACAAGGCCACCACGACATCCAATAACAATAATAGAAAACAATAACACAAATTAAATTAACATAAAATGCTTTGTGTAATACACGACATTTACTTTACTTTCAAATCAGAGGATATGTCAGTTTAATTAGTCTAATGCGTGTAACATTAAATCTACCGAAACAAATGAACGTCGCATAAATCAACATTCAAAACATTTTCTATTAACTTTCTGTGAATAAAACCAACCGATTAGTGACCAAGAAATGTCTTAAAAAAAACTAATTGGAGCAAAACCTTTCGTTTCGGGGAAATTAAAAAAAATACCACATTAAGAAGGTTCCCTTCATCAAATTTGAGCCAGGCAGGGCGTTTGATTGAATTAACATGAAAGTTTTGGTCCCGCCTGACAAATTTATCGCCCTAGGATTTTTGCGGCCATCCGACTCGTAAAAAACCAAGTTTAACTTTGAAATTACGTTTTTATTTTATTGGGATACAGCGGCGTTTTATGTATTTCGATTTGGTTGTTTTCTTTTTTACCAGATTGCTATGCAGCCATGATTATTGTTACGGAATGTGGCTGAAGTTTCGGCCTTCTGGTTTGTTATTGCTTTTTTTTGGTTTATTCGTTCACAATGTTCCGTTTCTGTAGCTTTACTTGTACTATTTTTAACTTAGTGCATACTGATTTCTGAATTTACTGCTACTATGTACACATTATTTTTTTGCCTGAGTCAAGGGGTAAGCAATGTTTTAGGCAGAGTTTTCCTCGTCTCATTCTTTATTATGCCAGCATTACTCAAGAGATTTCAGTGCAAACTCAACGCATATCTCCACGTAAACAATTATGAAAATTTATCAATCTTTCCGAGACATTAAAACGTGGAATCACAATTTTTTCATTTAGAAATGGAGAAAAAAAAAGAAATGTTCGGTCGAATGGAGGGGCAAAAACGTTCTTGGCTATAAGAAAACGGTCATTAAACATGATCGCTATCATAATTGAATTAAAAATTCCGACACGAGCTGCCCTAAGTGTTGGGGGACGTGCCAGTTAATGCTATTGCAGTTCCCACTTCTCCAAACTTGACAAGATATCATTTTTTGTATCGAAGGCACTTGAAGCTGCGTACTGAAATTGTTCGAGCGTAGAGTCGTTTTTTTTTTTAAGTTAGGTTCGGTCGATTTGAATTTGATGCGGTTTGTTAAGTAGAAAACTGAAGCTAGTAGAAGTATCATATTCATTGAAAGTCTCCAACTAAGAGATGAAACCAGTTATACAAGATGAAAAATCATAATAATCATAAAATATCGTTTATAATTGTTGCTGTCGCATCAGCTTGTGATTGAAGACTCCGGTTGGGTCCAAAACTAGTCGGGCTTTCTCGTTAAATACACATATGTAAGCTGTATACTTCAAAAATTACGAATCTACCTTACGAAAGCTATTATAACAAGTACCGTTTAACTCGAACACCACATGAGCAAACCTCAGTCATAATTGTTTGCTTCTATGTACAACAAATTCTACAAGACCCCTATACTACATTCATACATGGTCGGTAAACTTAGTGTTTAAAGCACAAACGCGTCTAATACCTCCCGTATCTATACACTTTCCCAAAACGCATGGAGATTGCTCTCACTGCGTAGTTCACTAGTGTTTGTATAGGCTGAACTTTGTATCTGCGTGGAGTTCGAGCCCCGCCGGCACTTGTCAACTTGTCAGACGGAGGCTGAACGCTGAAGATTACGTGCACTGTTTAATTTTATATGTATATGCGTAGTTGTATGTGTGTATGGAAATATGTTTGTGTACGTTTGGATATAGAGCTTCTTGTGTAGAAGTTTGATCTACGAGGCAGATTCGTTTCTTACTATGGAATTACATTTTAGTTATTATTTTTTTTGTCAGGGATTTAAAGAACTTATAGGGTTTTAATTGTTTGATTTAGAGAAGCAGTTTTTTGTAGTCTAGGATGTGTTCTGTGTGTAACAAAATATTAATCTTTGTACAATCATGTGAGAAATTACAATATCAAATCAACTTTTGCTAGCGTAATAATTATGAATATTTAAAACTGTTTCTGAATTCACTCAAACTCAGACCGATTGTTCCATCACAAAAATCAAATATTAACATTGAATTATTCCTTCAATAAAGTTGATGAAAACGAGAAATTTGCATTGTAACTTCGAAGAATTTCATTGTACTAAGTATTTCTATTGCAGTATTTGTTTAACTCTCTTGAGGAACTTTCGATAAAATGTTCTCTATTTCTACAACTGAGGTCTTATTAAGTTCTACGTAAGACTTACGGGGTACGTTCGTTCGTATCTTAGTGCTTCGGGCAATTGTTCTGTTTTATGACAGCTTTCAAGTGCTTTGAATATTTCTCACGTTGTACGAAAGGTAATTAGTCTTTTGTTTTGTAGTTTCTGATAGGAATACAGGTAATTAGGGAGATATGATGTATGAACGGTATTTTGTTGACTCCTAATATTTTGTTTTTGGTGTCTATTCATAAAAAAATATTTAATGTAAAACTAAGCAACTTCTTAAAAACTATTTTACATGAAAATCTTTTTAGGTGTGAATGCACCATCCTACTAATATTATAAACTAGCTGTTGCCCGCGACTCCGCTCGCGCAAATATTAGATTTAGTGGCAAAAGCATAACCCTCTCTGACGCAGTCGGTTAAAAAGTAGCCTATGTGTTATTCCACGGCGCCAGTTAACTTCATACCAAATTTCATCAAAATTGGTTTAGCCGTTTGAGCGTGAAAGAGTAACAAACATCCATACATCCATACTTACAAACTTTCACGTTTATAATATAAGTATAGATGAGAAAGTTTGTAAGTATGAATAGAAGAATGTTTGTTAATATTTTGACTAAAACAAAATACTTTGTATTAATCAGAACATTTACTCAAAAGACGCACGAGAACAATGAGTTTCTCTAATTTATTTACTAAGCTGCTTATTTACGCCACTCTACGAATGTTCAGTGTATAAAATAGCAACGTTCTCTATTCCAAGTAATTGTCAGTCGTATAAGGTCTTATCTTCGTATTTCTAGTTAGTTGGAGTCCTCACATTTCATTTGTCGCACTTCCACTTAATGTATTCTGTCATCACGTAAACTGCGCGCTTAGGCTAAAATGTTTTGGCAAATATTTTGGTATGTACAAGTAATTGTGAAAATAAGAGAAGACAAAAAAGAGGTTTTATTTTATATTATGATTTGGGGTGGTTATTTCTCTACGTATTTCATGTTCTCTCTTTATTTCTTCGTGTCATGGAAATATAATTTTGTACCAGTACAATCAAAATAAACAAATTCTTGATAAATCCAAAATTTTAATTATTGTCTCAAAGACAAAGACTCGATCTTCTTTGACAAGACTATTTCGAGGTAATATTCTCTGTCCCATACCAGGGAAAAGGCCCAAAACTTATCTATTGGCAAACTGTAAATATTTATCTTAAAAACAAATCAAAAGAAAGATTGAACTCAAGGTTCAATCGAGATAGCGGCGTCTCACTTCAAAATGGAGAGAGAGAGAGAGAGAGAAAGTTCATATCGCAAGCCTAAAGAAAACTATTATAGTATGTACGTCAAAGTACAAACGAGATGCCTCACAGATGAATAAATACCGCAAACGCTAACAACAATTCAAACAAATACTTGCAACCAAAATAAAAACATTCGCAAGTTCCTAAAGTCCTAAACTATACGCATTGCACTTTTTTTTGCTTCAATCACAATGCAGTATTTTCATTTTTCCCATTGGAATACAAATCGATATTGAACATTGTATTCAATGTTCAATTGAATGAACTCTGTTCTGAGACGTTCGTCTGTTTTATATTTGATCAAGATATCATTGTTCTGTTACTTTCGATGTTAAAGTTAATAATAATTCGACATTGTCCTGGCACCTGGTCTGAGAGGCACGTTAAGAATGAATCAATTTCTTTGAATTTTGAATTTCAAAGGAATATTTTTTTCCATGTTTTTTTTAATTGCCTAAAATCTTTTTTAAATACAGACCTTTTTATATTTTACTTAAACGTTCAAGTTATTAATGATTCCATTAATTCCAATTAGTTTCTCAGACTTGCATATAACAAAATTTCTAATATCACCTAATTTGCATGTCCCAAGTTTTCGCGTCGGCACCTGGTGCAATATTTCTACGTTTCGAATTACTGAATGCTTACAAATTCAGAAAATGATTTCAAAGGGAATGGGAAAATATTCAGGTTTCATTGCATTGGAATAGAAAATCTATTTCTTATAAGGTTCGGTTCAGTTTACAAAAAGTGTGTGCATTTTCTTTTGATCTGCGAAAATATAGAATTACAAAGAAGTGAACGTCTTTCGTTTGTCGCTTTCCTGTTTCCTTTGTTATTGAGGAATAATTGAACACGTTCGCTGGATGTGTTCACATAATGTAAGGAAACGATGAATTATATTTATATTAAATCTCTAGGAGCTCCGTATATGAGACGAAGTAAGTCTTTGATACTAAAGCGATTATCGTATGAACTAATAGGTTCGTTTTTCTTATATTGGTACTTGTCGTTAAACTCGTTGGATATTACAGACTTGCTTTATCTCATTTACAAACGGCTGAGGTTCAGTACGGCAGGAAAAATAATACACGATGTTGTTATGTAGAGAATGCGAATAAGTGTCCAAAGAAAAGGATAAAATTGATACGGGTATTAAGCCGTCATACCCAATAAACCAAACCATATAACATGCACAGATCTAAGATATTTCAAAACAAAACCAGGTTCACCAACTAGTAGTTTCTCGGAAATTCCTGCCATTACGAGTATACCTTTAACAAACATTACGTCAACCAGTTCCATTTGAAATCCGGATGAAAACGAAGTCGTTCTTCGTGCCAATTAGTGCTAATACGTCGCATTACCCGGGTTTCAGCTCAGTAATAACAGTTTGACGTTACATCCCCGTACCTGAGTAAAAGGTGTTACACACAAGCGGCATGCTGCCAACGGAGAAACGGAGAAAGCCTAGATGATGTTTCAACGAATCAGAATAGAAAACAAATGCATTTGAACGACGTACCTTATACTCAATTCTTTATTAGCATTCCACAGTGCTTAAAGTGCAGCTTAAAGAAGTGACGTTACTTTGACCTGTCATTTCAATACGTTTGAGAATTTTTTCAGCGTTACTATCGGCAGCATGTTTACGGCGGCAGTTGACGCTTCGACGGCGGCTTTAAACGTCGAACGTAGCACATAAGATATGCAAGTGTCGATGGATGGCCTAAAATGTCCCATTTTATGGATAGAGCCAAAAAGCTCTCAATCCCGCCAAGCGAACCGCTCAGCAAAGATTGGACAATAGGTTCCACGGCAAAAACTTGAGTCTGATCACCACGCTTATTCAATTTCGAGTAACGATTTCAGATTCCAATTTTATTTGAAATCCAGGTGTTTTATTTTACTGTTTGTCCAGCAGTTGCACCAGCTGTATCAGAAGACAGTTACCCCTGCCTTTAGCAACATGCCTTTCGTGTGTAAGAGCCCTAAGCTCCCGGAACTGCAGGCTAAGTTTCAAATACTATCTATTATTTGTGTATAGTTTACATTTCGGGTAATACAAGTTTCCGAACGGAATTGGGTTTTAGGGTAAGCTCGGTTTAGTTAACTAGAGTATGGTTTGGTTAAACCTTGTAGTGATTATGTTTGTTAACTTGATTTTAGGCGCTGATATAATGAAAGGTAAATTATGTTTATGGTCTCAAATATCAAACTTTTTTTATCTATGAACATAAATTGCGTTTTCCCAAGTTTATGAAAGGTCGATCAATTCAATCTGTTCTGAATTTAAATACTGACAACAATTGTGATTGGTTGACCTCCTCATTAACAACCAATTAAAGGCCATTCATATTTTTTGCAGTTAAGCCTTTTTGGCACGAAGGAAAAGTTTCAGACAACAATTCAACATTAATATCGAGCCCAGTTTTACAATTAACAACGTTTAAACCTTACAAATGAGGCCTATCAAATAAAATGATTACGTCAATACTCTCTTTAATCACGGTGCATTGATTTTTCTACGTACGTAGAATAGTAAGGGGCGTTACACACCGGCGGCATTACCATTTCAACCGCGCGTCATTACGCCCGATCTTGCATAAGCATCGCGTCTTCGATAGTTTACGCCTAGAACGTTGTGGGGAATTCAATTTTGTAAGCTAAACGCTTCGGGCAAACGAGGGTGTGTACCAGCTTAGTTCACGTGGGTTTTTTCTGTGAAATATGGTTTGGACGTGGGTTTCGATGTATTTTTGATGTGGAAGGAATTTAGGTTTGATTGAGAGTACTTGTATGTGAAAACAAAGATTTTATTAAATACGTCCGAGACAGAAATTTATAAAGAGTTTATATAAACTCATTGAGAGTTATTTATACACTCGTGAATCTTTTCTACAATGTATTACTTAGTAATATGAAAGCCTCCAAGAAAGACTGCACTGTCCAAAATTTACTACACGTATAAGAAAAATATTTCCACGTATTTCATTCCAATATTCACCTTAATTCCCTGGACATTGCAATACAATCTGGTAATGAACGAAATTCCAAAAACCTTATACAAATATTTTGCACTATTGACTATTTATACCGAAACCATCAACGTATTTCGACGGCCACGTGATGCTGAATCGTTAAGCGTATTACGAACTCTCCCGATCATTGTAGTTTTCCCAGAACTGCGTAAATAATGGAAAATACCGCGAAAACAACGTACCAGTTGCCGTGTATAGTCACAAGCAAAAACATAAAAATACTCGATTAAACAATTGAAGTTTAAGTCCTTTTTATGTAACCCAGTGGAAATCCTCATGGACTGCCCTCGTCAGGGGGTTGACGACAGGGTGTGCCGGATTTTTACCGGCTAAAACCACTGGAGCGTCCTCATCTACCTATGTTTAAGTCCTAGTCAAACGACTCATAAAATCTTGTAATTATCTTTTACTTAAAAAATTTAGGTTTAGCAAACAATATCAGGAATATTCCATAACAGCTTCAGTAATTCGCTTAAGAAATCTACTACAATTGTTTGGTCGCGTTTTCGCTCGTGACTGTACAACACTAAAGCACATTGTCGATCATTATTCGATAAATTTTGCGTAGGAAAACCCGGGAAATGTTGTTGAAAACTCGCTTCGTAAATGTTTGAGAGGCTTCGATTTTTGCCCACATTTTAACTTGCCATCCGAAATCCAATGCAGAAGTTATGGAGTTTGAAATTTTATCGAACTGATCAATAAATTCAAAATTGTTGTGCGATTTCCTTGTGTGCATAAATATCTGAGCTATTGACCTAATAAACAAGCTCCGATTGAATTTAACTTTTTTTTATTTATGTACGCGTACTTATTTTTAATTTGGTTTTAGTTTTACCTACTGCTCAAAATACATTAAAGTCATCATCTGGAGAATGGATTTAATACAAAAATATAATTTTTGATCAGATAAAAAATAAAAACAAATTTAAAACTAAAAAGCATCACTTTCCAATCTACCTTTCTCTGAACAAAGCAAGGAAAACCAACGGCTAGACAGATGAAGCCGAACACTGACCAACCCTTCCTTATCTAACAATCCAGCCACATCCGATCAATACCTTAGCCCAAGTAATCAAGGCCCCAGACCACACGTGAGGTCATAAACACTATGCTAATCCCCACAATAATTCAAAGCTTTATTGTTTGAACGTTTGCACCCTCACCATTCATTACCCACACATTAGCATGCTAGCTCGACTGGCAACTGACGACTGTTTTAAGTCTATTACAAAGGCTAGCCTCAAATTTCGAATGACATTACTGGTGTACGTTGGATGCCATCACGCGTATCGCTTTCCGCGCGATTGTTAATCGCCAGTGTGTGACAGCGCATAATGAGGCGACTTGCCGCGCGTGTGTGCGCGCCCTTATGTCGGATTATGAATTACTATAAAATTGTTTTTGAATGACGCCGTTATTTTGAATGTTTTATTGAGGATGGGGTTTTAAGTGCTGGGGTTATTGCTATGGTTAAAAGGAATTTATTAATCGAATTGAAGGCTTTATGATTTAAATATGTTTATTATGAAGTGTTATTTACTAGTATAGGTACTTTTAGTCAAGACACTAAGCAACACCAATAACAAAAACAAAATTTCTAACAGCGAATAATCTCACAAAATATTTCATTAAATTCTCCTACAAAAAACCAAACAATCCAAACCATATCATATCCCTCTAAAATTGAAAATACCTTTCAAACTTCTATAAAATTCCTAATACACCCCCGTATTAGCGTACAATAGTCTGCAATAGGGTGCAAATAACCAGCGCGGTGCAATAGGGGAGCAATACCTACTTGGAACTGGACTTTCAGTTCAAAAATGCAGCGCATACCGCAGGCGAAGACAGGAATTCAATAAAGAAAGGATTATGGGCTTACGAGACGCACGGACCGGCGATGTTGTTTTGTTTTTCTAATGCAATTCGGATTACAACCGCCTCGGAATACTGAACACTGTTGCTGGTTCGTTTTAAATTGATTTCTTTGACGATGAGTAAGGTGGCTTTAGTGCGAGGTTTTAGTGTAATTTGCAAGGTAATTACTTCTATAGATTGGATGTTTGAAACACATTTCATATTCTTCTAAATTCCAATTATTTTAAGAACCCTACCTGAATGAAAAGACATCTTTTAGACAGTTAAATATACGATATACGATTTTTATGTAGAAAATAATATGATAGAAAACTATTAAACTCACTTCATCTGATTGCATTTTTATTCAAGAGTAAGTCATATAACAATCGATGGTTTCCATAACAAACACTGAGTTTAAATATGAGCTCAAATTTTGAAGTGCGTTTGTCCCAAACACCAACAAAAACACAATCACAGTTAACATTTCCCTTTCCAACGGCAGACAAAAAATAAGGTACGAATGACAATCAAACAAGGCTCCCCCACATCAATAAGGCTTTAAACAATATATCTCAATCATTCCCCTCTATAATCTACCTGTAACAATTTTGTAAAACCGTGCATATGTATTCCGGTAGCGCAGGCGAGTCCCAGACGATTTACGTGGTGCCCAGTGAGTGATTACTCCTATTAGCGCCATCTATCTTTCGGTGCCTGAATTATTTATTGTTGAAGATGCATCTAAGTGCAGTATCGACTTGGGATGGTCTTCGATAGAATGGAGTTGTTTAGATTATTAGCTTATTGGTTGTTGGGGTTTGAGAGTAAAAGTTTTGCAGAATTTGTTTTAGACATAATATTTAATTGTATTACTTCTAATTAATAGAGATAAACATTTCAAGTTTATGAGAAGAAAATTTCTCCGTAAAACTTGTGACATTTCTCTTAGATTCCTTAGATTTTTTTTATTTAGATGCCCATTCAAATGTATTGAAGTAACAAATCGAAGTCGCATAACTAGATAATTCTGTGTAACTAATCTTACGCAAAGTTATTAATTAAATTAAACTTTTACCTTCCTAGCTTACCTATCTACCTAATAAAAATCAGTATTCAAGCTGAACGTTGAAATAAATATTGAATAAGCAGAAAAGTGTGCCTATTGAATGAAATCACAAAACGTTTTTAATTTTGTTTATTAATCGACTGCGGGTGCTTATTTGCGGCGGAGTGGTTAGGGCGAGGCAATAGGGTGCTAACGAGGGTGCTCATAGCTACACTTTTAAGGAATCAATGGATAGAAAATAATTCTTCTGAATTTACAGTCACTTAGTTCTGATTGGCATTATAATAAATTGCCTTCCCAATAAAAATAAACTAGTCGTATTTTGTTTTAGCGTAACAGTGGAATTAAATTAGTTAGCTACCTAGTTTTCCAACTGCTGAGGATAGGTTGCTAATTTATTTGTATTCAAATACTTTAACAATGTTCGTACTTGATATTGAAATAAAAGAAAGTTTCGACTTTTAATTTTAAATTGAAAAAATATGTATATACAAAAAGTATGCTCACTTGTCACTGCATTAAAAACTGTCTTGTCTTTATTAATTAAAGAAAGAGTTTTTAGCCAATATGAATATCAAGTCCATTAATTTTGTAAAAAAAAAAACAATTATTTAATCCTTACCCCAGGTGTTTCATTTCCATCAAAATTATCTGCAATATTTCAGTCCTATTATTAATTACTGCAATTCATTCTTAATACATTAAAACAGCCCTCGCCCTAAACCGCAGTAGTCAATCTAAAAACAATATCTCTAAAGTATTCATGACAAATAGCTGTCTAACGAAGAGAAATAACTGTGTAAATACTACGTGTCTTTAGGAAGGGGAGGGACAAATAAGGTCTCAGTGTACGCGGGGAGCGAGTTTAGAACAATTGGTTTGCAGTCAAAAGGGAAAACATTATTATACAAGTTCTTTCGTAAGAAATGTAAGAAGAGTGATACTAGGTTGGTCGATTGATGAGATGCTAAGACAAAATTTAAACTATTTTTTAAATGCGTTTTTAACTACGACATTTTTTTGAGAATGACTGTAACTTCGATTTCTGACTTAAACTGGTTCTAACAACGTCCTTAAAATCACTCGACTTTTCTAGTATACACTATACATCGATGTTATCAATCTTTATTAATAAAAAAAACAACTGTTGATAATGTTACGAGAAATGTCCCCTCATGAAACCCTCAAGTCGTCAACAGAATAGCTTTATATTGATGTACATTCCAAATAACATTTTCTTTAACTGTCGCCTCCATGCTTCAATCACCGCAAACCTAACAGTACTGGCCATTCCCGCTCCCCGCTAAAACTAAGACCCATCCTCACCAGTTACAGTAGGGAACGTAACTACATAACACCGTTTAGATTGATAGCTGATGCAATTTGCCGCCGACTTGGATTTACTGGCAATGATAAAAGTACACCAGCCCAGGGCCTGCCCCTTGATAATGTCTGCGTGATGTCATGTCATTGTTTGGCAACTGTTACGGTATTTTGTTTGGCTGCAAGGGAAGGTTTGTGAGCTTTGATTGTATTAGAAGATGGTTTGAGTTTTGGTTGTTGTGTAAAAAAGAGCACCTGTCTAACCGTGATGTTACGACAGTAAGATATGATTTATTCTTGGATATGGTGTCTGGTTTTATTAATTTAGAATCAAAAAGACACGTTTTTACTTTTTGTTTCTCCCAGTTGGTTAAGACATTTTTATTGTGACAAAATATTTTTCCTGCTAGGTATTCGTGATCGTCCACAATCGTGTAAGTTAAGATTTTTTTAGGTTCTACTACTAGTAAATGTGTCCGACTATGCTTATAATTAAACGAAATATTTTTTGACGCTTTGTAAATATGTTATTTTATAGTTACGTAAGTTTAGTTTAAAATGTATTGTAGTATCTGTCACACATTGTACTGTATTATGGTTAAAGTTTTACGCATTAAACTATAGTGACTGCTTAGTACTTATAAATACAGCAAGCCGCAGGACAAAATCCTGATTAAATTACCTCTTTTTACATGAAATGTGTCATGTTTCGATTATCAATTCAGTACGGACGGGTGTTGACGATGTTTGCATACTTCGCGTGTTATCCGCCACATATTCGCGACATGTCAGCCGTGCATGCCCTGATAATGGTGTCGTGTTTCATAGTAATTGTTTTTGTTTGATAGCGGTTTTATCAATGAAACCTCTTATGTGTTAACGCTGTGTTTAGATTCATGCGTAGTAAAATTGTGTATACTCAACTGTTTTTTTGTTGTTTGTTGTTTTTCTGTGAAGGGCCTAAAATTGCAGGTAAATGTATAAGGAACTCTGTTAATAAATTTGCCTGTTATTTTGCTGTAGGTGATGTAAAGTTGTATGTAATGAAATGATCGCTGGAAGCATGAGAGAACTAATAGGGGTGTATGTATGTAGGAATCAAATAAGGTATACTTAACCCAAATAAAACCTTTTTCATAAGGGCAAGAAAAATTATACCTATCGATACCTAAATACGCCACTTTTAAGTTAGAGTAAAGTGTCACGTTATCTCTTAAAGGCAATGTATGGTAAGGTCTTTACTCTATACTATTATGGAGTTGTAACAGGTATTCATTTCAGTTAATGTACGTTTTATTTTGGTGAAGAATTTCTTTAAAGATTTCGTAAAAAAATACAAAAGACAAACAATACCCCTCATTTACTACATTATTTATTTTTATCTACAAGCAAGAATGTACTCCTGAACAGATGGTCATTATCGGAAGGCTGTATATTATCAAAATAGGCCGCGGCAGGAATTTTATCAGGCCCTATAAATCCGTGTCGGTCGCAAATTGCATTCCCTATCAACGGTCGATATCTTTTAAGAATATTACGAAACAGAATTTCTATTTTACGTCGAATAGTTTGGTAGGAATTCTAAAACATTTCAATGGAGAATGTATGGTGTTATGTATTTCCGATAGAATACAACAATTAGGAACATTCAACATAATATTACCCTTCGGTTAAACTAGGTCCCACAAAACCATATGTAATTGACGTAACTAAGGTACTAAACCTATAGTAAACCATGAAATAGCTGAGAAAATTTAACTTAGGCTCATCACACCTACCTTGTTGAACCCGATTAATAATATAATCTGTATTCATAAACCATTTTATGTAGACCTCTCAACAATCCATATAAACATATTACATTCCATATTATCCTTGGATCTCATTTCTTGTGTATCTAATTTGCGTATTACCTTTCCTTTGCCAACATTCCTTTATATTTTCTCAGAGTTCATTATTTACTCTAATTGGATTTTAATTACGTTGCTGAGATTATTAGGATAATATATTTGTTAAGGATATTAGCTTACCGGGTTAATTACTACATTTTTAATAAGATCATATTATTCTGCTTATTCCTGGGACGCGGAAGATATTTTTCATATAATCTTATCAGCATTCATTAGCTCTAATTTGCTTGTAGATGCATCTTGGTCTATTATATTATTCTTTAACTAAGTCTATATTTTATATCGTTTTTGTTTTCTAGGTTCGTCTGAAGACACATTTATTTTTACGGGGGTTTTAATTGGCAAGCATAATAGTAGGTACTAGTAAACACAAATAAAACGAACTGAAACATCATCCTTACTAGGATAATTCCTTCATTTCGGCGTTTCATCATATTTTGACGATTCGATAACAATAAGGCTTAAAATGAATATGAAAGTACAATGAACATACCTACCTCTGAATATCAAAAAAATGTTTACAGCACCATAATAATGTAATAGTTTCGCAATTTTTTATACCCGGTTTTGTATACCATACCTGGTCAGATATCACAAACATTTTCATATCAAAAACTCCATTCACGATTCATAAATCACTCGTTCACAATAATCGCATCGATCAATCTAATTTCCTAATGCACGTCTAACCGCCTTACAGCGTTACTTTAAGACCGCAGGACAATTTCTTAATCGTCGTGGGCTAGAGACAAATCACCGGCAACGCTGCACTGAGTTGCGGTTCGAATCCCCGGGGAGCTGCAGCCCTACGCTGCAATTGAGATGGTACAAGAATGAAGATGTAGCGGGTATAAATTAATATCAGCTTCATTTGACATAAGAAGATCTTAAAGAAGAGAATCTTGAATTGACACATTTTTTTTGTTTCTAATGACTAACAAGATCTAAGGGTTGTTACAAAATTATGGTCTAGTTTTATCGGCAACTTTTTTTTTTTTAGGCACGGAAGTATTTCTTCGTATGAGATTTGTACAAAAAATGAAAACCTAATTGACTTCTTGACAAGTAAACTAAATCTTCCTGTGCACTTATTTCTGTATTCAATACTATAGGAAACCAGTGTTTAAAACAAAGAACTACTTTTTAAAATCCGAATTTGAACACAAGCATACACATACATATAAAAAGTATTAGCAACTTCAGTTAACCCGCTACATCTGATGACTCCCACACCGATGTTAGGGGACAACTGCAAATTGCGGTAAAATGGGTTGTAACCCTCCCGCTGCAGCGACTTTGACGAATGTACAGACAGTTGCACACCTAATAAACTAATGTAATACGTCTGTTTATTTTAACTGCGAGCTGGAACCAGCTGTGACAGGGACACAGGGCTTAAGGGGACAAAGTATTGACGTTCTGATAAAACACCGATTTACTACAGTAGTCTGAGCTGGGTATTTTTGTGAGATGTCTGTGTCAAATCTGTTTGGGATTTAGGTTTTATGAAAAGACACCGGTGTACTGCACCTGAGTATTGATGAATATGGTTAGCTGTATTGCATTTTAAACTTAAAATAGCAAGATAAAATAACCACGTTTTTTTTAATCGAATTCGTGGAAGTTTTAGCTAGGACGGGCTTAGTCTAGATAAGAAAGAAATGGAACTTATGGAAAAGCTAGTTTTGAATACTAGAAAGAGTGTAAACGATGATTTATATGTCGTAGATCTAATAGCGAAGATTGACGACCCCATACTACGTATTCTTGTTAGACGTTTAGTAGAGAGTACAGGGTTAGAATCAGGTGCCCTCGCAAATCAATTGATAGTAAACGTAATTGTCTGTAACGTTGATGTATAGAACATGGTACAGGGGTGCACGTGATAAATGACGTCGCAGTTCACAAAGATGGATTGCAAATAAAGCGATAAAAATGTCTAGGTACTTGGTTATTCGATTTAAAAAAAAACATACACATAATTGCTTGTAATTTTTGAAGTCGAAAACGGATACTTATATTGCAATATTGTTTTACAATTGCCTAAGAGATCGGCTTTTAGGCATTTATGAAAAAAACATTTGAAACACAGAAAGCTGGTAGTTACAAAATAAATCAATTAAAAGCAAGTCTCAAAAATTTGTTTGCCGTCTCAAAAAATATTCAGTAATTTTATACTGACCTACTTCTATCTACTAAAAAGGAAGAATATTAGCTTGCTTTCTAGAAACTTTAGCTACATTAAAATCGGGGAGAAATATTTCCCCACTACGTTCAAACCCCATGCATCTTGTTTCATGAAATATAGCTCAATATAGGGGTTGCAGGTACCTTTTTAAATCGTCTGATGGCTGAAATCGTTCACCCTGATATATGACGGGTGATGTTGGAAAAATGCGATGTTGGTTCAAAAACACCGGGGTTTTTTAGATGGAAGAATGGTGGAAAACAAAGATCAATGGAAAATGGAGATTGGCTATTAGAAATTGTTCCGGTTAGAGTATAGAGCTATTCAATTTGTTTGCCTTTTTGGTACATAGTTATTGGTAAAATTAAGTTCTAAAAAAGGTAGTTTTGTTACATCGGTTGCCATCTGCAAAAGATAACCAAACCACCTAAATACATGAAAAGTAACAATAGTTGAATAATAAAAAAAACAGTAACCAACTTTTTAAAACATGGCTTGGATGCACAAATAATAGCAGTAAGGAACACAATACCAGTATATAGTGCTCCTAGAAATTAGATATTTATTATTTATTATTATTTATTATACACCAAAAGTAACAAAACAACCCAAAATCCAAACTACAAAAACGTAACGTCACCCCTGTGATGATTTGACAAGAGAAACGCGACGATATTCCCGAAATACATACATATACAAGGAAATATGTTACGAGAAGCAGGTGGGACATAGCCATAGCGATTACCACGACGATGTTCCTGAAAAATGACTCGATTGAGCGGCTGCAGGTGTTTCAAGAGGCTCATCATTCTATTCTGATGTAGTGCGTAGGGATGACATTGTGGAAGTAATTTTGTTATGGAATGTTTACCATACTAAGGAAACTTTAAGTTTTGTGAGATATGATGCCTGTTAGTAATGATGGTAATGTGATGTAGGTACACACCTGTATGAGTATTTTTCTTTTACTTGATTGTAATCTTGATTTCATACTATCAATTCAATTCTCAATTCTTTATTACGTACCATAATGTATACAGGTGGTTGGTATATAAATAATTTAGTCGCAATTATGGACTGTGTCGGGCACAGCATATAACAATAGTAGGAGAGAGGAGGAAAAGCACTGAGTGTTGATATTTGATGTTCTATGCATTATACATAGCTGAACTGATATCTTGAACAAAATAGACAACTGTATAAAATAAAAAATCTGATATAAAACATTACTTATTTGTATTGTAAAACGGACAAACCGAAGTGTTCGCTACTGCAACAGAAACCGTATTTGTAGAGTACACAAACTCACTTGTTTACTGTTAAGACAACCAGCCAAGTTGTACTTAAAGGCTTATAATATTTCCCTGTCACTGCTCTTTAAGCCTCCACTCATCATCTCATGAAGTGCTCTCTCAATTATCTTTATCGTACATTACTTTGCTGACAAGTCGTGTTCTTCAACAACTAAGCACAAAAGCGGCGATGTATAACTTTGTTTATGCGATGTCCTAGTGATTTAGATTGCGTCGTGGAGAACTTTGAGAGCTTTTGCTTAGATCAAGTTAATATGAGAATGTTTTGAGTTGATGGTACATTTTCTTGACGAGATGAAAAGTGAAGGGATTTCGCGAATGATGACTAGGGCATTCCTGATTTTATTTCCACGACGAGATGAAAGAAAGAAGAAGAGATTTCGCGAACAATGACTAGTGTGTTCATGTTTTTTAGTTCTTAAAATTGGAAATAGGATTTACGGAAAATTTGGCTTATTTTTCGAAATTTTTATTTGAACCAACATGCTTTTTTTGAGCAGTAAACATTTTCTTTAAAAGTTAGTTGCATTTGTACACAAAAGCAGTGCAAAAAGTTTTTCAAATATGATTTAAACACCATGTACTCGTAAATTAGCCTGTGTGACTCTTGTCACAAAACGAATGTCCAAGACCAAAATAATAGTTTTAATTACGTGAATGGTCACATCTGTCCAGTCCACATTCACCATTTAGTATACGAGCATTCGTCTAGGTCTCCACAATGTGTGCAGTATTTTATGCGACGCTTTAGTGATTCAGTTTGCGTCCACTGTTACGTGTCTAGGTATATTGTTGTCTGAGCCATTACTGGCTGGTAATGTGTAGTTGAAATATATAGTTTTTTTTGTAAGTGTGAAATACATTAAAATGGCTGTGTAGATAAATGGCAGAGAAGATTTAGTTGAACTGAACTTTATATTCGGAAAATGGTATTGTTTCTATTGTATCCTTTTCTTTGAGTCGTAAAAAGTATAAAATATTTATTTTAAAATACGTGTCGGCAATAAATAATTCAAACCGACAGGTAACAATACCAAAAATCGAATAAAATTTCAAAAATCCTAAAAAGAAAATTGCCCAACATATCTTCCAATACCAGATCAAATAAAATAAAATTCTTATTAAATTACCAATACGGTCTCAATACGATACAAAACATGATTCGTACAAATCTAATGTTGCTACAACCTAACAAGTCACGTGCACCACAATAATATCACTTAGGGCCCTTTCACATAGCCCTGTTGTCGGACAACCAGGTAAACCGGCTCTGAAAGAATGTTGGAAACAAAAGAATTATAAACCGGTGCGGTTCCGTCCCGATTTGCCGTGGGGAGCTGAGTTAAAACCAAATTGAAATCATTTTATTCTTAGTTAACTTAAGCCTAAGCTTTTAGGAGCTGATGATGATTAGATGATTTACTTGTTTGCCAAAAAATACTCTAAAGAAAAGACTTTCAGTGTCTATAAAAGAAAAACAAATGAAATAAAAACTCCGTTATTGCTACAAAAAAACTCATAATTCAGATAGCAGATAAAGTGAGTTAATAAAATTTTCCAAGAAGTATACATTTGTCTACCGGATTCCCGGTTTCGTCCACCCGGTTGTCGGCTAGTGTGACCGGTTACAAAAGTTGTAACTACACTCGGTTCGTTTCCCACGTTGCTCGCATCTCGACAAATCGCATTTATGTCACACGCTATCAACCTGATTCCTCTACGGAGAAACATTAGAGATGCTGCAGAATTGTAAGAGCTTGATTTGTTGGCTTCCAACAGATTATCTTGAGGGATTTGCTTTTAATCTTATTCGTACTTTTGTAATGAATGTCTGTCGTATTGTTGTACTGTTGTCGAAATAAATGCTCCAGTACAATAAATCATGATGGAGAAAAAAATATTATCTACAATACTACAATAAAACAAAGCAAATTCTATTTGCGCAAAATTATTTTCACAATAAAACTCATAGACTCATCATCTTCCTGCCCTTATCCCATTTCACTTGGGGTCGGCGCAACACGTCTTCTAGACATGTTGCTTAAAGTTTTGGCTATGGTTTTATAGTCGGCCGCCTGCCTGTCACTAACCCTCTTTGGGAATGGTTGTTTACCCGCCACCATTCGGGTGACCCAAGGTGCTTGGTACAGTGCACTGGGTCTTAAGGTCCATTAGTCGCCGTTTACGACACCCAGTGGAGGATATGGGGTGGTGCTATTCTTATATCCGGACACCACACGGAACTAAACTCGGAACTAAACGGAACTAACACGGAATAAAACTCATAGATTGTGAACAATAATCATTCTCAGGCAGGGTTGTAACCTTCGACTACTATTTAAAGGCACCAGATAACAGACAGAGCCTCAACAAAACAATCGAAAAGCAAAAACAGAATGACACAAATGTCCCATCTCTGTATATTATTTGTTCCAAAACGTTCACTGTCTAGTCCGGGGGTCTGGCGAAAAAATTGAAAAAGCCACAGAATGAATTCCGAACGTTCCAAAGAGGATTTATCTTCCGGAAGACGCAGGCGTCGGAAGCATGCTTTGAAATTGCAATAAAGCTGCAATCACATGTACTTCAAAGCATCCAAAGTGTGTTTTTATAAGGGGTGCACGTAGATGTCCGAAAGTGCAGAGTTAATGGCGGATGAGGTCGGTAATTACTTTATAATGAATGACTTTATGAAGTATTGCATTGACTTCGAGGTTTCACTCGATGTAATATTTAACTTCATCTGAACCGCTAAGAGGAGTATGCATTTTGATTTCCTTTGTCTTTACCAAGCAAAAATGCTTGTGATGAGTCCTAAAGATTAAAAAGCAGTAGGATTACAAGAACTAGCCGCCGCTTAAAACAAGCCAGTGCAACTTACCATAATTACGAGGAATCCAAGCACTAACTTCACCAAACTAGTTCGCAAAATTCAAGTCTAAACCGACAAAATCCGATCCAACTCCCCATAACTCTTAATAATTTCAGCGAACAAACAAAGTACAGTTTCATAATAGCACAAAATTCAGGAAGTAGGTCGGTACTGTAACTCACTTTGCCACATCCAAAGTTCAAACTAGATTTTAAGTGCAAGTTGAGCCTTTTGCTATGGAAATTCAGTGAAGATGCACGCTGAAGCGCCGAAGCGCTGCATACTAGATTGCATGTAAAATTTTGATTCAGCATGTCCTTTGTGACGAGCGGTGGCTCAGTAAGTGGATTTAATGTTGTCTGTAACGCTTGTGTGTTGTTTAATTCAAATGTGCTAACTAAGGTAAATAATTACATGTCTTCTTGACTCAAGGTTCCTAAAACCCATTTTATGTCTCATTAAGTGTACTCGAATCTCCAAATTTACCAAATTAGTACAAGTTTCAAATAAACTCTTCCTCTTAAGTAATTTATTGGGCACACTTGGGAAGTCACACCTACAAAGCCGTAATAGAACCATGATACTTATATTAAAACATCAAACAAACATTAGTCACAATTAAACTGGGAAGTGGAAACTAAGGCAGGTGGGGTACTAAATGTTTTCGGAAGGGCGAGGGTTGCAAATTCCCAAATCCTGTGGGTCCAATATTTCTGCCCTTCGGCAATTTCGATTTAAACTCAGCAGCGGCTAATAATTCGTGAAGTTCTGTGTGTTTGTTGCGCTCGACGTTTCGACGTGATTTCAACTTGATTAATTGGGCTTCTTATATTAGTTAAGTTATGATTTGAGTTTCGTTTACACTCGGATTATTAACGGGTTTCTATTGCGTCAGCTTTGCAATAAGTTTCGCTTATTTGTTTTGGTCCTTCCAAAGGGGAAGGATTCATGAGAAATTGGCGTATTACGTACCTATTTGATTTTAATTCAAGCACATAAGTTAAGAAGTCATTTTAAAACTTACTTAAAATGACTTCTTAACTTACTTAAAGAGCAATGTATTACTTACGTTTAATGAATATTCCAAACTGTTGTTCACAACAAACAGCAGTAGACGTGTAAATAGTGCAGGTTGAAATAACGCGATTAAATTAAACCGATTCAAATAGTACAAATATTTGACGACAGAAAAATTCAATTTCAAACTATTAAATAACTAGTTTCAGATTTCGACAGCCATTTAAAACTAGCCTAGAGCCACTTGTAATAATTTGATACGCAGCGCTTCGAAAACAAACGCAGATATGAAATAACATTGCTGGTGATGGGAATATAAAAAAAAATTTGCATAAAACGTGTGAACCTTGAAATGTTCATTCACATTATTTACTCGCTTCTCGGTTTCTAATACTGATTTAATATTATAAAAATATACTTAGATACTTGGGATGTTTTGTTTTTTGTTTCTGAATTCAAAATATTCTTATTTCATTTCATAATATTATCTACCTTGTGAGCCGTATTTTTTAATTTCGCAAACCTATATTTTCAGCCCTTTTGGATTATTGAAGCTAAACAATAGTTCATCAATTGGCTTTACTCGAAACCGCTGGTTTATCTCACCTATCATTAAAAGTGCCTTCTATCCTTATTCCCTCTTTTTCTATGCTATTCTTTCCCAAATCCCAATATCCATAATTAGCATGAACGTTTTCTTTTGCCATAACTCATATTATCGTAACACCACTAAGCGTACCAGTGCAGTTTCCCACGGTTCGCAAACACCGTTCTTATTGAAAGCAAACACCATTAAACCTTCAGGGGTTATGCTTCAGACGTTTTTTGTACGAGTCTTGTTATCTTCGTTCTGTTTATTTTGAGACCAGATGTGTTTGACGGATTTGAGGACTAGTGTTGCAACTTTTATTCCGATTTGGTTCAACACGATTTTTTTAAGCGTAGGATTGAATCTTTTATAGTTTGAAAAAAGTCTGTTGTAAAAAATAACCAGAATTTTGTATAATCTCCAAAATTTCAGTTATATTTTACTTATTTAATTGTATGTCTAATTTGTTTACACATCTGAAATTCAGTTAAATAGTAAAAATGTTTCCCGAGAAGGTTCTATAGCAAAGAAAATGACCTTAAAAGTTTCTAAAGAGAAAAAAACTTTCTTCTAAATAAAATTTGTAAGGATTTTATCGGAGACCTAAGTATTTTTAAAGTGTCTGAGCCTAAACTGTTACAGGGACCTTTCAACGTCGATAAGATCGCTATCTCAAATAATAAACGTGACTTTTTAAATTTTCACTATCTTTCTTGTTCATCGATGTTTTGTACGCCTACTAAGTTTGCCAATAACTTTTGAGATTTTTCTTAGGCTAATTTTCAGAAATACTTTCAATACTGGCTTATCTTGTAGAAGCTAAGATTTATTATGTAAATTAGTTGTGGGTAGGCGCCAAAATATTGTAAGAAAATTTAATTATTAAATATTTTTTCTTGTTACAAGTAAAAGACACGCTTTAGAACGAAAATAGTCCTAATGTTACATGAAATTTAATTCAAACTAAAAACCTTGTTACCAACATTATAAGTTTGATACATAATGTCAAATTAAAAGTTTAAATTTGGGTAATTATGAGCCTACACCTTTTTTTATTTAATGTAACGAATTAACAATTAGTGTAAGGCACTACCAGCGGGGTGCCTTAGAACATCAATTAATTGAAAGGGGTGTGCTGTTTTATATGACAGTTTATTTTACTAAACATACATGTTTTACGCAAATTGTATACTATTCTAATAATTATCGTACATGCGACATACGGTGTCGATATAAAGAAAGCATACGTTACTAAAATCTCTCTTCTAATCTAATAGATTTGAAAGTTTGTAAGTATGGATGTTTGTTACTCTTTTACGCGTAAACAGCTGAATCATTATTTTATGAAATTTTACATGAACACATACACTTTTAAACTGATATCATCAGAGAGGAGTAATGTTATTGCAACAATAACCAATATTCGCGCGAGCAACGGTGAGTATATAATCAAAATAGACTCCTTTCGGTCTATCTTCACTATCTACGTTAACACACCGTGTGATATTTGCAAGTTAACGAAGCTTGGCATTGGCTCTAACGATACAGGATTACGAACATTTAGAAAGTCACAACTACAGCTATTACTAGAATCACGTCATTAATACATTGGGTACCGCCCATTGTTCTAAATCCCTGTAGGGCCGTTGAAAAAACGCGAACATTATCAAATATGTAGCCGACTTACAAATGAGTGTCGGGGGCGACATTACATGTTGTAATGTTCTGTGACGTCACTTACTTCAAGTCAGCCTACCACCAAGTCTTAAAAGATTAAAAACAGTTGTGGAAGAGAGATGCCACTCTACAGCATATAGCACTCTGTCTCTTTCCCACAACTACTGTAGTATTACTTTAAGTATAGTGGTATGCTTTCAGTTTTATGCTGGCGTCCATCAAGGATTGTGACGTCACAGTTCGGTAATTTATTGACGCACTGAAAGCGTTTGATTGAGATATGAGGCATTAACGTAATGTCACTTAATGTGATGTGTTCATTATGTTAATGCTCTTTTATTTTCTTGTTTATTTCTGTGCTTGTTTTGTATGTATTTTTGTTATTCATATGAGTTTTACATGCATACAGTTTTGCTTGCACTGTTTGAAATGCTTATTCGTGCTATATTTTTATGCACAATTTTGTCTCGAAATAGAAAAAGATGGAGGCGCTTTTTTCAACCATATATCTGCTTTTATAGTATGATAATTATTATGTTACACAATACAGTATTGCTTTTCAGACTTAATACTTTCAAAGGTACCATTCGATGGTGCGATCATCAGGTTATCTCAAAAAATATGAAAGCCTCAAATGCCCCTCTCTACTCGTCTTCCACTTGTTTCTCTCAAGACATTCAATTCACATGCACAAAGACACCCAAACTCAGAACAAGCCAATATACAATGTGACCAAAAAATACTTACTACAAATTCCACTAGCCATTTCACCTACGCATGAATTAAAAATACTAGCTAGAACAAAATACATGTTTTGTAAACATGTCTGCCGGCCGCTAACAATACCCTGGGGGCTTGTATGTCACCGTGTATGTTAGTTTACAACCCCCTTTGATATGTGACATGAACATGTATTAAGTAGGTAGGTTTTATGTAGGTATGTTTGTATAGGTGTATAAAATTAAATATTGTTTAATTATTTGTTATTAGGTAAACATTATGTATAGGTGTATAAAATAAATGTTGTTTAATTATTTGATAATAGGTTTTAGTAAAATGGGACAATGGCAGGAAGATGATGATGAGATTTTGGCTATTAATATTACTATTTGAAGTTGAAATTGAAATGGGATATTAGAAAATAAGTTACGATTTGTTTTTATTAGTTTGATTTTACCTTGTGATATTGTAATAATGATAAAAAAAAATGATAATAAAAAAAATATTTTGCAGGGACGGAATGAAGTGGGATTTTTTCGTTTCGACTTTTTTTCTCAAACAAAAATGTTTAGGAACAGTTTTGATAGTCCTCGAAATACTCCACTGTTAAAATACTATTCAAATCACAGCATTAACGATACTCGTAAATCCATCCGATCGTCATAAAAATGATAGATGCAGCAGAATATTACCAACCTTTTTTCATATTCAAAAATTCCGCATAATCTAGTTAAGTAACCTCGCATGTAACATAAACAAATATTTTCTGGAACTGTCGCATTCCCCAATATTTAAACACACACTTTATTTCACTTAGCGACTCCAGAGTTATGGCCCTTAATAATTCGAACATAAACGGGGTGATGTGGAAATCTACAATTTTCACCCTTGGAACGTTGGACGGCGGTGTGCCAAAGAGTAGGTGCCTCACAGATGCAAAGATTCACATAATTGCCGAACATAAAGTCAGTTTGAGTGGCAGCGGTGTGTGAAAGGTGGTATGGCAGCAAAGAGTGTTATTTGCGATATGACGTCAGATAGGAACGTGTGGAAGGAGAAAATATGCTGCGCCAACCCCAAATAATAATTGGGATAAGGGCAGTGAAATAATGGCAGCGTACACGTACCCACTGTATCACGGGCTCTCCGTTGACGAAATACTCTCGATCATTTGTCTAGTTATAACTTAAACGACATTGGTGCAATTATTACATGCTGATAAAACGAAAACCAAAGTATAAAAGAAGACGAGAGAGAAGAGAAAAAAAATAGTCGACGGTTTTAGAAATGTCACTTGGTGAGGACACACAGTTGTCAATTAGGCAGCAATTTTTCGTTCAACGTTTCCGTTCAGCCGTTCAACGCTTGTGTATAGGCTCGCTATAACCTAGCAAGCTTATACACAAGTGTTGACTGGTCTATAAGCGAAATTTAGCCTCTGCAGGCTATTTACTCTGTGATAATGCAATGTACAATTGTGAATAATGAGTCCTGTCGCGTACACATACGTCAGCGTCGTATTCGCCAAATTTGTATAATTGCACGAATTACATTTGAGAACAATGTGACTTTAAACAGTTTGAGTCTTGCGTTAACTTCAATATGGTGAATGCTGGATTAATTCGTATAATTCATATTGCTTGTTGTAAGCGACTTATAAGTTTCCTCCTTACTTTTAAGAAAAGGACTGAGTGTTTAGCAATGCAATAAATATTGTTCTCGACTATTTCCATTTTAAAGTAATTATATGAAGATGTTTAAAATCTGTAGAGATTGAAATAGTCTTTGTGATTGTTTGAATAAGAATTCTATAAATGAAGATCATACCTCAAGGAACTCAACAAAAAATCGTCATTACTTACATATTCAACGTTACTACCAGCTAAACCTAAACAATGAAAATAAATCGACACTTAACTAAATAAATACTTAAGCACAAAAGGCCTAAAACGACAAGCAAAGCTCACTCAATTATTCACATCAAGCGATATATTATTCGTCACTAATTTTATAAAGCTCGGTACACAAGTACATACAGAATGGCTCACCGAAATATACTAGATACGCAAACCGCTCGCCCGCTGCCGATCGTAAAACAGAATTGACAATTTAAATTTAATCTACTTTATGAAGCCTAGCTTACTCTTACTGTAAAGTCTATAACACTGTTATTCCATTACGGTGAATTCTTTTAGCTATGTGGAATGGATAGTGTGTTTTAAGCTTAAGTTTTTCTTGTAATTTATTGAATTTGGTGATTTAGTATTGATTTTTGTTAAAAAATTGTTTTTTTTAGAACTGTTTGGTTTCCAATAGTTTTTTTTTGTGATTCGCATGTGTGTTTTAAGCTGAAGTTTTTCTTGGTTAGTTTTTATTGTACTTTATTGAATTAGGTGACTTAGTATTGATTATTGTTAAATAATTGTTTTTTAGAACTCATTGGTTTCAAATAGGGAGGGATGGAGTCGTAATTAGTACGTAGAAGAAAGTAAACCTATTAATACTATTGATTGCGTTATACTAATTTTAGAAAAGAAAACGACGATTGGACATTGATTGCGAAATATAGGACTGAATGCTAAGATGAGTGGTGAAAATCATACATTCAGGGCCACTGACCACTAGACCAACACACCAGTCAAAAGAATAGATTTTTAAATGGTATAGACAAACTTAAAATGCAAATATAACTCATAGTCATCTCCGTCTCTAAAGTAAAAGAAATAAAACTTCATGGTAATATTTCAACATAAACCCGAACAAGGATTAAGCAAGAATTCCTTTAATTAGTTTGTTTGACTTATTAAGTGTTATTTAACTTACAGCGAACATAAAATGTTAGCTTTTGCAGTTTTTTTATTTTTTAGTTTTTGCTCAAACAAACGAGTCAGACGATTTTATTAAATGCTTGCTTTGTTAATTTATTGCTAGACTGAGAAATGCTTTATTTAATGTTTGTTTCATTTTGATATAATTGTGTTGGATTTAAGAGACGTGTTTATTTGTTACAGGTAAGCTGGACATAAGTCCTTTGAAGTATTAATTGTTTGGGTAAGTTTCTTGAATATTAGACTTTTAGTTGAGTGTTAAAATATCATGCAGTGAAATAATGTTTGTATAAATAAATAAATTATTTTGAATATTAATTTACAAAAATATGATTCCTAATTCTTCAGATTGAGAATAACTGTTTTCGTATATTTTCGCGCAATCATTATCAAAACGTCAAAGTTAATCATTAATGCACCATGTTTAGAAAACTTGATGCAAGTAATTTACTTCTTTCGAGTTTTAGCATTTTGTCTTTAACTCAAGTGCGTAAAATACAATCGTAGCTGTACAAAAAACTTGAACTAAATAAAAACCTTTAATATAACAACAATAAGACCTATTTAATTTAAATATATGTAAGGTACGTAACTGTCGTATTAGGTGATAGATAACCTGTAATAATAGTTTTACGTAGTGAAATAATCAAACAAATACATAAGTAAATAAAGCAGCAAAACTAAATCTTACATTTTATTCCTCAACAACATACTCGTAAAATTAGTATTATAACATCAAAGGGAAATATAATATACACCCTTTATTCCAGAGCTTGTTTATCTGTCCCTAGCAGTCTAGCGGTCTAAGTTTGTATTTGACGTATGTGGCGCCATCGTTTGACTCACCATACTCGTATGCTAGCGAACATTTTGCCACTAAATCATAAAGGATATTGCTGTTATAAATTGTAATATTTTTGTAGTGTGCTTGAAATATAGGTATTTTGTTTTTGTTGAATTAGAGCTGAAAAATGTAATTGGAGCTTTTTGGTTGTAGTATATTGGGATTCATCATCATCATAATCATTGACAGCCCGCAACAACCCACTGCTGGACAAAGGCTTTTCTTTGTTTATGCCATTTGCTTTTATCTCATACTAGCGACCCGCCCCGGCTTCGCACGGGTGCAATGCTGATAATATATACTAAATACGCTACAGAAAAACTGTGAACGTTGTTTATAAAAAAACATAGCGGCCCGCTCCGGCTTTGCACGGGTTTAAAATATGTAACTCACTGAAAAAATGATAAAATCAATCCTGTAGATTTGATTTATTCATTTACTGCCCGTAGCCCGCACGCGTTTTTGGAGTACTTAAAACAATTCCCCTTTCCTTATCTTTGGAATATCTTTTATACACAATATTTTCACTTTTTTTTACATTTTTACTTTTTTTTACATTTTTACTTTTTTTTACATTTACTTTTTTTTACATTTTTTTTACATTTACCTCCGACGCGCTATTTATAGGCACGCTGCCGCCGCGCCGCGTCGCCGTAAACGCTACGTTCCGCAATTTTTAAATCTGTACATCTTCAAAAATATTGATTTAAATCAGATGCTGTAAAAGGCCAAATAGATCTATATTAAATCAACAATGTATTTAAGGTATTTAATTGGATAAGGATTAATGCTGTATTGGTTAAAATCGCTTCGAATATTAGTCATTATTTGTCGTAAAAAGAAAATGACAAAAAAATGTTATTGTGGGATATCCATAAGAGATAGACATATACCATCGCGGAGTTTTCTGTAGACCTTTTCATTGTGTACAATACTTAGTACATTATTTTGATAAATCTCGTAGGATTCAGCCTGCGTTTGCAATGTAAGCGGAAAAAATGTAATTATTTGCGACATCACATTAGAAACCTCAAATATAACAGTATTTGTCCACTATTTAATGGATGATATTATACATAAAAACCTTCCTCATGAGTTACTCTATCTATTAAAAAAAACCGCATCAAAATCCGTTGCGTAGTTTTAAAGATTTGAGCGTTCATAGGGACATACAACATGACACATGACAGAAAAAGCGACTTTGTTTTATACTATGTAGTGATGGGGATTGCGTCTAGCATTTTTTGAGTCGGATTTTTGACGCCACGACTTGTAATAATAAAAATAAAATAGTCTTAACCAAAAATAATTCACTACTTTGAGTACTAAAGTTATATGTAAATAGATTAATGCAAATCTTTGTACATATACTAACATCTAACTTTGTATACTAACATCTGTAGCCGCCTGGCCTGGCCGCCATCTCTAGGCCGAGCTTATCTCTAGCCGATGTTAGCTCCTTCCATTGATATAGGACTATAGTACTAAATATTTCTCTAAGAGATCGTGACAGACCTTTAGTTCATACATGTCACATACAATCAAACTGGTCCCAGTACTGTTTTCCTCTATTCTAATAAAAATACACTGAAGCAACTTTACATACCCATCATATTATTCAAAGAAATAAGATATCCAACTGCTTCAAGATGATTTTTTTTTTATGAAATTCTATTTATCTAGTGACTCAGAGTTAAAAAGAATTTAACGAACTGTCAAGCCATTATGACTTACAGAACGTGCCAAAAAATGTACATAAATACACACGAACAGCATATTCTTTTTCTTGTGCACTCGGGTAGAAAAACTATCATCTATTCAACCCGCTACATTTTAACTGTTTATCACACCATTCTTTAAACTTTAGGAGTCATAAACTAGGAATATGAAGCAAATGTTTTTCTTTAGGTACTGGCATACAAAAGCTGTCGGCATGAAGACAGGATAGGTTATCTGCAAGTAACGAGCTGGGGGTCTATTACGCACTCCTTGGTACTGTGGGAGAGGGACGTCGCTCTATGCTATGCAGCGCGCCATCTCCCTTTCACAACTATTGCCTTAGTACTAAATGTGGTAGTAGACCCCTGGTCTGCGTTTTATGGCCTACTTTGAGCAGTCTGGACCGTAAAGTAAATCGTTTTCTAGTGTATTTGATTATATCATTTGAATGTTATGGTTTTGGGTTATGATAGATGTTATTATGATTTCAGTCTTTATGTGGTAAAGGTAGGAGAGAAATTTGAGGGAATTATGATGTTTATGTATCAGAAGATTATTATACTGATTTTAAATAGTACAGGACTTAAGAATTTTATTGACAATTGTGTAAAGTACATTTCTTCGTGGGACAATTTGTTTTTGTTTTATAAACTAGCAATGAGTCTCTCATAATACTTATGAAATCATATTATTATTAAAATGGCATGGCATTACTTTTAATACTTAGTTATTGACGGAGATTATTCCCAAAATGGTTTAGTAATCAGAAACAATTTTAAGTACTTTAAAAACAATACAAACGACACATTACAGACAACAAAGAAAATTTATCTTTTGAATGACAAGACGTAAAAGGAACGTTGCAAGAATTCTTTCTTAAAGTCAGAAGCCGCGACCTTCGGTCTATTGATCAAATAAATTGTAACGGTGTTGCCAACATTTTTTCCTAATAGATATTCTGACAATTTGACCCACTTTCCGAGGGGTGACAGTGATAACCATTATTCTGGGGGACCGAGCCTCTGTTGTCTTTGACATTTAAAAATAAAAGAGAAATGTTCTTTGCAGGCTATTTTTACCCAACAGTAAAATTTGACGTTGAATTTAGGCGAAATATTTGTCTGGATGAATGAAAAACGTCGCTTTTTTAGGCTTTGTTTTTGTGTTTCTCTGTACTAGGCTTACGGTACCAGAGAAGATTACGCCAAAACACTGCCAAGACACTGGCCAGCAAAAATGTTGGGACACCCGCTATCTAATCTAATTTTCTCAAAAGGTATAAATCTAAAAGTTATCAAAGTTATCTACACTAATAATATTATAAACAGGAAATCTTTGTTTGTTTGTAATGAATAGGCTCAAAAACTACTGGACCGATTTTAAAAATTCTTTCACCATTCGAAAGCTACATTATCCACGAATAACATAGACTATATTTTATTTTGGAAAAAATAAGGTTCCGTAAGATGTTTGGATTTTTCGTCGTAAATAAAATGATAGTTTTCATATTATTTTTGTCAGCGAAACGAAGTTTGCAGGGACAGCTATACATATAAAAATCAATTGCTGTTCGTTAGTCTCGCTAAAACTCGAGAACGGCTGAACGGATTTATCTTATCTTGGTCTTGAATTGTTCGTGGAGGCCTAGGGAAGGTTTAAAGGTGACCGGGAAACCCTTAAAAACAGCCCTTTTCTTTTTCTTTATACAAAACTTTAAGTCTTTTTTTTATTTATCGCTTGGGGCAGTACGAAGTCTGCCGTGTCAGCTAGTACCTAATAAAAGTACATTTTAAAACAAATGAAATCAATGGAAATTTATTTGGAATACTCTAATGATTCCGTGTTTACCTACTTTGTATTTTCCAATAGTGTATAACATTTTTCGGCCGTGTTCTTTGTTGGTAAACATAAAATGAAAAGCAAAATAAGGTCAAAAACAATGCAAATGTAAAAACAATGTGTCTTGTTCAGCACAAAATGTGTCTTGTTCGGCACTTAGTATTTCCTTCTCTTGTTCGAATAAATAATAAAATTGAAATGTTGAGATAATGTACACCACTCCTCTACAATTGCGATTCGCAGTTTTAGTGGCCTCGTAGGGGTCGGTACCCGTGCTCTTAAGGTGACTCAAAACCGAATATATCAAGTTCTCTCACTCTATTTTTCAATTCATGTGCTTTTTAAATTAAAAATTGTGACTAAAAAGTTTAAATTTATTAAAATTTAATTACCTTTTGTTTATAAAAAAATCATAATATAAAATAACAAAAGTGTACCCACTGCTTGATGAATAGCAGAGCGTGGTTTCGATCCACGGACCTCTGGGTTCTTGACCCAGTGCGCTTCCACTGCGCCACTCTGCTTGTGTGAATTTACAGCGAAATATCATTCCGCTTTAACAGAACTAATACAGTATATTACTCCGTTTGTTAAATTAAATGTTAGCGATTCATCATGCTAATATTATGAAGTTAGTATGTAATATTATGTAGTCGATAGTATGTATTTGTATGTTTGTTACCTCTTCGCGTCTAAACGGCTAGACCGATTTTGACCGATCTATCATGGGTGAGTCCTACTCGCGCTTGAACGGTTTTTTTTTTATTTTTCCGATAAATCGCGGGTAAGAAAGAGAGAAAATACATTTAATTGCGTAATTAAAAACGCATAAATACGTTACATTATCTTCAGTGACTACTAAATTTTAATAAAACATAGAAAGGAGCTAAAATAAAACAACAACAAAAAAAAGATTCATACATGAGGGGGTAGTATGCGTCACAACCACGCAATACGGCTCTCGCTCAGCATGCTGCAGACATGATGCATGATGCTGCGACTCCGTGCGAGATTAAGTCCCAGCGCTTGATTTTAGCGATAACCGAGACTAACGATATGGCGTCCAACGGGTGATTAAATAAATATATTTAAATAAATAGTGGTGATTTTAGGCTATTTACAGAATAAATATCACTTATTTGCTCCATAAGATTAATACACACGTGTTCGCGCCATTTATTATCTGTGCCAATAAAAGTATGAAAAGAAAAGTGTGATATGATGGCGACCGACGCTTCCGTATTTTATTGTACAGGCGGTAATACTAAAGAAATATTGTATAGTGTGGATGTAATGTGTGTGCGGTAACACCGCGGGGTACAGCTAGTATTTGATAAATAAGCTTTTTGTAGGCTACATTGGTTTGAATTGGGCCAAAACACCGTTCTCTTTTTTAATATTGCTCTATCATCATAAATTATCTAATCTATGCAAAAATATGTATATTTCGTGTTCTTTTGTTATTTATTTCAGACCAGATTAAGTTGATCCGACTTTCTAATCGCAAGGGAATACAAACATTAAGATACATTTCCTTTATTCTAAGATGTTTACGAAATAATCCCGACCTACTTACGTAGGTATGCTATTAAAAATCCTATTTGGTTGGCACCAAAGTTGTCTGGTTCACTACCAATCAATTGCGGTACATAGCACGTGGATGTAGGGAACAAGACTAGATGAGGCAAAGACAAATTACAAGACTCATTAAAAATCCGGCCAAGTACGAGTTGGACTAGCGCGCGAAGGGTTCCGTACTATCATCTATAATAGAAAATCACATTTATCAAAACCACGCCTACCTGTTTATTTAGGTCGAGTATAAATTCTTTAAAAATACGTTTATTTTATCGGGACCCCCGGTTTGGTATCACGGTTTATGAGATACAGACGGAAAGACGGACAGACAGCGAAGTAACATGGGAATAAGTATACACCGTGTAACATAATTAACGCACATCCTGAAACTACTTTGTTCAGAATCGATAACAGAATCCATTTCATTAATAAAAATATATTTTTTTTTTTACCAAAAAATTATTTAGAAATAATTAAATTGTAGACACTATTTTCATAAAGCACTCGAAGTAAACGAAAATGAGCCTTAAGTCGATGCATTAAGGCTTTAGCAATTCACAGCGGTTCACACTTTCAAACACACACACAAGTTCACACTTGCAAACACTAACAAAGATACATAAAAAGGACCGCCGAAATACGTAATACAATAGGAAAGAGCGAGACAGCCGAGCGCGGCGCCGGCGCGGCGGCGCCCGCGTGGCTCGCGCTTCCTCGCATTAGTCATCGGCCGATCGTTATCAGTGAATGTTTGTCATTATTTGTCAAAACAAAACTTTCGCGCGCGATGTCTTTCCGGTATACTAACGTACAGTACACCGAGATGGTGAGGACTCTAGCACAGTGTGGTGATAACGTAGCATTAGCGTGTAGAACATTTAATGATAGGCAAAAGACCTAGTGTATTGTGACGAATCAACAAGTGCCGAGGACGTTAAAGATAGGATAGTGGCTGCTTTTGAAACAGTGAAAAGGAACATTCTAGCGTTAAGTGAATTGCGACAACAATTGCGTAAACGAGCTTTTAAGTGCATAGAACAAGGTGGTGGACATTTTGAAAGTGTTTTAAAAACAGGACGCCGTCGTATGAGTGCCGATTAATTTTAAACATGTAAGTTTCTCATTGTTTAATTATTATGATTAATATCTTTTAAACACGCCGCCTTTGTTAAGGTACCTATCAAGTTTATCTCTATAAGCATTTCAATAACAATAACTTACGGTTATTAAAATCATTCATACTAAACAATTCTAATAATAAACATAAACAATTTTATGCAAAGACGTCATAGTATCTACGTACATAAGAATGTAGATAATCTCTTTAGGTTTTCAAATTGGTTTTAAGAACGATGTTATGATTTTATGAACTTATGATAGTAGGTATTGGAGCAGCCGCGCGGGCTGCGAGACCTCCACTTTTGTGCGTCTGTGTGAGCGCGTAACGTATTGAGCAATAGGGCGCCCACGCTTTTGCCAATTATTTGTACAAATTATTCTGACAATATGTAATAAAAAAAAAATGATAAAAATGTTTCAATACATTAATTGTTGATAAAAAAGGATATTCTTTTTGGGGTGTCTGTGGATGTGCGTTATTTCCGTTACACGTTGTATAATATAATATATGTGGTCGAATTGAGGAACCTCCTCCTTTTTGAAGATAATTAAAATACGCTTCTCGGTCCTCTTGTTTAGAATGCTGAAGTATAAAAGCACAAAAACAAATTCAAAAATACTTCAGTGTAGATTGGTACTGTTACAACAGTCAAGAAGGATGTATCTTATTTCATTAACTTTATTAAAGGTATTTTTTTTGTAATAACTTTCGTGAGGATAATTCATACTTAAACGTTATAACATTTTACTCACGCGTATTTATCGGGATAGCCCGACTAGTTTCGCGTCAGCTCATGATTAAAGACTCCGGTTGAGTCCGAAACTAGTCGGGCTATTCCGATAAATACGTGAGTAAACCGTTATAGAATTTAAGTATTAAAGGTCTTTTCCAGATTTCCTTTACCTTTAACTCCACGTTTCGCGATCCTGTTTTATGGCATCGGACTTCATTATGCTAATGGGGGTTCGATTTCATCCTCCCCTCGCCGTCACTGATCACTACTGATTTTTGAACTTGTCTCTGCAGAATTGTGGGAGATAGGTTACATTGTATTAGTATTAATTTAAGGATCTATTTTTGTGGTATTTATGGTCTTATCTGATGTTTGTTTGTTCATAGCCATATTCAAATGACGCACTGAAACAGATTGCCCTGCTGTCATGCTGTCTTTGTCACTCTCAAATGGAATATAGAGATAAGTAGACATTTTAAAACGTCATAGGTAAGTCTTTTAAGTTCGCTGTCATGTCATTCTTGAATGCAGCTGTTTGGATGTAAAAGTGCAACTTAACCGCTTAATCGGAGTTTCCTTTTAAGTCTTAATATTTTATCTCTTATCCAACACAGTCTGTCCAAAGTGATCTATCATTTAATAAGTTTCTCGCTGTATCTTCCCACCTGCATACTCGGAAACCTACAACTATAGGTACGTAAAGGAAATTGACAATGCTTTCTGCGTGATAGAGTAGGTGCCGACAAAATTGATTGCTATTGATCGGCATGCTACAGGATAATATTTGGTCACCCAAAAGTATCTATTACATACCAGTGAAGTTTCATTTCGGTAATGGCGTTTTAAGCAAGTGCACTCCACTCGATGACATTTTTTTAATTGTAAAGAGTTTGTTTATATCAGTGAAATCAAACTTTGAGTAGTTAAACTTATTTGATGATAAGTTAAGCAGCAATTATCGAACTTAAACATGTTTCGTAAAGTCTGTTTGTCTAAAGTATTTTATTTTAATGGCACATTTATATAATTTAGAAGTAATATTTCAACAAATGCGGTTAGATTACTTTGCGTCTAGACAGTTTTGCGTGCCCGGCGTACGTTATGGGATGTTTAGCTTCTAAATATTTGCCTAGTTGTAAATTGTCTACTTTTGCCCTCCTTAAAAAGTATTTTTTACTTTTATTAAAGTTTTTGTACTAAAAAGATGGCCAAGGCCAAAATATGAGGGTCTTTAAATTCAAAAACAGTGAACTAAACGATTTATAAATTGTATTTTTCCTTTTGTAACCTAGACACACAAATTACAAGGTTGACATCACGTTAATAAATTGTCTTATATTTGGGTCTGCTATATTTTTTGTCACAATTACATTTTCGAAGTAAGGTAGTATTGAATTTAGTAATGAGAAAAACTTTGTCCGTTATGCCTAGCCGGGGGTTTTGTGTTAAATTGTTTGGGGTTGCCCTGAAACAATTTTTTCTTCGAATTTATAGTATTTTTACACGCACTTGTGTGTTTCGGTCCAGTTTGTCATTTTTGGGCTGAACCGAGGCGGGCACAAGTTGTTCAATAATGTCTAATTTAGGCGTCGAGTTTTCTGCGGTTATAACTTACATTCTTCGGTAATTGGTTTGGGGACACGCATGAAGTGCTCAAATAGTTTCTAATCTATAATTATCATCTCGGAGCGTGTCCCCTTGAAATGTGGGCTAATTGGTTATTTGAGGAGAAGGAATTTGAAATTAATCTTAACGATTTGTAAACAAATGAGGCCCTTTAGGGGGCAAGGACCTCTCCGCTTCATGAAATGATTGACAATGAATAATTATGGAGTATTAATTTCGACGTCATAGATTGCATCGTTATCCAGGTAATCTAGATCCATCGATTTTTTTCCAGAATTAGTCGATTATTTCCTGAGACATAGCAAGCCATCTAAGCACAGAAATATTAATACATTCTTATCTATTATCCCTCGAATCTCAAGTGGCGCATCCTGCAGCTAGCATTTTTCATCAAACAAGATTAAAACATATTTTATCTCTGTCACTCAATCCGTTTGAAATCCTTCCACTTGGTGTTCTCCGTCCTCCTCTATTAATAAAGATTTTCTTAGCAAGGGTCCCGTAATGCCCCCAAGCTTGAGAGTAAGGCTCTGTTCGGAGAACATAAATATCGGTGGATTCTGTTGCAGTTGGGATTTTGTATAGAGTATGCTTGTTTTTAGAGCTTTCTCGTTTTTTTTGGATTGTTTTTGATCATAAATTGGTTGGATAAGCATCGATTGTTTGAATACACAGTGTTTCCCTAATTTTATTAAACAAGTGAGAGAATTTATTCAAGAGTACTCCTTTTTCGTGCACCCACTGTGGAAAAAATATTTCATGATATTTTGCAATCACGATTTGATACATTTCAACTCTTCTTTTATTCAACCTTTTCTATATCATGTTTCAGTTTCAATTCTTAGCGAAACCAAATTCTTCGATACCAGTCCCACAATTAATTACCGGATTGCGTCAAAAATAATCAACATTAGTATACATCATATTTCAAACGTCAATTACATCGGCGAGTCAACATAAAGCTTGTTCCGCATCATTGGCAATACATTCGATACCGGTATTACCGGCGATACAAATTCCGTGTGTCCGAGCCGTAAGCCCCACTTATCTGATTGTGACATGTTATGTATTTACTTTATGGTTTAGGGGGAATGGACTGGCGGTTGTTGTAGGTATATATAGGTAGATATAGACAAGTATGAAATTTTATAGGTTAGCATGGTGAAATGGTAGTCGCGAGGAAAGTTGGAGAGTAAAATCATCAAGTTATTTGAGATTTACCTTAAGTTGAGTTCATTGGACCTAAGTCAGTGACGTTTTTGCGCAATAGGGATCCATGCACTATGTTTGACAAATATGCTTCGTGATTTGACTTACGGTAGCTTAAAAGTACTTAGCCTAATCTTATAACGTAGGTTAGATGATTCAAGAGATTCATTTAATTTTACAGGTCTGTTAACATACTGTTAAATACATAAAATATATTCTCATCAAATCTCTTAAGACGTAAATGTTAAAGATAATGTTATGTAACTTCATAAAAATTCTACGTTTACGAACTCTTAGAAATTTTATTATTTCGTTCGTGTTATATTCGTATCTTCCCACAATCGCTATTCCTGAATGCCCTCAAAAATAATGTGTTCTTTTCTATCAATATTTTCCAATACATCATCTATTTAAACAGAAGATGTATTAAAAACTATTCTTAGTTTACAAAAATCGACTTCTACAAACTCCAAACAACTTTGAACACATGACCTAAATAAAGTATCAGCCAGTCACAGTTCGGCATGCAGTCGTTCCCAATCCCCCGGCTCATTGCTCTCGCCCTCAGGAACTTTTCATTAACATTTCGCATTTACTCCATCACACCATTAAGGTGTCTATAAAGAGAGACACTCGACTGCGAGTACCGGAGAACGTAATACCTATCTTCTTAAATCTCGACCGAAGTGAGGGCAGGGCTGGATTTAGATGAGTGTGTGGGATTAAAAGTAATAGCGTTGTAGTGTTAATTCTTGAATGTGTTGTAGAAGTTAAACATGTCGTAGAAGACGCCAACGGTCGTGATATTCAACTAAAAATATCTTTAGTGAGAGTTTCAGTCACTGAAATAAAACGGATTCGTATTTTAGTTTTATTATTTAGTTTCGATGCCTTTCCGAGTGTTAGTACTTTATTTTGAACAAAAATCGCCGTGTTTGCACATAGTGTTTTAATTTTTTTAAAATCACGTGGTAACGGAAACTATTTCATTCAAACTATGTAATTTCTCGTAGTTTTGGGATGAACGCAAATATTACTCATTGTATCAAAAAAATCGTGTGAAAAACGAATACGATTATTTCGATAATACTCAATTCTCCAATTCGGTATTAGAGTCCGTCCCTGCCGGATGTTCCCTCAAGACGCTTTACTGTTATTGCCGCTCAGTGAAAGCTTAAATATATGGTCAGAGGTAGATTTCTTCTACTCATGTGATGCTTGCGAATCTCGCTAGAACATGTTCGTTTTAATTAAATTGTCTTGTACTAACATCTTTTAACTGGAGTTATTTGAGAGTTGCAGTGAACTGGTGTTTTTAAGTTTGAGATATTTCGTGCGCTTCTTGTTTAGTGACCTAGATAGATAGTTTATTTGCTTTTTGACTTTTGGCCTAATTTTTAAAACATTGTTTGTTGTTTTAACTTATTTGTTTAATTCTCGCATGATTATTATAATCCAGACAATTGGACTGATATCGAAGCTTGAGAGTTTAGCGAAAAGATTTTTTTTAGTCCTTTGATTAACTTATTCTTAAGTTTTTTCGTATTTTATCTGCCATAGCGTGCATATAAACGAATACCAGCCACAGAAATGAAACTGGATTAAATAGATTGCTCCAGAAATATTTCCCCATAGAAAAACAGCTTTTTCTGCTGTATTTATTTCTTATATCGAGTATATCTAATCCCATTAAGCTCCCACAAGTAAAATGTAAGGAATCACTACACCAATGGGACAGAAATTCAAACGCCCGTTACATATTGACAGACCAATCGAAAATCTATATTAATAGCGGATTTGGTTTTCTGATACGTCCAGTAAACCTTGGCCTGTTTAGCTGTAAAATTTAAGGGTCTTGGAAGGTCTAGGAGATTTGGTACAGAGACACGTCCAGATCAACTTGAGCTGTTTCACTGCAAAATTTTCGGGAAATCGAAGGGTCTTGGTTCGTTGGTTTTTGGTCATTGTTCATAACGCCGACAGTGCATTCTTAGGATTATTGTCCAGGACGAAATTTACCGGGAATCTAGAGACGGTTCGCTCACGAGGTTAATTTAGGTATAAACGGTATTTTGGCAATGATACGGAATCATTGGTTGATATCATCTGAACATTTAGTGGTGCTTACTTTGGTTCGGTTGTGATTTTGTATAGACTTTATGTCTATGCCATTTATTCAGTTAGTCATTTTCATTGCTTTATAAGAATTGAACAATATTTTTGGTTGATAGGCACTTTTTTTGAGATTGCATCTTTAGTCTAAAATGGGTCTAAGAGAGGGTGGGTGTGCGGTACTAGTTAGTACCGCTATATTAAATGACGACGATTGTGGTTGCGTGTAGGTAGCTTTTAAGGTTAACCATAAATTTTCATGACATCATCCTAGCACTAAATAACCAGCTTACATTAATACTACTCAAAACCTTTACTTAAAAGACTCGATAACTTACCCAACAAAAACAACTCTTAACAACTACAAAATAGAATGCATAATTGAATAATTTACAGCAACATTTAGTTGATCTGTATTTCTAAAAGGTAGACTTAAGATTTGGAAAGGACAACAAGGCGTCCACTATAACTTGACCTTCCCTGCCCCTAAAAAGTGATGTATACTCAGAAGCTTTCGGAGTGTTTACACAGTATTCGAGGGGTCAGATGCTATAGGTGATAATGTACATTGCTTGGATCCCTACAGGACGTTTAACACGGTATTCGGCGTTAACACTTAACCCTAGTAATTGTTGGGGCAGCTTCGTTGATGCGTACCTACTGGTATACGTTGGCTTTAGTTCGGGAATTATTTTGATGGCTCGACCGTTAAGATGGTCGGTAGTATTGTCCCAGTACGCTGCAAGGGGTTTATAAGACTGATGGAGAAAGTATTTTGTATGTTTAATCGATCATGAGATTTTTTGTAGATGGATTACAATTGATATTGTTCAAGGCAGTAAAATGTAAATTGAGCCATCATCATCGTCATTCCTCTGCCCTTATCCCAATTATTATTTGGGGTCGGCGCAACATATCTGCTTCCACACGTTCCTATCTGACGTCATCTCGCACAATCCATCCATCGTTAGATTAAATGTAAAGCCTTTTATAACCTACAGATAAGTTGTTAGTAAAAATGAAATTTCAAAATATTTTGACAATACATGTGCAAACACAAAAACAGAAAAAGAAACAGCTGAAAATATAGCTTCGTTTTTTCCTACCGATCAAATGACTAATGTCTGTTCACGAATGTCTCATTGTACATTGTAAGCGGTAAGCGGATTGCTAGCTTACCGGATGCTTATTGTTTTCATAACAATCGTCAAGAGATTACGGTTCTATTTTTAGTTAATACCCTCTAAATGCGAGCTTTTGTTATCAATTCTGGTAGAGGAATGTTGGTTCTTTGTTGTATGATTGGTTTTTTGCTGTGGTTAAGAAAATTGATAGATTTTCTGGTTTGTGAAAGTTGGGGTTGGTATTATTTATGATTGCTCAATTATATTCCGCATCATAATACCAATATCCTACCTATGTAAAAAACTGTATTCTTTTATTATATAGTAGTAGGTAGTTAACATAAAACTTGACATTTGACCAAATAAATACGCTTTAGTAGCTAAGGAAGTGCATTCTGCTACACGAAAAAGACATTTAAATCCATTAACAAATTCACGCTTCACGTATTTCAGTCCAGTCCACTGAAATATCATTAAGCCGTTAAGTATTGTTCTATGCAAATACTTAATGTCTTACGCTACGATAAAGCCAATCCTTGCCAAAAGTACATCAGGAACTCCCTCGTTCCGTGTTAATCATTTCCAGGCGACATATACCCAGAACTTATTTAAATTTTATACGGAACATCTTTGTACAGAGATCTCCTACTTTTTTATTGAATGCGTGTTGTTTTGTTTTTAAATGGCGGCGTTAGACAAAGCTGTGTTTTGTTTTTTGTCGAAGTTAGAACAGTTTATGGGTGCTTAAAAAGTTAAGGACATAGCGTTGTTCAGAAAAGTGCTGTTTGTCAATGGGTTGTGATTACTCTTTAGTAAACGTTTTGTTTGTTTTAAAATTGTGTCAGGAAAGTCCTGAGGGGAGAAAGTGAACGGTTTTTATGAGACTTTTCACGGTATAAATGTCAATTAATTGCTAGACTCTATTCTTTTAAAAATTTTAAAACCTTCTATCTAACTACAATCAATCAATCTTGCCTTGCCATTGTCTCGACAAAATCTCACCAATAAAAACTACAAAACTGAAGCTCAAAGTCACTTCAACACTTAAACTTACCACTAAAAACCATCTTCCACTTTACTATCTCCTAAAAATCCTTGTAAACACAACAACTATCTCCTAGAACATTTTCACCTAGACCAGACCGCCCTGTAAGTATCCTACTGGATCCTGAACACGTACTTAAATTAAAATACCTCGCGACCCTTTTTCATTAATAAGAGATCTTGGTCCCACACTGAATATTTATGTTGGTTTTGTGTGGTGCAAACATGTGGTACTCCGTATCCGAACAATAGAAAGCCTTTAGAAATTTTCGGATTTACTTTGTGCGATCGTTCTTTTGTTTTTTGGTATTTAGATTGTAGGAGGTTTTAATTTTAATACGAGGGTTTTGGATACGTTACCTTAAATGGTTAGGTTGTAATAACGAGTATGCTTTAGTTCAGCATTGTTATTATTAGCATATTATATGCTACATTTTTTACCAGTTAAAACCTTCCGATTCATTTTTTATATCGCTCAAGTCAAACTCTTTCATTTATTCTTTCAACAGTCATTCGATGTTTCATCGTCGGCTAATTTTTTTAAGATCGTGAAAGGAAACTTAGCTTGTAATACTTCAGCATAACTAAGCTAGCTCCTACTTGAACATCTCCTTATTTTAATACTATAATTTTACCACTTGATGTTAAAATTAGGATCTCCTATAGTTTACACCACACGCCCCAACAAGAAACGTGCAAGCGGTTACTTGATTTTTCTGATACATTTTCATGAGGTTCTCGGGTTGTGTGGGGCCTCCGCCGGTCGTGATTGGGCCCCTAAACGGATTAACTCCATCTTAGCCAGTGTCAATACTGCCCGCTCCTTATCCCGTCTCAGAGGAGAATGCTTCAAATGTTACTTGTTGATTTCGTCCCGGTTATTTCCCGGATGTACCTATGTCTCCACCGACAGATAGGAATGGAAGGATAAGATTGAGGCCTTTGCCCAGCAGTGAGACAATATAGGCTTTTAATAATAATGTTTTTTAATGATATTTAATTAAAGGAAATAATAATAAAAAAGGATCGGGTTTCTTCCCTTAAAGTTATCCCGTGAATTAAGATAGACACAAATAATAATGTCTTCGCCTGGTTGTTGAGTTGCTGTCATTCATCGATTAGACATTTAAGATTATACTGTTATTTTATCATGGTCACATTTAATTTATTTATTCATTTTTTTTTGTTTCATCACGATCACATTTAATTTATTTTTATTTTTTTAATTTAAGTAAAATTACGTCTGTACATTTTTAATGATGTTTCTCTTTGATACCAAGGCATCTAGCTACCTAACTGAAGTATGAATGGAACAATGTTAAAGTTTACACATCAGGATATTACGCCCGACTCCTCTACCAAGAGACACGTCAGCTAAAGATTTCTCCGAAAACTTTGAGATGAATTATTTTAATTCAAATAATAGTAAAAAAAAAAGAAACGACTTTGTTTTTTACAAATGCGGATTTTCAATCGAACGGTTCAATGTTTGTGTATACACATGATATTATAAGCCTTTAATATGGTTATATTAAGTTTTAAAACAAATAAGGAGAACGTGAAAAGTGTTTTTTTTTTCTACTGCGTATATTGTATACAGCTGTAAAGCTTGTAATCATTTTCGCTTGATACATCGATGGTAATCTCTCTTATACTCTTTAAAATTCATACTCTATCAACAGTCTAAGGCAGTCTTGTAGAAATTGCTGCCATTATTGTCCAATTAGAGCTAAGTGTTCTAGATTTTTGGCAGACAAGATTTTTCTCTTGTCTAGACGAAATCGTCTGTCGTCGAGTGTGTTGAGAGTAAATAGTTTTTGTTAGATGTCTCCAAATGTTTTCGGTGTCACATTGAAGACGTTTATAAGGAATCTGTTCTGTGTTGTTTTAGGACAAATGTTTTCAGAGCGAGAATTTGTTGAAAGACGATTTGAATTGTGTGGTGACGTTAGAGATTAATTTATGTTACTTAGCAATTGTCTACTTGAACTTTAGGCAGACATTTATTATTATTATAATTTTATGAATAAAATAATTACAGATTTGTCATCATTAACTGTCCGTTGCCGTTTACCGGTGTTAGCCTTCTCTAAGTAAATCCACAACACCGTGTCATTTACTAAAAATATAAGAAACTAAACTATTAAAAAGGTCTGTCTACAAAACGAAAAAGAAAAATAGACTCACTTTAGATTGACAAAACAAAAAAGGACTACATGCAGTCATACACATACTCGTAAATGCTTTAAAAATAAAACCAATAAAAGTTCATGTAAATGATTAATATTCAGAACACAGCGAAATTGGTGTCGGAAGTACAGTGGACTCTGAAATAAATAGGTTAACACTGGCAATCTAGTTAAGAGTTGAAATAGTTAGCTCGCGCCGGTAACTGAATTAGTTGACGTATTCGATCGCTGTACTGTTGCCGCCGATAGAGTTAAACGAATGAAAATGTTTATTTAATATTTTGTCCATCGTAGATCTGTGAATTGGATTGATGTTTTTTGTTTCATGGTTCGTTTTTTTGTTTGGACTTGTCTTGGTTTTGGCGTGTTTAATTAACAAGTTATGTGCAAGTAAATTATTTCTTGTGATCAGTTGGGTGTAAATAAATATTACGGTTTCTTGTAAAAATTAAATTGCAAGAACCTGATGACAATAGCCCCTAACATTTTAAGGACGTTAATGATTTTCTGCAAGTAAGATTCGTTCGCACAATTAATGATCTCCATTAAAAATCACCATTTTGCAAGTTAATAAAATTTACAAGGCAGTAAAATTATTGTATATTATGTAGAAATATTGTGAACTTTAAGGCATAATATAACCTAGATTTCTAAACACGTAATGTATATACAAGCGTCGAGGACAAAGTCTCGGGGTAGCATTGAAAGACCATTAATATTCACATACACGGCTCACAAAGTTTTACAATACCAACTTCTATTCAAGTCTCATTTCAAGTCAAGTTTCTCAAGAAATGTAGGTTTTGTAAGTATGTTTAATACTAGCTTTACATCTTATGTTCTTGTTTAAGGTCTTGTTCTATTTACTTAGTTCAGCTTAGGGATTTTTTTTTGCAATTTTAGGGTAAAATGTGTTATTACTCCCTATTTTTCCATTAATATTCGTGGCCATGCTAACTCACATTTTCGACAGCTTACCCTTAAGAAAATTTACAAAACGTTGAATTTTATGGTCAAGACACAACAAATAAAACCCCTTTCAACCATTTCTCAAAGTACCCACTCCTCAAATTGATAGATCCAAAACTTTCCGAAGAACTCGAAAGCAAAGACCAATATATCGAAAATTTAAAACTTCGGAATGGACAGACACAAAATGTAAACTGAGATATATCACGTGTCTCGACGGCCGTATTAGTTTCTTTCAAACTTCTCATATTACTTAAAGTACGGGAACGTAACCTAGATAAAATTCTCGGCTGCGTTTGAGGCTAAGCTGGTGCTCTACTGCGAACTCTCATGTAATATTCACAACGTTTTTGAATGAGTTGTCATCGAATTTACTTGGATGAAAATGTGGATGTTGTTTGTTCTGAGTTTTGTCTTCGAATCACCTTTTTGCTTTTGTTTTTATTTCCATTATAGATTTTCATCAACTGTTTTAATACTGTAACGATGACTCCGAATGGAATGGGCCAAGTCTTTTTTTTGTAACCCAGTGGAAATCCTCATGGTTTGCCCTCGTCAAGGGGGTTGACGAGGAGGTGTGCCAGACTTACCGGCTAAAACCTCTGGAGCGTCCTCACCTGCCTATGGCCTACGGGGTTCGCTTCCGCATTTTCCTCGAAAATATGCTATGCCTGAGATTTCTCGAAGACACGTTGCATACTATCCAAATACATTTGTAATAATTTGAATTAAGAATTTGAATACTTTCATCTTTAAACCATAGTAAGGGTCATGCAAGTCAACATTTCGGCCATATACCCGGCTTTTTACTTAACCATCGCTGAAGGCTTCGTGAGCTTCGAGAACATTCGAACTGGGCCACACTGAAAGCTACTTCAGATGATTGTTAGCACTTTTCTTTGTATTTGGGGCGGGCTTTTACAGTTTCCCTTAGTCATGTCTTACTGTCTTGATACAAAGTGGACTTTGTGTCAGCGCACGATGTTGTTAACTTGTCTCTAGGCATATGGCAGCGTTTGTAAGGGATTTTTATAGAGTTGTTTTTCTTTGCGAAAAATCTTAGGCTTCCAACTTCAGTTACTTATTTTGCTGTAACAGACACTGTTTTTTTTTGACAGACAAAAAAAAATACAGTCTAATCGTGACAGCAGCATTGTACTTGTAATTTACAGAGAGAAGGAAATAGGGACCTTAATTTTATTCCTCATGCATAGAAGATGTCATCAGCATAATTACCTGGTGTTGATGGGACAAAAACACATCATACCAGAATAGAATAGAATATAGTTTATTGTCCATCCTAGAATCACAGCAATCTAGGTGCATTAGATCGAAAAATAGGGTATAGAAGCGTAAGTTAGGTCTCTGGGGGTCTCTCTCTCTCTTCCTATAAGTTGAAAGTCAATTTAGTGCATCGACTTATAAGTTGACGCTTTGACTCGCTTCGACCATACTGTAACTTGAACTAACCAAAAACTACCTTCATCACACTTCATAATCATGTTCATTTACTATGAAATTGGAAGACGACTATCTTCGTTACACAGTTCCCATCGTTCCCATACGCCATACAATTTAAACGTTCAATGGAACAGGATATTTTATAGAGAAAATGAAGGCAAGTTTCGCTTCATAGCGTGTAAATGTAGTTTGATCATTAGATAAGGGTCTGCACAAAATCTCTAGCCAGGAATATCAAGAAGCATCCTTTTGGAACGAGACTAGAGTACTTAGTTTAAAATTTAATACGTACCTGTTCTAAGTAACTTCAGCAAGTTACTAAGAACAGGTACGGTTTTGGTTTGAAATGAAATTTCGGTTTAAATTTTCGTTGTTACAAAGTCATGTAAAGAAAAAAAAATACATAAATCGCATATTGTTCGTGGTTTGGGCCAAAATTCCTTTCAGGTGCACTAGAATTCTCCACGATTGTTGCGTCTAGATCACCATTCTTGATTTCAATGTGACCACCCGAAAATCAGAAAAATAATTGTTAAGTTAAGCACAGATAGGAGAATAGTAATTTTCATTTCAAAAGATTATACTATTAATTCTTTAAATCGATGGGATCTAGAATGACGTGGAGATATACCACAAAATAATATGACCAGATAATAAATAGCTCTGATACTTTCACCAGTTACAAAAGTCAACATAACCTAATATATTCAGGACTATCTAATGAAAAAGCTCCGGTTAATTCAAATTCAGGAGAGGTAAGGACAGGTGACGCCCCACATGGCAACGTAATGACGGATCGTAATGAACCGAAGATTATTTGTCGAGACAAATGCGAGTGACGTCACTAGCTTTAATTAAGAACATGAGATGGGTTGGTCTGGTATTGGAGCTTAGTATTGATCTGTAACATTCTGTTATCTGTTGTTCTAAATGGAATAGTTTTCCTACCTTCTCTAGATGTTGTATCGTTTTGTCAATTTTGGTATTTTTGGCTTCTAGTAATTCCGTAATCGTGACCCGTGTCTGTTATAAAATATATAAAATATGTATATAAAATCAATTAGCGACTGACTGTCATTTTTGGACCCCATAATCCTCAGTCTGTCTTATAAATTTAAATATCTTACAAAATTTTCCAAAATTAAAAATTTCTTCCATCTGAAATATTTTCAGGTAATGTTTATACACTTAAAACGTTATAACGGTTTACTCACGCGTATTTATCGGGATAGCCCGACTAGTCAGCGACTAGCCCGTCAGCTCATGATTAAGGACTCCGGTTGGGTCCGAAACTAGTCGGGCTATCCCGATAAATACGCGTGAGTAAACCGTTATAACGTTTTAAGTATGAATCATCCTCACGAAAGTTATTATAAAAATATAATGTTTATACACACCTTTGTTGTAGGTTTCAAATGACGTTTTATAGTATACAGAATACCTATATTCCATTTTAGCTTACAAATAAACAATACTAAAACAAGAAATATCTACATTTATGACTAAACTTATGTAACTAAAAAAAATTAAACATTTACAAAGCGTCGAAAAAAATATCCTCATCTCCGTCAATGGCGGGAAACGTGCCCAGGAGACTGGCCGCATTACCACGCTGAATGGCAATACCAACTCTTTGCGCGAAATACAGTCCAGCCCTCTGATCACGGGTGGAGTCGACCAAGCGCTTAGCGAGTTCCTTATACAGAGCTCGTGCACCCGGACCCCATGGCCCTAGCGTTTCAACCCCAAAGGGCTCAAAAATATAATTGCCCGTAAGGTTATTATATTTTCGTCGCTTTAGGGTTTCCGCAGCTCCAGCAGCAGCGCCGGGCGCGACCGCCGAACTTAGAACATGGGACGGCGCAAGGGTGTCGACACACGTTGCGTCCCACACCAAAGGCCGGCCCAATTTCCAGGGAAGTAAAGACATCCCGTCAGGTCTCTTACCATCGCTGCGCACCAAACCGTTGCTTACAAATTGCGTCAGTTATTCTATGATTTTAAAATGTCGATTCAAAGCGCTAGAAAAACACCAGAACATTTAAACTTCCACGAGTTTTCGTTCCACAATCAATGCTACATTACATTATAATGTACACAACCGATCTATAATTACCACTAGATGGCGCCACATTGCAATATGGCCGCCGTTTCCGTTGTATCGCGGGCTAGCGTCACTTCCCCTACACTGTGAAACAAATGAAACTTGTACTGTAATGTACATCGTATAATATTTTAATTATGTGTATTCGTTTGTTTTGAAAGGGTTAAACGGTTAAATATATTTTCCGATCGGGAAATCGAATTTAAGCCTGATCACATTGATGTGACGTAGATTTAATTGGATGTCAAATTGTAGGTAATTGATTTTTTGATCAGTTACCTCGTGTGCGTTTTGCTTGATTACATGAAACATTTTAGATATTTTGGTAGTGCAGTTTAGTATATTAATATTTATTGAATTACTTTCGGAATTTATTGGGTTAGTTTTGAAAGTAAGTATCTGCTTGGAGAATTTCTAGAAAGTGTTATAAGACATGGTCTTTTTGATATTTTTTTTGTGTCGCCCAAAAGGCCTACTGTTGCGTAGCCCGTTGCGTAGTATTACAATAATACTACTATTGTTGTATTCCTTATCTTGATACAATTTCATTTATAGAAACATATACTCGTTTATGACTGATCCATAAACATATCTGAATGAATCAACCTCATGTGTGTGTAACGTAGTAGGTACCTACGTACTTTATAACATAAAGAATTTCAAAATACCAAAATATTTTAACAAAAACGTTACGTAAAAAAGCTTAACTTGAAAATTAATTTCCATAATTGATTCAGACTACCGTTCGTTTATGAATAGCCGGTAAATTAACACTTATACAAGTTTAATTACGTTCATTAAGTTCCTATGTTTGAAATAATACGGTGCGGCGAGATGAAAGAACATCATCGATGCATTCAATTAAGTACGGCGAAACGAAGACTGGAGATTGTCTTAGATGATATAAAGTTGGATATGAAGTAATACTAGTTCAAATAAGAACCAGTTTTTTTTTGTAAAGAGGTTGACGGTTTTGTTTTTGGAAATAAAATGCAATTTCTTGTTTTTTTTGTAAAAAAAATCCGCTAAGAGAACCTTAACGTAATTTGACTTAAAGATTGTCAGGTCATTATTATTTATTTATATCTTATTTTAGTGATAGTTTGATAAAAATACAGTTGAATAGTCAGTCAACTAATCCTAATAATATTATGGTGACGTCTCTGATATTCTCATCAATTATTTCCATACTATATTTTTCACTTTATTTATCAGTGAGGGAATATTGTTTTTCAATTAATTTTAGTTTCCGTTGACAATGTTCATATATCTGAATAATTATAATGTAAACCAAACTATTATTACTGCTCATGTAAAATGTATTTCTGTAACAATATCAATTTCACTTCATAATGAACGCAAACATATTTTGATAAATGTATTTATTTTGCCGTTAATAAGTGAAACGTATAATGCGCACCGCATGCAGTAAATAATTTAATTAACACGTTCATATGGCGTTATATGAAACCGCTGTTTGTTTTATATTAATTAGGAAAGTGTGCCCTTTGGCAGTTTGTGTTTATAGAGCAAAATGCAGGTTACAAGACAATGTTATAATGGAAATGTAGAAGTTACTTTTTCTATGTTTCTTTTTCTTTAATATGTTAAACTCATTAGTTAATTTGTTTATTTCTAAATACAAAACAGTGTAACTTTTTTTTTAATCAATAAAAACTTTTGTTAAGTCCTAAATGTTGCGATGATTTTAATTTTATTGAATTTGAATAAACACACTACAAAAAAGGCACTAATATTTTAAGTTAGTTTCCTTTTACAACTTCTGTTTTCCGGAATTTAATCCTAGTGTTGTGACAAAGACATCTTACGACACCCAGAAATCATTCGTGAAGTTAATAATGTAGTTTAATTTATAAATCAGAACATTTTTTTTTACAAACTGCTGAGTAGAAAAAATATCTGTCTCAGCATTTAATTAAATACAAGATCGATGTACAACAGTCCACCTTAATACGATCTAAGAGAAAACCAATTATCTGGGGAACTTGGCTCAGTTGGACCACAGTTCTTTCAGAACTTGTGCTATTAACGCCTGACATTTGTTATGAATTGCTTGCAAGGTGCAACAATAGTCCCTTTAATTAAGAATCATTGGGGTGGGGAAGTTTTCCCGTATCGTGTTTTCTTAACATCATTTTTGTATTTGTAAGAAGAATTATAAGTACTTGGCTATTATATCAAGTGGTGGTATTGTGTTGTTAATAGATAAATATTTTATAGGGTTTTTTTTTGTAATTTGTGGTCCGTTTTTATGAATCGATGTACCTACAGTCTGTGTCAAAAGTCCAGTGTCTATAATGTTAGTACTGATTCTATGATGAAAGTACAGTACAACGTTGGGAATATTTTTTTTAGCTCGCCGAACATGAATATTGTCGAGTTTATTGAACATTAATGACTTAATAAACAGAAGGCTTTGATTTAATTTTTCATTAAAACCATTTATTTTATACACAAAATAAAAATGAATGTCAGAAGTTCAAATAAAAATGAAACAAAAAAAAATAGTTTACGTTATTTCATGTTTGCAATTTCAGTACTTATAAAAGTCCCGTTTGTTTTTAAGGGTCGTTTGAATAATTAATTCGAAGAAAATACATTTGCTTTTTGCGCTATTCGTATGCAATGTTTTTTACTTCGTTTTACTAAAAAGGTTTTATTTAAAAAGGTTAAAGGTCATTGACGTTGTTTTGCTATATGCTAGAATGTTTTTAGTTTCGTTGTTTTCGCCTAATTTATTAATTGTACTTACTGAACACGGTTTTCTTTTGCAGGTAAATGTTCGAGTTGATAAGATAGTAAGTGATGTATTTAATTTACATTTGTTGCTTATATTAACAATAGGAGTGGAATTTTAGGTAAGTATTAATATACAAACTTTTCCATAGAAAATGTAAGAACAAAAAAATAAAATAAAATATTTTAGGATCAAAAATTCAAAACGAAATGTTGAATATTAAATTAAGCCAAACAATATGTTTAAAAAAATATTCCACATGTGAGAATTGTCTATTCGACACAACTATTTCTTAATACAAATATCTCATAGATCTGAGTCGGGCTATCCCGATATATTCGCGTGAGTAAACCGTTATATCATTTATGTATATCATAGATTACCATTAGGAACCATTTCTATTTTACGATTTCGAAACGAAAAACCGAATATTTCCGTATTTCCGTAAAAGTACACACATGCCTACATATGCATACAACACTTCAAAAGTAACGTCACAGTACAAACTGTCTTCACCAAAGGGACAGTTCCCTGTAGCCGTTGCCATGGCAACGTAGTCTTGCCTTTAATTTCGTTTAACAAAGGCTCTCGGCGCCTCTTATTATACATCATGCCCCAATTATAGCTGTCTGCAAAGAATAAAGCGGAGTCGCGGGATATGCTTAGTGTTGTCGAGATTTTATTTGCATAACTGTGTTACAAGGAACAAGCGCAAGAAAAATATTATATGTCACTATAGCGATAGGCACCTACTAAAAAATCCATTAGTATTATTATAACTATGAAGGTTCAATTTCATCAGAATGTTTTAGTGATCTTCGGTCAGTCAGTTTTTAACATGGCATAAATATTTTATTTAATATAGTAATGCAGGGTCAGAGGGAGGCCTTTGCTCAGCAGTGGGACACTACAGGCTAGGAAAAAAATATAGTAATAACTATTACAATAATATATTGAAATACTTAGTACATAAATAACGCAGTCGAGATTTTGTTAATTATTGTCATATTTTCTTTGTTATACATCATGCCCCTGCCCTTATCCCAATTTTTATTTGGGGTCGGCGCAACACGTCCTCTAGACATGTTGCTTAAAGTTTTGGCTATGGTTTTATAGTCGGCCGCCTGCCTGACACTAACCCTCTTTGGGAATGCGATTGTTGGTTGTTTACCCGCCACCATTCGGGTGACCCAAGGTGGTTGGTACAGGGCACTGGGTCTTAAGGTCCATTAGTCGCCTTTTACGACACCCAGTGGAGGATATGGGGTGGTGCTATTCTTTATATCCGGACACCACACGGAACCATATTTTCTTTGTTATACGACTACACAAAAATATTTTCTCGAAGTTAGTATTTTTGTAAACGGAGTTTTATGTAATGTGTAGGCGGTATACATTTTTGGCGACCGTACCAACTAATCGTAAAGGTCATATTGTTATTGTGATTTGACCTTTCATAGATATATAAAATAAATTATTTCGGGTATAACTTGTTCGTAAGGACATTCAGAAGATATTTGTTGGTTTTCAATTTACGATCTTATTTCTTTATTGATAGAATTTAATTTACTAGCGAATATTTAACTAGTCATTTTGGCAACAAAACTACTTTATTTTCTGTCTTAACAAAGACGAATAAAACCTCTTAATCATATTTTTCTTATCTCCTCGTAACAACCGCAAACTGTCTTTTTATAGTTTTTAATTTCTTTTAGCTTACCCTTAGGAATATATTAAAAACTTTACTGTTTTAATTCTGTGAAATAAATCTTTTATTTTTCTAGTTTGAATAAATTTGTTTAAAGGCGCCCTTAGAAAGATGAGTTACTACTAATAAAAAATATCAAACTAAAATAGAATAAGTAGAAGTTCAAATTTGATAAAGGCAAAATCAATAGAGTATTTAGAGAAATCCCTAAATAATTAATACTTCTTTGACTCTTGTTTTACGAACAAAATACAAAAAAATACCAAAATTACCATCTCGCGTTACCAAACATACTTTATAAAATAATCACTTTAAAACACATTTTTTTATTTCTATCCCCAACTAATAAATTAACCGTTTTCTTCTGCCATTAAAACGTCCGATTTACACGGTGGCCCATAAAATTAAGAAATTACGAATGTAAACAGCGTTGACCATTAAATTAGCTGTAGATATGGCGTGCCGCATGCGAACTTTGTGCAAAGAAATGTTGAAAAACTGGTGAAGTGCGACTCTGACTTGCGGCATTAAGGGTTCCCTAAAAATAAGCTGAAGAAAACCAAATTTGCCTTAAGAAAAAACAAATATGTAATGTGATTAAAATCTATGGTTATTTCCTTTAAATGTGCTATAAGACGTTCCTTTCTATTAAGTTTTAATATTTTGAATTGAGCCTAGAAGTTTGCTTTTTTCACCGCTGCAAAAGTCGGTATACCTGAGTATTTGGTATAAATTCCAACTACTTTTTAATTGAAGGCAGATATGTAGGTAGACTTGCGGCCAAGGAAGGTTGCGGCTTTGCTTTCGAGTTGCGGGACCCTAAAAACTCAAAAAACTTCAAGCAAAATGGCGGACGATTTATTTAGATGTCGACTGAACTGAGAATGTCGTTTGACGAACAAAAGAATTGTCAGAACAATTTGTTTTATTCTACGAAAGACGATATTAAGGGCTGTTAGGGATGGTTTATGTTGGTAAGTTAAAATGTTTATGGCAATACTATTATAGGAGTTCAGTTTTGTTTGCAGTGTCATGCCTAACCAATTCTCGTCTTACGGAATTAATATGTACTCATTCACGCAATTTTATGAAAAACTTAGCCTCTGACTATGAAAAAGATTAATTGGGTAGGTACAGTCGATGCATGCATACCTGCATATTATAGATATTTTGATTTTGAAATACGAGTCGTACAAGCTTTATATTTTGCAAAAAAATACAAATTTCTACTACAAGAAACCATTTTCCCATTTCCGTTAGTCGTATTTTCAACTTTCCCACTTTCTTTTTCTGTACTTAAGTAGAAACCTTCAAGTCTCATCTTTGAAAGACATTGTATTATATTTAAAGCGAAAAAAACCCCTGTGCTTAATCGACAGGAATATTATATTTACCAAGAGAGGGATTATGAGTTCAAAACACCTGACAAACTCACTCAACCGAGATAAAGAAGGGTTGGGATGGAGAATCAAAAAGCATTGAAGAACATTTTTTTCTTCTTATAACTGAATTTATTCCTGCTTAACTTAGTAAGTGATTCTTTAAAACTACAGGTTAGAATACTGTTTCTAAATATGGAATCTCACACGCTTCCCGCGTCAAATTTTCAAAATCCGAGTGTGCAAAGTTATCAAGTTTGTCTGACTCGTTCGGCATAGATTAATGAGTCGTCACGTTAATATGCGAACTTGTATTTTCATGGGACACGATTCCTTTTTTTTAAATAACGTTTTGGGTATCTGCTTCTGTTTTTGCCTGTATTATCTGCACAGCTAATATTCAAACGGGTTTGCCATATTTTTATAAGGTGTTAAAGGAAACTAATTTTCCAAGTTAATTAATACACAAAAAGACATGATCTAATATTCGTAATTACGGAAATTATTATTGTTATTGTAAGCCTCCTTTATCGCTACAATCCTAACCCGAGTTTATTCACCAAATTGCATTTCGTATTATCAACTCTTTACCAGTTCCATGTAACTCAATAAAATAAAGCTCGTATTCAAATTGTATTAGTTTCTCGCTATGATGTCTTTTATAAAGCTTTGAAAGCTTTTGTGCATCGATGAGTATCGTAAAATAATAGTTGTTTAACAAAGTCATTCATTGGATTGGAATATTTAGTTTTGGTTTTGGGTTTAAAAGTGATGGTAATGGTTTCTAATTGGTATAGGTAGTATTCAAATATTTACCGAGTACTTTAACTATAGTTAAAGGTATAAATGAATGCAAACTTATGTTATTTTAATTTAGAATCTAGTAAGTCCAATTTATGTTTTTTAATCAATGCACAATTATATGTCGTCTCGCTCTCCGCTGTCTGACAAAACAAACTCGCTTTCCGCTATCTGACTCTGACCTAAATAATAATTAGATCTTGAAAACTACACAATGTATTATTTTAATAGATAGAAAAAAATACGAGAGAGATTTATATTATGTATAATACATCAGTATAACACTCGTGCGACGGTTGGGTGTGTTGTTAGTACAAGCATAAAAAACCACCCTTACATCATACTGAAAAACACGTTAACACTGTCAAAACAAGTTCATCTATAAGTCATAATACAGACATGAACGGGCAGTCCATTTGTAAGCTACAGTAAATCACGCGTGCAAAGTTTAATGCGGTGGTCACATAACATGCACATTCCGTACTGTACAGTCACGAGCAAAAACATGTCATCATCATCTTCCTGCCCTTATCCCATTTCACTTGGGGTCGGCGCAACACGTCTTCTAGACATGTTGCTTAAAGTTTTGCCTATGGTTTTATAGACGGCCGCCTGCCTGACACTAACCCTCTACGGGAATGCGATTCCACCATTCGGGTGACCCAAGGTGCTTGGTACAGTGCACTGGGTCTTAAGGTCCATTAGTCGTCTTTTACGACACCCAGTGGAGGATATGGGGTGGTGCTATTCTTTATATCCGGACACCACACGGAGCAAAAACATGTATTCACAACCAAACAATTGAAGATTAAAGCCTAATCAAATGATCTGTGAAATCGTGCAATTTTCTTTCAAATTAAACATTTTCTGTTTAGCTTATAATATCAGGAATATTCTATAACTGTTTCAGAAATTTCACATAAGAAATCTATGGCAATCGTTTGGTCGTGTTTACATGTTTTTGCTCGTGACTGTACCTGTACTGTACTGTACATTGTGTACATTGTACAGCTGAATACAGAAACACATTTAAAGTTGGTCACCATGGGAATGAGTTCAAATCGAGTTTGTGATGAAGTCATTGTTTTATTCTGTGATTTGTGAATTATGGATGATAGGTGTTGACCACGGTTTTGCCTGTTTGGTTGTTGTTAGTCACGATAAAAGGAATGTATCTCCTGTATGTTTTTTGGATTAGATACCTGATGGTACTTCAGTAGATAGTTATAAAAAAATAATTATAAACGACTAGTTCCACATTAAAAATAATTTAAATAAAAATTGTGTCTCCACTTTAACCCTATATACACAGACTAAAACAACACAAAAGCCATTCCACCGTCTAACATTTAATGCCTACATAACTGCAGCCTCTGTGAGGCAGTCTAGCTATTACAGAAAATGGCGCGTAATGAACAACTTAACCTGTCAAAGGGTGAAGGGGATATCCAATTACAAAGTGGCGAATGTAAAGTGCCCGTCTAAGGTGCACGTTAACAGTTTATGTAGGTTGTATGACAATGTATGAGGGAGATTTTAAATATGTTTAGAAATAGTTTCATTTTTTTGTTAATTTGTTGGTAAGCACTTTTTTGTGTGTAATTTAGTGTGTGGTCTTCTTTGGTGCTCAATAAGTTTATACTATAAGAATTTAGTGCTTTGCTTTCTTAACAAATTACAATAGCATGTATTCAAAGATATTGGCAATGGCTAAAAGTTCCAACCTTAAACCCAAAATTGATGTTAACATAATTATTTTTGTATGATATTGTTCTTCCCATACACTACAACAAAAAATTGTCCGTAGAAACTTTCCTCTTTCATTTCAACATCTGAAGGACGGTCCACCATATGTGCTAATGACAGTTAATTCCATAAGAAATCTACCAAGAAAAGGGTGTAGAATAAAAGGGTTGAGTCCAATACGCGACCCTTGTGAGACATCAGCAGTCAGAGCCACCCTTCCGAAAGCTTCCGAGGGTTAAAAGAATCCAAGTCGAGGATCCCCAAAGAATGTGATTAAACCTACTTTTACACGAAATACCGTATCCTTATACGAGAACAGTCATCAACAGAAGTTCACGGACCTACTTATAGGTACGAGTACGGTCAGTAACAGAAGTTGAAAAAACAGATTTTCAATAACGAAAACTGCTCATGATCTTCAATTTGAAGCTGTTATGATATTAGGTAATAGAAAGGGTTGAAATCTAGTGTCTTTAAAATGTGCTGTTCAATTCCTGACCGAATAAAATACTGGGGCTTTGTAAATCAGGCAATGTTAATCGACTTATGTTGCTAATAGTACATAACTTTAACATAATACATTAAACGCTTATATGGATAGTTACAACAAAAAAATATAAAATATAAATGAAGTATTAGAGTTCGACGCGATAAAAACCAAAGCAAAAAATATAATGTTGAATAATACACATTGTTCAAATCACATTAAACTGAAAATGAATTTAAATTACTATACATTTTAAAGTGTCATGTTTAAACATGTAGTAGGTACATCTAAGTGCTTATGGCACTTTAGTCCTTACAGTGTGAAATAATGACACTCGAGTTCCCCTTGTATTAACAAGAGACTGGTGTATTTATTTAACCTTTTCTTCTTTCTACACGTGTTTTAAATTCGGGACATTCGTGTTTTTTAAACTGTAATAAAAATTCACTTGGAATAAAAAGGAGAACATTTCAGTATTGTGTAGCTAGCTCTTAGTTTTTACAGATTGAATGCAACAAACGTAATGTAAGATGTATGTAACTTCACGAACGACGTGACGTCACATCTCATCTCATATGACGTAAGAAAAAGGCCCAACAACACAAACACATCAATAAAATAAATATGAGAAGAGTTTCGCGAAATATCTTAGCTGTTTACAAGACCGTCAATATTTTGCCTGTGTCCGCACAAACGCGTGTTTGTAAGACTATTTATCATAGCACAAATATCAATAACTTGGTTGCGGAGGTCGACAGTAACTAATGGCGGTGTCTTGACTTGTTATAACGTGGTTGTGCAGATGTGGAATTAGGTAGAATACTCGAATGAGGACTGAGATTTGAGATTTTTCACGAATGCCTCTGTTGATAGGTAGATTGCTTCGGGTAATAAGGTTTGTAAATAGTAATTAAAAAAATATCAACATTTATTTAATTAAGCATTAAAGAACTGAGTGATGATGTATTGTTTATAATTTAATCTCAATATAATTTAGAAATAGTGAGTATGGGGATGGTCAAGAATAACGGTCAAAATTCAGTTAATTACTAATTTTAATGATGAAACAATGATACTTCCTTGTCATTCTCATGGGACACATAAAAATGAACATGCTCACCACGTAAACAGACCTAGACCTAGACCGACAGGCCAGTCAAAACTATAGATACATACCTATAGTATGTTAAAAGTAATTACAAATGTATTAAATGCGTGTCTATCAGTATATTATCCAATATTTTCCTACTTAATCTTTGTCATCGGTTCAGAGTTATCTCCACGATATGGATATGAAGTTTTGTTTTGACGCTACAGATGAAAGTTGGAATGATTTATGCGAGTATTTGACCGAGTTAACTGCGGATAATGTGCGGAACATTGCGATTTACGAGAATTGGGTCAGAGGCATTAGAATAATTATCGTGGTGTTTCACTATTGTGTGTGCTGTTATTTTACGGGAGCTGTGCTTTGTAATGCCTTTGGTTGGTATGATTTTAATCATGATTTGTGTGTATAAAACTTTTAAGTGAGAATGGACTCAATACGTTATTACTACTTTTTTGAGTGGATAAAAATTGATATGTAATATTTGGGACCACTACTATTTCTTAGTTTCTTTTGCAGGAACCATGTTTTTTAACTATTACTACTATTAGTACTTATGTATTTCTAGCCTAGGTAAAGGGCTAAATATTTTCAGTCAATCAAAAATAATTTTAACTAAAAAATGTACCAAACCAAGCCAAATAAAAGTATCAAAATAAAGTATTAATTAAGAATATTCTTCCAATTCCATTTCCAAATTTGTTGTCAACATGTTCCAACTTCTTTACCATGCCGTAATAAATTGCTGATCGATTCGAGAATATTCCATCACGTAAAGTACGTGTGTACACAACATGGCTATCAGTAAACTCCGGCCCCCTGTTAATGCATCTTGAGAAATACCTACTTAATCAGAACAGTGATTTACCCCCTGTAGGGGCGCTATACAGGCTGATCTCCCTACATTATTTATGTGAGAGATTTTCTTCACTTTAATGGGTATTTAACTACATTTTTGTCTTTGAGTAATGACCAGATTTGTAACGATGCAGGTTTGAATACAATGTTTATTTATCAAAGGTTATTTTTTAATAGTTCTTAAACACCACTTGCAGTCGGTGATTGATAATATTGTAAAGAAACCTGGACCTTGAATTATTGACGTCTGATAATAATTTTTGATTTATTTCAGTCTCTTTTAAATTTTGTAGGTTCTTTGTTAATTATAACATAAATGTTGCCTAAATGATACAGTTATTTAATTGTAATCTGGAAATCTGTAGCCAAAAAGGAAATTATCAGCAAATATATTTTTTGGTCGACATCTTTACGGAGAGAGACATTGTTCATCCATCCTACCCACTCAGCTCCCGAAATCATTTCTTTCCTCACCCAATCCTTCTCAATAACTCCCTATAGTTCGAAGAGTTTATTTACAAACAGTGGGCAGTAAATCCCTTGCTGCGGGGTATATCTCATTACTAAGTTTTGTTGGGTCTGCCAGTTAAGTCCGCGTTCCGTTACTCGCTTGTTATAAGTTTACTTATTTACTTTTAGTACTGTTACTTGTGGTGAGAACTAGTTTTGTGGAACTCTCGCTTTTGATTTTCTTTGAAATTGCATATTAGAGGTTACCGCATAAGTTCTGGTACCTAGTGTAGCTATTCTAGTGTCTCATTTATCTAAGACTGTATAACAGTGCGAAACTTGATGAGCTAAAATGAGAGAGAGAGCTTGACAATAATCTCAATTGTTCTGTATGACCCCATACAATTTCCATAAGTATTATTAGAATAAAATATAATCATGACACGTGTTAAAAGTAGACACTCTTTTTTCTATCCATTGTGAAAAATGCCTGACTCTAATTTGGCAAATTCAAAACAGACAAAACTTATATCTTTCTGCAAAAGTAATTAATAAATACAAACCTACAATTTTGTACACCCTATATCCCATTCTAATACAGTTACAGTTTCCAACAATAACCGTTCGATGGAACGCACAGCCGTTAGCGAATCGCAACAGGTACAAAATCAAAGGTCTGAACAAACTTTACTAGTTTTCGTTAAGCACTGCCCATACGAGCCATTGAAAACTGACCGTAGGCAACTAACTCTAATAACCAACCTTAAAATTGGATGACCACCAATCGAGTTTATACCCTAACTTTAATGAATAAGGTTGGGAATTGGATGAGGAGGGGAAAGGCTATTGTGGAATCGAAATAAAGCTTGCAACAGAGAATTCCAGTAATGTATTGTTGGATATGAGTTCATCTCACGCTTATATGAACTTTTGTTACGTACAAGCGTTTATATTTTTGTATGTTTTGCAGTTTTCCTTTGTTATAACTGTATGTTCTGCTGATTGGAATATTGGAGCTACTGAAGCAAGCATTTGTAGGAGATGAAATTGTTCGAGTGTTTTAAAGATTTTGCTTTTGTATCTCGGTATAGAGATGGTTTGAGTGCATCAGAGCACTTTTGAACTGTAATTTTTTATTTGGTTTTGAATAGACAGCCAATAGTCGTTTTTTTCATTTTAGCTTTTGTGTATTTATTTACCAGTAACCTGTGTTTCCACTCGACAGAAAATGGACTCAAATTATGTCACCACAAAAATCTTGCTTACAAAAGTGTCTTTTTCAATTTCGTGCTGCATATTTTCCAAGTTTTTCATCACAATATTTAACAGTGTTATACTTTCAACAAAATATATGCAAATTGATGTTAAATATCTTTCGGCCATCCAGCTCTATCCTTCGAAGTTTTGACCGCTTACTTTAGCGTTCAACTCAATTAGCATAAGAATGTTAGTTTAAACTGTCGCTGTAATGTCGCCAAATATGCAACGGTTTTCTTGTTAAACATTTTGTTTATGGTTTATGTTAATCTTTTTACTTAAAACGATCCAGTAATGTTTTAAGCTTGTCTTTTGCGTTTGCTTTTCATGCCTACTCGGATTACTTTACGTCGAATCTGGATTTGCTCTACAGAAAACGTAAATTCTTTAAAATATTAAAACTTCAAACAAATTTAATTTGTAATAGTCCTTTTTGACGAATTTCGACATTGAATAGATAGATAGAATATTATTAATTGCACACCACATGAAAAACAAATTTGACAAAAGTAAAAGTTACATGGTGCCACAATTATTGAATATTTCTTCAATTACCTGCATTATGTTATTATTGCGTAACAGGCTAACGCAGAGGTAGCTTATCAATTTTAAGTCACCCAATTAATCTCTTTTCAATTTCGGCAATTCGTACCAACTACCATGATCAATAATCCAAACTGCTCTTTATTCTACCCTAGACACCTACCTACAACTCCAACACCTGCATTGTAAACGTACGAATGTCCTCTAAAAGTGTAGTGGGATTATTTCATTCCATGCACTAGCACTCAGCTAGATACGTAGTCTCCAAAAAGCTTTCTAGCACCATACGGAGCGCCGGATTAAGGGATATTTCAATTTTCAACTGCTCTAGCACGTGGTGCTGGTTTTTTTAAGTTGCGAGTACTTGGTTGGTGTTTCGAATGATTTTTCGTACTCTTTTTTTGGAAACTATACCTCTAGAATACAACTGTTTTATAGCATTTTCTCTGCATAAGTAGCAATAGAAACAATAGTCTCAAAGAGATAACAATTTTTACACGTTTCTAATTGTTTTAAACGCGAATAAATTGAATTCTGTGATGATAAAACTTAAGTAATTCAAAAAATATTTCATGAAACTTTATCAAAAATTCGTCAATTTGAAAGCTAAGAATTTCATAAAACATCTTCAAGTTTTTTAATAACATCCAACGCCCGGTGAAATGTCTCAAATCCAATTATCACCGGTTGAAATTAATTTTTGTTCAATAGCAACCCTGTCAGAGGGTAGCCAGTCGGCGTAAAAAACAAAGAATATCGCTATTTAATTAATTTGGGGGTAAACATTGAAATAAAGAAGGGTTTCACTCGAATAAGCCGGAGGGGATTAGGTTTTTGTCTTTTTTAATTATCGGTACATTTAACTCAAAACGACATTTAAATGTTAAGTAAGGAAAAGAGACTCTTAATTATTAAGAAAGGTAGTTTAGCAATAATTTGTTAATACAATTTAATCGCAGGATATTTTATCCATAGTATAACAAAAGACCATCCACTTTTAAATCACGGAAAAACAGTAAAGAAAAAAAGCATTAAACGCTAAATTCCAACACAGCCCAAAAATACCTGTATTCAGAATTTTGCGCATTCCTGTACCACTGTGCTTCTAAAACCGGACCGCTGCTACTGCGGAAGCAAGATGGCGCATTACATTAGAAATAGCGTTATCTCTCTTCTACAACTGCAACGTGCCTACCCGAAAGGTTATACTGAACTCATATTATAGTATGCCGGACGAAATCTGTGAACCAACACGCATCACTGCATTGCTCCTTCGCTTTTTCTTTTGCTCGAGTAATGCGAATAATATGTCGAATCCCAAGCCTTGTGGCATCCATCATAAATCAGGGCAGAATGCGTCCACTGCCCCTTGTAAATGGTGGGTGTAAGGTTTTCCACCGTTATTAACAATGGGATTTTGAGTTCTGTGATGTGGAGTGTCTTTAGCGGTAGCATTAATTTAGCTTATTGCTGCTGTTATGATTTTTGGATTAAGAGTTGAGAATGAATTTGAGTTTCTACAGCAGACTACAGAAATTCTACAGCTTTATATGTTTTGTGCTAATAAATATACTTAAAACATAGTCTATACTACTAGACGAGGTTCTAATTTCTTTGCGTATGCTGTATTTAAAGCTAAGTCAAATATTTTGTCTCCTATTCTATATTCCAAACAATTTTTATACCCATACATACCTATGTAGATTTTTCATAAATTATATCAGACTTGTAATATATTGACAAAAATCTCACATGGATTTCAAAAGGGTTTCAGATTATTGGATGTTCTAACCCTCTTACAGAAGCAAATGAGATTACCATGGATAAAATATGTGAAATAACTTGACTTGATCAGACACAGATGTAATCATAAAATCATATTTCAAGAATTCAGACCATATAGGCCTGCAGAACATTTTTTTTTTGTATATAGGCCTCGACGAATTGCCTTAAGTGATTTTCTTTTTGACTAGCATCAAAAAAAAAAACATCTAAGTCTCAATATAAAAAAGACACCCACACAATTCCATTGTGGCAAAAGGCTTGTCTAAAAATGAACTTTCAATTGTAATGTCACCTTTTTCGTGTACTCTATTGACGTGAAGAGCACTTTCTCCTGAAGAACTTGAAAGGGTTAAACACAAATACCGAAAAAGCATCTAAGAAAAAGGTTACGAACGTTTGTATCTTCGCCATTTTTCTTCGCATTCCACATCCCCATAGTTTTGCTATGCTATCAAATAAATAGCGCACAATCTCCACACAATTCAGAAACATTCAAAAATTCCGTCTACATCTCCTGTTAACACCATCATAAAATAAACTCTCGTTTACAGTCCAAAAAATAACATTCTACACAGCACATATCTTGTACAACATTTATTTGGGGTACCACCTTTGTACTAACCAGTTTAAAAGGATCTTCCGCTCCCCGCGCAAAGCATGAAATCTCAGGGATAGAGGGAGTTTGGTTAAGAAATCTGGGGTTCTTGTTACATTGGTGGCGTTTCCTCAAAAGCTGTACCATAACTAACCATCAAACGCCCTCGCGTACTTAGAATAAATTTTCAATACTCTGCCATACGGATCGTTAGTTCTATTCAAAGGTTTTAGGAACGCACAGCTTATCTCAAGATGTGCGTGCCATAGACAAGTGTACAATGCCAGAGGGTGCAAAGTTTTTGCTGCTAATGTCTTTTTAATATTTTATTTGGGCCTTGTCTCGAGAGATTTGGATATGATTGATCGAGGGGGTGGGTGCCGAATGTGTAATGTGCTGTAAGCCTGATTACTTAATAATACAGTGAAGACTTGAAAAGTTTTGGAACATGTGAGTATATTTAAGCGTGCTATACTGCCACGGCGTAGATATACTATCCTGATGGGAGTAGTTTATTTTTTATTGCCAAAACTTTCGTAAAAGACGCGTACAAAGTTAAGTCAGTTTAGTAACACTGCCAAAATTTTCTAAAGTTGTATTTGAGAAAAAGTTAGTTAGCATTCTATTTACCTAAAATAGCATAAGCATATATTTAACAAAGCGTACGTTACTAACAAATTCTTAGATAATCACAAAAAAGTCATAACCCCGAAATCACAACTACCTCTCTGACTGTTGGCCTACTCTGTGCTGTCAGGCGACACACAGAATGACACCAATATCTTAGAGCAGGTGTTACTACGATAGCGGGTTAATTAGGTGTACTCAGCGTCTAATGTATGGATATAGAATTGACAGGCTGGGGAAATGGGCTGGAAGAAATGTGAGGCCCTTTGTAAAAGAGACGACTTCAGACTCCAACGACTCGTGAACACGATGATGTAACTTCTATGGGATAGCATGGTTTAGTCGCTTGGAGAAGAAAGTTTTAAACTTTGATAGGGACAGCTTTGATCGTCTTTTCTCACTGACTAACAGCAGTATTTAAGAACAGCACTTTGGTAATTGACGGAAAGTCTATTTATCCCTTGATGATTGCAAAGACAGCAAAAACCTAAGTCGACTTTTTACTTAATATCGTGGTTGAATGCGACTGTTTTTTTTTGCAGTGCAAATTTGTAGCACAAAGTGCAAACATAAAATTTTCCCTACTTTCCCATTGCTCTTTATCTCAACATGTTGCATCAGACAACTCCCTCAGGTAGGCAAACCAGGGAATACGAAGAGTAACTTGTTCTTGAAAGGGAACATCGAACTTCACATCGCAAACTAAACTATCAATTGAAAGCTATCCGCCCGTGATTTCTCCTCCATACCCTTCATTCTACCTCTATAATAAAAGCATAATCACTATCAGGGCCTTCAAGGAAAATTATATTTTATTCTCCTTAGAATTAAGTTCATTTTCGCTTGCAGTTCCAAGGAGTTAAGACGTTTCAATGGGTGTGAAGCATCCTTGCAACGTTCAATATTGTTTGCTTCGTTAGTGCATTGCTTGGGTATTAATTGTGTAGTATGGACGTTGGAAATCTTTATAGCGGAACTGCGAACTAGATAATTATTGGCTATTAGAACAATGGTGTCGGAGATTACTTTAGACGAGCTTAACGAGTAAGTATCAACGTGTTTTACAATTGAATAATACTTAGTTAACGCAGTCTAATGAATGTTTCACGTATATGATTTGTTTGATGAATAAATGGATCGGTTTATTAAGAGAAAAGTGATGTGAAATAGTGGCTTTGTAGGCAGGATCTTTTATATCTTTTTGTGAAGTCTCATAGTGACAAAATATCCTCAAAATGTGAAGGATCATTTGATCGATCAATCATTTCTTTCACGCGGTATTGCCTACTTTGACCAATGTTATAAACGCTTTATCTACTTTACTACTCAATAACGTGGCTGTATATTATGGAGGAATTTCAAAAAACTGGAAAGTTGTTTCGGCAATTAACTCCTGTATTTAAACACAAGTGTTGATATTAATAGTACGTTTAATACAATCAAAATCCTAAATCAATAAACATAACTCACCTGAAATAGCATCGATTGTGAACAATAATGCTTCGTAAGTCATAGATATTATCATAAGTGTGGCCATAACTAGGACTGCAGTAATAATGCAGGCATTAGCTATCGGTTTATGGCACTTTATGTGTTCCGATGCAGTATTGTAGGATAATGTAATGCAATATTGTGCTTCGAATGGAGGAAACTCGAGTGTTCTGTTGTTGGAGATAGATTCTCGTAGGTATAAAATTCTAGAGAATATTGTCTGTGTAGATATAAGGTGACTAGTATTTCGACTGTTAGACAAAAAAGTATTGATCTCATTTGCAGTTTGGTGGTTTCAGATTAAATTTCAGACCTCATATTGTTTTCTCACAACTAAATATTTTAAAGATTTTCAGCGGTTACTTAATTTAAGGGGCTACTAAAAAAAATATTAAAAGCATTTATATATCTGGTATTGCTTCATAGATTTGATATGAATTTTAGGTAGGTACTTTTAACATGTCTTATAATTCCACCATGCAAACAAGAAACTGGTGATAAATATAGGTAGGAATTGCGCTAAACAAGGTCGTGCAAGTACAGCACGTAGTTCCCACTCCTGCCCACCCCCTTGGGTAAACTCCGTGAATTATGTATAATATGAGAGAGGGAAACACTGTTTACTAAACTGCTTCGTGGTTGCGTTTACTTAGTTCCGACCATTCAATTGTTGAACATTTTAGCATATAAATTAATTAAGCTAATTTGTTGATAACCGTAGTCAGGTAAAGAGATGAATTAAATAACTTAGCAAATATATTTTTTGTACTGATTGGACTTCTAGATCTTTGAACGGTTTTGTAAGCACGAAGTTGTATGCTCTACATATTTTCAGATTTTTTACTCTACCGAGAATCGAAAAAAAAACACCTTGAATTGAAACACGGAACCTGTTTTCCAAAAAAATCTCACTGCTGATTAATCCTCGTACGTTTTGCTAAAAGACTTTTAGCTCACTTGTAGGATATTTACAGGTTGCTACTATTTACGCCAACCAAAATTTTACCCACAATATTTACACAACTCTACAAAAAGACCAAAATAACGAGTAAGTAACTAGGTTTCCTTCAGTATATTTTGCTTTAAAAACGCCCAAACTGTATTCTCCATCCATTTGCATACAACTTACCGTTTTCCACTGGCATATAATTTTAGGTAAGCTGCGGTTCTCGGGTTATTTACGTACACAACTTACAAATGTCAAGGATATTGCTATACCAACTTGTTTATTGTAATCAGTTTTTCTTTCTGAAACTTTTGTGACCAATTTGGGTATGTTGGCTTTGGAGAACGAAGTTGTATGATTGTTGAGGAGTAATGTAATTGAGATTGGATTTTTTTTAATCAAACAGTAATTAAAGTTTATGTAGTCAAATATAATGTTGCTAGGAAAATTTTGCTCTTTATATTTTCTTCTAGATGTTTCAGTAATGAACATGTCAAAAGAAGATTGAGATTCTTTTTATTCTGACTTACTTTACATTTTATTTACTCTCCGTTATACGCAGTTCTTTATCATGTATGAGATAAAAAAAAACACAGACAGAGGTCACTTTTCTTGATTCATGTACTAGGAATTTCACCATATTACACAAATACTGTCAAAATTACACCTTAAACACGACAATTACATCCAGACACCGAGCCATCAGTGGAAACACCCTCTACGTTATCAGCACACGAAAGCGAATCAACTGCGCTTATTCTGCAGCACGTGAACGCAACAATACATCACCGCAGCTTGCATTTGATTGCGACGAGAGATAAAACTGCAATTTGGGTGCACCTTTATCGCTATAATGTGGGTACAATCGACCGCTACTTGTTTCTAAAGAAATTTACGAAAAAAGACCTTATTGCGAAGTAATAAGGATGGTATTAGGTTTAATGTGGGTGTTGATTTTAGAAGTCTAGAAAGTCGTGAGAAAAGATATTGTCCTTGAAGTAAAAAATCGGTGATTCTAGAAAACACAGACCTTATTTCATATCTTGCCAAAAATTAGTAAATTGACGAATTGAAAATTTTTCAAAATAGCGATATTAAAACGACGAAAAGTTCGTGAAAGAAGAATATTTGGGATACATTTATATAAAAGAAAAACTGAAATAAAACCAGTATAAAAATATACAAACCCACCTTACTCAATACTTTGAAAATCTGAACTAAATTTAAAATTCTCCTATTCATCACTACCACAAAACGTTTACGAAACCAGCTTAAATTCCGCGACTTTCCAAAATACATTCGGATACCGCGAACCGGTCAGCTGTTTCCAGAAACTTCGATCCGGTCATGAAATATTTTATTCGCCCGTTCCCACCTGATTTCCATTCAAAAGTTCCCGTTTATTCCCAAGTCTTTTGACCACTAAACGTACATTGTAGTGGAGAGACCTGGAGGGTAGTTTGAGAGTGGATTGGCTATTGTCTGATTGGGATAACTTTATATGCTGTTTAGTTTGTTTGTTTTAGAGTCTTAAATAAACTTCATCCAGCGTTTGTTTCTGTTTATAAAAATGAACCACTTTTTTAACAGGGGAGAGGGCTTTTATCGATTTTGAAATACGTTATGCAACTGCAATCGTTGACTAAAAGTAGCAACTGTATGTTTAATCAATTTTATGTAAGTTAAATTTTATTAGCTAAATTACGACAAAAGGCACAAAAATCTGGAAATAAATTGAAAATTAAATTGAAAATTTCTTTGAAACTTGTTATGTTTAAAAGAATAAATAAAATATGACATTGTTTCATCGTTTTCACTGTGGACAAATTAATATTACTTTTCATAGAATTCAACTGATAATATCTGGTTTAGCTCAAGCTGTGATTGAATAAAACACTTATAATGAATATTTAAGTACTTAAGTTTTTAGAAATCCGTCAAACATTTATTATTCATTTATTCTTAAGTAAGATTTAAGTCTACATTGTAATAACGACATCTTTTTATATTTTATGAGTACTTGAAGGTATCTATTCTCTAAGGCTATGTTCTTCGTTTCATCAAAACTTTTATAATGCCTTACTGTTCTTCAAAACCAAGTAGCAAAATATGAATTAGACTAACCTTTAAAAATATTACAAATACATAAAAGTAAGAAGATTTAATCGATACTCAAAGATTTTAGTCTCCAGCGACTACTGTTAAATAAATTGACAAAGATTCGCACACATCATCATCATTATCACACACATCATATTCGTCAACATAACACATCATCGTCATCACACATATCATCAGCATCAATAAATACTTTGGGTTTTAATCACACACATTTTCTGATAAGTCGTCTCCTGTACTATAGACCTTAACAGTTCTAGCGTTTACGTACATTTATTCATTGCATTACTATAATAATTCATTTGGGTTCTTTTGTATATTTTTTCTAGACTATTCTAACCTCCATGCTCATATGGACTACAACTCATTAAGGGACCCCCCACACTAGCGTCTTTCGAGCGTCAGCGTCCGCGCGACGTCGACGCCGCGTCGACGCGGCGTCGACGCGACGCCAGCGCTGGCCGCCAAACGAACGCCGAGCGGGCGCGGCGCTGGCGTTGCGTCGCCGTTGTTGTTCACAAAAAACGTTGAACTGACGCCGCGGCGACGCAACGCCAGCGCCGCGCCCGCTCGGCGTTCGTTTGGCGGCCAGCGCTGGCGTCGCGTCGACGCCGCGTCGACGCGGCGTCGACGTCGCGCGGACGCTGACGCTCGAAAGACGCTAGTGTGGGGGGTCCCTTAATGAGTTGTAGTCCATATGAGCATGGAGGTTAGAATAGTCTAGAAAAAATATACAAAAGAACCCAAATGAATTATTATAGTAATGCAATGAATAAATGTACGTAAACGCTAGAACTGTTAAGGTCTATAGTACAGGAGACGACTTATCAGAAAATGTGTGTGATTAAAACCCAAAGTATTTATTGATGCTGATGATATGTGTGATGACGATGATGTGTTATGTTGACGAATATGATGTGTGTGATAATGATGATGATGTGTGCGAATCTTTGTCAATTTATTTAACAGTAGTCGCTGGAGACTAAAATCTTTGAGTATCGATTAAATCTTCTTACTTTTATGTATTTGTAATATTTTTAAAGGTTAGTCTAATTCATATTTTGCTACTTGGTTTTGAAGAACAGTAAGGCATTATAAAAGTTTTGATGAAACGAAGAACATAGCCTTAGAGAATAGATACCTTCAAGTACTCATAAAATATAAAAAGATGTCGTTATTACAATGTAGACTTAAATCTTACTTAAGAATAAATGAATAATAAATGTTTGACGGATTTCTAAAAACTTAAGTACTTAAATATTCATTATAAGTGTTTTATTCAATCACAGCTTGAGCTAAACCAGATATTATCAGTTGAATTCTATGAAAAGTAATATTAATTTGTCCACAGTGAAAACGATGAAACAATGTCATATTTTATTTATTCTTTTAAACATAACAAGTTTCAAAGAAATTTTCAATTTAATTTTCAATTTATTTCCAGATTTTTGTGCCTTTTGTCGTAATTTAGCTAATAAAATTTAACTTACATAAAATTGATTAAACATACAGTTGCTACTTTTAGTCAACGATTGCAGTTGCATAACGTATTTCAAAATCGATAAAAGCCCTCTCCCCTGTTAAAAAAGTGGTTCATTTTTATAAACAGAAACAAACGCTGGATGAAGTTTATTTAAGACTCTAAAACAAACAAACTAAACAGCATATAAAGTTATCCCAATCAGACAATAGCCAATCCACTCTCAAACTACCCTCCAGGTCTCTCCACTACAATGTACGTTTAGTGGTCAAAAGACTTGGGAATAAACGGGAACTTTTGAATGAAAATCAGGTGGGAACGGGCGAATAAAATATTTCATGACCGGATCGAAGTTTCTGGAAACAGCTGACCGTTTCGCGGTATCCGAATATATTTTGGAAAATCGCGGAATTTAAGCTGGTTTCGTAAACGTTTTGTGGTAGTGATGAATAGGAGAATTTTAAATGTAGTTCTGATTTTTGGAGTATATTTTTTGTTTTGGTTTTATTTGTATTGCTCCAGTTTTTCTTTTAATATGAATGTATCCCAAGTATCGTAGATTATTCACAAACTTTTCATCGTTATAATATCGCTATTTTGAAAGTACTATGTCTTTAAATTTTCAATTCGTCAATTTACTATTTTTTGGCAAGATATTAAAAAAAAACCTACGTTTTCTGGAATCACCGAATTTCTAACTTCAAGGACAATATTTTTCTTATGACCTCCCTGACTTCTGAAACCAACAGCCACATTAAACCTAATACCATCCTTATCACTTCGCAACAAGGTTTTTTTTCGCCAGCTTTCTTTAGAACCAAGTACTGGTCGATTGTACCCACATTATAGCGATAAAGGTGCACCCAAATTGCAGTTTTATCTCTCGTCGCAATCAAATGCAAGCTGCGGTGATGTATTGTTGCGTTCACGTGCTGCAGAATAAGCGCAGTTGATTCGCTTTCGTGTGCTGATAACGTAGAGGGTGTTTCCACTGATGGCTGAGTGTCTGGGTGTAATTGTCGTGTTTAAGGTGTGATTTTGACAGTATTTGTATCACATAGTATTTGGTTTATGGTCAAAAATTACATGAATCGAGATATTAAGTGACCTTTTTTTGTGGTCATTGGTTCCTAACATAAATGTCACAGAACTATAAAACTAGGAAAGTAAATAACATTTAAAGTAATCAATCAATTACATATTCATGACTGAAACATCTAGAAAAAAATATAAAGAGCAAATTTCTTCTAGCAACGTTATATTTGACTACATTAACTTTAATTGCTGTTTGATCAAAAAAAAAACAATCTCAATTACATTACTCCTCAACAATCATATAACTTCGTTCTTTCCAAAGCCGACATACCCAAATTGGTCACAGAAGTTAGAAAAAGAAAAACTGATTACAATAAACAAGTTGGTATAGCAATATTCTTGACATTTGTAAGTTGTGTACGTAAATAAGCCGAGAACCGCAGCTTACCTAAAATTATATGCCGGTGGAAAACGGTAAGTTGTATGCAAATGGATGGAAAACTCGAATACAGTTTGGGCGTTTTTAAAGCAAAATATACTGAAGGAAAGCTAGTTACTTACTCGTTATTTTGGTCTTTTAGTAGAGTTGTTAAAATATTGTGGGTGAAATTTTGGTTTGCGTTATTAGTAGTAGCGATCTGTAAATATCCTAAAAATGAATGCTCCATGCTCATATGGACTACAACTCATTAAGGGACCCCCCACACTAGCGTCTTTCGAGCGTCAGCGTCCGCGCGACGTCGACGCCGCGTCGACGCGGCGTCGACGCGACGCCAGCGCTGGCCGCCAAACGAACGCCGAGCGGGCGCGGCGCTGGCGTTGCGTCGCCGTTGTTGTTCACAAAAAACGTTGAACTGACGCCGCGGCGACGCAACGCCAGCGCCGCGCCCGCTCGGCGTTCGTTTGGCGGCCAGCGCTGGCGTCGCGTCGACGCGGCGTCGACGTCGCGCGGACGCTGGCACGACGACGACGCTCGAAAGACGCTAGTGTGGGGGGTCCCTAAAACTTTCATATTATACTCAAAAACGAGCACGACATTCTATCGAACATGCAGATTGTAGTTTGTGTACACATTTAAATAGTCGTGAATAAAACAGTGGATCGTCTCGGCGTCGTGTGCCATGCTACAAGGGAGTATCAGAAGACCAATGTAATATTTGGTAATGGTACATAACTTAAAAATACAATCAAATGTATGTTATGATTGTAACCATAAAATATTATCATGATCGATCATACTGATTTGGTGATTAGAAGAATTAACTACCAATATTATAATCGCGTTAGTTTGTAGATAGAGATGAATTGCTTATTAGGTACTTTTTCACGCTTAATCATCAATACCATTTCAGCCTACTTTAACCAACTAGGTCAGGGGTTAGTAATGTTTTTGCAGCTATAACAGACATTTGCTTTGGCGAGTTTGCGGGCAACAGCTAGTAACCTAATATTTCTAAGCCTTGTCACTTCTTCTTTCCTTTCTTTCTTTTCTTTCACAACTTTACTGTTCTATATTTCAAGAATACAAAAGATGTCCTATTAGCCTTCATTATCTATCCATCTGTGTCTTTTTCGACTATGATAACCATCCCTTAATAGACCATATTATAGGCTTAAGATTCGTTTTTTCTACATCTCTTGAAATCAGCGTCAAAAAAAACCACTTTAGCATAAAAAAATCAAAAACAATTGTTAGTGGAAAAAAATGCTGTATTATAATCAATACTGTACGAATTTGACCTTCTATCTTGTGCTACCCATTTTCCGCGGTTATTGCGTCTGGGCCGGCCCTACGGTGGGCTATAACTCAACAGTAGAAACGCAATTAGCGGGTTAGGTGATAACACCACCCCAGTATATCACTTCCTGAATAAAACCTGTACTAGTTCGTAATTAATGAATGATTTATTTCACGAGGAACGTTACGTTTGTTGCATGTCTGTGTATGGTATTGCACCTGTTTTAATATTTAAAGATAAAATACGTGTGTGTTTGCTTTTTTTTTGTCTGCGATAGATTTTGGAATAAGTATTATTTTGATTGGTAATTATAATTAATTATCTAGTAGGTATAGAATCACTTAAATATAAAATTAAAACCACTCTTAGTTAACTGACTTTACAAATTTTATTGATGTTATTAATTGATAAAATTGCATTTCAAGTCCTGGATTATCATTAAAAATGAGCATTGTGAACCGCAATCGACAGTTCTTTGGCACAAAGCGTTAGTTTTATAAAATCTACCAAATGCATTAATAATTCCCTTTACTTAACAATGTTTCCGTAGACAAACGATGTAAACATATTTGTGGGGGTATTTAATTAAAGATACAATTCATGAGAAAAAAAAAATAAACAAATGACAATAACTTTGCAATAACATCAAATCAATTTCCCAAAAACCAAACCAAACACGATTATCACAACAATATTTACTAAAACTCTTCAAAAGCCTTGAAGAGAACACTAGAAGGAAAGTAAGTGGAACATTATTCGAGATGGTAACACGACACCTCCATTAGACCAACTTGTAATAGACGGCGCTTAAAATGCTGACAAGATAATGGCGTTGAGTGTTCGCGGGTAAAATTGATCGGGACAATAGACGATATTTTGATAGGAAAAAATGCAAAAGCTTGATCTGGCCGATATTTGAGACAACATAGATTAGTGTCAGTCTTCGGAATTAAAGACTAGCTGTTGCCCGCGACTTCGCCCGCGTGAATGTCGGGTATAGCCGTAAAAACATTACCTATTTCTGTCCGTTGCTGACATTGTTCAATTCTTCTATATCGAACGCTATTATATTAACTTTCAATATGTACCTACTACAAACACTTAACAAATTGTACACTAAAACCTTTCTCGAGAATCTTATCACTGTTGGAGTAGTTTTTCATCACAGACAGACAGACACGGCGGAGGATTTTGTTTGGTAATATGTAGTGAAGACACACTCGAAAAAAGGTTTATCAAGTCGACTTTGATGTCTAAGAGAACTTTACAACAACGGACTGTGAATATGTGTACAGAACTTAATAACTAAAGGCGAAGTCACTGACCAAAACAATTAAAACAAAAAACAAAATTTTTCTCACTCAGACACCACTAAATCTTATAACCAAACTGCACTAAACAAGCATTTGGCACAAAAATCTTTACCCAAGGAACTATCTGTAGTATTTAGGCACTACAGATCATATTTGTTTGTCTGTCCTCAAACCGCAAACACGTCTGTAAACAATCAATATGCTAATTTACTTAGCCAGCCCTCAGGTGGCCTCTGTACCACGGTACATACAAATTTGGACGCCCAAACGGTTGTATCACCACTGATTTAGTGCTAATACAGTTCGTGGTGGGGTGGTGAACGGACAATGCTTATATTGCCTATACTGTTGGAAATCGATTTAATTGTATGGTTATTGGATGTTTTGATAGGTTATAGTTTTCAAATTGTTAGCCGTTAAAAAAAGGCAAATTATGTCTATTAAAGAAACTATAGCTCAGCGAAGCAGCGCATTAACGAGTACATTTCGATTCATGTAGCATCTTAAAGTACAAAGAAAACAATAACCATTCAAACACAATTGTTAATATCTTTAAAATTCTCACAATAAAAACTTCAGTAACGCGAAAAGTACCATCGCTGCATCGTAAGCACTGTTCATTCTACATAGTGTTACAGGAATGCACAAAAATCATAAAGTTTTATAACCGCCGGTCGTTACCCGCACGCATCGCACCAAATATTTTTTTTATTTCTATTTCACGCACGTGGCGGCCATTTTAAATCCAAATGTAATTGAGAGTTATGTAAATGCGGCTCGGTCAGCCTGTTTAACATTCGCAGAAATACACAATTGTAGGATTTGGTATTTTGGATCCGCGGTGTGGCGATGTGGACTGGTATTTGCTGAATATTTTCATTTTGGCAATGGATACAGTGTGTTTGATAGAGATTTGGGCTTATTTCCAGTTTTTTCAGTCTCTATAAACAGCTTTTCAATTCAATCTATGCGGCTAGTACTTGAAAGTTAAGATAAAGATAATTTATTTGCATAAAACATGTGTATATAGATCTTAAATATAACAATTAGGTTTCAACATGCCCTGCCATTACAGGCGTACAAATTACTATATAGTGCAGATTTACCAAAGTAAATCTACTAATCGAGCACTAGATATCATCTAGTACTTTACCCAAAGAATAATAATTGATCAAACTACATTCATTAGCATACATGCATAAGTATCTAAAATGTATTGCACATTGCAATTGAATCCAAATCATTTCAAACCCCGCAATGAAATATCAAACTGTAAGAAATTAACTTTGAGATTCGAAATCCATAATTCAACTACATTATCGTGAGTTTCCGAACGGCTAGCTACAGTCTCCAATTTAACTAGACCTTTAGCACACACTTTATCAACGTTATAGCAAGCAATCTTAACTTACTGTGGGTCCAAGATATATCGGTCTATATTCCTCACTACCCAAAGTAAATAGAGCTGCCATCACCCTCTATAAATGCTTTAACGAATGTGAATTTTGGTTGGAGAGGTGAATATGGGGGTCGTTAATACTGGTCATGTTTCGCCTATGGCTGGGACAGACAGGAGAAATGAAGTGGGAATGATGGGCCTGATGGACCATCATTTGTATGTCCACAATGGACCACGTCAAAGTTCAAATTTCAGATATTTATTGCAATCATTAGTAAATAGGTACATACGATGTTATAAAAGGTAAAAGTACGTAGTATACATTGACACGAATTTAAAAATTTAACGGGCCTTTTGATCTATTGGTTAGTGGCCCTGACTGGTATACTGGTAGTCGTGGGTTCGATTTCCACCCTAGAAAAATGTTAGTGCGATTAGCACGATCATTTATTCTGTGTCTAGGTGTAATTTATCTCTAATATGTATGTATTTAGAAATAAATAAGTTAGTTTATCAGTTGTCTAGCACTCATAACATAAGTCGCTCTTGTATACTTAATTTGAGACTAGATGGCGTTGTATGTTGAGGAATATACACGATACTCTGCAGTGGCGAAGGGTCCATATAACTCGATTCCTACCGGCTTCCCTTTTGAAATATGGCAAATACTAAGATTCAGTTTATTTAAGTAGCATTTAAAAATATCAACTATAACTATAATAATTTAAATTAATAATGTACGTGTATAGCCTTTGTTTGAAAATAACAATAAACGCCTAAACTTTTTTTTGAGCAAAACGCATGCAATAAACGCCTACAACTTTCATTGTAAACCTACGATTCGCTTTACCGGTTAAAAGGTAAGCCGGGACGCGATTCGGGAATCGAGTACATCTACTTCATAGTGCGATCTCTTTCACTCCATCGAGTAAAAGTGAGACACTATATACATTGACACATTGAACAACCGCGGCCAATAAGGACTTAGGGAAGCCGGTGCGGAGCGGCTTATGACAAAGACAGAAAATATAAATGCGTACGCCAGAAAGAGATGCAATATGAACTTCGTACGTCAACTGAACATGACAGCTGACGTTTACGTTCGCGCTAATATTATAAAAGTTTTATTTATTATTTTCACCGGTTCATTTGCATTAGATTAGGTGTATTCGTATCATAATTTAGAATCTTATAGTATTATTACTTGTGATTGATCAGTGTAGTGATAGTGCAGTAAAAACAAAATACATCAGTTCAGTGTTATTGTTTGTTTATCGTCTATTCGAATAAAATAAATATTTAGGTAAGTCAGAATTACTAAGATTGTTGATTTAGTTTGTAGATCTATTAGAAAGTAGTTATTTTTGTTATTATTAAGTAAATTCGATAATAAAGCGGCTTTAGTGAACGTAGAATGCTGTCTAACAGATTATTTGCTGACTGAGTAAAAATCTTTTTCAAAGAAGAGTTTTGAAAAAGACCTGACATGATTTGAATTAATTACAAATGACGATCAAACATTTTAACAGTTCTTTGTACGACAAAATATCATTGGCTCACAGGAAGTTTTAAATTAAATAAAATCTTTTGTTTGCTTTGTAATTCTCAGATCCAATCCTCAACATCTTATTTCATTCCACATAGTAATATAGATCAAAATTTGGACCCTGTCTGTAGGACAAGTTAGTAGTAGATATGCACAGCATAGTATACATATATGTGGGAAGGCTTAAAATATTGTGTTTATAGTTTCTATATTTATGTACTTATACTATTTGTATATTATTGTTTTAACATTATAATCTTCTCAATATGACAATATACATATAAGTAATTTAGAAGTGTTGTATATTGTTGTTTTGCAACTTAACAACAATATAAATATTCATATTTTTATTATAATATGCACTTAAGTCCATGTTTATGTGGCCATTAACTATCATATATTTTGTATTCTATAATTTAGTTGCATTTTATTTTATAGTAAACATTTTAATTTGTCTATCAGTTAGATATTCATGTATTGTACTTATAGTAGCATTTTGATTGTAAAAAGGTTTTAAATTATAAATTATTACTGTATTTCTCTTATTTTTTTTTAATTTTCAGGGTGTTTATAATATTAGTAGTGAATAGAGCTACACAGGGTTTAATGCTCTTATTAATTCATCTAAAATACATGTTCAGACAAAAAAACATATCCGTACTTGTTGTTTATCTTTGCATGATAATAATGCAATTTTTGGACGGGCTTCCCTTTTAAGAAAATTCACCCTTCGCCACTGATACTCTGTTAGGGCTCAACTTATATTGGACATTAGTACAAGCATCAGTTAGACAGTGATCACCGGACGACCGCCATGACAGTCGGAAATAATTAATAATTCCATTTCATCAGGTAGAATTGCTTTTGTGAATTCCCGCGGATTATTTTCTCGCGGCCGGACACCGGACCATTATTATTGTGTATTCATATCGCCAGCGAAATTAAAGTAAATTGGTGTACTTACTCTTGTGGAATTTTAATTAATAAACGTACTTTAATTTTAAGTATTCGGTCGATTTTGATATGATATTGGTTATTGAATTTATGAAGGAACAGTGTTATATGAGATACAGGCACATTACCTGAGCTTAAATGTAATTAAGTTTATTTTGTAGTAAAAATACAAATAATTTATTTAACTTAATGTCTACAATTAAGTTATGCAATTGTTTAAATTTGAGTGATTAATTGTCTTTTGACCTATATCTACTTTAAATTAGCATAATATAGGGAGCCCATTTCACTACAAACATATTTACTACTGCAAGTGTTAAGTTGGTACATTCTAACAACATGACAATCAGAGAACACAAAACACCTTTATTTAGGAACTATGGTACGACGTCATATGGTATGATGTCATGTCATCAGAGAAATGACAAAGACAACAACATTGCTCTTTGTTAGTCTGTTAATAATGTACCTACACAGAATAACCCACCAAAAAGAAAAAAATGTCTAACAAAACCTTCAGAGAAGACCTGCCTAAATTACCAACGTACCAAAGCCCATTACCACGTGGTTTTTTCAAAGCCATTGCATTAAAATTCCATGTAACACGAGATAAATCTTCAATACATTACCCGCTTGGGCCGTCTAAAGGACAGGTGTTGTTTTTACGCGGAAATTGGAGGGCCACTTTAATTTTGGATACATTACTTTGATGCATGCATCCTGGGGGTTGGATGGTGGTATTGAGTATGGAGACAAGAATTTTAGAATTATTTTTTTTTGCTTTTTGTTGTTTGGTTTGAAAAAATGAGTTAGGAAAATATTTAAAACGTTTAGTTACAATAAGCGCATGTATTAGGTACCTACTCTATTTTAGGACTTAAAGGAAATAAAATATTTTCTTGATAGAATTGAATTTGTCACTGCACTAAATAATATCGGAAAACGTTTTAGTTTTTACTGGATACTTGATAGTTTTGAGTTTTAAAGCAATCAATCGTTCTTGAGTATTAGTCTAGAAAGATTTAAGCAGTCTGGCTGTGTAAGGCCTATCAATACTAAATAATCTGTAATCTGCATTCAGACTACAAAACAAACCAGAAAAGTAAGCTGCGAAAAAATATCTAACTAGATCTGACAAAACTAATACAAAAACAGCCACAAAAGACCAAAAATAATTCTCAATAAATTCCCCGTATTCATTGCAACGTTCCGCATAAACCGACTTAACCCGTTAAAAATGACGGTACAGTCCGGCAACAAAACGACATGTCACGCTCTCTACTTAACCCTCACTTGCTTTGTTTGTGTTTACGGCTGCGACGGCCTTACACGGTTATGTTTCGCTATTTTCAAAATACGAACGTTGTATTCTTTTTTTGTTTCGAAATATTGATATATTTATTTTAAAATAATTTAATTTTGTTTTTAATGCTGGCTGTTTATTTAGGTACCTATTATTACTTTTGTATTTTATATTTATTTTTAAATTAACTTTAAAATTGTGAAGTCTTTTTAATGTTCCTAATTTGTGTGTAAATGATCTTGCAAGTGTTGTTTTAATGTTTTTTTTAATAGTTGTTATATCGGAACGAGTTTTAGAGGTACAGAATATTGGATATTGTATTAAATACAAGCGATTTTAGGATCAAGAAATGTTTTTATTGGCTACAATAAACGATGATATTAATATTCTACGGGTTAAGTGTTACAGATAAAATCCTAATGTTCACATTAAAGAAAATCCTAGGTTAGCGTAACCTTTTACAGATATTTTATATGAAGGTAATATAAACGCCAGTTTTATATTAAAAAGGTATATGCGAAAGATTTTTTATGATTACGTGATCTTACTTATCACGTCTTTATAACATAAGTACCTTCATCATGATACTAGAAGTTGGTCAAAGAAAACGTTAAATAAATAAAATAGTTACATTATCCTTATCTAAAAATAGAAGATAACAGTACCGTGTTATACTATTACGAAACGTTTCTAAAAATAGGACGAGTCTAAATCGATGCCGCGTAAGTTCATTATCGCTTACTACGCGGTGACGCAACGCGAGCGTCGTGGCGTGACGTCACACGCATGCGCACTCGAGATAACACTGACAGCTAGTGAACGGTAATTTCAACGTTGAGTAGCAAGAGCAGAGTGGCGCAGTGGAAGCGTGCTGGGCCCATAACCCAGAGGTCCGTGGATCGAAACCACGCTCTGCTAGAAATACTTTTTGCGATTTATTTAATTTTTTCATTGGTTTTTTAAATATTTTCTCCTTAAATATTACTATATTTTTTTTCCTCGATATATATAAATATGAATGATCCACTAATCCAACTAAAACATTACAATCTTACATTCAAAGATAATTTTATTAAACTTAGATGTTTCAAAGTCTAAAATCACAAACTAGATATAAATTTGGCAGACTAAACGCACCACGGCATTAGCTCGAGCTAACTTCAGTATAACTTAGTGCTTGAGAACGTAATTATATTCAATATGCTAAGGTGAGGCACGGAGGTTCTATGATTGAATACAAACAAACTTTAGTGCAGACGGGAAATGTTATAAACCTGTGTGTATGTGGTAAATGTCATTTGATTTTGAATTTACTTGATTTTTGGATATGTTGGTGGTTTAAATGTATGTGATGTTTTTTTTTCAGGAAATTTTGTCAAGAAAAATCTGTTAAATTAAATCCATACAAAATTATTTTTATCAAACATTATTTATGTTACAATGATCAAAAAACTTAGAGGAAACTTTTTTTCGGATAGTTTTTTCTTATATCTAACTTCTTTCTTTGAAATGGTTTTTTCCATGTACTGAAGTAATATATGACCGGGATAATAATTATGTTCAAATACATACGTTGTAGGTGTATTTACCTTATTCCTAAATAAATAAAATTTCCTTTCACCACATCTACGCAAATTAATATTTATTTCAATAAACATTACTGATGATATTTAGAGATTCTCATTATAATTTGACATTTGCTTATTTGCGGCTTAAATAAACAAAATCCTTGTGAAGGGGGTAGAATTAGAAATTTGTTTCGTGCCGTTGCTTAGCAACGGTTTGAGAAGAGTATTAAGGACTCGACGAGTTTTTTTATTGAAAAATATTTTTTTTCAAATTGGTGTTTTATTAAAATTGTGGAGATAAAAGGTTATTTGGAATAAATGTAGGGCAAGAAAAGGAATCGGATCCGAGTTTTGGTCTGTTTTAAGTATGTTTATGATTTTTGTCGGCTTTTTTTTGTTTTCAATGAGATGACCTACTTTGAACTGATGTAAAGGGGCGTTTAATTTTTATGCTGAATCCTGTGTACGTGTTGAAATTATGTTTTTTTTTTATCTTTATTTTCATATTGTTTCAGGTATTTTGCCGTTTATTACACAACCATCAGCAAGCATCCAAACATGTTTAAGTATACAGTTTTTTTTTATTTGGTAGAAATTTAATATAACTAAATCATGTCTTATATCAAATCTATTATACTAACAATTAACTAAACTACCTAGCCAAATATGGGACTCTTACAAAATCCGACATTACAATATATTAGGCTTTATGTACAGCTACATAAAAATTCCGTCACGCCGTTGCCATGGTTACACAAGCGACAGTTCCGCGACATTAAAAACAAAATGTCCGCCCACGCGTTCAGAATCCAAATACAAACTATTCTATTGCAAAGCACGCGCATGCGCACTCAAGGCCTTCGCCAACCGGTCTGCGTAGGCGCGTGAACGTTCATTCATACTTACACTTTAGCATTTAATACGCTAATCTGAACTGTATACTTTAGGTGTTAGAGAATAAATTACTTTATCAAGATTTAGAGGTTAACGTCTTATTTTCATTTTAGCATTTAAGCAAATTTTAACTCTTGTGCGATAGATTTAGAGTTGGAATTAGCATAACGTTGTTTAGAGGTTAATATGCCAATGTGGTTATTGAATAATAGTACCGTAGGCGCTAGACACTTGCATTGCTGTGTGACTCAGATGAATAGTGATGTAAAAATTACCGTGAACTTATGTGGGAACAGATTTTCTTGTTTATAGCCTTTGTACGGGTAAACAATGTGTGGAAATAGGCGCAGAGATGAAGATAGTAGTGTTTTTTTTTCTGAGAAAATCTCTTTCTGCAGAAACATTAAGTCTAGGTCTACTTATGATTGAAGAAATTGAATAAGAGAAAACTTATGAATTTAATCGGAAGTCTAGGAATGGTTTTCATTGAACATTGTATTTGGAGTCAAAAACTGCTTTGTAATCTTCGAGAAACCGCCTCAACGTGTTTTTATTTTTTTGCTTGCTTGAACATGTAGGCAATTTAAGTGTTATACCATATTACCTACGGTTAAATATGGCCAACGACAAAATTCCAAAATTAAACCACGATCTCTAATATATTAATCAAGTCTACTGTTCAGGCAACATCTCATCGAACATTGGCCAATCATCCTTTGGCCAATCTTTCAATTCCTAAAACATTTGATAAAATTTTCCCTAACAAAAGACTACCACAGTTCTACTTGCCAACAGACTCTTTAGACTTCAGTCTTACTGTCCATTGGCCAACACCCCATCAAACATTGGTCAATCATTTAATCATTCAGTTCCTATTCATTAGACCCCTTTCGTCCGTTAATGAGTTACAATCTGTCCCCTTACAGAGGCTTGTAGCTATTAGTGTTTATGATGTGCGAAGGTTAATATTAAATCCGTATGTATAAGGGTTTTACGACATAGTGTAGGATTTTACAGTAGGTCGACTCGTTAGTAACGTACTATGTATCATTTACGACTGGCAAGCGCAGTTGCAATTTATCGTTGTCATTGGTAAGCCGACTTCAATTTTTTGTTTGTTTTTAAAATCGAAATCTGTATCCAATTTACCTTTTCACAGCTGTAGCTACGGTGTACATTAAAAAGTATTCTATTCTATCTCTAGCTTTGATTATACAAATATTCACCTTTCTGTAATTTGCATAAGACTGTTACGGGTCGTTTTAAAACTAGTCGGACGGCATCTCTAAAGTAATCCTTGAGGCAAACCTTCAAATCCAAATTCCACCCATATTTAAACCATTAGTTAAAGAGATTAGTAGGATGAAATAAATTACATTAAAATATCTCAAAATTAAAATACATTTGACAACAAATTATGAATTTCTAAACTACACGAGCAGCCCAATGTCCAATCAAAACTGAACTACTGTTATACATCTACGTATTACTGTCTCATGATTAATGCAGAGGCAATTTGTCACCACATCTGAGCTTATCGCGAAGATTGAAGCTTTTCTGACTGATTTGTGAATCGCTAGTTCGATGTTTATCTTATATTTAGATGGATTTCGAGTGAGGTTTTAATATTTGAAAGATTTGTGGCTGGATGCTGAATTTGTATCAAACATTTATGGAGGTTTGAAGTTTAGGTTTTTGATTGAGATGAATATTTTAAATTGCAATGAAGTGCATGGCAAATTGAAAACTGCGTATTTTATTTAATATTTTGTTTAGTCTAATATTTGAGAAAAGAAAGCTCGTACAAATCTAATGTAGACTCTGCTGTTGTGACAATATTTGGTATAAACTAATTTCGAAGTTATTCTGGGAGTAAACTAGGTGGTGTAGTCATACTCATTATCTATTTTACAATATCTGAGTAATCGTATCCATTACCTATAATAAAATCTATGCAGTAAACCTAGTTGTGTTCTAGCAACATAATATTCACTTTGTAAAATGCAAATTCCTTAACCCTTCAATATACAGCGAACAATGTATGAACTTTTAGCATAAACCGTCTATTGTAAACGAAACATGACTTTGCACGTCCGCACGAATCATAATATAGGCAGAACGACGTAGCGACGTAGCTACAGACGTAGCGCCTAGCTACGGCCCGTAGCCGGCGGGTGCTATAGTAACGGGACTACGGCAGGTTCAGTTTGCGTCGCGGCCGCCTACCGCGTAGACGCGTGTCGCGTGCTACGAAAGCCCATACACTCGTCGTCGGGGTGCAATTTTCCCGCAAGTGTTTTCCCCCTTTTTCTGAAAATTCAAAGGTGGGTTTTAATTAATGGTGTCGTGTTTTGGCGCGGATGTGATTCTTGTGCTAGTGTTAGTGGATTTTTTGAGTGTCAACGGTTTTTTCGAAGGAATTTTCGTGTGTTTACTGGTTGTATAATTACGTTAGTGTAACTGTGAGATGTGAGTATGTCGGGCCTTTGTGAGGTCTGCTACGAAGCACGTCGTTTCGGCTTTATGGAAGTACATAGTGTTGCGTTATGTGTGACCTCTAAATTTATTGGCATTTCCCTAATGTTCGCACTTTGTTGTGTAACAAGAGAATATTATTATGTTCAATATGAAAGCAGATGAAGCTCATTTCGTTTCGTTAATGAACTTGCTGATATCGAGTCGGTGGTTGAAATTATTTGAAATAACTTATATTAACTATCGTGTATCGCATAAATGTAGGCTGTTATCGGTCGGTCAAAAGCTTTTGTTTGTTAATATTATTTAGCACTGCGAAACTTATAAAATTATAGGCATTTTATAAATTATTATTGACGTATTCGGTTTGTTAGTTTTTTCTACAGCATTTTTACAGTGCTTACTCAAACTTACCATGACACAATTAGATTCTTAAAATAATAACAAAAATAACTTAAACTCAGGACGATAGTTCCAGTGCAGTTTTTAAATCTTGTGTTCACAAAAACGTGTTGTATTTAAATGCAATGACAACGTTTATCTGAATGTTAATATTTTTATTTATTTACTTTTACTCGTGGTAGAGCATTGAAGCACTGATTTAATTTTTAAATTAGTATTTTGAGAATATTTCAGTTTACCTATTTTAAGGTTTGGAAAATAATAAAATACATTTTTTATTCGTCACAAATCTGGAAAATTTTACGGTTTTGAACACAGTTTGTAATTTGAATGATATTTTGATATTGTAGGTCATTGACCTGCCCACAACAAAGCGAAAAAACATTTGATTTAATAAATTCTGTTTATTTGCTTAGTAGTGTAATAAAAACTTGAGAAATGTGATGATAAAGTTTGAATTCAAAGCACTGTTATTTTGAATTTCGTTATCAGAAGTTTTGTACGAATAATACCGATAAGCCTTTTTTTTATTTTTTCTATTAAAATTCATACTTGACAAATACTTCAAAGAAGTGCCAATATTTTAATTTATTTTTTAGTTATTATACAAAAAAATCTGAAACATGAAACGAATTGTATCGAAAACTCATATAATATTTAAATAACATTTCTTATAGTATCTGTATCTAAATAAATACAATGCAGTGCAGTGACAGCACCTTCTTAAATTCCATTATTCCTTATCTATAGCAGTGCAGTGATAGAATCTTTTTAAATCCTTTATCTATATTATCTAATACATTAAACCTTACAAGTTTTCCACCACATCTACCTACCTACCTTTCCAGACAATATAAAGCCTATCTCCTCTACATATATGTAGCCTACAAGCCACGATCTTGTGTAAGGCTGCGTGCACACCGGCCTGCCTTTGACGCGACACAATAGGTACCTGTGCGGCCTACGCTTAACTTGTCACTTGCACGACTGTGGTGTGGATTGACTGGCCTTTTGTTTTCAATTAATATGCAGTATTGATAGGTTATTTGTTTGTGATTATGTAATGTGTTGGGTGAAACTGTAAATTGCTATTTGTTACTTGTAATGTCTGTTTAACTGCAATCGAGAAATGTGTTCTTGGTTATGGAGTTAGTTCGTCATAACTTAAACAACAATAACAAGTCGGTCTAATACGTTAATAGTTGAAAAGCCACTACAAAAAAAACTACGCTTATTTTTCTAATGAAAACAGAAAAAAAAACATAAATAAAGTGTTTTAATTACTAGAAAACTTTCCTTAATATAAAAACTGATAAGTTTCAAATATAACCTATACTTTTGGCATGTAAAATTCACATAATAATAACAAAACCTTATTCGAATAAGTAAAAGCCAATGTTAATAAAGAAGTGTTAAAACAGGCTTGAAGAAAATCGTATCTGTAGAAACTCACACTGAAAGAAGTATTAGAAGAATATGAAAGAAAATATACTCTCTGTCGAACACCATTAGTGTTTATTGAAACAAAACAATCTTCACCATAAATATGTATACAATACACATATAAACCTGTATGTAACATGTTACGTGTTAATTAACACTAATTCGATGATCTGAGCCAGTGACTCGGTATAAGCAACCTGCTATTACATTGTGGAAGCTGTTATAATTGCGATCTGTGTAAACTGAGGAATATTATCTTTGTTTGAATAAACATGTATTAACTTAAGTTGTACGAATCATCTTGTTATAATGTAAACACATTTTCGTCAACATTTCCACAACGCCATCTAGACTCAAATTAAGTATACGAGAGTAACTTGTGTTATGAGTAATAGACATCTGATAAACATACTTATATATTTTCTAAATGCATACATCTTATAGATAAATTAAATAAAGAAATATAAATATTTCACGACTTTTACATACCGCCAAATTGTATCTGCAATCAGTTACAAAAGATTGCGTAATATTCTTACAAATGCGATATTTGTTAAAGTTTAAACTACCAAAGTTTATATAATTTGATTGATCTGTTTAGTTATTGCTTGGACAATATTCTAGGCTTAAGTATTACAGCGTCAATAAGAATTCGTCTGTTTATTTGTAACTTTTTCCTCTCTTACGAACCATAAAATGGCATGCTCAGGGTGACACAAATATGAAGTGTCTGGCTTGCAGTTTTGCTGACAAGCTCTTGACCCGACCTAGTAACGAAAAACGCTTCAAATATTGGTCGAATAATGCTTGATAGACTCATATCCGAGATTGATTAAAAGGCTCTTTGAATATCGTTTACATGTAAACTATCACATGGTATGTTTATGATATAATCATGCTTATTGTTACGCACAATGGGAAATTGAGTCATTTATTATGTCGTGTAAATCAAACGACAGGCACAAACAAACAGAATATCAGGTTAGACAAAACTAAAATTGAAATTTCCAACATTTTACTAGTTTAATTACACAATAGTCAAAGTCGTACGACTCAATCAACTAACAATTTTTTATTAACATCAACCTGTTATAAATACTACAATATACTTGATTAATTAATACGTTTAAATTCTCCAGACTGAATACTGTCACAAATATTTTAGACATAGTTTTAAATATCAGACGACGATATTCAAGTAAGCCTACGAAATTATGTCTATTTATAATTTTCTAGACTTTTTTTGTAAGTCTAGACGCGTAGGTGACTAAGGTCGTTAGGTCTGGTCTAATTAATCGGTAACAATTTTTATTTACTGTTTTATAATAATAGGCATAATTTATACTGAAACACTGGTTTATATTATTAGATTTTTTATTTATTAAGCTTTATGGCTTTTCAAAATTTATTTTATGTAGATTTTGTAATCGATTGTTACTATTAGGCGGACTAGAATCATAACTACTTCGTTTTAACTCTTGCTGCTTACGGTATTTTATTTTCATAAATAATAAGTTACATCTTCCAGATAAAGGCTCCCAACTAACCTGCCGGGGTCACTGACCTTGCGTTCAAATTTATTCATCACTTAAAATTTCATCGTTACGTACACTATAAAACTTTTTTACCATTTAAATAGTATCTTCTCTATGTCACCTGTAAAACATAGCATTTATATCTAGATTGTATTCCTGTCTTAAGTAGCAGGTACAAACTCGAAGTAACTTCAACGTGAACATTAATTGCTGCAAGTTTTCTCGTCTGCAGTTTGCAACACGGCTATTTATTATTCAAGAACCATTTGTTTAATTTCAACTTGTGTATGTGACTTGAAGACCTTTACAAAGTCCTATTTTCACTGGTACTCAATATGATGTATTACCTTATTTAGGTACTCTTAATTGCTAAGATTTCAAAACAATCTAATAAGCATGTAGGTAAATAGGTGCTGTACTACACTAACTAAACCTTTTTAGTAAAACTAGAACAGTCTAAAGTACGTAGTTTCTTGTTTAATCTAAGATACCAGTGAGTTAGGGAAAACATCGCGATTTCAGGCCATTAAGTTCGTTTCATGGTTAATGGTCTGAAATCGCCAACACGCGATGAACAAGCTTGATGGTCAGTGTTATTTCTTTCTTTATTTTTAAAGAAAAACCTGTAATAAAACCGTTTGTACTTAGGAGAATAGTTTTTGTAGTAGTTTCTAGTTAACGGGCTAAATTTAATAGCCATATTTATTTGTTGATGAATTAATTATGATTAGCGATTATTCACCGATGACAATGAGCACATTTAAGATATGTCTTATGAAATTAATGGTCTCCAGAAAGTTCTTAATATGTAGTACAAATTTGATCAGAGCGTGATAACTTTACGCAATAAATGATTGTTTTTACTTAATTATTGAAACAATTAAACTAATAATAATAATTGACTTAATTAATATCATGTTTTGTCAGACATTATTGTAAATTATTAAAAAAAAAAGTAGTATAAATTTCTATGGTCAAATTAAAAACACCTTTTGTATCTGAATACAATAAGATAAAAGATAAATCTGTCACACTACCGTCGAGTGCCGAACTAATCAATGAATAATGTAAATACGAGCGACGGAAGCGGCGACATAATATCCTGTGCCCACTGAGACTGTTAAATACTTTACACTGTACACTGTACAGAGAAATATACAGAAATACTGTTCTGATTAATCTACGAAAATTTTGAAATCTCTTTCGATATAGGTTTTATTTTTAATAATAGTAAAAATATTCCTGCTTTGATAATTATAGAAATCAGGTATTTTTTTGACATTGTATAAAATTAGAATGGTTATAGGCTAATAGACATAACGTTACAAAACTTAGAAAACGAGTAAGGGTGTTTAAATTGCGAGTATGATGTTGCTAGTAATTAAAACATTAAGGTCAATACAATATTAGAAATTACCATTCCTTCTTCGAATCATTTAGTTCTGAGTATTACCGAGAAAAATAATTTGAAGTATTAGTATCAGATTTGTTTAAAATTATTTACAATGTAACTGACAAAAACTTTATAATTAACTTGATAAGGATTTGTACTTGTTATGTTAAGTAGTAGGTACATAGACTCAGTATAGCACAGGTTTCAACCTTAGTTTCTTTTTGGTGCTATTATTAAGTAATTATTGCTATTCTCTGTAGTACCTAATGTTAAATCAATAAAAAAAGTAACAGAAATGATATATAACAATTCCAATTTTACAATAAACCTTCTGTAAACATTTGTCGCGACTGTACTTTCGCAGTTGTCCAACAATTGATTTGCAATCAGCAATGCGTGTTGCGCACGTGAGAAATACATTATCATTATATCCTTTATTAATAGTCTCTCGGAATTAAATGAAATACCTAATGTGGTACGTGTCGTGCTGTCTCTGTCATTTTCATATAAAGTATGGATGCAAATAGACATTTTAGAACATCACTACGAAAAATACTGTTTTTGCGTACTGTCTTATGCAATGCGTAATGTTTTGTGCTTCAAACCGGGTTTTTATTATTGCAATTTTGAAAAATTTTCATTATTTCGTTAGCCAACAGTCTTCAAACAATAATCATCTGGAGTCTTATTAATAATATCAGCTTATAAATGTCCACTCCTGGGCTATATAGGGAAGGTTTTAACATTGATCACCAAGTGAGTTTGTTAGTTCCAAAGTTTGTGATTCCAAATCTAATATTGCGATCCAGGTTTTCTCTCGGCTTTGTCTTTTACCGTTTGCCAGTGATGTTTTAAAAGGAATCTAGTGATTCAGAAATAAAATTTTAATTCTATATTATTAAATGTAAAACACAAATATTTGTCTCCCAATATCAAACTTAAATAACCAACAGTATCAATAAGATTTATCTAATTCCAAACAATATTGTAAATTGAAGACTATTAGACTTTCAAAGCAACATTCAACCATTTATCATTATCAGAGATATAAACATTACAGCAATGTTATTTGCTCAACTATTAATACCTTTACATAAGACTGTGGGCGGTGAATGAATTCTAGGGTCTTTTGACTTAAAGGTGTGCCCATACATATAGCGGTAGAAGCGCGGCTACCGAGCGTTACTTGTTGCGATATGTTTATAATGTGATGAAGCTGTGATAGCCTAGTGTTAAGACCGTAGGACTGCCAAGTCAAAGGTGTCGAGTTCGATCCCCTCGACCCGCACCGACTTTTCGAATCTTATGTGTGGTTTAGAAATAATCATCACCGCTTTCTTGTTTCCTGATCTCTCTCCGGTCGTTTAGGATTACCGTCCCATCGGGCTACGAGAGTGCACTCGTGTTTGCGCACACGCTTGTGCATTACAATATTTCCCACGTAGATGGCTAACATCATGGTAATACTAGACACTTTTTGATATTAAGGCGGCATTGGCAGTAGTAACATTTCTAAACGCCGCATGTTTTCTTTAGCGGCTCTATATTGGAACATTGCAAAGACTAAGTTAAGGTAACTTAGTCTTTGCAACTGTTTAACATAATGCTTCGCGTTGCCCCACTGTTACTGCGTTCGCCTTTAATTACAACTTTTTGCATATGCATACTTTTTGCACTTGTTTATGTATAATTGTATGCAGTTTATTTTTAGATTGCTCTATTTCTTTGTCCCAGATAGGTTAAATACTGGTGATTCTGGGTGAGGTCGAAATTTTTCTTGCAATGACGAATCAAATTCAATTCTGAGTTTATTTTTTATACCACTTAAAAAATATGTCACGGTTTACTCAGGCATATGTATCAGGATAGCCCGAATAGTTTCGGACGCAACCGGAGTCCTTGATCATGAGGTGACGTGACAGGGTCGCGAGTGGAACTGTGTTATTACAATAAAATAACATTAATAATTATGATAAACTTTTTAAGCAGAAAAAAAATTATAGTTAATGGTATAAAATAGAGTCACATTGCTGTTTCCTTCTAGTTATCTCTTCAACTTAAACTTCTTAAACAAAACAAGGACGGAAAACAAAAGAAAGAGCAGGAACTATAAGGTTTTAATTACCATCGCTAGTTTGTAGTTATCTCTTTCTTTCATCCCCTCCCTTTACACTTTGTCCTGTGTTACCAGACTGAATAATTCGCGTTGACATTGTACGAAGTATTGTGTTTTATCTGACAATGGTTTACCTTGCTTCCTATTTTAGCATTGAAATAATTAAATACTTACCAAATGTGTCTCTAATTACGAATTTGAATAAAACCTGTTTTTAATCAAATGCTCTACATTGTTGTGATAGGATATTCAGGAAACCTTGAGTAGGTACCTAGTCCTTTATCTGTAACACATTATTTTTATTAAACAGTATTAATGATAATATTATTATATTTGGACGGCCAGAAAAGCGCTAATTGTATGAAACTGACAAGTCCAATTCACATCACTTGTCAAACAGAAATGTCAATCGCATACATTTGAAGATTTCTATTCGTTTTGTTTTCTAATGCTATAATACAATGTCAAGGCCCTATACCTGTTAGGGTAACATACTTCTGCTTTCTAGAAGAAAGTTTATTTGCATGTACAAAAAGATGCTCCTTATATGACCGGGGTATGTTTAAAGAGTAAGCCAACTAGATTCGTAACATTAATATGTAATAGTATGTAAATTATTCACGGTTGCATTATCAAACGTTACTTGCTAGGAAAGGACCAAATCTGAGGTGTTTACAGAATATAATTGTATTTGCACAACCTGAGGAACTTGGGTATATGTATGGTCAGCAAGAAAAGTCGATGACAAGAGTTAAAGTTATGAACTGTCATGATTGTTCAGTAACTTCCACAAAATTGATGATTCTCCATTAAATGGTAGAATATTATAAATGTATCTAATTATCGTAATATAGTTTTTTAAAAGTCACAAATGAATAGGTATTTGAGATTTGTAGAGTAGATTCCCTTTTTTTATGATAATTTATTTCAAACTGGTGTATTAACTTAATTTTTTTTTTTGAGTTTAAATGTTTTGCAAATCTGAGTTTATGATTTTTGGTGCTGACGGTAAGTATGGAAATTGTATGAAAGATCCTCGATCAAGGGTTAGCCAATCAAATTGATTTATTTGTCTTGCTTTATTTCCCTCATGTTTTGATTTTTTGGTAAGTAAATAGGTGATTTGATTATATTATTATGTTGTGGAATCGGGAGTTCGTTTGGTTTTGAGTATTCGGTTTATGTAAAGATGAAAATTATGTTTGTTTTGGTATGTTATAGAAAGCCGTGATTTATAACTCCGAATGTAAACAATAAGGGTATGTTTTATTGAAAGAAATAAAGTGTAAACTATTCTGTATAATAATAAATACATTGCCGTGAGAAAGTCTATTAAATACCCTATGATTATCAACAAAAACAATTTATAATAGGTATCTATTATTTCTGATAAACACAACCTATTGAATACAAAACATTTTTATTTTTTTTCGAAAACAACATTTTCAATTCGGATCGAGGTTTGGTTCTTTTTAACCACCCTTCAGGCAAGTAACACCATGACAATATCTGAACTTAACCCAATGTTAATCTACAATTAAGCACACCCTGTTGAAAATAATAGCTTCATAACACTAAACACTACAATCATCACAATACTACAATACCTTCAATACAGCCAAACGTAAGGAGAAATCCTACGTAAGACTGAGACCACAGTATAATAATGTAATACAGTATGTAGTCTTAATACAAACGGGTATAACGCGAGTAATGCCTACGCTAACTGATTGTACATGGCATGACACTGACATGATACAGCCGCGAGCGTGTCGCAGTGACAAGATAAAGATATAGACACATAATGCACGCAGGATATCATAGAAGACATAAGTACTGCCATGTTTAGCCATTACGGCATACAAATAATATATAAAAAAAATGTTTAAACGCACGAATGTTATAACAAGTGACGATCGAAAAGTTTGTTGTTGATGTAATTAAAATTCTGTAGTTGGGCAGCCCTATCGCTGTTACGTACCGCGTCTTTAATATTTTAACTCATCATCATCAGCCCGTTGCAGTCCACTGCTGGACGTAGGCCTCTCCCAAGGTACGCCACAGAGCCCGGTCTGTTGCTTTGTGCATCCAGTCGCTGCCGGCCCTCTTGCCGCAGAGCCTAAAGCACTGCGGAGTTAAAATGTTAACTGCCGTATGTATTTGTACTGTGCTAAGACTATTCCTAATTACGAAGGTTATTACATTAGCAACGTTACAAGGTCGATTTCATATTACACAACACTGCGCCTAATGATACACTTGTGCGTGGGTGGCTGTTACAACAGACAGACATTCTTTCTTTCAACCCACTATACTTGTTAGATATAGAGTTACATATGTTGTATATACAGTTATAGGCAAATTCAGGCTGCTATACGAATACAATTACTTATTTTAAAGGAACTCTTTTTGTTTGTTTCCGATTACAACTAAATTGCAACACCGATTTTTTAAGAATTTGTAACGGGAAGATTTGAAGTCGTAGAAAAAAGGTACTTATTTTTTACGTGTAAAATGTAGAGTTTTTGAATAGTTTTACAAGCAAAGTTATTTTCATTGGCTGTCCATCTGCTTCATCTGCAAATCTATTGTGTGGGAAATATCATAATATCCTTTCAAACGATTTGTCCAAGTATAGCAAGCTAATACTGATACAACCTTCACATTTTCGTACAAATTTCACACGTTTATCTCAACTGATGATTCCAACATTTTCCAAAGTCATTGTACCAGGACAACACAGACATGTAAGAGTATTCAGTATTATATAAAGCGCTGGTACAGAGCGAGTCCCGCTGGGCTGCAATCCAGTGCCAAGTGTCATTGACCCCGTTGTGACGGCTCGTATTGAAACTAGATTGGGTATTATTTGGGAATGTACTGAATTCAATTAGTTTGTTGTGCCTATTGTTGTATTTGTGAATATAGTATGTCATTTGTTTTAGATTGTTTAGTGTAATATTTGATTAAATTGTATTGGAAATATTCTAATGCCAGCTTTGTAGTATTGCGTAAAACAGTATGTACGCAATGACACTATTTGGTAAATAATGTTTTAAGAACCTACGCATATACTTAAAATGGTTAAGCTATCTATTTAAAGCCTTAAAATCTAGATTCTCTAAAACTCTATCTTTGTATATCAACTTTTATGTCTGAAACTTTAAGTTTACGAATAGTTTCCGTAGATTCTACGCGTGTAGTGCGCTGTCTCGCTTCCACAATGGTAACAGTCGTACTTTAAGAGTTCATAGTATAGGAGTCGTATAACTTTGACTTAAGATAAGACCATTTCTGATTTTTGACTCCATTTCATTGGCTGGCCTGTTGGTGTAGTGGTTAGTGGCCCTGACTGCTATACCAGAGGTCGTGGGTTCGAGACCCACCCAGGACAAACGTTTGTGTGATGAGCACGATCATTTGTTCTGTGTCTGGGAGTAATTCATGTATAGTGTGATTGTATTTAGAAATATATAAGTATGTTTATGAGTTGCCTTGCACTCATAATACAAGCTCTGCTTAGTTTGAGACTAGATGGCGTTGTGTGAAAGTCGTAGAATATAAATAAATAAGGAAGACAAATTTCAAATGTGAAAGCGAGACAGCGCTCTACAAAACTCTTTTTATCTCTCTTCCACAACGGTATTGTAATAGTCTTTAAAACGTGGTACTAGGATCTCAGGTCACAAGTATTCAAATGACTAACCCGCCTACATTCCTGTTCGAGTTCTAACCCGACGTCGGTTAAAGGGAAACGTGACACTTTTAGTTAACTATTGTCTAACTAACAACACATTCTGGCAGTGTCAAGTACAATGCCATTCGTGTTAGCGACATTATGTAGAATGCTAGGACAAAAGCTTCAATGAAATCGTTACTGTATTTTGATCGTAATTGTGGAACTTTAGACGAATCGAATTCGATCAAAATTGAATAATTTAACTATTACAGCTTTAATTGGATTTTTTTTTAACAGTTTTTGTTTCTTATGTTAGAACAACATTCAAAAATATTTTTAGTTTAGAATAATGGTTTAAAAACCTATCAGATTTTTTAATGGCAACATAAATTTTAATAGCCTTTTAGAATCCAACATAACTTACGTACTCTTATTTATTTTCTTAGAACTTTCAAATAACCTAGGATAAAGCAAGACAGCAGTACTCTTACCATTGAAAACTCAACTCGAGTGAAAGAGATAGAGATTTTTATAACCAGGACTGGACCTGACCCTCTTTCCACGTGATAAATCTTTGCCATATTTCAAGCTAAGCTGTAGTCGTATTAGGTTAACAGCTTATTTACACTGGCAATTAGCTGCAGCTTTTAGCTTAGCTTACTTAATTAGCCGTGTGATACATCGGTCATATACAGGGCTTAACACTTGTGTCTATTCGATAGTGTAGTGGAGAACAGATGCTTTGTTGTTTTTTTTTGTTATTTAAAAAAGAACGTCATTCTGGCCACTGGCCATAACTGGCCTATCACATTTAGTTTAAAAAAAAAAATAGAGTAGCTGTCACTTATGCTTTTAAAGCTAAACCGCTCAACCGATTGCGATAAAATTTTGTAGGTACTTGATTAGTATGCTCTAAGAAAAGACACATAATTTTTTCATTCACAAAAGTAAATATTTCATTATAGACATTAAGGATACTGTAATAACCTTCAAATCAAAGAGCAAATTCGATTTATAATTAATTTTCACCAATTTTCAGTCAATTATTCACGCGTCGTGGCATTATCGTTGAAACCATTTAAATACGTCTTGACTTTATACCTAGATAATAATTATATTCAGCAATTTATCTTTGTCTTTAGAACTAGAGCTTCGGAAATTTAATTAAAATCTCTTGCTCTTTATTGTCTATTTGTGAACGATTGGATTAAGAATAATAACGTGTGTGTATGGGTATAAGTAATTATTTAAACAATCAGGTTTTATGCAGTTTGCATAAAACCTGATTGCAATGAGCAATTTTTTTATTGAATCTCAAAGAATTAGAAAAGAGCTGTTTCATGTAAAATTATTGCAGAATTCCATAGGGCTGGATTTAATGACTAAGTAAATTGAAAAAGTCTGGAGGAGACCAAAACTGAAAAGTGCCCAAAACGTTAAAAGTAATTGGTTTGGCACATCTTTTTTGTTGATTTGTAGTGGGTATATAAGTTTCATTTGTGGCAAAGAAATCTATATATGTATATAAAAATGAAACCCGTTTTCCTTGGTCACGGCATCACGCGTGAATGGCTGGACCGATTTCACTAATTCTTTTTTTGTTGTATTTGTTATTATTAGGAGAAGGTTCTTACGGAAAAAAAATATTAAGAAAAGACCTTGGTTTTTTTGTCCCTTTACCACGCGGGCGAAGCCGCGGGCAGAAGCTAGTAATAAATGAATTAATATAAACTAATTACTGCAAAGATTTACCGCAAATATTAATATACTCCTTTGTGTTCACTTTATTACATGCAGGTATATAGCCTTTATCCTTCTATTCATCCTTTACAAAGGCAGATTAAAAGCCTTACTAAGTCCCCTATTCTAAAAACGTAATTAAAATCAATCCCCTACCTGTTTCTTGTTTACCTAATTTCAATGCGAGCATGGGATCTAAGCCGCTAAACGTATGCGTAGTCACATTGTCTGCTATGCTATATTATCAATGTTTGCACAGTGAGGCACCCATGAGTCCCGTGACTCGTCTCGTTTGACTTTCTGTGGTGTAGGTTTGATTTAATCGACATTAATTCACGGTAAATAGACAATTGAACATAAAATGTAATAGAATTGAGTATTTTTTTCTGTAATGAAAAGCTAAGTACGTATTTTATTTTTCGAATTACAACGTATAGCCGAACCGAAAACAAATAATAAATGTAAATTATACATAGATCTATACATAAAACAGGCTCTTCTTTTCTGTAGATATAATATGTGGAAGAAAATCCTCTTTTTCAATATTCACACGTAATACTACATTCACAAAGAATAATATGTATGAATAATAATGTCTTTGTATATATATGTTTGTAAATATTTTAATTTTAGTTTTATAAGTTTGTAAATATAATATAATATACCTATACATATAAAAATACTTCACAAAGAAACATGTGTCAATTACTTTTCTAATATCTACAGCTACACAATAAAGTATCAACAGCTCTGCATAAGGTCTGCGCTCCTAGTACCCGCGTTTAATGAAACCCAGCTTATGCAACGTTTTCCTAGCTTATCATCTTTTAAATCGCATTTTCTAGTTCATAAAAGGTGGTAAATGAACCTTGCTCATGGCTACTTAAATCTAGAATATTAGATTTAATGTTGTAAGTATTTTGCGTTAAAACGCTGATAAAAAGTAGAGAAATTTAGTTAATAATTTCAACCACTGACGAATTTCAATCACGAAAATGTATTTGTTATTTATAAAAAAAAATACGTTTGTTTTTTGTCTAGAAAAAAAAAACAATCTTCTTAACCTATTCTAGTCAAGTGTGATAAAACAAAAAATAAGTGCGAACTACATGTGACGAATTATAAAAAACAAAAGTGACCGCGAACATTCGTGTATAGAGAAGGTGTTCGTGAGATTTTCACATGTGCCGGTGTGTTGGGAGACGGTGGGGTGCGGCTCACCTATGACGAACAACAATAACGGTGTGAACAGCGCGGGCGGGGAGCCTGCCGCCCTCGACATGGACTCCCTCGAAGAAATGCTTCGTAAGGTAAGAAACACTATACACTATACATGTCTCGCATTTTAAAGATGAAAGCGTCGATGTAACGTACATTATCCGCAATGTAAACTTACCTAGCATATCGTAGCGTATCGTTTTACGGAAAATTTTATGGTTTAGTAACTGAAAAGTACGTGTCTTCAGCGTAAGATAGCTTTCGTCTTATTTGCGTGTTAGAGGATGGAAGGCCATGTGACGGTCATTGACCTTATTGACATACTCACATACTGCAGATGGCAATGCAGGAACATAAATATTGATAGATAGATTCTGATATAAGCTACCTTCTGATTTAATATTCCAAAAATCGTTCTGGGTAGGCCTTGCATATTTATTTATTAGGCCACGAAGATTAAAAAAAAAGTGTCAGTTTGTTTTACGACTCTAAATATTGTGAAATATAACAAAAAAACAACCTTCTATTGTTGATTTATTGTATAACATTTTAGTAGTTTCTCTGAAAATTCTCATGCTTAGTCTTAACACGAACATTTTTCGTTGTGAGGAAGCAGAAAACACTGGTTTGTTTTAAAACGCTCTGGATTTAGAATAAGTGCAATATTTCTGTACCTGTAGACAGATAGACAGACATTTTTCTTCGAGTGTTAAACTGAAAAGTCAAAGTTCCGTCACTTGTCGAAAAGGAATGTCATTCACATAGATATCAAGTTTTCCCTTGCAATACGATGGAATATTGTTTGATAGCCTTCTCGTATAGAGTTTTACAGCTTAGATATTCCTTTAAAAAAAATTGATAGTGACAGCTACCAATTTCAGCATGAAAAATAATGGTAAACTCATTAAACAGCGTGCTGTAGTTATCCAATCAACTTTCAATTAAATAATGAAGATAATTAAGTATGATTTAATTTAACTGAGTATCCAATTAATTATTGAATCTGACAGACAATGTACCTGTTATGATTGTTTAATTACGAGAAATTAATTAAGTGAAACTAAGATACTATTATGTGCATGAAACTATATTTGGTGCATTTGTATTAACTAGTGATAAAACTAACAACCAATCCCGTAGCTTAACATGAGATTCGAATAACGATTGCTATTTTTTTTTGTGTTGATCATTGATTGTTGACTAAATTGCATCACAACAATATTAAGAATATTTAATTAGCTTTTGCTTCAAAACTAACAAAACCAGTGAGCACGTTTATTAATTAGCGACTAGCCACGCCAGCTAAAGGTGTTTACTCGACTTAGCCTTGATTTATTTGCTTAGGTCTCAAGTCTAGTAACCTAACCTAATAACCTTTGATCAACCTTGACTTGCCTCAGCTGTTTGTGCGATTAGAAACTTTGTGTATTAAGGGTTGAGGTCCAAATAAGCTTGAATTGCACATCTTGGACATTTTATTAAGATTTGTTTCTTTTTCAATGGGACGTGGAAATTATAAGTACACATTATTTTTACAATTATTTTCTACAAACTTTAAAAAATATTTTTAACATTTGATATCAAAGAGTACCTACTCGTAACTAAAAAATAAGTTAAAAAGTTAGTCTAAAATTTCCTCATATTCCTATTTGGGTGACATTTCATCATCAAACGTTTCCCAAATTAATGCAAAAACTAGTTCAATCACACACCGTAAACTAAAAATACACTCCAATCCAGTAAATAAGAAACAAAATCTCCATAATCAATCAATCGCCGCAAGAACTTCTTTTTCCTTTTGTTAATTCAAACTGGACAGCGAGACTCGAAATTTAAATTTCGGCCAGGACAATCTGCCCTACGAAGTAGTACGAAGCTACGTTGTATATCTATCGATATCGATAAATCCTTCATAACAGTACCGCACTGGTTCGTCGAAATGAAAAATGCTTACGGGGAAATATTGCGTGGTGACGGAAAGCGCTGTAGGCGTTCGTACATTTTTTTTTCACCAATAAATGATGGTGTTACGTACTGTCTGGTGCACTCGTCGGTGCTGTTTTGTTTTTTTTTTGTTGTATGTTTTAGTTGTTGAGTTGGCTAACGTGGGGGCGGTTTGGTGACGTTTATAATGAAAGAAATGATTGATAAAGGGGGTTGTGTTGGTTATGTTAAAAAAACGTTTAACACGAATTTTCGAAACGTCTATGATGGAGTATTGAAATAGTTTGTTTTCAAGTAGCTATTATCACTTCACAATAAAGATATAAACATTTCGTTAGAGAAGCCATATAAGTTATTACTATCAAAATAAACACAAAAAATAAAAAAGCAAAATTTTTGGCTATCCTCTTTTTAAAGTAAAAACTTGGCTCTCATCGCAATTACTGAAATACCACTCGTAGCTCCTTAGACAATATCTTATAAAGCATCTAGTCTTTAAGATTTCCGAACATTATTTATTTAATTAGTGCAGCCGGGGGGTAATGCCGCCAGCGCTTAGCTGATGAGAGCGCGATCGTCCTTTGTTTTTTGCAGCCATAGTTTTCTTAATAAACCCTAGCCAGCGGCGACTTTAATTTGCATTCTCGGTAATACCCAGCGTTTTTTATGCAAATATTAAGAAGAAGAATTATAGTATTAAGTTTTGTTGTTTAAAGAATTATAGGATATTTAGGAAGCACGTATTAAAAAAAGCTAAGATTGTGATCACTTTGTGATTCTGTACTTCACGATTCCACCTCAAATTTTAAGCGTAACGAGTAATATACTTAACAAATCCAACAAAATCGCCTAATTTAACACACTAACTATTGATCCACCTACCACCACAACTATCACCAACTACAGCTTAAAAAAAAAACAAACAACAAAAAGCTCATAATTCGACGTCAACATCAAACATAATTTCAACAGCGAATTCGGAACACATAAAAAATTTACCGCAACGCAACGCCTATTAAAAATGTCGTAAAAGCGAAATTAAAAATTAATAGCAGGGTGCTAACGTATGAAGGCATGGTGTATCATGGGGCTTGGGGGTTTTTGGTAAAGCCTGAAAAAGGGTAAAGTATTAGGTACTTTTTACGATGGAACTTTTTCGTGCTAATGAGTTTTTTCGGACTTGGTAAAGAGGTCATGGGAGGTCATTGTTTTTGTGATGATATTTCAAGCCTATGGATGTGATGATATGGATTTTATTTTATTATTATTCCAGTTTATTATTTGTGTTAAGTTTTTGATGCCTTTGAAGATGTTTGATTTCAGGAATTTTATGGAAAACTCGTATGAAAACGTAAATGAGATCAGTTGAATAGTGTCTAATGAAAACAATAGTGTTTCCACACATTAAATTACGCTAATACCTACACATATTTGAACACTGTTTATAATAGAGGTAAACCAAAACAACCAGTCCAAGCTTAAATAAATTGCATCATTAAAAATCACCCAAAATTAATAAATTTGTATTACAGTTAATCAATTTACGTTCAATGCAAGTGAGCAATATGGCTGCCGATTAAAATATTCAATTATCCGGCAAAACCTATTAATTCTTTGCTAATTATTAATTAAATTCCGTTCGGTTCGATTGTCGAGTCATTAATAATGTCAGTAAATAATTAATATTTTGGTAGCTCATGGAACTGTTGTGTTAAATTGTTTTGACTTGTTGATAGTGAATATTTTTTGGTTATGTAACCTGTGTTATTATAATGTTATGTGTTGGTATTGCAGTTGTGTGATTATTGTATGTACAACGTTGCGCGTTCAAATCTGAAGGCAAGTACTAATGAGGCTTTTTGAAGTGAAATGTACTTTCTTATGCCAAGATACTACTGACACATTTCATTGTCATCACGAAGTGTTCCTTCAACACTTTGTGATGACACATGAATTCTAAATATTGGAAGGAATCTAGAATTCTTCATTTGCAGTGAGCTGATCAAAACTTCGATCATTCTTGATATGGAAAGAGGCCTGTGCCTAATAGTGGGACATTTCTTGGCTGCTCAATATCATAACGTCTTTTAAATTTAACGTAAAAATTGTCAAATACGTTAATTTATACCTACATATTATATACTAACTAGAGTGCAATTGTTTCTTTGTATAGCATACCTCTTCTTAAACAAGAAAAGTAAGTTACCATTCTATTGGATCTGAGATACATTGTAACCACTCCGTATTGAAATACAGTGTATTCTACTTCTAACCAACAACTTTCACAAGGAGATTTACATTCTAATCTCTAAACAATAAGGTATAATTTTCTGTACATGTTTACCATCAATTACATACTTTATAAATTGTATTTGACTAGGTTTAGACCACAACCGCAGACCACACTTCACGGGTTGCGATTCAAACTGGTGCATGGTGTCACAAAGTAGGCTTACAATTAAATAATAAACCTTTACAGTTGCATTACGGTCCACCGCATGTGTGGTAACAATGTGACATTGACATGGCTTTTATTTCAATGCAATAGAATTGATTTTCGTAAATCTTGCTGTAACTTTACGGTCTACCTCATATCAACGTCTTACTGTTGCCTTCCACATTTTGTAAAGAACGTTTATATTTAAGATGATTTTCGTATTCGATAGTTTAAAAGGTGATTTTACAGTTACTTACTTTTAAATGTCATATTTTCTCTTTAATAATAGTGGTAGAAGTGCTCTTTCTACGTCCAGCATGTAAACAAGTAATTAAGTGACACCTTCTTCTTTTCTTTCTCAAACTAACATTAAGTAAAAGCTTAGTAATCCCCTATTCCCCATTCGATTACAACAGCGTTAGGTTACAACTCTTCCAGGGGTCAACACACTAATTATATAAACACAAAGTTCCACCCTAAACTGCATTGTTCAGAGGTCGCCAACATTCGGCATCAACACGTTCGTATTAAAGTTGGCGGCCCCTGGAGTGAGCCGCTGTATTATTTATTACCAGTATAATAAGTTTCACCGACCGGCCTTTATTTGTTTTCTCAACTCGTTTACCGAACCTACCAAAGATTTGGGCCAAATTCGAAAAGTCTATTATTTATTCATTTGTGTAACGTCTGTTTTACTGAACGTCACCTGTTTCGCGCCGAGTTCCGCGTTACGCTTTGAATTTTTAATGAAATGTTGATGAAATGCGTTTTAACGTTTCGCTGATGGATTGGTTTTATCTTTTGCTGGCGTATTTCGACATTTTTGGCCAAATTATACCTGTAGATGTTGCAGAGGGAAAGGTTACTTTGTTTGTAAAGGAACAACGATCACGATTTCTGACTGTTTAGCATTGCGGAAAGTTAATTAAGAATTGTTATTTATAGTACTATTTAGAAACATTACAACACTCTTGCATATTATAAAAAAAGGGTTAAAAGTTATCTTTTCGGTTAGTTAATCTTTTATTTACAAGCCTTGTATGGCTGTTACATAACATTTCACCAAGCAAAATTCGACAAATTCATTGCCAGTCTACCATACAACGCAACTACCAAAAAATAATACACCCGTATTTATTTAAATACATTTTCAGTTTCCCTTATCCTCCTAACAAAACAGTTCCATATATTACACTCGCAAAAACAGACGCAGCCCGCGATTCAATACATTCAACATTTTCAGGCGCCATTTAACATGCCATAAAAGAAAATCCCGTTTTCAAACGCTCCTACAGCCAAAATAATCACACAATCAATTTTGTTTCAAAGCCTAATAAAACAACTTTTTAATTGTTTAGTGTTTGATGCTTTAACGATACTTTTTCGTTTTAGTACTTACATTTTAAAGCTTGGGGCTGTAAACAAAGACTTTGCCTTTTGAGCTACTAAAGGGTTTTAATTTAAGCTGGTACCTATTGAATTAAAGACTTATTTAGCATATTTTTTTGTTCTTAGTTGATACTAGCCACACGCCCCAGATTTGCACATATATAAACAATAATATTAAATCATCATATCTATGAAATACTGCATTAAAATCCATTGCGTAGTTTTAAAGATCTAAGGATCATAGGTATAGACGTGTTCGTCTATCCCTATGATCGCGGGAAGCGACTTTGTTTTATACTATGTAGTAATAATCATTCATTGTTTCAATAGCTTGAACGATAGCGAGAATTGTTACAGTAGTTTGCTACTTTAGAGTAATTTTCTTGTCTTTCTCTCGTGTTGGATGCTAGATTACGTTGAGTTAACGCTGCATTAAACCTCAAAAGAGATGGATCGTGCAGGTTAACATTATGTAGAGTACTGTTCCGGTATTGACCGTCTTTAATGGTTAATCAAAACAATATCATATTGTATATTACCCAGATACATATGTCATAGAAAATCGTATATTTTGTCTAATTATTCTTAACTTGTTTTTTTTTGCGTCGCTGATAGATTTAATATCATTTGCCTCAAATACTGACCTGACCATTGGCATCAACATTGGCCTGTATTAGGCGTTATTTCTAATTCTAAGTAGGAACTGGATATTTTTTTTACCGACAAATGCTTTACTACCAACATTCCGCATCTATAATTCGCCCAAAAAGGCCAAAAAACAGTCGAACTTGTTGTTGTTCGCTTCCAGGCTATATTTAGAACAGCACGGTATCCGGCGGTACTTAAATTGTGTAATATACTACCCTGCAATGCAGTTCTGAGAGGGGGATGTATAAATCGGGTGAAATGCGCGGTTGGCGTTAAAACCGATTAATGCCCTCGACACACGCAAGTCTGTAGTTAAAGAAAAAGAATAAAACCGGCCAAGTGCGAGTCGGAATCGCGCACGAAGGGGTTCCGTCCTATCTATGATAGAAAAAACGTCTACCTGTTAGCGTTTTTAATCATCATCATGCCCCTGCCCTTATCCCAATTTTTACTTGGGGTCGGCGCAACACGTCCTCTAGACATGTTGCTTAAAGTTTTGGCTATGGTTTTATAGTCGGCCGCCTGCCTGACACTAACCCTCTTTGGGAATGCGATTGTTGGTTGTTTACCCGCCACCATTCGGGTGACCCAAGGTGGTTGGTACAGGGCACTGGGTCTTAAGGTCCATTAGTCGCCTTTTACGACACCCAGTGGAGGATATGGGGTGGTGCTATTCTTTATATCCGGACACCACACTGTTAGCGTTTTTAATATTGAGCAAAAAATACGAAAAAAAAACATGTTTATTTTATTGGGACTCCCCTTGACATCTTTTTTTATTTTTAGAATTTTTTGTTATAGCGGCAACTAAAATACATCATTTGTGAAAATTTCAGCATTCTAGCTGTCACGGTTTATGAGATACAGCTTGGAGACAGACAGCGGAGGCTTAGTAATAGGGTTCCGTTTTACCCTTTGGGTACGGAACCCTAAAAATACGTGGATGTGGTTACAGGAGGAACGGTAGACGGTACGCAAAGAATAGCGACGAAGTTATGGGAGCTTTGACCCCGCTGATAATTATAGAATAATCAAAACGTGATCCTTCGAAAGGATTAGTTAACACAAGTTCAATAGGCAGTGCCGTAAATGAGACCTTCAATCAACAATCTCGAACAGCATCGGGGAGTAGGTACTAGGACTATAGCAAATACGGTATATTCATTATTATATTTTTTGCAAAAATATAAAATCGCGTTTGGAGCTTTAATATAAATGTATCCATCTATGTCACAGATTCTTCCACCATACCGATATTTGATTCGGTCAGTACTTCAGTAGGTACTGCCGGCGCAGGCAACGTCTCAGAAGCACGTGAAGTGCTCTATAACTGACAGATTGAACTGACACATAGACAGGCTAGTATTGTCACTCAAATAAGTAAATAGATATTATTTCTCCGACATTTTTAAAACATTTTACCATTATCATACCACGTTACACGTCTAAGGGCGTTTTAAAATCTGGCACCAGATTGCCATCAATCATTGGAAAGCAGAATACCATTGTCCTTTCATTTTGGTCTCGTTTTAAAAACCTATCCTTTTTTCTCGATATTATATTTCTTAGTTATATAAAACTACAGAATACTTTGCCTTATTAAATAGTTACGTGGTCTCTTTGCTAGGAAACTTTCCCTATTTGCCTCACGCGAGGGTCTCTGTCAAGAATGCATTCGTCCACTGGGGATAGAGTTCTTGTTGTTAAGCGTGGCTGGAATAATGGTTCAGCACTCGTTTCGGAGGCGATTTTTTTAGCATGTCTAGGTGAATACAACAATGAAAAAATACGAAAACAATTCCGTGGAAAAAAATCAGGAAAATGACCAAAATCTTGACATTATTGATAAGCTTTAAACCATCAGCCTACATACCATGGTACTGCAACTCTATGGGTGGCTTGGGAAATTTTGTAAAAAACAACACTTCATCATGATCATCACAACATAGGCCTCTCCAAGTGCACGCCACTGAGATCTAAATACTCATATTGGGTATTGCACATTGCATGTGAACATATTTCCTTTTTTTTCTAATAATAAAAATAACGACATATAAAATACCACTATCTCCGGTACCTACACGCAAATTTATTTTATAGTCACCATACATTTGGAGCGAGTCCAAACCGACAATTTGATATTGTACGGGCCATCAGAATTGCATTGATAAATACTATTTATACTAACGATTGGTCCACTAATCATCATATAAATGACTTTTGTAAACACATTGCATGGCTTTATGTACGAATGCTAATGATGTGTGTGATTAATTGTTTAGTTAGCTAGTAATATGCAAATAACTCGCGCAATGACTTTTAAGCCGTATTTTGAACTTAAGCTGAAAATTCCTAAGTATATTATGTGCTTTTAATAATATCAACAAGTTAATTTTAATTTAGACTGGCCTGTTGGTCTAGTGGTTAGTGACCCTGACTATCGATACCCGAAATCCTGGGTTCGATCCCCACCCAGGACAAATGTTTGTGTGATAAGCACGATCATTTCATCATTTTTTTTTTGTTGTCATTTTCTTTGTGTGTTTTGTTGTTTGTACTGAATAAATGTTTTATCTATCTATCTATTTGTTCTATGTCTGGGTGTAATTTATCTTGAATGTGTAATTTAACTAGATGGCGTTGTGTGAATGTTGAGGAATATTTATTTATTTATAATTTAATCATCCATGTATACTTATTCTTGATGACCGAAACTCAATTTAACTTCAATAAGTTCTTAATGTCTGTATGTCGTGACTCTAAAACTTTTTATATCTCTATCTGTCGTTCGCGTACACCTAAGGAAGCCAAATCAATTTGATCCTTAAAAGCGATTAAAGATTTATTCATTGTGACTTTCTCAAGCTTAGCTTTCGTCGGTGCCCCATATTTTGTGCTAAAACTTAGACTTCTTTAATATTATGTAGGTACCTATCGAGACAAGTATTTTAAATCTTTCATATTCTTACCTAAGACCACCAACAATCAGTCTAGTCTTAGTTTACGGTTTGCTAAACCCCTTAACGGCTTTCCTCCATAAAAGTCACCAGCATAACCTATCACAGTTTTATGACGTCACATCAAATGATTCGCACAATTGTAGCCATGTCGTAACAGTCAGTTGGAATCGTAAACATTAAATGGAAGCATCGATTTATATTGCAATTGAGAGAAAAGAAATGAGGAATGTTGGACCTGTGACTCACAGACTGAAAAGCCAATTACTCTTCAATTACTTGCTTATAAAAAAAAATCTTTCATATAATCTACTTAACACACACACAGTTTTACTCATTTAATTTACTCGGTTGTTCGATATTTTTTTTTATCTGGAATAAGGTTCAAATGTAAAAGGATTTACTTTTAATTAATCGGATTGTAAATATGCTAATACAATGCAAAGATTTAATCAATGAATCGAAATTAATCAAAGTGATTAGTTTGTTATGGGTTCTATTAAGCCGTTCGTACGTTCGGTTAACCAAAGTAAACATTCTTACTATAAGTATATTTTCAGTACTTACCTACCTCAACCTACAATTCTTACCTAATTTAACACCAATTAGTAACATCAGACATCTTTCAATGTCTCTCAAAAATATTACAACAGAAACAAAATACCAGTCCGAACAAAAACTACTAAATTCCATTCCTATTACAATACATTTTTCCAGCGTACAGCTGCACAAACGAAACTATAATTTAGCTAGAACTGAAACTTTCATTTCCAACAGTATTCCTTTAAAACCCAGTCCTTTATGTCCGTAACTACTGATCCAATTTCACAAGACTTCCTTATGTAATCTGAAATACCTGGATCCGTGTCATTGTTGGTGTGAGAGGGATGGAAGATAGTGCTGTCTCTGTTCTGTGTACTGTTTAGTCTGGAGTAAATACTTAGTGTGATTGTGTTCCTAGTTAGTATTAGATGACAATCTTCCGACTGTGTTTTGTTTTGTGATAATTAGGTCTCTTCAAATATAATTATGTTTTAAAATTGACTCTGTTGTTTGGTGTTTTATCTGGAAACATTTCTTGAAGATAGTAATTACTAAAATTTTGAATAAACTTGTATTTTTTTTCCTGTGTCCAATAAACTGTAACTTTTCCACACTCAGCTCAAACCACACGAGATTTCTCAACTCACCCACCCGGTCAGACCAAAAGACAAAATATAAATCCACTTCAGAATAAAACTCTTTCGCACGTACCGAGCAAATCAAAAAGTATAAAAGAATCAGTGGCTCCCACTTCGTTCAATCCTGCAGGTATTTACCATACGAAACTATTTTATCTAGTTCCAATGGGGCAGTAAAACGTTTCCAGGTTAAATTTTACACTTGTCGAGGTAGGAACACAAATAAATCGGCCGATTTAGACTCTAGTCGTTGCCTCGGAACCGACGAAAGGCGTGCCTCGGGAACTGGTGTGTGGGGTAAAAGAGTGGCGGCGCTGTTCAAGTAGTGTTTGTTTTGTTGATGTATGGTTTGGCGGGTTCTACATAATTATAGAAAGGTAGCTGTAGGTATGCCAACTGCAAATAGGTATCATTCGAAACTACATTTACGGCATCAGCTTTTAAATCACGTAGACACTAATAATGTGTGATTAGTTAAATGTAAAATATATCGGTTACTCTTAAAAGTTCATGATCATGGACGGACAATTTATGTAACAATAGATATTGGCGATACGAACGTTGTTTTCAACAAAACTCGTGTTTTGCAAAAAGCTACCGACTTTCCAGACATTCCAAGCTTCAAATTACACACTACAATCTTCACACCTTACATAATGATTACATATAAAGTTGGTACGTATACATACGTGTAACACACCCCGCTCTCGTCTCCTCCTTGCACCACTCCCACGTTCTATCCCCAGCAATATTTTACCAGTTCGTAAGGCCGGCAGCCGGTAAGCGTTGCTTCCAGCTTGCCCTGATTGCTAGCTTTAACAGCAATCATTTAAGAATACTCGGATTAAGACCTCTAAGAGAAAAGGATATTGTAATAGCAACTAGCTTTGTGTAAAATGTTAAGTGATTAAGGATTAGTTTGTTAAAAGATTGGTTTTGTTTTTTAAGCTCACTGTTCTGCGTTTAAAGCACAAAAGAAAAACACTAACATTAATTCTAGTAAGAAAAATAAACAAACATTTTCAACGTTATTAACAATCAAAACAATTGCTACCGATTAAATCGATTACTGTATTTGAGTACTCGATAATATATCGATACAAAAACTCGAAAACAAAGAGCTATTTAAAACAGCGCGCCTTAATTCCACGGATTGTATGCTATCTACTGAAACTCGGGGCAAACCCGATTCGATACTCGATACTCGTACATAACAAGTCATATATTATGTAGTATCGATACTTGGCTGCGTAACGCAGGAGTACGTGACTGTCGAGACACTTGTGTTTGCAACTGTACGCTGATTTCACAAGGGAGTGTACTCGCATGTACCTAGTTCTCGACTACCGATATTGATTGAGTGTTATAAATGTATTGCTGATATTTTTTTAGATTTGCGTCTGGGTTAGCACTTGTGTTTGCGAGTGTTTGTGTAGATACTAGTAGAGAGTGTGTTTGGATATATCTAGTGTTGAATCCGTGCAGACTCATGTTTTGTTATGAGCTGTTAATGGTTGTATTATGATCTAATTGCTAATTGATTGTAAGTGTTATTTTGGTTTAATTTACAGTTGAAACCTTCAAAAATTTATCATTTGTGATATTATTTATGTCTTTCTATTTTTAGGCTTTTGAAAAATAAGTTTTAAAAGTACATGGTTATAAAATGAAGTAAATATTGCTTATACTTTTGCATATATGATGAGCAGGTAATAAATTGAAAAAATAAATATTTTGTTATACAAAAACTAAAAAAGAAATGAAGCTTATAGAACTGTGTCACATTATTTAACGATAATTATACTACCCAAAACCTTGATCTAATCAAGATTTAAAATGCAAAAAAAAAACAAACCGAGTATAGCAACCAGTATCTACATACGTAACCAACCGTCCGCAGCCGGCGGTCGGTCTAAGAGGCCCGCCCGCAAATGACAGAGCAACCCGCTGCGGTCTCGATGCAAATCAAACTGAATGCCTCCCTTGCAATGTTAATGCTACCCAACTGGCCGGCAACGTCCAATTAGCTCGTCCGAGATAGTTTTTCATATTGAATTTAGACTAACGTTTTGCTTTGAAAGTACAAAAGAGGAATTAAATAGGTTTGTTAATGGTTAGTTGCTAAAGCTACATTCTAGACTAAGTAGTCTGAACAATATCAATATTTTAAGACCTACATTTGTACTTACAATACTTACGGCAAATAAATGATTTGATTTGATTTAAAAGGCTCAATGGTAAGTCGAAGATTATCGTTGACTTGTGAGATCTCTAGATGTTGGATACAAAAAAGTTTTTTTTATAAAAATGCTAAAATAAAAGTTTAATTTTTAAACGATATTTGAAAGTCTTTCGAGTTATTCGTTGCTTTATCGTCGTACAAATTCACGCATCAAACCGATCGATCATGCCAAAGATTAAAACCGTTACGCGATAAAATTACAGAATTGACAAACGGGTGATCATGCGCGCGGAAATCCGGATGAAATTCGGTCCGGAAACACCCGCTAATGTATTCCTTGCACGTCGAACGACACCCGGTTAAATCCGGTTAAGGTGAAGATATGCCCGGGTTAATCTTTCAGTTTAATTTATGACCGTGACATTCTTTTGTTTTCGAGATGATAATTAATTCTGGTGATTAATCATTTTAATGTTAATTAAAACGTGAGTTACATCCTTCACTGATCTGAACGTTTCTGTAAGGTTTAAGTAATTTGATAATCTCGTCACAAAATATGAAATAGCCTATAAGACATAAAATATGAAATAGCCTATAAGGCAGTATAACACATTGAAAAATGAAAGTGTTACATCGCTTAACTTAAAACGTTTGCTATTAAAATCAAAATGTGTCCGTTTAATATGAACAAAATTAGGATTAATTTACTTTGTAAAAGTTCAACAAGTGCTTTTGCGGACACTAAATTTTGAATAAAACATCGTCATATTCAACTTGTTTGTACCTCTTAAAAAAACGCACCGCCATAACATGATATTGACAAAACGAACGAATCAAAACACATTACAGGGATAGTTGTAAACAAAACACATGCTGAGCCCTCGGCCTCGACTTTTGCCTCGGCTTGGCCTACTTTAGACACAGTATAATAATATACACAGTATGAAGTTTGTAAACGCGTTTATAAACGCGGGACACGAGGTATGCCTACGCTTTCGAATCGTGGCATCTACTAAGCATTCTACAGTCACGAGTTTATCGCTATTTTTTTTAAACGACTTACGGACTAAGGAGTTAGCCCGTAAGTCAGTGGTAATTGGGTAATTGGGGTGGTGAGTTTTACCACTCGGCTATCCTTGCAGTCAAAATCACGTTGGTATAATTAAAATGCTGTAGTTGGGCAGCCCTATCGCTTTTACGCCTATTACGTACCGCTTAGCTGTAGGTATTTTATTTTTTAGAAACGGCCGAGTCAAACTACTGTACTTATTTATACTGTGCTTAAGGCCAGGCCTGATACATTCCCCTCGTGAATTACATCCCTGATTTAAATATAGTTATTAAGTTTACACTTTATGTGGTTAATGTACTAAACAACTTTGATACAAGCTCTGCTTAGTTTGAGACTAGATGACGTTGTGTGAAAATCGTGGGATAATAAAAAAAATGTTTGTTTTTGGTGACTGTTTTGTTATTGTCAATAGGGTTTTCAAAAACTTTTCCCCTTGTTTGCCACTTTGATCTGATGTTATTTCCTTCATCAAAAATCATTACGTGGAAGATATGTTTTTAAGATTTCTATGTAATAAATATGTGTTTGTAGAAAAATATACAATTAATTTGCTTTTTGTCACGTGTCTACCTAGATTAGATTTTTGTAGTGCAATTAAACACAAAAAAAATATTGTTAATTATTATTTTATGATTAGTTAAGTACATCGTACAAAAATCTCCAAAAACCGCCTCAACTTAGCAAACCGTATCAGAATCTGTGTTCGTCCATACATCAGGGGATACCCGGGTTTGATCCGGTACCGCTGCCGTAATGACCGGGTGCGCTGGTATTGATTTATTAGCGTTTAGCGCGTATTAGCGGCACGCAATTTATCTCCCCTGCCACTCACTGCCTAAACTGATGTAGTCGCCAAAATACGAGGAAATTTTGTGAGGGTTTTTTTTTGTAATAGCCTGTTTGAGTATCTTCGTAAATTTTAATATAATAAGTGTTTAATGTATCTTATTTTGACTGGCCTGTTGGTCCAGTGGTAGTGGCATTTTATTTCTTTCGTGGGAAATCATCAAATGACCCCGCCCGCTGTGGGTGCAGCGGGAGGGAGTGTCAAACTTTTACTGACTAAACCCCACTATGTGCCTCCTGGAGCCCTTTGAGTGCCAGGGTCACGGTAACTCTCACGAACATCCTGCAGCTCCAGCAAAGTGGTTAGTAGTCCTGACAGCTATACCGGAAGTAATGGGTTCGATTCCCACCCAGGATAAATGATTGTGTGATGAACACGATCATTTTTTTCTTGTGTCTGGGTGTAATTTTACACTACAAATATATTTAGAAATATATAAGTATGTTTATCAGTTGTCTAGTACTCATAACACAAGTTACTATCGCATACTTAATTTGAGACTAGATTACATTGTGTGAATGTTGTGGAATATTTATTTATTAATACACACGTAGTACATAGGCGTAAAGTTATAATCCCTATAGTACTTAGGCACTAGTCTTGATTACCTAAAGTGATTGGTATTGCATTCACACTCAAGTCTTCAGGGAGATTACTCTTAGACGCCTATGTCTAACTGTCAATGAATACTCGTAATATGTATAATACTGATTGACATGTAGTTATAACAGGCATTTAAACACTCAAAGCAGTGAAACTGGTCCTGAAAACAGTTGGTACTGAAAACGTCTAGATGTAATATTGATTTTCATAATATATTATTCTTTTAAGTTTAAATTGTACATAAGAACTTTTAAACTTAAATGTTCAATGTTTTTTTTAAGTATTTTTTTAAAGGTGTAAATGTGCCTAGAAAGCGGTGGCGGGATGAATTAAACGTAAGTACACCGCGAGGACTGGTTCGAAGCGGCTTTAGATAGTGAATTGTAGAAGGACTTAGGCAAGGTCATTGCGCAGCAGTGCGACACTATAGGCTAGGAAAAAAAGCGTCTTAGTGGTGTTTCTAACCCTATGACTTTTCTTCCTTTTTTACTTAACTTAATTTGTTCTTAAATCAAGAATCTCGTCATCCATTACAAACCCGGAACATTTTCTGTAACCAAAAAACAAAATCAATCGATAACCATGCACAACAATATCATTGGAACCGGATAAAACATCAAAGGCGAGATGCAAAGCTTACCCGGTTAGAAGGTAAGCCGGGTACCGTCGCCCGCACCGTGCCGCGCATAATATGGCGAGGGATTAGAGTCGCAGCTAACATTGTTGTTGGCACAATTGGATGTATGAATAGAAAATTGGAATTAGTCAGATAGATTTAAAAAAAAACATTTTCGATCAATAAAAAAATACGAATCAAGGAAGATAAATTGTATGGATGGGGCGGATAGTAACGTCACTTGTCAGTAAAATGAGTACTGAGACTTGAGAGACACGAGATTTCAACTCTATGTATAGTCTTCATTCGTTATTTACTCGAAAACCTATCCAAATGTTTCGTGCAAATCTATCAGACGGACTAATTAGTTTCTTTTAGTCAAATATCCGATTATGTCATTCCTATAAATGGACAGAACAAAATTTATCATTCCTATATGCTTAGTATCGTTGTACCATCAAATAAAAAAAAACGGTTTAGCGATGCAATAAGCACATAAATACAGCAAAAATGAAAGTAACTCAACTTTCATTTTTGTAAAGCATTAATTTATTTTTTCCCATTTATTAACATTTACACACAAAACAAAACACAACTTGATTTCACAAAAGCTACAAAATAACTCGATTCGTTTCCCATTACATTTATTTACACAGTCCTTTGGTGACATTTTGCATGACTACGCATTAGGTTATTTAACGAAGTAGGTCACAAACACATGGAATGACATAATAAATGGAATGTAGAGCCTATTAATTTGTATGTAACATTATGTTATTCAGGAAATTCCATGAGGCCAGTCCGCTAATAGAATTTTAATCTCTATGAAAATCATGAAGAGATTAAGGTCATTAAAATTATATAAATGAAAACTAAATTGTAAATGCTAATTGTAATTAAGGAAATTTTTAATTAGAGCTAATATAGTTGCTTTGAATTTGTCAAAGCATAAAGATAATTTGATTTAAAGTCGCGTTTACTGATATAACTATTGTGAGGTGGGACCATTATTATAATGTAAACGGTTTAGGTACTCACGCGTATATTTAACTCTGGTTGGGTTCGAAACTAGTCGATCTATCCTACTAAATCAGCGTGAGTACGAAAAATACGTGCGTGTATAAAAATACGCGTGAGTAAATTAAAACTTCTCAAAATGCAATAGTTAAAAAACACATTAGACACTAATTTAAGTCAAGCGTCATATAACACTTGACAAAATTTAGATTCATTTCAAACTAAATTTAACAAGTATAAACCAAATCACAGGACAGTCAAAATGAACAATTTCCTTCTGGAAAACACCCTAATAAACCTTTTGAAGACATAAATGGAATAAAACATAATGAAGTCAGAAAAATAAATATTTAGAAGGTCTACCATCACATTGCAAAGTAAGACTGTCGGAGTTGTGGGAGAGAGAGAGCGTACTACATGGCGTAGAGCGGCGTCTCGCTTCCACACCGGCAAAAGCCTTAGTAACTTTAAGATATGGTGGTAGGACCCCCTAGCCCTGCTTTCTCAACATCGCGATTCAATTTCGTCCCTCCGTAGTGCTTTGATCATAAAATTGACTGAATATTAAATTGTTAATGTTTAACTTTAAATATTTCACATAAAAGTAGAGCAATATTTATCTTTAATCTCGTAATGTGATATCGTTGTTCACTGAGTTTAATTTCTGAATTATAATCAGCTTTGTATTTTTTTCGTAATCTTGAATTATTTTTAAGGCTGCCTTAAGTAGGCGGCTAAGCTACTAGTTTTTAAGTCGACTAGGAATTTTTTTCATAGATTATTTTTAATATATTTTTTCTTGATTAAAAAATCGTGGTTTCTTTTTACTCAAGATTCTATAATACTTAAATCAAGTTGGGTCGTCACCGCGCAACTAGAGTCAGTAACGTTTTGAAAGTGCCTTAGAAGGCCTACTCGAAATAAAAACCTTTTGATTTTAATTTTGATTGTCTACCTAATTCAAATTAATACGCCAATTGAACAAACAATAATAATTAATCTATTCGAAAACCTCTAAAAAGTATTTACTTTTCAAATCCTACTCAGCATCGGGAATCCCAAAATTAAAATGTTCAGTTACCCGTAAAACGCAGGAGGAAAAACTTCGACATGTAATATATGTGGAACTTTTCATTAACTTAATCCTTTATTCAAACGGTTACCGCTACGCGTGTGTAATCAGCTTGTAAGTAGGGTTGTCTTAACTTTAAATATTAATCAATTTTATTTATTCAGACATAATATAAAACAGATTTAGAATTAGGTAAACTCACATTAATTTTAATGTTACGTAATAATAACATCTAATCATAGTAAACCATTATATCAAGAAATTTAAACATTGCTACTGGCCACACAAAGCAACGAGTCGTTTATTAAAAAGAAAAAAAAAAACAAAACTTATTTTTATTCGATCAGCCAGCATCGGCTTATAAAATAAAAAAAAAAAAACAAACTCACAAATCGCATACCTACCAGCAAAACAAATTTCATAATAGTTCTGAGACAAGACATCAAATAGAATAAAAACGTCAAAAATAGGTGCACAAAGCAACCCTGATCCATCCAACAGCTAACCCCGCGGAGAGGACAAGGGAAATTGCACCGAGCACCGGGTACCGGGTAGATATGTCCCAGGTACTGACAGGGTTAATTAACCCTCCACGTATAAAATCGGTATTTTACTTGTAAAAGACTCCGTTCATTGTTTCCCAGATTAATACTCGTATGTTCGTCTGGGGATGAAGAGTATCACCGCATTTTAGATTGAATGTCGTGGTTACTTTGGCAGGATGTTTTTTTCGTTTTAGCGATAAATGATAGTTTTATTCGGTTCTTTAGTAAGTTTGATGTGTTTTCAAAGGGTCTTGGTTTCTCAAACGCTGATCAACATAAAAATTTGGTAATCGTCAGTTAAATCTCAAGTTAAGCTGTGTGGTTGGTTGTAAGTTTTATGGTCAACCAATCACAGTCGTGATTTTATTTGACAGCAGATTTAATTGATTTGTCTTCCAGAAACCGGGGGTTATTGTCTGATTTTGTATAAATGTTGTAACACTGTGAACTTTTTTGTATCGGTAAGAATACACTTATAAGCATTTACTCCTACATCAATACTGTTTGTTTATAATTTTCTTGTCCTCTGATTAAACGTTGTTCTCTTTAGTTTTTTTTCGCTTCGAGAGGCTTATAACCAGACTTTCATTTTATTATCAAAAAGTGCACAATAGTCTTCCAGTTAGATTCAATTCTATAGGCAATATTTCACCCAATTCGTACATTCGGAGGTATTTTTACTGCAAATTGTCGGAATAAGTGGACCGTAAGAGAGTCCTCTGGCCCGAATATAGGTGCGATCATGCGCGAAGACCGAGGTAACTCGTGATAACTCGCGGTAACTCGTGATAACTCGCGGTAACTCGCGATAACTCGAGGTAACTGGTGACCAATAAGTTCTAATATCGAATGTATGGAATTTTGACAAATGCATCTAAGTTTACTGGCAGGTAATTTGAGTTATTCAGATTGCATTTTAGATAGTTTTGTCATTTCGATATGTCGAAGTTATGCTATCTGCATGGGTATATTTATGTATCTGAGGTACGTTTTGTATTACATACATTTGATATATTCTGCCTATAACTTCGAGCACATTTACACATTTAAATAAAAATACAGTGTCTATTGTAATATTGATATAATATTTTTTTTACTGTATCCACATGATAAATGCGGTACATACACCAAAATAACAAAAAATATGACGGGACAAGAAAATTTTGCTAATACTCCAATCATCACCAACACCTTTTCAACCATAAGACCTAACACAATACTTGGTGTAATTTAGACTAAATAATATCTTAATATTAAGTAGCGCCAACTAGTGGCGCGTAAAGAAAAAACTATTATTTTTAAGCTATTACTTTAATATTTAATATGTGACTGCATAGACTAGAGTCTGTGACTTTCTGGTATGTAGTCTACTAACCAAATTGCAACATGGCTGTATTATATTCAATGTCCAAGTAAATAAATAATGTGACTTTATTTTAACAATACTAACCAACAAAGCTTTCTTCAACAGCAAAAAACCGTATCAAAAAAAATAAAAAACCTCCTTACACAAGAAATGCCCTTCAAAAACATCCCAAAATGTTATCAGTATTATCTTAATTAAACCGCCACATTAACGTCAATTCAGTAATTACTCCATCACTCCGAAACAATGTTAGGATGATGAATGGAGACACAGGTGTCTCGGTGGTGGAGTTCGCTCATAACCGATAGTGCTTTGCAACTTAATTACGTTTAGAATTATTCGTTTAAGGGTTTAGTTAGATGTGAGTTCGGAATTTCACTAATATTATTTGTTCATATTTTGAATTACAATAGTGTGACTTGCGAGATGACGTCAGATAGGAACGTGTGGAAAAGAAGACATGCTGTGCCAACCTCAAATAATAATTGAGACAGGGGCAGGGGAATGATGATGAATTACAATGTAATATGATAAATGTTTTTAAATTTTCTTCGACTTGCACAATAATTATTGCGAACAACAAACGGGCCTTATTCGCGACCTCCCATAACCACGGTCGGTGCAATTCGACCGAAATGTCGGGAGAAAAGAATTATCGAATTACATCGCGAAAAGTCCCATTTGTTGACTAAAATATTTTAAAATGATAGTGGTAATTATTTGGTAATATGCTTCGGAAAGAGTAAATATTTTCAGTATTGAAAGCGTATTTTTCTTTTATATCGCAAATACAACGATACAAAAATATAAGGAATGAAAAGTTCGATTGACGTCACCGCTTCCTACAATGTTTCATTCAGTTTCGTCTTCAACTCCCACTCCTGAACTTCATCAATTTGTATTATTCTCATAAAACGATTTGATATTTTTTACCATCTAACTGTGCATAAATAGATTTCTATTTTTACACTGTCACTTTATTCTAACCTTCCCAATCATTACATTAAAAGTAAAGCACTCAAGCAACTTTTAATTCAAAAACCCACGCTAAATAAACTAAAGCAATCACCACAGATCATTAGGCTCCTGATAAGCCCACAATACACTTGTAAACAATACAATCAATTCCTTTGAATTCATAAAAGATTCTGACTTGCGTCCAACTTAGGAGTTATGAAACTCAAGCTTTGTAAAGTTTGTCGACAAATTCAATTAATTTATCGACACCGAAGGAATAATGGCCTTAAATAAAGTTTTTAATGGCTCCCCGTCAGCTTTTATTGAATATCGGAGCTTGTTTTACATGTATTCAATAGTTAATTTTATATGAATACAAAAAAACACACAATTGCTTGTGTCAAGAGCTTTTTACAGATATTTTTGGAAAAAAAGACAGATATAAGGAAAGCATCTTTGGACACGTACATATTATTATTACCTCCTACTTATTAATTTACTGGGAATGTCTTTCTCGTTTGAAGGCTACAAAACTTCATAGCAGATATCATATGGTTCAATAAAACTAATATTTGAACTATCCTTTCTTTCGCACGGTAACGCTATTTCTCTCACACCTATCGAATATAATCTAATATATTAAAACGTGTTACAAAATAGTGGCACGTGGTCAGCCCGCTATCACGAACAATGACGGATAAAACGAGTTTTTATTTTGAGTTCTTAAGGGATCCTGTTGTTTTTGTAAAGGCGAGAGTGTTCTACGCGGCACATAGCACTGTCTTACTTCTACAATAGCAACAGTCCTGATACAAGACCCTATAGTACAAGATAGCTTGACATATAGTACACCAAAGGTAATCTTCAAACACTTCCCAAAACAGAAAAAAAATATTAGAGTGAAATTAAAACAGGCATGCTCGGTGGGAGAGACAGAGACGGCGATATTGTATATCTAACATCAGCCCAGATAAATTAAAATGCACTTGCAGTACTTCTAGTATAAGCCACCATATCTAAAGAAAGAGATGGAGTGGGGCCATTCGTTTCACCCGACACTAACAGAAAACTTACTTTAATGAAGTATTTATCTTCTAATACGAGAGAAAAGTTCTAAGTATAAGTCTGGTATAATCCAGATAGTTTTTCCTTGAGTTAGGGATAGAGTCAGTCTGTCCGGAGACCTTAGGCGTCGGCTTTAGATAAAAAATTGTGTGATCAATGCGAGTGTTAGGAAAAAGGATTTATCATGATTTTATGCTTGTAAAGAAAAGGAGAGATTTTGAGAGCGAATGAGCAATATTAATTAAAATTCCTATATGGTAATTTAAAGTTCATAATTATGTAGGTAATATGTATATTTGATTAAACTTAATCAGTGTATGAACTACTTATCGAAGTTTATCCACACACTAACATTTTGCAAGTCATACTGTTTGGTAACTGGAATAAATACCGTGTCCCATATTCAAAGTTTTCAGCTGACCAAAGAAAAAATACCGCTTACGAAATTACTTTCCTTAACTTTAGCAACCGTATGCGAAGGACGACAAAAATAAGTAGTCGTGAAAATCCTTTCTCCTTTCCTAGGGTTTGCAAAAAACAGTCATTACTAAGTTTAGTCCAAATTAAATAATTCTAAAGTACGTTGAATCGCTTTTACATCAACACATAGTATAGATGAAGTCGCTTCCTGCGTTTGTTTGTCCCTATGTAGGTATGCTTAGATCTTTAAAACTACGCAATGGATTTTGATGCTTTTTTTAATAAATAGAATGATTCTAGAGAACGGTTTATACATATGTAAGTACTTCACCAGTACGAAGCAGAGGTGGGTCACTAGTTTTACTATGAAAGTTTAACCCTTATATCCATAATTATAATAAATATTTACACCATAATATGACAGAAACAACATCAGACATAACTGCGGTTTAAAACTAACGACATTTAATTTCAACAATACCAACATAACACCACTCCTATTACTAAAACAATAAAAAAGCATATAAATGTAAATCGTTGGAACTGCAAAACAAAAGCCAGACGACTAACATTTAATTACGGACCATTTGAAACCAGACTTCAGTCCAAACAATATTTTACTCGTGTACAAATGTGTACGTCGAATCGAATCACAATAACGTCACCGATTATATGTCACAGTGTAGCGTTTATTAGTCGTCTATCGTATCGTGTGGTTGTACCGTGAGTTTTCTAATCGCTATTGTTATTAATTGTTTGATGCCTGATAGTACCGTGCTCTAATGTGCTATTAGTTTTGAATATACCGAGGTTTATTCATTATTTTGGTAATTACTTAGCCATTGAGATGATTACACGTTGAGTCAAAAGCTACTTACAAGTTTGTCAAAATCTCTTAAAACCTGATTAAAGGTCGGGATCAAACTATGCTTTCAAAAAAACGTGAAATGTACCACATAACAACAATATTAAACAAATGAATGTTTATCAAACCTTAAAAACAAGCTGCGTAAACTATCAAACAAATTTTAGCCCAACCTAAAAAGTGTGTTAAATTTTCAATAAATTATTTTAAATTAAATTCTAACATTCAAATAACACACCATTAAAAATAGATAATAAATGATTTTCGGCTGACTCCGGTCCGTTGGGTCGCTATATCTCAAATGAGACTGACTGCATGGGATATTGGAACGGAAATTGGCCACGTGACGCGACCGGACACGGCGTCATCGAACGTGATATGAACTAGCCAATCCGAGCACATTCAATTACAGGGCTGTCCCAAATCTAATATGTTTTATTTCGGAAAAATGTTTATAGGTTTTGATTTGTTGTGTGACTTTTGTGACGAAAGTGGTTTGCATAAATAGATTTGTGTAGCTTCTGGCTATAATAATTCAATCAACCCATCAAAATGTTTACATTTCAAACAGGCTTTTAAAAGACTTTTCAAACGTTTATTTATTGATTGTAGTTGAAGCGTTACCCCTACCGCGTTTGTGCAATAAACTTATTGAATTACTTACTTCAGATTGTATGAAAGCATTACTTACATTCCGTTTCCAGTTCTGTTAGACGAGTAATCATTAAACATTTATTTATTTTTGTTGCAGGTATGATCACAATGGAAATCTGGCTTTATGTGGTAAGGTGTAGACGTAAGAACTTATTTTTGAATCAAAGCGTAAGCGGTAAAGTGCCTTTAATTTTATCTTCATGTGACGTTATTAATCTTATCCGAAAAAAAAACACTACAATTAATTACAAAACCGTTCAACCCTAACATGATTGCACCATTCTCTTATTAAATACGGACACTTTAAAAGCACTTTTTCAAGAAAGAAATGTGAAGTATTGAGTTATTATTAAATTTGGTCCCACACACGTTTTCTCTGAGTGGTTCAATTGCGTTCCTTATGACATTTCCGGGGCTTTCAAGGGATTATTTTTGCTTTATAAGTTAGAAGATTTTGCGGGTTTTCACGGTATGTGAATGGAAGCCTCCATTAGTGTTTTTTTTTGCAGTTTCCGGATATGGGCTTTACTTAAGAGATTTAGGTGTAAATTCGTTTGGTACTTAAAGGTTTAAGGATGGGGTATTTTGATGATTTTTTGTGATATTTACTTTAATTTCCTAAGTTGCGTTGTAAGGTATCGTATAAATATAAGCGGGAAAACAAAAGCATATAAAATGCAAAAGTATTAGTAATATCAAAAGTTTAAGTCTTACTTACTTACTTAAGCAATATTTTAAGTCTTTTACTATTAAACTTTTAACAACAATTTAGTGCTGCAAAACTAATGTGTCATTCATGTTCCTATAGAATACGAATAACAGTATATTTATCATACATGATTTCACGATGCACCTAATAGTCTGTTATTAAAAGTAAACGCTTCGTCGACCAGTAGCCACGTTGTTTATCTTCAGAACTCCACGGAAAATCTATTTTCTAGAAAATGGGTGAAAATTTCCAAGCGCCCGGTGTGCGTTGAATTCACAATTGCCCGGCGTTTGTTTATTAGCAAAGTTCGAATGTTTTTAAGAACATTCTCACGGTTTATTCGTATATTTTCGATGGGATTTTAGTGGTATGGAAATTGTGATTTTATAGTGGCAATATGTTGTATTGGTTTTGAGATGTATTTCCGTGTATGGACTTCAAAAATAGTTATATTAAACCTTCTATATTTATGATATAGCGTGTAAAACTCAATGCAAGCTTTGCCTGCACGTGCTTTTATAAAGGCAAAATTAGACAAGTTTCCATATGAAACCTATCAAAATCAGTTCAAGCACTTCAGCTATGGAAACCTATTTTGCATTTGTAGTAGTTAGAATACCCATAATGCTAAAAAGCTTTAAATACTAGAAGAAAAATACTCTCTCTTCAAACATTAGCACCAAACACAGACAAAGTCAGGGCACACGTCTGAGACTAACTTATAAGTTAGTGGAAGTCAAACTGAAGGCTTCTAAGTGGCCATCTTGACTTTAATAAAAGTGCATTAGAAGAGAATCTACGTCTGCGCGCCCACTTACCGCTAAATTGATAGTTTATTGCGTTAAATACTGAATGCTGACGTCAATGTTTAGTATTTTAAGAGAAAATTTCAGAAGTTAAGTGTTATTTTAGTTTTAATCATTATTTTATTTGTTGGTATTTTTATTGATTACAGTTTTATACATTTATCGAAAATTTATTACAAAATACTTGCCTTCTCTTTCAATCTTTGATGAAAATGTCTTTTCCGACGACTAAATATGGTTTAGACTGCAGTAGCTCTATTATTCTACTATACTATTGAACCCTAAAGTTCAAGTTTTCAAATTCAAAATACCTTTAATTTAAAGTTCACATTGAGTAGCAGTTTCGTAAAAAAATTCAAGCAATGCCAATGGTACATACTACCTTAGATACCACATATCCGCTACAATTATTAACAGATTACATACTTACCTAAAAGACACGTCTTAAAAATTCTTCAGTAAGAGTCGTAAAGACGGCAAGCTCACATAATAGCCGCTTGGGAGCCATTTTTCTAATGCCACTTACGAACTGGACTTGTCCTTGTTAAGAACATTTATTTAGACTTACTTAGTAAATTATTAATCTACAGTTTCCTAATGAATCGGGAAAAACGGCTAATGTTTTGTATCTGAAACTTATCGTTTGTTCTTTTCTTTGTTAATTGATTTTTGTTTCTATTAGATTTTTTTCAGATACTTAAGAGACATTTTATTTATAACTCAAGTTGCAATTAAATTGTAATAATTGCAATTAAAAGCTGCCTTACTTTCTTTTTCATTAGCTGTTCCTTTTCGTTCATATTTATATGTGATAAGCAAAAAAAAGTTACCCATTTCCATAACAACAACAGAAAATACACACACCGAAACTTTCAATCGAAAATTTCAATTGCTCGCCCACAATGTTACGTATAATCCGCACACTAATGCAATATCCATGCCGAATGTTCAATAACGATGTTATCACCAACATAAAAGGTGTTTTACTGCATCTGGTTATAAAAATACGCCATTATTTTATGCTTTATGCCACCATAAAGTTTATAATAAACGAGCGATAGTAAAAAGTGCAGTAAAACGGCTGAAACTTTCATGTCGCGTGCTCACGTTGGACGAATACCACTTATGATTTTATCCAAGATGAACTTCGTGATTTTTAATCACTTTTTCGGGTTATGATTGTACTGGTGATTAATGTAAACCGTTATAATTAATCACCGTTTAGCTTTACTTGGCTGTTTGAGGTATGGATGGTTTTATAATCTTAAACATAAGAAAATATAATATTTTCTTAAGAGCACAACAAATATGTATTGTGAATTTTTAATTTTATTTTCGTCTTACCTTTTTAATTTATATTTAATGTTGGCATTATTTTTATTTAAGTTAATTATTGTATAATTAATCACCATTTTTATTGTATTCGATAGTGAAGATACCGAGTTTTGTGGTCATGAAACATTGTTCTAGAAATGTTATTATTACCAAGGTTTTACTATAGCAGTTTTTATTGTTTTATTTCATAGCGTGCATATGTTTAGCGTTATTTGCTCATTAACCTTCACTAATACAGGGATATAATCGTTATGTTTATGAAAACAGTAGTTAAAGTTGTTACTTAGTGTAATTGCCTACGCTCACATTCACAACAATATCAATACATAGTATAAAACAAAATCGCATCCTGCGTCTGTCTGTCCTTATGTATGATTAGATCTTTAAAACTAGGCAATTAATTTTGATGTGTCGTTTTAATAAATATAATGTTTTTTCAGGAAGGTTTAAATGTATAATACATCAGTATTTCAATCGTGCGAAGCGGGGTTGCTAGTGTAGTATAAAACTCTTCAAATCTCTCAGCATTACATTCTAAACAGAAATCACGTATGAAAACTAGGAATATCCTGCTAAATCCGCGTAAAATCGGGAATCCTTGGCATAGCTCGGTGAGACAGTCAAAGCCTGCGCTTAGGTTCACTAAGTACAAAGATTTGTCTATACAGAATATATAGAATAGTTATTTTTATCAGGGCATACGTAACATACGATAGGTATATTCCTTTGAAGGACCATTACATATTTTTGTATTATACTTAAGTAGAAACCACCAAAATATCACGACAACAATCCCTGCAATAATGACCGAACCAAGAAAGCTATTTTAATAGCAAACAATAATAGAAAGTAATTATGAAGCATTCATAAATGAAAAAAATCTCTTAGCTGCCGTACTTTTGTAGTACCTGATTTATGCAGATTTTATTGTTTTGCATTCATATTAATGTTATGGGCACAGATTTTTGTATCTATTACCTATATTATTATGTTGCCTAATTTTCTTCGCGTAAAGATGAACACAGTACAGTTCCTAAGTTCAAAGAGAGGAGGAGACATCAATTTAATTATTAAGAACATTTTTTTTAATTACTTACACCGAAAGCTTTTGCTTTTTTGGCCGATAAATCTTTTCAAGCACTTTCAAAGTTTGTGTCTAAAAATCCTTATTAGTTTTGGTTAAATCAAAATATAGTATCAAATTGCATATTAATATTTAGTCTAAACTAAAAACAGATCATTCTACAGATATCCGGGGCGTGGATTGAAACCAGTTTAAACACTACCTACTATAGCAAGCAGGAATTATCAATGACCAATAAATTGACAAATAGCCAAACGCGCTGTGAATTAGAATTACTTTCGTTTGAACAATACAATAGTGTAGGTATTAAACACGTTCACTGCAGCTGCAATTATTCCAGGATTTAGACGTTGAACGCATAATAAAAGGTTTATTATTATTATTGTATATCTTTCAATTCACGGGCTAACATCAAGGGAAAAAACCCGGTCCTTTTTAAAGGCTTACACGGGGACACAGGTCCAACATGCAGAGGCCTTATTAAGAACTTTAATCTAAAATGTTATGGGGCGACTACCAAGGGCCATCCACCCCTGCTCTATATGGAAGAACATATTATTAGGAAATATTTTAATATTTTTTCGTCTGTTGCTAGGTAGATTTTTGTCTTGTCAAGATGAATATAGGACGCTTAAGAAAAAAGGTCCTAAAAGGTATTAAGAAAGGTGACGGATTCAGAGGGAGCTCTACACAGAAGTCTATCACCACTGCGTTTTTTATGATTCGTAATAAATAAAAAAGAGCTTTGTCTGTGATAGAAATTCTACTTTTTAGAATAAAATACCAAACACTAACAGCTACTAAAAATGCAGCATTAAAATAAAACTTAAAATTTTAAATCCAAAATCACATCTCATACAAAATAGCAAGGAGCCAAGCTACCATTTTTAAATTTCATATGACTCGTGACATCTATACATTAAAAATACGCCGGCAATAAAAGCGGGCTAAGACGTTATTAAAATGCATATCCTATTTCAGGCACACGACACGTTCCGGGAATAAATCCGTGAGGCTCTAATTCTTTCCACAGTCGCAGCCACAAAGAAACCCCGCCATTTTCTACGTGGAAATTTGTTACAGCGAAAATTAGACGAATAGAGAAATAGCTGGACGTGTTTTGTTAGTCTTATGCGATTGTTACAGGTGTAATGTAGTGTAACAAACGCCTTATGTTGACATTGGTGGCAGTCGAAGGGATTATAGGTATGGTATAAACAATTGAAGGTGCAAAAATGATTAATTGAATAGGTAAGATTGGTGGCGGGATGATGTGACAAAAAAATGTGAATGGATTTGGTGGAGGCTTTGGTCAGCTGTGGCTAGGAAAAAAAATGGGTAATTATTTTTAATTAGGCAATTTTTTATAGAATAGGTAACTGGTGAAATCACATCATTATAATATATTAGTATACTTAAAAGTACTGGCCTGTAAATAACCCACTACTGAATAGTGTGTACTGAAAAATGTTAAAATAGAAAACACTGCAGTTTTGTTTATTGGCCATTTTCAACTCAGTAATAATAAAACAGCTGTCATTCACTTAAATCATTAGTACAAATTGACGATTACTTTAATGATACAACGTTAATTTATCAGCAGCTTAACATTTACAGAACCGATCAGGAACTGGAACAATCAATTAGGCGCAGATTAAAATATCCAATGAGGATTTATTCAACGCGTCTGGCATCCGACCATTGTAAATAAGTCTGTTCTTCATTTCAAACTCGCTGTTGTCCGCGAAATTGCCCGCACGATTTCGGTTATAGTCGTAAAATCACGCAATTATTCTATTTCGAATGCAGTAATTATAATTTCCCAACAACTGTCACTACGTTTAAGTCATTATAAAATAATTTAACGAATTATCTTCTAAAACCTTCCTCGAGAGCCACTCTAAACATGAAAATTTTTGTCGTAGTTTTTGAGTTTATCGCGAACAAACTGACAGACACGGCGGAGGACTTTTTACTATATACCTATAACTTGAAAAATTTGAACGAAAATATCATATGGAATAGGCTGTCAGATTATAAGGCGAGCCTTAATCACGGTTTATTCGCAATGATTTTCGAACGATTTGAATGTTAGTAATTGGAGTACCAACACAACAAACATATCTGTACAGGCGATGGTGACGCTAGTATCGTTGTCATTACTTCAGAAGCTGTCAAATTTGCTTGGCCAAATTTTAGTTCAGATTTCTGCCACCGGCAAAGTTAATCTTGTTGTGGTTTAGTGTTGATTAATTAAACTTTATGTTATTGTCTTTGGGGTGGACCATAGAATATAGATTAGGTTAAACTGGTTGTTTTGGAGAATCGTATTATGAATTCATTTCCGGGATTATCAGCAGTTTGTTACAATTTATCTTGTTAGATTTTCTTTACAATTAATCATTTAAAAGCGGCAAACGCTGGTAAGTTGGCTTAAAAGTATATGATTATTCTGTTCAGATATCAAATTGATGGTATGAATCTATCATATCAGTAAGTACACAGTCCTGTCGAGTTTTTGAGCTTTATAATCATGGTTACAGTTATGTTTCAAAAAAAACCTTTTGAATTGCATCTTTCCATACCACAACAAACCTACTAAAAAAACCTAGATTCCATTCTAGTCAATTTTTTACACCACAACTCAAGAAGAACGTTACATTCCATTCTACTCTACTCTATTTTTCACACAACAACTCAAGAAGATCGTAATCATAATTTCTACCTGTCAGTACACTCAATCGCCGACAAAACGCCAAAGGGCTTTAGAAAAACATATTTTTGTTATGATCCAGCGAGAGGGGACCCGCCCTCTGCAGGAAATCAATTTTGTTAAATATTTCATAGGAAATGACGTTGACATTATACTTTACTATGGATAAAACGTATAGCCTCGTCCTGCCCATTGTCCTTTTTGAATCACATGACACACTTCACACGTCCTGCCCAAGCTTAAAAAAATAAAAATGGAAATTCTGCCCAGTGTCAATTTGAAAGGACATTTTCGAAATTCGGGCATAAAATTTGTAGTTGCCGCTTTATTTAAATTTTACTACTTACACCTGATTGGTTAGAAGGTTGTGAATGACGGGAAGCCTGTGTTTCGGATCACATAGATAAAATACCTTACGTCAGTGTCGTCTACGTGGTCAAGGTGGCACGACATCGGCGAAGAGGTAAGAGAAATCAGTTTTTATTTCAGTAATCATAAGTTTTAGCGGGCCAAACTGTTTTATATCTTAAATATAAAAAGTGTAATTAGCTTAATATGGCGTTATTTTATCAAAAAATACTTGAATTACATTTTATACAAAGGCGAAATTATTTATGTCCTTTTTAATTCCCATCGCGCAGATTTGCTTCAAAATTATTATTTTTGCTATAGGTTGGGGAGATCGATATTGAGGATTTACTTCAAAATTCAGACACCGGGGACATGGTATCATCAGATGATGACTGTGAAGATCCATCATATACTCCAGAACCAGAACGGCAGTTGGTCAGCAATAGTAATTCTTCGGAATCTGAACCAGATAATTGTTCAAAGAAACAAGTGTTGTGCTACAAACTGGATCTGGAGAAAGCAATATTTCTACAGGTCAGGCAAGTTCAGCTTTGTCGTGGACTATCCCGTGGACGATCTCGTGGACAATTATGTGGATGAGGAAAGTCAGTAGCCAGCGTACCGTCGTCGAATTTTGATTAAGTTAGCCCTTAGAAGCTATGGCTGTTTCTAAAGACTAATAATTCTATCTCTAACTCCATCAAAACTGAATTATTTCTTAAATAAAGATGATTATTTCTAGTATATCTACAAAGTTTTATTTAAATGTCCTTTTTAATTGACAAACAGACTACAGATAATTTAGGCAATACTGCCCAATGTCATTTTAAATGAACAAAAGATATCGATATGTTTTTCTCGAAAATCAGTAAACTATATTGTACTATAACCCAAAAAAATAAATAAAAAAATATATTTCATGTATAAGTCTAAAAAGTAATTGAAAGTAGTTCTGGGCAGGAACGCTTAAAAAACTTTTGTCCAATAAGAAGGACATTGGGCATATTTGGCAAGTTAAGAATTATAGGCCTGGGCAGGACGAGGATAGCGGACATTTGTAACTTAAAGTCGATGTAATATAAGTTAGAGAAGCCTTTGTTAACGCTATCAAAATGTTTTGTCCTTTATCAGCACTACAGACTCCGCTAACTACCGGTAATTAGTCATATAGCTTTTTTTCTGAACCTATCCGCAGTTTCACTTCGCAAAATCTTCGAATATTAACGAAGGAGCCATAAACAAAAAGAAGAACAAGAAGTGTAATTTTCTGATTTCCTTTTCTTTCTTAACAATACTTAAAACAAAATATAAAAAAACCAAGGATCATTATCTGGTCAATCCTATTCTGTTTTACTATCCCCCTTTCAATCCGAATCGGTTTTATCCTACTCCATATCCTATAATAAAACTTGCTATAAATCGGAAAGGAGAAATGCAACTTTAAAACTAAACTTAAATTTTAAGTGGCACAATCAAGCCCCGCTTTAAATTGATCGTCGTTATGAAACTCCTAACAATGTATCTACTTTTCAATTTCCTTGAAACTTCGACAGCGTCTGATAAAAACAAGAGACGATATTTCTTTACGGCGAACAGTTTTAAGAGAATGGAAAATTCGTGTATGTTGCACAAATGTATCTACTGTGGAATTTTAGCTTGGATTTTGTTTAAGTTTAGTTTTAGCGGTTTGGGTTTTAGTAGCTACTTTTCTTGTTGTTCACTGGTTTCAAGAACGTTTGTGCTAATGCCAAAGATTCTCAGATACATTCAATTTTCGTCTTTGAACTAAAACATTACTGTTAAAGATCATTTTCGCATTATGAATAGTTTTATTGACTTCTTGATAAAACTTTGTGTTTTTTTTTTCATATTTTTTTCCATTTTCTTCATTTTCTTGCATAAGGTAAGTGGTTGTTACTACTAGACTAAACCTTTTAACATCTTTCTCTTTATCGGTTTAATCCTCAAAAGTAAAATCTAGTCCATAATAATACAGGAGCACTATACATAATATCATGATCCTAACAGTAGGTATTATATTTTCTAAGAAAATTTCATGGAAAAAGGCTTAAAACTAATCCTTTTCCGAGAACATTATACCAGCACTTTACGGTAGCGTTTTAAAAGAACTTAGCCTACTTTTCTATAAAGTATTATATTTCGAACTAATATCTTAGAAACTTATGCCCAGGTGGCACTTGACTTCTAAAGGAAAGTGGGTGAACTAGTCGTTTTCAGTTTCTTTGCTATTATCGTTAGTTCAAGATATAAATGACTAGAGATGTCGATAAGTTTTATTAAATTGTCTATCAGTAAATATGACAGAGCTTCATTTTTTCACGAATGTATCTTGTATACTGGAATAGTTTTTATATCTTAAAAGGGTTATTTTTTACAATATCTCTTATAGATATACACCGTGACTTTTAGGTCGTTTTAAAAAAGCAGCCCAGTTCATGTATCCAATGACTAGTAAACGATTATAATAAAAAAAAATGTTTTTTTAAGATTTGAATGAATAAAAATATTATTCATTATTATGACACAAGGCAGTCTTACGAACACTCTGTAGTGAGCGCGGTCCGAGCCTTGTGCCAAAGGGGCCGCGCGGGCGGCGCGGGTAGGTATCTTCAACAGTTTGATACGTAAACATTTTTAACAGGATGGTTCATATTTCCAATGTATTATTTATTTTTTTCATGCATATTATTTTAATTAATGATAAAAAAATTATATTCGCGCCTAGAGGTATTTTATGACGGATACATTGTGTGGACGACTTTTTTAAAACGACCTAAAAATCACGGTGTATTTAAATCCCTCTACATCGATACTATTTCTTCCATTATCAGTAGATACTCAAGAAGGGCCGTAACATACCATTAATCCCCTATTACTGCCAATACCATCATCCCTGCTGACCATTTGTCACCGGCAGCGGGCACGCCTACCCCGTGTCCGATCCGGATTCAACCGGAATAAACCGCTTTTACCGGATTTTCGAAGTTTTTTTCGGATCCCTGATGGAAATTGAGGAGTGAGTGATTGTGTCGTTTTGGGAGCTGTTTGGGTTAGTTTTAATCTTGCGGCAGATTTTAGAAGGATTATTTACGCTTAGTCAGTGTAGTAGGTTCACTCTAGTAACATATTTTTAGTGGAATAAGTTTAACATTTTACCGAAAATTTGTCTTTTAAAATAAAAAGTGATGTGTAGAAATATATTCAAATAGTAACGTTACAAGCAGTTTATAAATCTAGTTTACCAATTCCTAATACTCATGCCAGGCTGAATATATCTTACTGACCTGTGTTTTACTGGAAATCTCAATACCCAATGTTTCTTATGCTAAGGTATCTCAATGGTGCTTCTTATTGTTTCACAAAACCTAAAAACAAAATGAAAATTTCATCTAAAAACTTCGTACTTATGCGCAACGTTTGACAATTCTAACACGCTCTAAAATGAATAACAAACGCCTACATCAACGAAACAGCTTGATAATATCCAATATACAAACAAGATTACGACGAAAACAACTTAATATCTTCAAACTTCAACATAAAAATTACGTTATGCCAAAAATACAGACGGTGTCAGGTAGGGCGACACACTTTGACCTACTTCGCAACTAATTCATTTTATACGTAACTTTGTTGAAAAATAAAGTGTTTAGGCTGATTTGCGTATAATGTAGGGAAATGTAGAATATTTTGTGGGGATGCATAAGTGTGAATAAGGTTTTAAATGCATTCAATGCTTAATTTTGTATAAGGTAGGTATGATTAGGCTAAAAGTAGCGTTCAAAAATCCTACGAATATTATATCGATATAAGTATGGATGGATGAATGACAGTTGTACTTTTCAACTGACTGCGTCAAATAAGGTTTTTGCAGCTATAATCAAATTGAAATGGAAATTGCTAGCAACAGCTAGTGACTAAATAAGAGATATAGGTAAACAGTTATATTAGATATGACAACGTATAAAACAAAAATATTGTTGCTAAACCCACGATTTCTCTAAATATCATTGATATATTAATATTATTATGCAGTTGTATTACCTTATACAATAACTACACTTTTTTTTAAACACCATCATTATATGAAACAGTTTCATTACGTAGCAGCCCTAGTTGACTCACAAATCGCGTGGGATAATCACCGGCTGACAAAATTTTTCTTTCATTCCAACCCTTGTAAATATTCAACATTCCTTTGATGTTGTTAACAAGAACAAATACACGGAAGATGGGTGGATATAAATAGAATATCAACTGGTCACAACTTACTTTTATATGCACTGTTCAATAAGCCGATTTTTCTTAACGTTTAAGAAAATGCGTAATAGAATCTAAACACAGGCAGACTCTAGTGACGGTTTCACAATTTTTTGGATCCCGAATATTTTGCAGTCCAAATAAAACACATCGAATCGATAACCTATTTTTGAAGTCTGTTAAAAACCAACCAATCACCAGCGACAAATGTTGAGGACAAAAAAGAAAAACGTTCATTTAAACACAGGTTTAGGGCAAAAAGCGTGGAGATAAGTCTCAGTGAATAAATTGTCGCGGTGGTGCGACAGAAAAGCGTCGCAAAAAAGACGAAAAAAAACCTCGCGCCATATGAGAACTGAAAATGGCGTTCAGAAATACCCGTACACATAACATATGCGATTGTCTGTTTGCGTACACAGACTGGTTAAAAACCCATTTGTGTCTGGATTAAAACGCAGAATGTCCGGCTGGATGGATTGTGCCCGTTGAGTAAAAATTTTGTGTAGACTTTTTTTGAGCTTTATTTAATTTTGCTGCACTGGAAGTTACATTGAATGTTGAATAACGCTTTTATCGCTTAAGGCCAGGCCTACTTCAATATTCTATTTACATCCACCAAACGTCTATTTATAACTATCTCAACCTTTGATGCCAATATCGGTACAATTTAAGAGGCTACAGCATTAGAAATGTCCGTCACTGAATTTGTATTTCTGAATAAACAGTAAATAATTCAGATAAATTTCGTATTTCAAAAGGGATCACGAAGGTCGCCATCCTCAATAATCCTCGATGTACAAACAGGAAAACACAAAATGACTTGATAAATTGTGTGAGGTAAGATAAGTTAACATTTTATGACACTAAATAAAACATTGATCAATTTGTGTCTAAAATTTGATAGAATAGTATCAACGCTCGAGATATGATCTAAGCAAAAAAACACACTCAACACCAAACTAAACCATTTTACACACCATGATACAGCACTGCATGGCTCCATTTAAAATAACTCTTCTAAAATATGCTATAACCCCATAAACTCACCAATTTTCTATAATAGAACTAAAACTTACAAAATGATATTGCGATCCAGGATTTACCACGACATGCTTATAATTTTATAACACATAATATAGTTAGCAAGGATACACGATAATGCGTTTCATGGCTACACCAATGAATACGGCAGATTCCCTGCTCCGCTGAATTTCTGTGTAAAATTTTGGTATTTTCACAAGAGTGCCACTGGAAAAGTGAACTTCAGAATGTTCACTTCAGACAAGATGATTAAGAAGCAAAAACCATGTTGGTTTAGAATCTTGCAAATTTTTTCATTGTTAAAAGTGATTATTGGTAGGCTTTTAACGGGTCCATTGTCATCCAGTCCAGGTATTTTTGTTACGTGAACTTATCCTTCAAATACAACTTTACCAAAACGGTTTTTAATCGAAAGATTTTATAAGACAAATTTCAAGACCTTTAAAACAATAGTAACAGTTTACGGTTGTAATATAGGTAAATTAAAACCAATTGAAGCAAGCTACATGGCGCTTAAACTGTCGTACATTTTAATCTAGATTAAGGTTATTCTTATTAGATAGGAGCCATAATTTACATTGGATGTTATATTCCTACGTTATGTTTTCACCTTCTGAACTTCCTTGTCTCGTGGTCTACGTACATTCCACCCTCCTGTTATTTAAGCGCATTGTTGTTTGAGATTAAAATAAGTGCAAAATGTGTTGCCGGCGCACTACGTTTTAAGCTGAACGTAGTGTTCCGTCTAATAGAGGATTTATACGGATTTCCACGATACTCTGTATAGAATAGAATATTTTACATCATATTAGTATGATAACGTTTAATATAAGATCATGATGTTAGTCCTCGTCTTCTTCTTTTCCTATGGTTGATGTAAACCCTGGTGTCAGAGTATAATCAGCTTGTAGGCTTCCGCATGAGTTAACACACCCTTGAATAATATTAAATCGGTTATTCGATACATCTACTTTTTAATTGCAACCAGAAGTAGGTACCTACTAAAGACACCGATTTCAACTAAAAAAAACCATCTCTTTAGATTCATAGGCATTTATTTATAAAGTTGGTATTTATTTAAAGGTGAATAATATATCAAACCCAATAATAGACCCCTTAGACTAAGTAAGGAGGAAACTTAAAAATGCAATTTTTCTTTGAAATATTTCCCCTAGTACTTTAGGAACTCGGATGAATAGTTCGATCTGCATGTCTCAGGCACAAGCGGTGGCGGGATTAAAATATTTATAATTTTGTTATTTTAATATCGAGGAAAAAAAATTGTGTGTCTTGGTTCATTAAATTTGTCTGCACTGCCAATTATTACTGTGCACAACGTGCTGCGGGTTTGATCGCCGCGTAGGACAAGTTTGTGCATTCTACAAATGCTTGTTCTGAGTCTTGGTGTCTTTGTGCACATGAATAGAATGTCTGTGAAACCCCCCGCAATACATGGATTAAATTCCTTAGTGCGGAAGTCGTTTAAAAAAATCCGCTTTAGATCCTACAAGTAATAGGCCCATGTCTAGTAGTGCGCGAGCCGCTATGAATTTGTAGGCGCCCTAAGCCCCTATAGACTGAAATGATAAGTTAATTAATAGACATTAGTTACTAAATTTTTGAAAGCTAGAACGTTGAAATGATACTGAGTGTCGCAAGTCAAAGTTCTGTTAACATCTTAAACAATTATCAGTTTGCCTGACAAAATCATTTAGTACTTGAAGAAAAAAAAGCAGGTTACAAGCTTTAAGCTTAATACTCATACCAGCTCCTATTGAAGTACAGGGAGCTGGCGTTAAAACTACTTGCTCGTGCGCTTACTTAACTTCAAGCATCATTACACAGGCGTATATCTTTCGAATGAGCACCCATCCCACTTGTTACTCGCATTACAAGCTTCACAAGTTACAGTTGATAAGTTACGTAGATTGTTGAGTATTCATTTCTAAGTTTAAAGTCGTATTTATCGTGGAGCTTCAGGTTATTTTGAACTTTACCAATAATGATACAGTTATTAGTTTTGTTTGCTACGAATAGAGTGAACAACGTAGGTATGTAAGTTTTTTTTTGTTACATTTACAACAACAATTATTATTAAGTTGTGGTGGCCGAGGTATGGGATCTAAATATTACAAATGGTCACCCATTTATTAATACACCATGGCAAGGACGGCTTTACTTTATTTGCCTTTATTTTACCCGGTAAAGCAGTCAGAACCTGCGCTCAGGTTAACTGCATAGATTTATTTGTTAGAAAAATTCGGTCTACTTTTGTTGTAGGTCAAACGGTTCTCATTTCTTTAAAATGTAAATAAATAAAAAAGAACTCCTTTACCTTTTATCAGCGCATTGCTTAAGTCTTAATCTAATGGCAAACTTAGTAATAAATATTTGACACAACAAAATATACGAGTGTTTAACAAGGGATCATAACAAACGCATGCTGTAACTCATCCTCCAACATAATCTCGTGCCGTTCATCACAACATCCAGGACGGACTGAAGCGATGCGGCAGCTGGTTATCATGTGACAGAGATCTAGATGTCACGTAAATACAGGTTACAAATCTAGGCTATGAATCATCTACGAACTATCTACCTATGGACATAAAATATGTTTAAACATTGCTAACTTTCGCTAAGAAAGCAATCTCCCATTCGAAAAAAATTGTTTGTAAACACACAAAACATTAAAAAGTAAACACAACACAACAGAAAAGATGTTGGTGGGTTGTAAATAGTGTTACAAATAAATTAAAAAAAAAGTAGGTGTCGATTTTGTAACGTAAGCTTTTTTATTTACTCATATTTTACCACCCAATGAAAAGAATGTGGTGAATCCATCTTCTATTAAATTAATTATTTTCACAATTTTTTATATCAATGTATTTTTTTCCTGTAACAACTCTATACTAAAATAAACCTTCTGTATACATTCCTTTCAGTTTCCGTCTCAACTCAATATAAAAGTTAACCTTCTGTATAATAATATATTCAGTGTAGTAAATAGTACAGTTAAATCGTTTAACTTTAAAGATAAAGCGACAGTTATCAGTATTTCTTAGAACGCACCCACGGCGTAGTAATGTATGGGAATGGTGGTTTTCTCAACAATTTTAAAGGGGCTCCATAAGTAATCGTTCTTGTTTTGTTTTTAGACGTAAAGTACGTAAGGACCTTAATTTTGTGCGATAATTTTACTTTAATAGGACCTTTCATGTTCTACATTATGTGATCAATTTATTTCCTTGCTTTGTCGAAATAAAAACTTAGATTTTGATAAAACCAGGAAACAAAAATTCATGGACGTAATCTAGGAGTACATGGTCTAAAAGATTACATTTACGATTACCTACGGAAACCCCATAACTTTTAGCTAGTATTTACTAAAGTACCTACTTCTATACTATAGCTAAAAAATGCACCTAGGTATTCATAGCTCACTAATTGTTTTGGTTCGTCTACAATTTCATAAAAGAAAGTCACATACTTACATTAATCTGACCTGTGAATCACGAATAAACTAATAAAATATTGATATACCTTTCCTCTTAATATCACAAGTAATCACTTAACCAACAAAAGAACTAACTCCAATCTCCCAATCATAGCATCAACACCTAACTCCCACTCACGGATGATAAATGTTCTAACCATTTCTATTTTAATTGTTGAAAAAAAAAGATGGCGTCGAATAAAAAACTTGTGAAAATTGGAGGTCTGACGTGATGGATGGATGCTATTCCGATGATTGGCGGTCCGATATTGAAGGGCTTTTTTGAAATGCGGTTTCGATGCGGAAATGGATTTCGACTTGCAACTGTATGTGAAAGCAATGAAAGCCTTTATGTTAATTTGAGGTCGACTTTTGATATAAAAATGTATTTTTTTTGCTACTTGATTGGACTCGGGATTTGAGTGGATAAAACCTTAAAACAATATTGTGGTTTTTAGTTGGTATATACAACACTTATATGCATATTCATGACGGTTATAATAGCAATATTACGTTTATCAATCAGTTTAATCTCCGTAATATTTAGGTGTAATGTCAGATATACATCTAAGAACATCTTGGAGATAAGTTAAACAGTAGACATTAATCGTTCTATTAAATAAAATCACAGATGTATTTATTACCAATATACCTGTAAATTACGAAATTCATCAAATCAGAAAATCCTATAAGTTAAATTATCGATAGCATGATTAATACTAAAAGTCTTCAGCTCAAAAAATCACACCGCTTTCTCTCGGCCAAAACTCCCGGCAGTAATCATTTTTAGAAATGGAACGATCACCCAATTCGTTTAATCAACAATGGCCATACGTCAAAGCAATGGACTTAGTAACTACTTACTTTCGTCAAAAATCACTTGTGTACGATGAAGGGTCCCGTAATAAATGAGCTAAATTCGCTCAAACTCTGAAAGCTGCAGTGGGTTCCGTGGAATAATTTATTAAAAGCCCGTTGCTTCCTTTGTTGCGCGCTAGGGTTGGCGCGTCGGAGATACGAGCGTTGCGTATTGTGTGACGTACTTGTCATTGTTGTAATACGTCTGACCTGGTTAGAGATTTGAAGTTGAATTATTTGATGTAAACGTTTCTGTTGGGATCATTTTAGATGATCTGTTCTCTATATTAGTAAAAATATTTTAAAGAATCCTATTTAAACCACCTATGCTGTAATTTACGTGCCAGTCAAGTTCACATTTTTTTTTGCACGGAATCTTATGATCATTATTCATTCACATTTGTTTAAGCATCATGCATAACATACATATTTTTATTTTAAATCATTATTCAAATGTTATTTTTTACCTGTTATTTCACTTTTAAAGCCATGACCTTCAGTCTTGGCTTTAAAAATTGGTTTTGAGTACTACCTGAGCAACCTACAAAAAGATTTGCAAAAGCTGCAACTATACTTGCAGTTTTGTAGTTTTTGCAAAGCCTACCTAATGATTTCCCCAAAATACAATTATTATAATACCTTATCATTGTGTGGCGACAGCCCTACGTGAGCGGCGTGTCACGGGGCATCTATCATGCAAAGATGGCGTCCGGTGGTTGCGGGCGACGCGACGCTACATGCGCCCGTTACGTCATAATTACACTGGATCATTACAATATGTTACGCTGTGATGACGTAACAAAGACTGCGTGTATGTGTGTATGTATGTACAGACATTTATTATGTACGAGCATGTTGTCTGTAGTTTAATCTGGGAAGGTTTGTGTTAAATTGTGGTTCATTGTTTAAGTACTATCTCTAGATAATTATTTAGTTTAAAATTATGAAAGTTACATTTTTCATATTTTCAAAGAAAATTCAGTCCCCATCAGATCATATTAAGCATGCTTACCTACTTATGTAAATAAATGATGAACCATGTTATACGGGATAATTAGAACATTTTCAGAACTTAGATTTAAGACAGTTTTACATAACAAAATAATTATTTGAGAATTCTCGTCATTAAAGTAAAAAAAAATAGAACGTAAATATACGTATACACTGTATTCGACACCCCAAAGCAACTTCTTCATTTTTTCTCAACCACTTTGAAATTCTATTGTATTCTATCTATCTTTAATTCTATCTCAAAAATGGTAATAATCTTGAAAATCATTGTACTATCCACAATACTTACAGCATAAGCCTATGAACATTGACACTGTCAAGCACACGCACAAAGCCATTGAAAATATGAAAGATGTTTTCCCGACCGCCCTGGGGAGCTAACAGGATTTTCAAACTCATTGAATAGCGCCCTCTCGCAGCAAACTCACGAAATACTTTGTATTTAAATACATTGTAAATTATGCATTGTGTATCCAATGATTTTCGTGAACTCGTTTAAGGTCGATTTTGTTTTAAATGCGCGTGATTTTGGGGTGAGTGGCTTCAAAAGGCAAAAATAATCTTTTTTTTATAGTATGAGAAACAATGATCGAAATTAGTAAATTTACATTTAAAACATCTGAAAATTTTTAACATAATCAGTTTTAATTCAGACAGAGACCCACATAATTAAAATTAATAATTATAGTACTAGTATAACAAAACTCTATCATACGCACATAATACTAACTGTAACCAGACCGACAAAACTAATTTAACTACACACAAAGTGAAACTATGCCTTAAATCAAGCAAGCATACATGAAACAACTGTCATAAACAATATCCCGTGCTAATGTTCGGTCGAATGAAAACCATTTGTCTTCAGGATATGGCTGTAGAACTTTAATGTACCTAGTCTGTACGCAAGACCTACATTTGTTAATATATACTCATCTTTTTAATGTATCGAAACGGTGTCTTAATATAGAGTGTAGATAATAAGAAAAAGATGATATTTTAGCAACAAAGATTTATGAAATAATATTCTCTCCATGATTTGTTAGCAAAATGGAGACTAAACTACATGCATGTTATTGAATGACTCACCTTTAAAAATATGGGGAAAAAACTGTTTAACTTATATTTTTATTAATACTAGGTACCTACATCAAATTACATATAGATTATTATATGTTTTAATGTAAGTTCATTTATTTGTATAGAATGCATTACAAGGGTTGGTACTAAATTTAAAGTTATAGTACTAGATAATTTCCGCAGTTATAAAACAGCATGCAAATATTACAAAGACATCATCACACATTTAACTCTTTGTTGCATTCTAAAAGTACGTAGTAGTAGTGTACGACAAAACGGTATAACGTAAAGAAACGTAAATATTAGAGTCAGGTCCAAACAGGCGTTACACACAGGTGTATAGAAAACTGCAGTGATTTTATAAAGTTTGTGGTACAAGCATGTGACTTTGTACAACGTAGCATAGTATCAGTAATACCACTATGTGCAACTTCCCTTCCTGGTTCCTTAAAGCATGTTCAACATTTTACTAAATAATAAAATTATTTTTCATTTTAATTATACAATCAGTCAAACATTGTGGTTAGTTGTTAGTTTTCTTTTTATCGTGTGGTCAACGAATCAGAATTTAAGCAGTCCATAATCTACTGACGTGGCTTTACACATCCTTAAATAATTCTCTAATTTACCGGTTTCTTTTCCTTCGCCGTTTCGACTAAATTGTTTTATGCTCTTATTCGAATCACAAGACTTTTGCCACGATGCTCAACACCCAAAAAGGTAAAAGCAGAACAACTAACACTGTTTACAACATAACTATAAATTTTGTTGCAATCATATTAACTCGAAGCGAAGATTTTATTCGACGAATTCCATTTTTTCCCCACAGTTTTCTTTCTGCTTTACCTACATCGCGCCTCCAATGGAACACCGTTAATAGTGCTTCTAATATAAGGTTAGGTGGCATGAACTTGTACGGGTTAAAATGTCAGCTGCAACGTTCAGGTACTACCATAACTTTGGGGTTAACTTTGACAGTGGCTTTTGGTACAAGACGGTACCGAAACCGAATTCTGTTTGGAAATTTCAGTAGTTTTTTTGTTTGGTTTTACTTTGACTGAAAGTTTAATATAGAGTTTCGTATTTTTTTAGTTAAGCTTAGCCAAATATAAAAAAAATATTCATTACGGGTTTGGTTTTGAGTGAGATCTGACGATGATAAAAATACTTTCAGAACGTAAACGTAACGTAACAATTAAGTGTAACTCTTGATACCGCAATTGACTGACTCTAATTATATTCTTTTTTAAATCTAAATAGGTTTTAAATCAGACCGAAAGCCGAAAGCGTACCTCAAAAGCCAGTGAACGAAAAAAAAGGAAACCAGCTCCGAAATACACAATTCCATATAAACGTGACGTTTCAATTACGCAGAGAAACACAATTCGTATATTCCAACTTTATAAATTCAAAAAGTAAATTCCATTTAGGGTACAGTTCCGTGTATTGCGACCGATCGCAGCCAAGCGCGATTTATCGCAATCTGACACGCGCGGTTAATACGAAGATAGTTAAAAACTTTACTTATAGCCAAGTGACAAGTCACCACGCCTATTATCAATGTGAGCGATGTACTACTCACTTTTTCAAGTTATTGAAATGACTATAAAAATTCCTTGCGACACAAGAATAATATAGTAACTACTAATATAGTAACTAGCACTATCTTAAAACAAATCACTCATGTAACTAAGATACTCATAATTATGAATGTTGATCGATGGTGGGGAATGGGAAGGCCAAAAAAAAAGGTGGATGGATTGTTGTAGGAATAATAGGAAAAAGGAGTAAATGATTCTGTGACGTCTAATAGGTTAGAATGGAAAAAAGCCTATTGCGCCGATCCCAAGTAAAATGAGATAAGGGCAGGAAGATGATGATGTTAATAATAAAATTATACAAGATTTCATAGTATACTCTATTGTTCAGCAGGCTATCACGTGTGTTTGCGATCAGTCGAAATACACGGAAACTTACCTTTACGGTCGTCCGACACTCGCACGGTGTTCCCGAGCAGTGCTCTTTGAAACATCTAATTACATACGTTATGTACTCGCTGACGACTTTGCTACGTACTACGTTGCTGCAACTGAGTTTGCTCGCTATAATGTAACAGCAAGTTTACTTGTACGTTGATGGAGAATGTGACTTATTTTAAATTTGGAAGTCGACGATGGAACGTGCATCTGTGCAGGTATTGATAAAAAAGGAATTCACTCACCGTTCTAATGTATAAATATGTATAATTTCCAAAATAGTACCATGTTTCAGACAGAAACGAAATTATGAGCAATCTTTTTTATAGATGCTAAGGTAAAAATAACACCTATAAAAGTCCATAGCAACAACGTATTACTCACAAAAGCCTGGAGCTTCGACTCAAAAACAACACAACGCTTCAAAACGTAAACACATAAATGAATATAGATTCAAATCTGCGCATTTATCCAGGTTTTATTAGTTTCGTAGCTGTTTGCTTGTGTACGCTGCACATGCATGCTTGGCGACAATAATCCTGCCTGTTGCCACGGTCTGGCTGCCGCAGTTATACCATTTTCCCTTCTTTTTGTCCCGAGCAAAATATACGTAAACTCGCAAACATAAAGAAATAAGGAAATAGCAATTTATTTTACAAATTGTTACGACATCAGCAGGTACACAGTGTTACGGCACGGCCCGAGGGCATACAATAAATTAAATTCTATTACCCAACTGTTCAAACTTAGCGAAAAACGTTTCGTCACAAATTTCTCTTTTAAAATCGTCGAATAACCAAAAATCCAGGAATTCCTCTCACAAGTCCCAACTTAGGAAATAGATCCATTTCTTTTTGTAACTAAATCACAAAGAAGTTTGCCAACTTTAAAAGTTTGCGGGACTTTTTCTCGGTGTACGCGTAAAATAAAAATAAAATCGTTTTGGAGACACCGTATAAAAAGTTTCGTACGCGAGACTGTTGTTTAAATACCTAGCTAGTGTTTTTTAGGAAACTATACGCTTTTGCGACTAGACCGAGTTTCAGCGCAGCTTTTCTAACTTCTGAAATCTAGTTTTGAGATCTAAACGATCCGGGGGGAATGTGTATTGTAGTTTCATAGAGACTTTTGGTAACTTTATTGTAGCGTGCTACTTTTCTGGTTGGTTTTAGAGTGTCAATATGCTTGTATAATGTCTGCTAAAACTTCATAGTTGTGCATAGCATACGGTGTAGCATATGGCATATTTGAAACGCTGTAATGGCTTTTAAAACTCGACGACAATACATGGTATCCCCAAGTTTTGCGGTCCAACATTATAGAATACATAACGGCCAACTTTCAGGAAGCCAATTCCCATCAAAACTTTGGAATCACTAAGATTTAGATGGACTTTAAAATGTAAAGTTGGTCTTACTTGAAACCCGTTTTAGCCGAACTTGCGGGAACATCACTAGTTTTTATGACCTTACTGAAGAATAAAATTGAAGTTCCATACTCCGATTTGGGTAGCGTAAAGAAGGCATTGTTTTCCTGTAACTACAGTTATGCATATTGCCTAATAAATGCCCACACTAGCACTAAACACATAAAATAATAATATGAGAACGTTGTACACCAGGGAACACGACGACAATATTTTACAAAACTGAGAATTGAATCCTACACGGCATCACAGAATAGTGCACATAATTCAGTAGAATCTCGCAATACTAGCAATAAACGAGTACATTTGAATCGCCGTAACGTCGGGTAGTTTGTTAATATTTGATCGCGCCGTGTCTCCTTGCACCACAGGGATCATTTATCGTTTGGCCACCGCGCCGGGCGGACGTCTTGCGGTCGTTGTAAGCGTTTATTGCGGCAGTAAGATGTTACATCGAAGGTAAATTGCTTGAAATTTTACTGGTACTCAGATTGATGGATAAAATTAATAGTTATTACATAAATCTACAGGATTTATGGCCTAATGGATCTTATTGTGGATTTGAGCGATCATTACCTCAACGTTACGAATTTAGAATCTTACCGCTTAAGTCCAGAACTCAGTAGTTCACAAGCCTCATTAATATTTTTATCTCCCTACTTATATTATATACTTCTAGAAGGCAATCGATGTTTCCTAACATACCACGAAAATATAAATACCACGATAACAACATATTACCGCGGTCCTCTTGTTTCAAATCATGTCTAATAAAAATGAAACTTAACAAAAGCATACAATATAATATTCCACGACTTACACACAACGCCATCTAGTCTCAAACTAAGCAGAGCTTATAATGAGTACTAGACAACTGATAAGCATACTAATATACCTAAATATGGACATACTATAGAAACACCCAGACAAACAACTAATAATAGTGCTCATCACACAAACATTTGTCCTGGGTGTTAATCAAACCCACGACCTCTGGTATAGCAGTCAGGGCCTCTAACCACAAGACCAGCAGGCCAGTCGAGTATGTATAGTATGACCGTTTAGAATTAGCTAGCTCAATTTTCAAGGAGCTCAAAATCCGATACCTAACAACTAGACAAAGCTATAGTCAACAGCTATTAGCCGCAGTAATTAGGTGATCCGATAGATGATTGATGCATTTAGCCTTAATTGCAGAGCTCGAAGGCGATAATTACTTTATCACTGGTTTCCACCGCAATGCCGGCTATCTACTTAATGAGATTAATAATGTTTAACAATGCGTTTCGATGACTTGTAATAATGTACTGAAATGTGCGGTAACGATTAATTTTGAGAGGACTGTTACGGTTTTATTGGTAACTGACAACTGTAATTATTTAATTCATGTTTGATTCTTTTTTATTATAAAATCTTATATAAACAAAGAGGTTAATGAAAAACTGAATGATAAAAAATTACAAGCTTCTTTGAAAGCCAGTGGTCATAATCTTAGCTTAGGAATACTAATTGATAACAATTTTAAACTTATTTAATTTATTGACATCCGTGCAATGTGAAATCTAATCGACTTAAAATAAATGAATTCACTTTCAATTAGGTGTAAACACACACAGCCATCGATAATGCAATTAGGTCCTAACGAGAAACGTGTAAATCTGTTTCCATTTCTCCGGTACCGTTTAAATGAAGGATTTCGACGGGAAAACTTAATTACGTTTGTCCGATTCCGATTTGTTGATGAAAGGACCCTTTCCTGGTCTCTCTTAAAAGCGATCCGGAATGAAGCAATCGGGGACTCGGTACCTAGAACAAACATTTGTGTCGACTTCCGTATAACATGGCTTCAACTTTTATAAAAAGCCTATCATCAATTCCAACAGAAAAAATATCCCAAAATTTTCGGCCTTTTACTGCTCCAAATTGAATTCATGTGCGCAAAATCGTATTATTACCCGTAACTAAGCAAAACCATGGCAAAAGTTTGTTACCGACTCAATTTACTTCAAAAGCGTTTAAGCCATACAAAACCACAATTGTACATACTTCGGGAAACTATGGACGCGAGTTTGGAGCGTAACGCAGTTTCCGTACGAACGGCCGGCTTCAAAGGATCGCCGTCCGGCGGAAAATTTTCACAATTCGCAGTTGAAATCTTTAGCGAGTGATGCGATGCAGAAAATTGGTACGGGTTTTGGTTTTACTCCAGCGGACCGGCTAGGTCCCGGTATTTTGAAGAGACGATAAATAGAAACAAAGGATGTACTTTGTCTTAGGGTTTTGCCTGCGACCGCATTTTTATCAGTTCAAGTACTTACAATTTTTTTCGTTGAAAGAATTGGAGATTTAATATCAGGGCGAACAGCAGGGAGCTAAGACTAACAATATCTGTAATAACAAACTAATATAAGGTTTAAAATTATAGACGTCATGAGACTGTTTTCCAGCTACCTCAAATTGGTATAAGTTTAACAATAACGAAATTGATTCTGTGTATTAGATTTAACATCAAACCTCGTTACTGAATTTCTAGAATCAATCCAATTTGAAATATTCCAAACCACATTTTACGTCATCTCAATTTACTATTAGTCGCTTCCAAAATATATTTCTCAAATTTTGTTGAACTTTAGTCTTACATTCTATACATTTATTCATTTACAAATTGACTTGAAGACTTGCTAAGTAAACTTGTATCAAAATATCTCAACAACCTTCCATCGCCCTCACTACGTTCATAAGTCCCTCAGAATCTTAACGTCACTTTGATTTGATGCATCAGTGGGCGCAGTAACATGCCATTTGATGTTAAAGCTTATAAGTTTCCAGGCCAGACCTCCTTTAAGACGCTTCGGACCAAGAAATTGGAAGCGAAACGATATTTTGTTGGCTATGAAATTGGGAATAGCGGCTGTGTTTTAAATTTCGGCTGGTTATTGAAGTTTTCTTGGATCGTCTTTGTATGAGCTTGGTTCTACTTGTATACTTTTATGTAAAGATCTAAAACTATAATATATTAAATTATAGAATAAACAGGTTTATAAATATTATTTACGATACCCGACACTTTATTTCACAAAATTCTATTCATAAGACCCAAAACATTTCATGCTGTCTGAATACAAAACGTAATGAACATCGAAACACACACTCAAATGATTTATGAAGGCAGTTACACAAAATCAATTAGGAACCCTCGTAACTTCCGTGCGTCCAAACTCCGAATACATTTCAACAAGATATCAAGACGAGGCCGAAAGTCAAAACTCATATAAACACTCCATAACTCTCAGATAGGCAGCATACCTACATGGATACATACGTCAATAAAACTGGCATTACTCTTCAAGGGGACTTCAGGATCTGACCCAAATGTGTCATATTATTGAGCTATAAATACGCATTGTCCAAAATACAGAGACCTTTGAGTATCAACACAAATAAATGATGAGCATTTGAATGAAGGGGCCCAGAAGAATGGTCGCTCCGACTATTATGTCGATTTAGTTGTGATATGTGACTCCTGGCGATATCACGTGCTGTTCCTAGTGTTAGAAGTCGTAAACATTAAGTTAGTAAATGCCAATTTTGGAAAGGATGATCACAAAATGTCGTAAGCAGTACAAGGAAGATTTCGTTACGTAATTTCCGTTTTGGTTCTCGCCTTTGGGGCAGATTATTTTAATGCAGATTAGTGTTGGCTCCATTTCGGAAATGCAAATTGATAAAATAAGGTATTAATACAGCAAACGAATACCTCGTTACGTAACTCGGGCCGACGGAGGAGTAGATATTCCTTGCAAAGAGAAACTACTCCGAACCTGAACTATAAGATTTTTTCTGCTCTAAAATCATCTTAAAAAGCCTACACCTAAATATTTCCTTTGTAATCACAAAAATATCTGCAATGTGTAAGAAGTGATCATATGACTAAACTAAACCAACATATTAAGATCTCGATTTTGATTTATAAACGTATCCACACAAGCGTAAATAAATAACATGCATACATACAAGCTGCCAATATTTGGTACGAGAAATACAAAAATTGTGCATCCTTTTAAAAGAATATTTCGACTTGAAACGTCTCAGCCAATACAAACGTTAATATTTCAAAGCAAAGTTATCGAAAATTTTGAAAACACAAAATAATACGGTGGCGTTTCCTTTGAAAAACTAAAGGCTTGGTTCCAATTTGATTTATTGCATATTCTCGGTCTCTCCTTTGACAGTCACTGCGCTCGCAATCTCAATGCACACGCCATTTTTGTTTGCCTCTTCGTTACAGACTCCAAATTTTGTTTATAGAGAAAATAAATAAAGGATGTTTGTTTTTCTGCTACTTAGGTTTTGAATTAGCTACAGTTTTATGCAGTTTGTGTGTTTTCTCTTTACCTTTTTGGTTGTTAGCGTCAGATATACTGCATTTTTACTACAAGCCTATCAGATCATTTTTTTAATGATAACGGTTTGGTTAATTAAAGAAAGTCCTAATTTTATAAAAATGTATGTTTATACGTAGTATTAATGTTTTACAATTAATGAAATCATAAATAATCAATTTAAGAATTAACGTTCGCGTTAGCTTATGCTGACTACTAATAAGTTGACCCACGTTTATAATCATTGTAAAACAAGCAATTCGCTTAATTTAATGTTGCTACTTTTACAATATTTCGTTTTGATTTAACTTAATTTTTGATTAGTGTCAAAATAAATCAAATCATCAAAACTTTTTCTTTGAATCATAGGTATTTTATAAGTTATTCTGGTATTCTTCTATTACTAGGTTACATAATTGCGGAGTATAATTAGCGCTTTACGTAACACTTGTATTTTATCTACTGATTTCACAAGAAATTAACAGCTAAAGCGCTTTCATGACTTCAGTTTCTAATTATCGAAGCTCGATACTAAAATTTACATCTCTGAACCATGCACATAAAAGGGGTATCCCGGTATCCCGTCGTACCGAAATAAACCTTTCAAACACAATCTAACTCGTGTCTCACGGACATATATCACTGCTATAACATTTTGCAAGTAAGTAGCATACACCCTTTCACGAGCCGATGCCGCCCCCCGCCTCAGAAACCGCACGAATATTCGCTCTTACATAACAATAATACCTTTTCTACAGCCTCCCTGATAAATAGCTGGGTGTACGGAACTTATATTTCGCAACCCACCACGTGGTTCAATAAAGTGCTTAGGTTGGGATAGCGCCATCTAGCGGGTGGTTGTTACATTACGTGGGAAAGGAGCGTTGAAAATAGTTTTGTATTTGCCGTAGCGTCCCCGTGGCGCTGTTGGCGCGCCTAGTTTACTGGAATGCGCCAAGAGATGGCGTGATGGGTTTCGCTTTGAACTTACTTGTTCAGTTTAGTTCATTTCTATGTATACTTTAACTGCAGGTGTTACAATATGATTTTCTTTGTTTCAGCTCTCGGAGCTCGAGCAGCGAGTCCTGGAAGCCGAGGGCAGGGCAGAGGAAGCGGAAGACAAGGTAAGCAATAGTTTATTTTTTGTGCTAAATACATCAGTTTTTAACTCGTCCATTGAACGCGACAATAATTGACACAATAACTGTTCCTTTTAGTATCAAAACAGCAAGTACTAACTAAAATCACAAACTATTTTATTTTCGAACGTACATCCGGCGAATTAAAGTCTATAGGTAGATTAGTTGCTTAAATAACTTTACAATTATTTATCAAACTCATCGTACAAACAAGTCTTATTCAATCACGAAACAGAAAATCCTTTCAAATAGAAACTGTGTTTTCCAATAAAAACGGATTTTTCCCAGTAGATGTGCAAGTCAGTAGGGTCAGCAAAAACACGCCATTAATCCCATCTGCGCCGGGTGCTGGCAGCTTTTGTTTGACAGATACCTTCGTCACTGTGTGCGATGCCATTAGAGGCTAGGGATTAATAAAGTTCCTTTTTCAAATTCCTCGTTTCGTAATTGTTTTAATGACATTTGCGTAATTTGACAGTAATACAAAGTAGTTTGACAGTTGTTGGTGTAATTTTAATTTCGAACTTGCAGTTTTAGTTAGATTTCTGGATAAAAAAACGGGAATATTTAATAAAAAAGCAAACTAAGGTACCTAAGTAATAGCTTTTGCTAAAGTATTATCTTTTGACTAATAAAAATATCTACGTCTACCTAGGGGTGTGTTGCAATCGTTTTCAGATTCATTGGATACTAATAATGAAAGAAAACTTACTGGTTTTCGAACAAAAATGAAGTAGGTGATTACCTACTATTATAAATGAAACACAGATTGTAACATAACACGGTAAAGAAACCATAAAAGAATAGTTCATAGATTAAATAATAAACAAGTTGATCGATAGCAACCTTATAAATATAAACCAAAGCTTCTTTAAATTTTAAGCCTCCCCTCAAAATTACGTTACGTGTCATAGACAACTAAACTTAATACAAGTTTTGATTTAAAGGCGAACTTAGAAAGAACAATATTTATAGGTGATTAATTGAAGCTATGATGATTATCAAAAGTTTGAAGTTATGTATAATTCTTTTTCAACAACAAAACTAGCTAAAATGAGAGATGGAAATGCACAAATGTGAGTTTGATCTATAATATGTATGTATTTAGGAGTATATAAGTATGTTTATCAGTTGTCTAGTACTCATAATACAATCTCTGCGTAGTTTGAGACTAGATGGCGGTTTGTGGAAGTCGTGGAATATTATTATTATCTTGAATGTAAGTGATGAAAAGTTTAATAACATTATTTCCATTCCAAACAATTGATAATCACGTATCAAAACAAACTATCCCATACAAAAACATTGTTTCTTACGAGATACTCTTTGTAAGCTCAAAAAAACGGGGAAAAGTACGACCACATATCCGTAATCGTTCGTTTTTTCCTAAGGCCAATATGAAATGTCTAAATAGCGTCATTTCGGCAAGTGAATGGTGACGTCATAACGGAACGTGTTCGGAATACATGCTGACAACTCAGATGAGGGGTCCAGAGCTTATGGTACTGGGAGCAAGATTAATGTTTACTTTAATATTTGTGGTGTGATGTAATAATACTGGCCTATGTGTGTAACAATATTAAAACCAGTTTTGAGAATGTGAGTAATATTATTGCATGACTGCCAAAAAAGAAGATATTGTGTTAGATTGCAAAAAGTCTTATTTTTCCATATTAAAATGTCTAAACCGATTTTAAATTGGTGCAATGCAAGAATTTTTATATTTCTGCGGATGACATTGGTAAATTATAAATTAAAAAAAAATAGTATCAGCTACACGAAGCCTTTTCCAATATCGACTAGTCTTGATTTTAGTTATTTAGTAACAAAATGTCAGGCAGAAAAAAATACTACCAATTTTTTTTCTTTGAATAACGAACAAAAAGTACGCAATTACCTATACAAAGAAAAAGGAAATGCTTGTATGTTCATTAATATCGCGGAAATAAACATTAATAGTAAGTAACATTAATAGTCCTACAACTTTATCAAAGTAATTACAAACATTATTTCTTATTACTGTTCTGCTGTCGGTACGTTGTATAAGAGCTTTGTACACAAGTGTACAGATCGGCGTGGGGATGGCCACTATTGATTTTCACAATTGCAGGATTATGACTCACCCTGCTTTATTTGCTATCCATATTTACAAAGGTACCTTTTAATTAATTTCGGATTTAGAACGAAATTTGAATTGGGGAGCTGAATTCAAATTTAAAATACATCTAACGGTTTTGTGTTTACTTTTTTTTACTGGCTTTGAGTTGTGGGTAAGTATGTATGCGTATATATTTTTTAATTAAGATTTGTATTATTGCTAACGGGAAATGAGAATCAGTTAAGAAATAACGCACGATTGAACTTTAACACGCTATACGAAACAATGATTTTGTTTTGTTTATTAGCTGGCGGCATAATTTTGAAAGCCAGTATTTTATATGCAAATAAGTATATTACTTGCTACTGTATAAGCGAGATATTAAAGAGAGTTATACTCACTCTAAATAAACTTAACATAAGAGATGTTGACTATAGATTCCCCTCAAAACTACATCGCGTATAAAATATCCCAACTAAAAATAACATCTCTCAAGCACAAAGTTAAACAAATATCTATTTGATCGTCATAAAAAATGTTCTCAATTTATTATTATCAACGACAAACCACGTCGACAACCAGCTACGCGAACGTGATCACAATTTGGAACTAAACTTCCCGAATTACGATTGCCAAGGGACGCTGCAGCATTCTGAATTGCCGGAGCGACATTTTATCGTCCCTCCTAACAATAGTCCGAATCTCTAAAAAACTCTAAACTGGTTGAAGTCTGAAGCGGCATTTTATCCGCCCCGAAGCAAGATGGCGTATTGAACGTGATGAAAGACTGGCTATTTTATTTGATAGCCTTTTACTACGTTCAATTGTTTTTGAAAAAGGTTTTAGAGAATGGTTAGTGGATGGACTTGGGTTTATGATAATGGTCTGTTTATGGTGCATTAGATTGGGTTATTTAGACCCACTTTGGTAAAAAACGCTAAGGTTGAAATAAGTTTTATAAATACTCTATTTGTTTCGACCGTCTCTGTGGTCTAATCATATGAAATGCACCTTCAGTTGTAGAAGTAAAAAGTATCGAAAAAATCTCGCAAAGTATTCAATTTCGAATGCGTCAAATAGCACGGTTTAAAGGTGTAAATATCTTCTATTCTAAATGTCTAGTTTCTTTTAGGCCACTTTACAGATAGGTGGAATCTATCCTATTTTTTTTACCCGAATTGCTATCCAATTTAATTGCGGTTAAAAGAAAAGAACGATCCTTAATCAAACATCTGGGTCAAAGCCGACGTTTTTATTGCATTCCGGAGCAACTAATTGGGTTAACAGCAATAAAGTACAAGAAAATCGTTTGTAGCTAAGTAAAAAAGTATTATGTCACGGGCATATTAAATTGATATTGAAATTTTTTGGCAATTACAAGCCAAAAAAATCCAAAAAATAGGTCAACATATGCGATTTGGTCTCGGAAAAAGAGGACAAAAGATGACGACGAATTGAAAACCTCCTACTTTTTAAAGTCGGTTGAAAATGTGACTTAACGATAAGTCGGCCATTCTCATAGCTCTTATACAATGAAGAACATTCTATTCCATTTTCGCTAAGCTCTAGAACTTTCTGTAGTGTTTTTGACTTTCAACTTTTAATGTTTATTATTGGAATTATAATCATCTTTAAGTCTTGTATAAGCCACTGCTGACCATAGGCCTTTCTTTATTTTTGTTATTTACCTCTGTTTCGCTAGGTTGTGTTTCCTACTGATGCTTTATTTTAACTTGTTCAATATAGTAAAACTTCTATCTTAAGTTGAAAGAATATTAATTCTACAATATTAAACATTTACTCTCAGACTTTTCATTCATCATAATAATTCTCCAATTACTGTTAGCAAAACCGTTTCAAAAACGTCCATCAAAAACTTGATCAAATGTGTTTGATACGGTTCCCATATCCACATGTACTATGACATAATAACCCTACCGATAGTACCGATAGCTACCCCATGCGGTCCGCACCCCAATAACATTGGCTTTTTAACTCAGACACCAATCAAATCAAATTAAACTCTAAACCCCTGCAATAAAATTCATTTTGATATAAAACACATACGTCAAATTCATAGAACGCTTTTTTTTTATACCGATAGTCTGGCTATGGTAACAATAGGAAAGTCTTCAATGGCGACCCTTCCGCGCATGCGCCCTATAAGCGGCCAACTTCACTACAATACACCAAGCCACCGTACTCCACAACTTCGTCCCGATACCTGTATATACATAACAATTTCTCCTTATTTTAACAGTTTAATATCAAACTAATCGTAAATTAAATCCGTCTTGTAACCGCGACTCAAGTCCACGTCTCTATAAGATACGACTATCTTTCAGTAACGCGCGCGTTAACGTTACGTTTGCGTATAGAAAATACCTACTTTTGATCAATAGGAGCTCTTTATTAATTTATTTGTGTTCTAGATAAGAAAGCATCGCTTTTCGCTGCTGAAATGTGTTCTCGTGTGTCGTATTAATTGTGATATAAATACGTATTCAAGCCTAAGTGCAACAACGAAAGTAATTTAGCTTTACTGAGTATTATAAGTAATAGTGTTGTTATTTAAGTCAAGCGTCAATTTTGATATTATTTCTGTGTTGTCCCGGGCAAGTGTCTGTGTTAATATGTCGAAGCCAAACACGCTGAAGGCTCATAGACTGAGTGCGGAATTCGCCGAAAAACGTGGGCAGACGATGAAGAAAACTGATCCATCTAACTCATAGCAACCACCCGTAAGTAACTCGTGTTGTTGTCATACATTTCTGCGAACACCTTGTATTCCAATAAAAACGCAACTAAAAGAATTATTTACGAATAGCATGCTTCAAAAACATACGTTTGTGTGATTAATAAACATTATTAGAAAGTATTTGGTTAAACCTCTTTTGTCTATCCTAAACAATTTGTTATTTTTAATTGGAATATTCCCAGGTGTCACGCAATAAAGCCGTTCGCATTATCATGTGTACAATACAAATTAGTTTGTGTGTGTGTTAGTACCACTTAAACAAATTAGACATCGAAAATCGATTGCTCTTCAATTTATAATGAGGCTGAGCCTAGCCTACTTTTCGGTCTTTTTGTTAGTATATTCTAAAGCATTTCGAATGTGTTGATCTGATTTTTGTTTCCTAATAATTATCTCACGATCATTAATGACTGTCATAGCATGTATTATTATGGTTTTAAGATTTTGTGCGGATAGTGTGATAATAACAATATATACCTAAAAAAAAAAACATGAAAATTCTAAAGGAATGTTATGAAAACCGTGAATAAAAAGTACGAATAACAAGAAATAAAAAGATCGGTAGTAAGCTGTAGTATGGCAAGCACATGATGCCTACAATCCAACATGGCTGCCACTCAGCTGTTCGGCGCCGCACGCATGCGCGGTGGGTTTCCCGCCATCTTTGAACTTTGCCCTACTACGCCAATAAAATGCCCCTGGAATGCAATAAAATTCGGCCGGATTTTATAAGTATTTGGTGATTACGGTGTAATTGAAAATTTGGGTAATTTATGTTTGTTTTGTGTTTAGTATGAATGTAGAACTATTTTTAAGAAAATGTAACGTTAAAGTCACTATTACCTTAAAAAAAAAACTACCAAAAGACATGGAAATATTTTTTGTTTTATATATTTAATTTTACGAAAAAGCACTCAAATGAAAAATATCCTGTAGGCACTATCAAAAGTCTGAACTCCCCATCCCCTTTTTCCAATTTCCTGTTCTCTAACAATTTTAAGCTAATCCGTTCAAAGAAATCTTTCTGCACTATCTCATGTCAGATACAACAGTCTAGTCTGTACGTCTTTGTAACTGAAACCCCGACAGTACTAACTTAACTTCCAGTCTGTTGTTTCTTTTGTAAACATAGATATCATTACAATTTGGTCATAAATACGTACCCAGTCTGCGCATAACTAACTAGATATGCAAATGAGTTGTTAAAACACGCAGAATAATCACGCAATGTCACCCGATTTTTTGGTAGAAAGGACCTTTTATGTAATGCAATTACTGTTTACAAAGCAAAGGTAAACGATAATATTGAGGAAATGAGTTGAGAAATAGGTGCGTTGAAAGCGTTAGTTAGGTTTTTGTATAAGGATTTATGAAATTGTTTTCGGTAGACTTTGTATTAGAGTTGACTGGCCGATAATGTAATCTGATGGTTAGTTAAAATAAAATTGATAGCTAATGTAAATCCCCTGTGGTAAATCGTTGATTGTATTAGATATTTAATTATGTAGAATATTAAGAAAATATAATCTTTTATTTAATAAGATCACTGCTGCCTAAAATGTTATAGTGTTTTTTTTCTTGGTTAAAGTAATTCTATAAAACGAAGTAAATTTTTTTTTTCCCTTTGAATTAAGTGCATCGTCTTAGAACGCTGTCCATCAAAAATATATTACACAACATAACTTATCGTTGCAATAAAAGACAAAAAACCACGTAGAACCTTGATATGAAACCTTTTTCAAGAATTAGCCAATCCATCAATGCCAGACGTATCTATTGTGAAAAAACATGCCTGTGTTCGTGAGTAATATTGGAAAAACTCGAACGAAAAGTCTAGAACGATTTGCCCGAACCAATCGAATATTAATGGGGTTTTTGTTCACCTTCTAAGCAATACAAAAGTTTTGATAACTCATTTACGAAGTAATAACTGTATTGGAAAGTTTTAGTGTTTTAGTATTGTGCTGTAATGGACTTTTATTTGTTGGTACAGACTTGTTGTGGTTGCTAGGTTTTGTTCAAGAGAGAGCTTAAGTTTCAGAAAATAAGAGATTGTTGTAGTCCATGTGGAGTACTTTCCACATAAGCCTACCGTGTAATACGATGAAACATATTACAGTTAACGTATTCAGATAAAAAAACGTTTTTAGACTTTAAAGCTTGCAAGAACTTTACAAAGTCCATCAATAGATATAAACGAATAATAAAAACCACTCTGTAAGCCTTTAAACAAAACGTTATGCGTGCACCCTAATATCAATGCAATCACGTTACGGTAAATTGGTAACAAATGTCACAGCGTGTTTACATAATATTCCATTCAAAAGACGATTAATTTCGAAACATAAACTCACAAGCGACTCGTTTACGTGAACACGACAACTGTAGTAGGTGGCTAGCAGCAAAGACATGAGTCATAGGGTGCAATAACCCCACCCAGACGAGGTATTGAGGATCAATCGCTAGATTAGTCTATGGATTAGTTGCTAGACTTTTCTGCAGACTAGTCAAAGAGCTGAAATAGTAAAAGATTTGATATAGCTGTAGCACACAAATCTAATTGAGGGTTTCGATTCCACAGAGGTTTTAAAGGAATTGTAAAGTGAAAAGCTATTTCTGGAAAATTATAAGTTAGACTAGAATAATGTTGGTTCAGATTTAAAAACCATTTCACCATCATATATTATAACAGCGATACTTCGATAAAAGTTTTATAAAAATAATTAACGATCCAACAATGTTACATCACAGGCAAACTTCAATTACGAGTATGTATATACGTTCGAGCTGTAAGCTATGTAGTTTTAGTACATCCTCCATTTACCAGAAAATTGCATTACCTTCGACGCATAAAATTTGAGCCGATAATGCTTCAGCTCTCTCTAGTGGAAATTCTAGTACAAACAAGCCATAACTCAGTTGTGACAGGAACTGTATTGCAGGTAACGCGTTTAGTAAATTGATTTAGTTATAGCATAATAAAGTGGGATGAGCGTCGTCTTTGCACCGAAGACGCTGAATTTAGAGGGAACCGAAATTCTGGAGGAAGTTTGTTTATTTTAGAAAGGACTTATCCGCACTATAAATATCCTCTTGTTTCCTTTTATGTAGACCAAACACGTTTATTTGTCATTATATTTTTTTGCCAAGTGACTAAAAATTCGCGTAAGCTTTGAGAATTTGCACAGCTAATTCAAATGTTATACTGCGCTTATGTCTCACGTTCACACATCTGCAGGCACACCAACGTAATCCAATTGTGTCCTAATTTAAATTTGGCGCAGAGCAACTTGTCCTCATCCACAAATCTCGTTTCACTGCACCGTAATCACAAAAGCGGTCATAAAGCTTAGTGTGAAGAGGAACAAGAAATTCTGCACTAAAACCTGGGGATTAGTAACTAATACTAGCCATATACCATCGTCCGAGCTCTACTGTTCAAACGTGGTGCAAAACTGACTTATTTAAGTGCGCTTCCCCATTATGCGGTGAAATTATTCATAGTTTCCATGCTATCTGTGCTTAACGACCGCTGTTACCAAATGCATCCGAAATGGCTCCCATGTGTATTAATAAGCCGTTTGTTATCCAATTCATTGATTGGTTATCCTGTTGTTTTACAGTGTTTTCGTTGTTCTGTGTTAATTAACTAGTTGGAGTATTTGATTCGTTTTATAAATTAGGGTCTATCGGTTTCAGATATAAATTTAATGTTTTAAAACAGAACTTCGTAGTGCAAAAATAGAATAACTGGCTCAAAAATCCAAACCTAACTGGGATAACTATGAATTGTAAGATATTTATTCTATACTTTATTCTATCAGAATTTGTTAAAAGGAGGCTCATATACGCTTGTAATAATACAGTATCTATAGATAGTTTTGGTTGTCTATATCCATATTTAAAAAGGAGATAAGCCACCTTTTGCAAATGGTTTTTATGTACAGAAAAGGGTTTTCCTATACTTAAGCATGCTCTTTATAGAAAAGGGTCTCGATCTTTTCGGAAGTCTAAACATATTAAAAGTTATGTAGTCTTTAATACTATGCGTGCTGCTTTTTAAATACATATGTTTAGGACTTTCGAAGGATTTGCAGGACTTTTTTAGCAGATTGCCATCAAGTTATGACCAAACATTTCCACGCTTATAATATTAAGATAGTTATTGTAGTATTCATTGGAGAAATATCACAATATTTTTGATGGGACGTGAAGAAATCAAGTTTTTTATTAAGATACCATTTTAGCTGATACCGATAACTGGAGCTATTCTTTACTAATCTATAAAAACTAGATATACAAAATTGCACAATCCTTTAATCTGGAAGAGAAACCATTTATACGTACGTTGTACCTGTCCTTTCTGACTTACCGATACAGACGTAAAATATTTTATATTAAAGTTTCCAGTGAGGATGTTCAGCCCAGGAGCAGATCTCCATAATTCATGAGGCTGCATACTATGACGCATTGCGCATCTACATAGATTTGAAAACATACCCCGGCTATCGAGCACAGCTGCCGGCGTAATACATTTTTTATTATTTTCTCCTTTACTGAAAATAGGTTTTGCATTAAAAACGTTCTAAACCGATGTTCGAGTTGTCGGTAGCGTGAATGTGGAAATGGGGATAAGTAGAATAGTGTTTTCTGAGGATGATTTAGTATTTTTTGGGTGTACAAATGTTTTTGGAGATATGGCTGCAAAGAGAGTTGCGAGATGACATCAGACAGAAAAGTGTGGATTGAAGACAAATAATAATTCGGATACGGGCAGGGTTATGATGATGACAAATGTTTTTGGTTAAACTTTAGATGGAACTACGAGTATTCTGTAATTTTGGTAATAATATTATCCATTTTTCTATCTACCATGCAAAAAAAAACTATATAACGCAGTCCACTACCAACCACAGCTGAAATGAAACTTGCTCAAGCTCCGACACAAACCTTTCTTCTTTCTTATTCTTTCTGTACCTAGTTTGACATAATTTCTTCCGGGTTGCCTCAGGTCAAGGATTCAAAAATTGTTAATCAGTTTCCAGATTGATTTCAATACAATTTATATACCAATAACTCTTGCTGAACCTGACGCCTTAATAATAATAACGGCGGCTAGTGTTACTATGACACCAGCCAGCTGCGCAGGACATAATATATTATTATAGTGTCTCCACTCTCTGAACTGCACTCTCTGTTCCTTTACTCTCATAGCCCGATGGGACGGCAATCCGACACAATAACAACTACCACAACTTAAGAACGTGTATAAAATATCACACAAAATATTAAATTACGGGTGCTCAATCCTTTAATATCCTGTAGGGATTTGAAATTCAACTTCACCTGTCATTATTTGGTTTCCCTGACGAGGGTATGGCCTGCTGATGATATCCTGACAGCGTCCGAAATTTTCTGAGGGGTAAAGGTCGTTTTAATTTTGTACTCGTTGTATGTGCCTCAAGTAATTGATATGTGAAGTAGATGCTATATTTAAATTGTTTGCTGAGGCCTACGGATTCACCTGGATAAGGTGATATAATTATCCTTGTTACAAAATAAATTATTTTATTTCATTTCATTTTTGCCTGTTACGGTTAGTTATCATTCAATAAAAATTGGCTAGCTTTATGTAATTCAAAATGTAAACGACATTACACTAGCTGCATTCTCGAAACCCTGATAATATTTAGTACAGTTTTTCTTCACCTAAAATAGACTACATTAGATAACTTTTATTAAAATTAATTGAGACTTTTCCGATCTGTTTAAATTTAAATTTTCTGGCAACATTCGAGTCTAATAATTACACAACTGTAGGAAGTCACGTCTAAAACGGTGGCAGGAAGCTCTCGTAGCGTTTCCTTTAGTGTGGCAATACTGGCACTGGCAACATTTGTATTCGGCGCTCGTATGTCTGTCAGGTAGACAAGTGGACTTGTTACTACTATGTAGAGTCCATATTGGTTGACCGGTATATGGTGAATTGGTTGTATTAATAAGGCAAAATTATTTATAGAAAATGTATTAAAGTGCAAAAGGGTTTGGACATGAGGAATGTCTTTAGTGGCAATAACCGACTCCTAAATAAGATTGTAGTTGTGAAAGCGAGATTTGTAGGCTCTCTAGACAATGTATTAAGGATTCATCTCGGTTCCATAACTGCAGCAGTCGTATTTAAGTGAGGGACAGTGGTAGAGCTTGGACTGCCCATTAGGTATTGTTAAAAGCATGCATATTAAACTGAAGTAACTAAGTATGCATTTAAGCAATAAAAATAAAATAAACAACGGACAGATATTAATGATTTCCTATAAAAACTATTTTAAAGGCTACTCTAGTTAATATGGGAACATTAAGAGCAATATATCATTTTCGTTCAGCTTTAATCTTTTTGACAAATGAAGTGTCATGGCGGCTTATACTGATGTCGCGACATTGGATTTGCTCATTTGAGCGTTTTCGAAGCTACTAATAAAGAAACTTGTTAGGAAAATAGTAGTTATTATTCCACCTAGCATTTTCTAAGGTGCTTTGAATCATCTTGTTTTTTTTTATTGTTACCAGGTTTTTATATAACCAAGCAACCTCTTTGATATTTATAGCTTAAATTAGAACATATGTATTTCTCACCAAAGATTATAAACCAAAAAAAAAAACATTTACAGGAATATTGAGTGTTTACCAATATCGGTCAATGTAACTATGAGTTTTACGAGGTTGACAGTAATTTTAAAATATTCATTGATCATTTTGAATACATGTAAAATAATTTGGACAGACCAGATCATGAAAACTGTTTGTAACAAAGTGCCTACCGGCACACGCCATCGTACTAGCCAAAATGACAACAACCTCAAATCATGTTTATTCTCCATACACAAACATTCCTCTAGTTATTATTGCCAGCGTATAAACAGTCTATTGTCACAATTTCTATTCAACTACTTGTATACATTTGCCTGAAATACTCTATTCAATGTGGACCACCTTTTCTGATATTGTGATGAAGACGATCCTATACAGCCACAATGAAGTCATAGTGAGCTTGCAACTTATTTACTTAGTGCTACGGATAATACACAGTGGTATTAATATAGCACTATGTTACAAAAATCAGGTAAGTGACGCTAGATTAAGTTAGCTGGTGGTAAAACCGCAAGACTGCTAAGCTCAACACGATTTCGAGCCCCAGAGGCGTACTGATTTTTGGAATGTTGCGTGCGTTTTAGAAATAAATATCACAGGTGATGCCTGATCTCTCTCCAGTCGCGTCGGATTGTCATCTCATGGGGTTATAAAAGTAAAGGAATAAAAAGTGCACCTGTGCCTGCGCCTACGCTTGTACGATATGTTAATTATGTCCCGCATAGCTGGCTCTTCTAACACTAGCGATTGTGGTCGAAATCGGTCGGTTCTGGAAGACCAATAGAAGTGCTTTGCGTTAATTTTCATTTCAGTATAGTTTAAGCGAATTTTTGTTATGATTTCGCTTCATACTTAGTTCTGTTTTTTAATAAAATTGGATATTTGTTTTACCCAAAGCAGGCTTAATTCCTCAAAACTGGATCAAAAATATGTATTAAACTAGTTATTGAATGTCGGTTATACCTGCAAAAACAATACCAGTCTGTACCAAACTCTGTACCAATCTGTACCAACTCTGTACCAAATTTTATCAAAATTAATCCCAATAGAGTGTGAAAGAACAACAATCAATACTTACAAACTTTCGCGTTTATTATATTAGTAGTAAATAAAATTTAAATAATCCTTTATTACGCCTTACATTCGAAGTGCACCTCATACATTTACACAGTAAGTCTCACAGCTCCATGAATATCTGAACTATGACTGTGTTTGGACATGTGCCAGCGTAGCGCCGGTCTGTACTCGCCTTTTTTCCCTTGTAAAGCTCGAACACACTGTTTTTTTGTACGTTCTGTTGTTTAAGCGTATGCCCTAAAAATAATGCCTTGAATAGTGTGTACACATGCTAATTACTGTAGTGGATTATTTGCTGAATTTACTTAGAATTAAAGTTAAGACTATTTGTTTACTATTTTAATATGTGTTTAACAATTTATGTGTACATACAATTTAAATATAACACAGCATTCTGATAGTAAGTGTAGAAAGGTATTGGTAAAGGTATTAGAAGTACTTTGCGAGAAATAACGTGATTTGTTCATAGAATTTATTAAAATCAAAACCAATTTACTAATAGGTTATCTGGATAATAAGTCACACGTTTTGAAAGCCTTTTAATTAACATCAATTAGAATGTTAACTAACAAATATTAGGTAGAACCCTAATTCAGTCAAACTTCAACTCTATTTCATTGATTTTAGAGTAGACACAGCGAATTCAACTCTTTGGCTGTCTTTACTTTACTAAACCTTCTGAAAAATAACAATAAAAAAACACTTGATATTAGAATGTGTGGCGGTTATCAGGGCGATATGCCGCACATACACTCACTCTTCCAGTTGGGCTCATGACTAACCTCATCTGAATGATCCTCCATCATCAGTCATCCTATCCTTCACTTGTTTTCTTCTGTTATCTGCCCTGCCCCTTACTCAGAGTATCATACGCTCACGTTTATCGCCAGTTTATTGGTCACCGGTACTCGTTATACACACGGTTAACGAGCTCTGACGCGTAGCACGACAGCACGCAGATTTTATTCTGAATACAGAATGTATGTATCTACTGGGTGAGGAATGGCTGAAAAATTTGTAAATACTGTTAAAAGAAATTGTAAAGAATAAAAGTTGAAAGCATAATTAAAGGCTTTTTATAATTAGGTACTCACTGATAGTTACTTTATACATATATTTTGGTAATTAAATGGAAAATGTGGATAGACAGTAAATTAAAAAAAAAATACTATTTTACATTTTAAGAATTAACCCTTGGTTTCTCAAACGCTAATCAACACAAAAATTTGTCAGTTAAAATATCTTGTTAAGCTCTGAGATTGGTTGTAAGTTATAGTCAACCAATCACAGTCGTGATCTGTTGATTTGACAACAAATTAAGTAAAACAACATACATTTTTTGGACTGAAAAAAAAACAAACAAAAAGTCTATCCAGAATTAAAACGCTGCGCTACGGAAAGCTACTGGAAAAACCATTTCATTGTACAAGTTCCGACACAGTCTACAAATTACGGCTAAAGTTCTGTTAATTTTCCTACCAAAGAAAGAACGTTACATTAATTTATTCAGTATTGTAAGGCTTAATTAAAATTAACTATTGGCTTCATTAAATGAATTTATTGTTCTGAAAAATTAAAGTAAGCGTCCGTTTAAGTCAAAATTTGGACTTTATGACGAAGCAAAATTAAACTTTTATATTAAACTAGAAAACATTGCGACAATTTAGACTAAGAAACAATTACTTTTAATATTCGTTTAATGTTTCTTAATGGCACATAAATCCAATTTAATTCAAGTGAATGTCCGGTCGAAATTACGAAGTATAAAGCCCAATTGGTATGAACGAATGAATTTCTTTCGAACAGGCAAACTTTAAAGCAATAAAAAAAAATCTGTCATAACATTTTTTCGCTTTCTTTTTTATTACCACTACAGACCTTTACCTATACTCGATTTGCTTAGGTTTATAAATAAAACGTTGATTTAATTTTACTTTATTTTATTTTCTGTTTAAGAACTTAGTATACAACGGATCCAACTCACAGTAGTTCATCGACTTGTGTTGTTTATTTCACTCGTACATACATTCTTAGATAAAACTTATTTCGTCTACCGAAATAAAGAGAACAACCCAATTTCAGTGAGGAACACTCATGTTCACTCGAGTGTTGTTTTAACAGCTCTTTTTATTAAATACTAGGTGGTCTCACTATTGGCTCGGTGCCAACGATTGTGCTTTGTTTTTATTTTCTACCGGGATTTGCTTGGCGCGTTTTAATGTACCATTTTACTGACATCGTAACGATGGCAAGTTATTAATGAACTTTTGAGTGTTATCTTTTGATTCGATGTTTTTTTTTCAGAAAAACTATAGTATGCAGGACCACTTTTTGTTAAAATTTCAGCCATTTCAACTTTGTTATAGTGAGGAAACTTATCTTTTTGCTGGCATACCTCTAATTCTAACTCATTTCCTTCATATAGGGGCACCATATAGAATATTTGCTTTAACTACAATTTCTGTTTTCTTCAGTTTCTCAATAATACAAAGACTGTAGAACCGTTTTCACTCCCTTGGGGAACATACTTAGAATAAACATAATCATTGTAGATATTAAGTTCAATGGTCATGTGTTTGTCGCGATATAATGTAAGTTTAAACTTCCCTTGGGATAGCGTTAAGTGAAAATTGTTTTCTACTTTCCATATAGTTGATATAGCATAGGTGGGCTCTCTTATCCGCATAAAGGCTTTTGCTGGCACATTAGAATATAGCGCACGTTTCCTAAATGCCAAAAAATCTTTGATAACATGGCAAAGATGTATAGTTCTGAACTTGTAAAAAAGGTGACATATATTCTGTTCTTGTACCAATGACTGATAGATCGATTTGATCCATATTCGTGAAGTTATATTACTAGCGCAACTAATAAAAGTCAGTTTATTGTTCTACTGCTTTAATAAAATTAGTAAAACTATTGTACCCTATTCTAATTTCTTCAAAATGAAAATCAAAAGGTTTTTATTTCAAGTAGGCCTTCTCTGGCACGCGGTTCTAAACTTCCATTTTTACGGAGAAGAACCGGCAAGAACCTCCAAAAGTCACTCTTTTAAAATAGATCTTTATCTCAAAACTGTTTCAATATTTTCTAAGGGTTCTTTTGATTACCGGAGATGCAGCAATAAGGTTAACGGACTTCCAAAATAAAACAAAATACGAGCACTTAGTCTTCATCAGTCTCGGTTTGAGCTACACGCTAAATCAAAGTACTGTAATAATAACTCCTAAACTGTTGGAACTTCAGCCGAAGTTACGTGTTCCTAAGTTAGCGAAACGTGTTTATCCGTTTATCCAGACAGTGAAAGTTTATACTCGAACGTGTACGAACATAATTTTAGGATTTACTCGGATTTAGAAACAGCGGTACGATCTTGAATAAGCCAGTGTATTGAAGATGTGTTTATTGTGGACTTTATTTAAGACTTTTTACTCAGCGCGTATATTCTCTTCCGGTTAGCGTTAAGTAAATGTTCAAATTATTCAGTTGTTGTGGCACTACAAACTTTCTCCCTGTTCAAATATAGCCAGAAGACAATCAAGATTATTAAAAGAGTACAAGATATAATATTTTATAGCTTATTAAAGTTCTTTCAAAGGGAAAAGCAGAACACTATCCTTGCTTCTAGAAACGTATAGAAATCTGGATACTAACGTACTTATGAAATCAACAAGAAGAACACAACTCGAGCCTCTAAACAGGGATTGTTTATTCTTCACCAGTCACTGCTTGTTATCTTCAAGCGATATAATTTACGACACAACAGTGCCTATACTACTATCTCCGAAAGCACCACTTTTGTTATTGTGCGAGCGAGATGGTGCATTCGACTGCGTATAGCAGCATCTAGCTCACACACTGTCAACAGTTTTGCTTTGAGATGACGTAGTAGGTGCTAAGAATGGCCTGCTGTTCGTTCACGTCATAATTTTAGTACGCTCCATGTCTCAGCCTTTAGTTTCAGTACTCTCATAAATAATATAACCTCAAAGAGACGTGAGACGTGAGAGCAATGCTTTATGATCCTTATTTTGGATTTTCGACGTTCATTGCTTTATTTGGTTGTCTGGTACTTGCGTTTGTGGTTTAATTACCTCTTACTGACTACTGATCTTACACATTACTGTAAAAAACATAATTTTTTTTCCTTCATTTCCACTTTTTCTCGAGAAAATCATTTATTGTTTTCTATACAATTATATTTTTCTTTATTTAAATAAATATGCTTTATACAAATCTTGTAGGTTACTTTTAATAATTTCCCTAGACAGTATTTCTGACATCATACCTAAAGACCAAGAATTACCTCTTATATTTTTTAACTGACTTAAAAAAAGGAAGAATTTCTCAATTTGACCCTAGGTAAATATTCCTTTTTTCCTATTTTGCGCCTTGACAGTACTTTTGCTACAACTGTTCCACAATACGTATTACTGGATGTAGTATTATAATCATCGTTGGTATTGTAAGTCTGTCAAAAATTTAATGTATCATACTAATAAGAACAATAAAACATGTGACCGATTGTAATCGTTGTAAAGAACAATCGATTCGTCTCGATCAATTGTTCTCTTACGATACGCTCCGATTGTTTGTTTGCAGACTAAACAATAAATATGCTTAAAATATTAGGTATTATTTTATGTACTCTCTTAGATTGGTAGTTGTCTCTCGAGCAATCTTATAAAAAAGCTTAATCCTGTTTTTTAGGAACATCACAATATTATAAAAAAATGCACTTTGCATCTTAAAACTTCGGTCAATCCTACTAATATAAACGCGAAAATTTGTAAGTATGAATGGCTGCTTTTTACTCTTTAACGCGCAAACGGCTAGATGAATTTTGACGAAATATGGTATGGAATTGGCTGGCACCCTGGATTAACGATCTACTATTCAGCGACTGCATTAGAGGGGTGTAATGTTGTTAAAGCTTTAGCCAACATTCTCGCGGGCGAAGACGCGTGCAACAGCTAGTAATACATATTATCTAAATAGTATATATTAGTGTATTACAGGTACTTAACTATATTCGTTACGTACGTAATTTCATAATATCAATTACACTTAATACAAACATAATTTACTTAGGTACCTACTGTAAAATTGTTCTCCCCTACATCATTATTCGTCCCTATTTCGTAACCATATGTTAGCATGACGCATCGTGCGAATAGGTCAGCTGTTTATAAAATATGTACGAAAATTACACGTATAAAGAACCCTCTTGTATACAGGAATATTCAAGAACCTAAATGACTAATAGGTGTTTTGTTTTTTAACTCTTTTTTTATTATTTAAAAGCACGTCTTATATATCTAATCAGCGCGATCTTGAGCGAGTCAAAGGAGCCGTATTGAGACAAACTGTCGTGCGTCGCCAACGCCCAGCTGATGCTCAGGGCTGGCACTTAAATTAATTTAAAAATCCTTCGTAGATAACTTGAACTTAATTCTTCGTATAACTATATTTTTTTGTTATTAAAACATCACTTTATCCATGGTACAAAAAGGCTTATTTTTTTTTGTATTTATACTTAATTTAGTCAGTACTTTAGTTAGGTACTATTATTTCAGGTAATTAGGTAAATACAGTCAACAAATATGTTAATGTTATTTTTAAATAACTATAAGATTTGTCACTAGTATTATAAAACCTACATGTAATATAAAAAATAGCTACCTTACAATACTTCTTCTAAAATAAAACAATTTTAAACTCTCTTTCAGTCGCAGTTTTTCATTTAACAAAAAAGAAACTTCGCCTAAAATATGCACACAATCTGGAACACCGCCATTGTTTAGCAAAGATGACGTATTTATTTTAACATCTTGAACAAGTGACGTAGCAACCCTAGGAGCATTTGCGAGCACATTACGCGTCCCTTCACCCACGCGCATCGGCGCCGGCTAGGCGAACCAGCTTTAATATTAGAAAGAGTTTGCTTTATGTTTCACTTCCCTTTATGGATTAGTAGAGAGATTATTCATATGAGTGTTAGTTTATTTGCGGGAATTCCTTTTAGGTTTGTTGGCCGTAATTGTTAGGAATTCATTCGTGAGGTTTGAAAGTTATTGTATCTACGATATGGCTTCATATCGGTGAAAGAAATTAGTAAGGTGATGTCAATAAAAGATTGGTAGTGGCAGAAACATATTAATTTGGGAAGAAGTTTGTTTGTTAACGCCACCACCGCATCAGCTCATTAGCTAGAATAGCTAACGCTTTAGTGTGGTTTTCCCAAAAAAATTGCGCTGATCAAAGTTTGTAGACTTTTTTACAATGTGCTATGATTATCATGGAAAAAGTTGTACATAAACAGAAGCGGTCTAAAACATGTCCGGGGTATGTTTAAACACGTGATATAATTAATCCTAACTCAATAACCATGCTTCCGTCACAACCTAATTATTCGTTGACCTGACGCAACATGCGTGCCGACAAGATGCCGGATTAATTGATTCCCGTCGTCGGGACGAGTGAGGGTTTGAAACCAGCGGAATTCATGTTATAAGGTTAGCTCTACCTAAGGTTCCATCTGAGGTATAAGGTATATGCGATAAGTGACTAGTTCCTTATGATAGACAGAAACTTTTGCCGGGTTTCGGGCGCATAATCAGCAGTTTATAGATATTCGACAAGAGATATTCTTTTGTATAAAGATCTTCTATGTGTCAATGCGTTAAACACTGAGCTTTAAACGTTATCGCTAAAAACACAAGCTAATCTTTCAACAATCTCTTAAAAAAAACTCTTACAATTTTTTTCATATTTGCCTTCCAGCACTTTCATAGAAAATCTCCTTTATATTTTCATCAACATTTGCTTCAAGCAGATGCCTTAAGCACGTCAGGGCCCGACTTAGCACGAAGCAAGCTGAAAGGAGGTAGTTTTAATTAAATTTCCCCGTCGCTCGCCCACGGCTGTTTACCGAGGCCAGTTTACTAAACGAAAGTCTTTGTGGAGACTTGACCAGGGTGGGAATATTGTTTGTTTTTAATCTAAAAGTGAGCTTGCGTGTGATGTTGGGAAAAATCGAGAGACACTTCATACCGTAGGAAATAAAGTATTTTATCTTCTTGGTTCAAAACTATGCTATATTTATTTTAGACGATAAACGGGACTTATTCGCAATACATTTCGATATTTCTCTTCAAATATGTGTACAATTCGCGAAAGTTTAAAAACATTTATGCCATATTTTAAAAATTAAAAAAAAGTTGCATTTTTCTGACGTTGTCTCCCATTAGGTATAAATGCTCTACCCTGATTAATGGTATCAAAATCATAGTCACGCTTTTGACTGACAGTATATGGATACATTTCCCGATGAAATCACTAGCATATATAATTTCATTAAAGTAATAGACAAATATTTGACTGGCAAACCATCAAAGTAATACAATCGCTACGGGTTATACGACTCTATCACCTTGAATATAGAGTTCAAAATTCCATTTAATTTTGGTTTCTATGGATTAAACAATATCCCTTCACATGAGTCAGCGTGTAGCAAAGAGGGTGCAACAATTCCTACCCTACTTTTAAGGGTTGACTTTGACTCATTAATCGATATTTTTGCCCCAAATATTATAATGACTCCTCTGTAAAGGGTACTATAGTGCCAAATATGGTTTTGGATGTAATCCAGGGTAACCCTGACCTCAGCTGTGATTTTTGGCACAAATATTGGAATAATATGTAACGTTTCAGACAATGGGAAGAAAGTAAGTTCTTATTGAATAGACCTTGAAATATATTCAGCCAACTAGATTGGATGTATCACTCGTATTTTATAGATTGTCGATATTTTACGCAGGTTGGATATAAAAAAAGAAGATGAAGATTGAGAAGGAAATCGATAGATGAAGCTCGTCAATGATGACGCCATAAACTTAGCTATACTAAACCTCTAGACACGTAATATTTTTTTAAATGTTTACACTGATCAAATAGTTAAAGAAAATGACAAGTTAAATTACGTGACTTAGAGAAACAAGACATTTCCCTTAGAGCAATAAGACATGATTTAACAAGGTACAGTAACGGTCATAAGTTCAGTAGCCGGTTCACAAATTTATGGCATCAAAACAAGTGGCGCTTACGACCTCTTGACATAACAAATACACATTACATTTTGCACACATACACGGTTCCCGCACTCTTTCATCATTACCTAGTCAGAAAGAGCGCGATATAACGATAATGCTTTAGTTACAAACCTGTTTTGTCGCAACCGTGACCGCGACTGTCTGGTGGGGCGCATAGATATTGGTATTCATTTGTTCGTAAACTTTGTTCAGAGAGTTTGTGTTATTATTGCGATTAGTGTGTTGTTCGATTATCTTTAATCAAGATGCAAGCAAATATTTCTATTGATGCCAGGGCAAATATTGTCTATTAAAATATAAATATTTCTACTTTACTGTAAACATTTCTCAAATTTCAAATCAAACCGGCTGTGTAAGTATTTTTTTATTAATTTGATTATGATTGTTGTGGTCTATATTTTTTTATTTATTCACATGTTGCAAGATAATAATAAAATTTTCGTTTTTTACAGAAATGCAGTGAACCGTTGGGTTCGAGAGAAAAGGTAGTTAGCCGCCGCTTATTAACCCGACTCAGTGACGTGTCATGATCGAAGAATATGAAACAGTAGAATAATTGTGAACGTGTGGCGGTGGATTTGTGCTCAAGGGCCGAGTGAATTGGAATTTATACCTATACGTGCGAACAGCTCTAATTACGTCGAAGTTTTTAGTGACATAATGCTACCGACTGTGCGTATCTAATGTTTACCCCATAGAAGACTGTAGTGAACTAACTTTTGTTCAAGATAATTGTCCGATACATCGTGCCAGTGTTGTAAAAGAATGGTTTAGCAAGCATACTGACATTAAAGTTATTCCGTGGCCAGCACGTTCCCCTGATCTAAGCCCCATTGAAAATGTAAGAGGTTTATTGATTCAAAAATGGAAATCACGAGATGAGAGATATCCTGAGCAGTTTAAATATAGTATATGCAAATATTGTGGCCTCCATGCGGCCACGTCTGCTTAACTGTATTGAAAATAATGGAGGCTATACTAAATATTGAATAATACGCTGTGTTTTTTACAGTGGGCGTGCTGGTCATAATAAAGTCTTACGTTAGTTAGTTTATGATTGTAAAATTGGGATTACGCTTCAATCTTCTTTTCTCTTTGAGAATATCTTTGAGAAAATGAATATATTAAGCTATAATCTCATATGGTTAGAAGTATAATAACACTTATTTTTTTATTTAAATATAAAACAAACTTAATTGTATATATTTTTTAACTTAAGTAATAATAATATAAATAAATGTTTATTCAAATTACCTTTTATTGTTTTATTTGATCCTAAAGTTATGATTTATTATATATTTATGTAATAATATTAATTTAAATATATATTTATATAAAATATAATATAATTTAAGTGTGTATGTTTGTGTAATTCTATCTTATGGGTTTCAAATGCCTGAAATAAAGAATATTTAATTTAATTTAATTTTTTAATTTAACAAATAAATATTATTCATAACTTATTATAAAAACATTAATTAAAAAATATATAATAATGTTGCTTATAAGTAATAAAAAATCAAAGAAAAATAAAAGCGATCTGACAAATCACTTGAGATTCGAACCGACTGCCACTCATTTCTAAGTCACACATTGTTACACGTGATCAAATTTATATAATAATTCATTAAGACACCGCAGATATTATGAGGTAGTTTTAGTTAAATTATAAAATTGTAAATATGTTGTAGGTAGATTTGAAAATTAACTTGTTGACTAAGGTTCATTACACACTAATAGGAAAGAAAACAGATATATTGTTATCTTTGTCTAGGATTACCCACACACTGTCATCTTCTTGTAATTATACTGTATGACGGTGAAATGTTTGCGTTGACGTCACGCACACATGTATACGCAGTAGCATGCAAGCGAATATGATCCTTGATGTGCTGCTGGACTTATGGCTCCAGACTGTACAGTTTACAAAAATATTTGAAAAATTTTATTGATCCGTTTTAAAAATATAACAATTACCGTCCAGTTCGTGAATTTTCATGGCAATTACGTTACAATATATGAATTTCCCTTTGTAGATACACGTGTTGTTACAAACTCCTTTTATGAGCAGTGCAGCCAACTGACCGTGATAAAGCCTACTCATTCGAACTAATTAGACCCTTTGGTATATTCAATAGCGGTTCTACTGTCCGATGCGTCGATAATTACCATTTGCTGTTAAAATGTATATGATGCTTTTAATAGTTCATTAATTATGTAGTCATTAACAGTAATGTGTTTAAATGAAGTGTGTTAATTGGTATTGGAGATTACAGATTAGTTGGTGAAATGGAATAGATTTTTCGTGATTGTTTTGTTAAAGAGGAAATGCTAAAGCTTGTTTCGACATTTCTTCTCAGAGTAGTCAGTTAGGAAATGTCGAATCCAGCGAGCTCAAAATATGTTTAGTAAGACATGTAAAAATGATATAATTTTCCTAGTTGTTTAGCACGTATTATAAAATCACTTGAAAGACCTTTTGTAGTTATTTAATTTCGTAGTATAATGAACTTTACATTTCTTTATCTCAATCCGGTCTTAGACGTCTACTACAAACGCTAAGCTTGCCCGAACATTGCGATAATTACCCTTTTACAAAACGGAACTCTAATTAAAGGTATTTTATAATCACTTAGAAAACGCGATCGTGATACTAAGCACGCCTAATCAAGTAGTCTTAAGTCATGTAAATATTGTAGGAATTTTGTAGAAACAGTGACTAGTGTGTAAAAACTATAAAAATACTAGCTGTTTACCGCGACTTCATACGCTAAATATACGCGGGATGGAAAATAGATGTTGGCCGATTCTCAGACCTACAAAATTTCCAAACAATCGCATATATTCAGATCTTGGACATACTTGCATTTGGCATTTTAACATGTTTAAAAGAATCCTACAGTAAAAAAACTCAGGTATAACTGCAATTTCTTCTAGATTTTCCACTTTATCGGTAGAAAAACATTATAAAGATGCATTGGAGACTGTCGCAGTGACGACATGCCCCAGATCACCCGTTCTGGAAGATTTCCAACGTGCAATTGATACCGAGTGAAATATACCTTACACAGAGGTTTTCAATATAACATCTTGAAAGGAAACAGTTCCGATTTGTGTCGACGTCTTTTTCTGCATTTGCGATTTTATTGAAGCTCGGCTTTACATTTTGTTTGAATTCTTTTGTCGTTTTGAAAGACTTCGAAATGTAATGCCATTTAAATGTGTTATGTATGACCATCCTTCGAAGATGTGCGATAGTCTTATCTATTGTGCCAAAAAGACACGGAATGACGTCACTCCATATCCTCTAATATGGATGACGGATGTATTGATACATATTGTATAATGAATAACTCAGAGGCCTGTTTTATAACCATTGACATGAGTCCAAACTTCTTTAACTTATTTATTTGAGAAAAAATAAATCGTTACCTAAATATTGGACAGATATTGTCCTGACCAGCTAACAAAATTCTTTACTAAAAATCCTAAAGCAATCTCCATAGATCAAAGATCCCATCTCGTAGGTACAAGGCGAACAAAAGAACATCACCGACCAATTCCGTGTTGGCACGAAATCTGGTGTTTTCAAGGCTGCCGTCGCCTTGAAGAGCCGTCCTCGAGAATCTGGACAACATCCAAGATTCGTCATGGTGTTCCCATAAAGTCTAGCACTATGTATGTAGGTACCTAGTTTACGATGTCAGGGAAATTTGAACCTTATTCCCTTGTGTTAGAGATGCCAATGTCAGTGTGATGTCTACCTAGTCTTATGAAAGTATAGACAGAATTTCGTCGCGACGCGGTGCAATAAAAATGAGGAACTTTTGTTGTGGCCATTTCCACGTCTTTCCGTTTTAATCTTCTATGATTTATTATTTTAGAACGTTTAAGTATTTGGTGCTATGGTTATTAATATTTTTGCTGTAGTTACTTAAATATATTAAAACTATTTATCTACGTTAATTATTGTGAAAAACAATGAACGCCTTTACTGGCTTTATCTTCCATCAACTTGTCGCTATCATATCCGTCTTCATTTTCTACAACCCTTATTGCTCGTATCTAATGTTATTTTACATACTTAATTGACTTGCTGTATTTTGTGATGAAACAAACAAACGTACCTTTTCCCCTACATTTGATAATCAGGACAAATCACTACATCAAACTCCAGACGAAAGCCATTACCATACATAGCCATTACCATACCTAAACAACTAAGTCTAGATTTCTAGAACATTCCACATATAGCTACATCAATACCTATGTATTATTCGGCTTCCCGGATTTATTATTTTCTGTGATAAAAGTTTTTGTATCAAAATAACATGATCAGCATTAATAAATTCACATTTTTAGTCAGAAATAAAATTCTCTACAGTTTATGGTGGGTATACTTGATGTTGCCTGTGATTAAGCCTGCGCTAATCTCGGTTATAGCTGCAAAAACATTACACCCCTCTGACGCAGTCGGTTAAAAATTAGCCTGTGTGTAAATCTAGGGTGTCAGCTAATCATACTCATTTTTTTATATCTATTTGAGCGTGAAAGAGTTACAAACATCCATTCATCCATCATCATAATTACAAACTTTCAAGTTTATAATAGGATACTTGAAATATTATAATGTTGTGCAAAAGTAAAGATATACAATGCATCATGTCCTTACATTCTCTCGTTATCAAAGCAATTAATTCAAACAAGTTAAAATCTCATACGTTATAACATATTTACATAAAACGCGTGGGTAACGTTTATTCTGCAAAACAGCTTTTACTTCATAATTTATGATGTCATTAACGGTAATAAAATGATAACGTCTTGTAAATGTTTATAAGCTAAGAAAAGAGGTTGTATACTATGTGAAGAGGCCTGCTACTTCAATTGTTCGCGTGAAAGATGTCAAAGTGAACTGTGAAAGGTTTTATTTTATGCTAAACTTCAGTGGATCTTCCATCGCCTCTAAAGTAAGCCCAATGCAGTTACGGAAAATGGTACCTACTCTACACTGTGTAGTGCGCCGGCGCCGTTTCCCTTTTACCATTCCAAGTCATCCAGTCATTAAATTACACCCAGACACAGAACAAATGATCGTGCTCCTCACACAAACATTTGTCCTGGGTGAGGATTGAAACCACGGCCTCTGGTATAGCAGTCAGGGCCACTAACCACTAGATCAACAGGCCAGTCATAAACTACCGGTGTAACTATGGCTATTGCCAAAAATTTTATGATATTTTACAAAAGTCTACACTCATATAGGTGCCAAGTGCCTGTTATATTATAATACTCTGGTAAAATAAAAATAAATAAATTAAAAAAATTAAAAAACCCGACTGCATAAAAAACACTTTAAATAAAAACTGAAAAGTAAAAAACAAGCTTAGTCTTAAAGTGTAGATAGCAATGCTATTACCACAAAATTAAATAATTTCATAATCAATACACAAAAAATAATAATCTTATGCGAAACATAATTGAGTGTAACAGTCGGGGCCCATATTGAATGATTTTAGTCTAGTTTATTTAATGGGTCCCGACTGTTACACTCAATTTATTATGTTTCGCATAAGATTATTATTTTTTGTGTATTGATTATGAAATTATTTAATTTTGTGGTAATAGCATTGCTATCTACACTTTAAGACTAAGCTTGTTTTTTACTTTTCAGTTTTTATTTAAAGTGTTTTTTATGCAGTCGGGTTTTTTAATTTTTTTTAATTTATTTATTTTTATTTAACACTTTTTAGTTAGTTATAATACGGCTATGTGTTTCTCAAGATTTCACCCGCGACACGAGAGAACTACTTCCAATACCAAGATAATAAAAAAGTAACACACGTCGATCCAGTTATTTTAGATTGATTGCGTAACACAAAGAGAGTAAAGGAATTAGAAAAATAAATTCATTGTAAATAATTTAGTTTAGACGTACTTTTATTATCACTTTTCACTTTTAAGTTCAGAAACCGCTAGTCAACCGCGTCGCATAATATACGAGTATTTAGTTTGGATAATAAATAAACAATTGCACATAGTATTTTTTTTCTATATGTCAGTGATATACCATTTTGGAATCCTCATGATGAGCTCTTTAATTTGATACCCATATTGTAGCAAATATTTTTTTTTTATTTTTTTTTACTTCTATCTACGGCGCCTCACGGCCGCCATGTTGGTTTTTGTTTGACGTCACATATCTAAGAACACTTGGGTAATTAAGACGAATCCAACGATGCCCTGATTGTCGAAATCCATCAAGCCGTTTCGAAGAAATGAGGTAATAAAGAATATTATGCTCATACATACATACATACATACATACAAGATACGCGCGAAAAACATAACCCTTCCTTGGCAGTCGGGTAATAACGTTTAAGTAATTACGAATTTCATGTTTATTAAGCGTGATTGAGTTATTAATATGCAAATAACCATTTATTGACATGTAGCGGTATGCAAGCTTCTGTAATTACTACATCTGTAATCTTGCCGACGTATAATAAGTTTTAAAACTCTCTTCCATCAACGGAACTAACAATCGTCATCATAACTTTACGAAATTAAAAAATACGATTTATTAACTGTTGCCCGCAATTAAAAAGTTACTATGTGTTAATCCAGGGTATCAGCTAACTCCATACCAAATTTCATCCAAATGTGTTTCGCCATTTCAGCGTGATACAGCAACAAACATTCTACGATCCATCCATAATTATAAACTTTCGTGTTTATAACATAAGTAGGACTTTTAGTCCTTTTTCTTGTCCAATCAACTTACTATCGATAACATTTGAACCCAATTGCCCACGGTTCACGTACCCGGAGCAATTTGGTTCATTGTCTGAATGTCAGCCAATTCCCTTGATTGCCCGGACCCAATTATTACTACTCATTGTAATTTCCTTCTAATTTGATCTTTAAATTGTTTTAAGATCGTTTGTATTTTTTTTAGATTAGTCGTTGTTGGTTTAGACAGTTTTATTTGGATCTAGTCGTAAAATTAAAAATAATAGGCGTAAACTGTTATGGAAAGTTTTGTAGAGCAAATAAAAACATAATTTTATATTTATTTGTGTAAAAAGTGCCATATACATACTAATTATAATTTTATTCTTGAAAACTGAATTACCCATAATACCCATATAACTTAGTGTCTAAGAAGAAAATTACATGTAAGTTTTATAGAAACTGCAAATAAAATATTCACACGTAACCAAAAAAAACAGTTGATATATTTTTCATTCATGATTTAAGTCCCAAAACATTCACAGATATACAATCTCTTTTGTAAATAAAGAGGAATACACACTATTCCCAACGATATACGTTGAATAATAATATTCGGAATTAGAAATTCATTGGGCGCGGATTACCGTACGCGGTTAAGGTATTGGTATGCAAGTTGTTCACCCAGTCTAACTTTAGAGTTCTTTGACGGTCTCACTTGATTCACGAGATATTTATAAACGGAGTAAAAATATACTGGGACATTCATGGCTGTATTTGACATCGGGATTAAGTAAACAAAGAAATAGTAAAATAGAGAGATTTTTAAAGGTAGAACTTTTTTTTTATGTTTTTCTTTTTTAAATTTAGTTTGCCCTTTATTATAATGCCCATAATAGTAAAGTGAAGTCATGTGTCTGAGGAAAGTCATTACCTAAGTAGGTATCTTAATACTTTTTTTGTGCACTTTAAATCACACTACCACAACTTATTAAAATTCTACGGCCATCTTCCAACGGAAACCAAGTACATCAAATAATTAGTAGTTAGCTAACAACTTGACATTTGAATATTAAAAGCACTATGTAAATATCGATCCTCATATCGCAAACGCGGCACGTCCTGTAGGATATCCTCGACGTTAGTTCTCTTCCGCGCCGCAGAGAGCGCGCACGTCGACCAAATACCAATTATAAAAAACCGTAAATGAGAATTCCGGTTCGTGGAGTGTATACTCGCCTTTATTGTGTATTTTGTGCGTGAATTTATTTATTGGAAATTAAATTGTGTGTTTATTTATTCGAAATTTGAATTGTGATTTTTTAAATTTGTGTTGTGATTTTTTAAAATGTTTGTTCGTGTTGGAATTTTGTTTCCCGAATCAATCATGATTGAAGGTGGGTTATAGTTTTAAAGTTATTTATGTTTGAGTACTGGCAGTCAATTAAATAGGTATACTTACTTATTATTGTGTTTGAGAAAAACTTAGTTCGGGTCGATCATAGAAATATTATTTTCAGTCGGTAATAAATTGGCTGAAGCAAAGGACTGAAATAATTTATCATTTACATATTGAGTGATTAAAAAATTATAATTTTGCAAAAAGTAGGTAATAATAAACTTTATCTTACTTCACGAGAAAAATAATCGGTCAAATAGATACTAAAATATTTCCTAAGTACTAAATATGTATATTCAATTTAAAACCAGTTGGCAGTGGTATTCCCATAACAGTTAGCTGCAAGAACTTCACACCCACACAATCAATTGTGCCGAGTTTAGAAATGCAATTATCTTTGTTTTAATTAAATGCGGTAACTGCAGTTAGTAGCTAACTAAGTATACTTGTTATGCATTCACGTTGTACTTAGGATTTTTTTTTGTAATGACATAATAAAGTTCTTTTTTAAATCGACAGGATTGATAAAAAAAATAAAAGGTTAGAGTATTGGATACTTGCTTGTGCTTATAAGGTTTACTATTTTATATCGTAACACATGATCGAAAATCTAATACCTGTACAAGTACCTATGTTTGAAAAATAACAAATGACTATTGAAGAGAGGTCTAACGCAATACAAACGTTTTATTTTAATAATTTTTACTGGATATCGTTTTAAAGAAAGTCTTTGAGTAAACTTTTATAGTAGGTATATTTACAGAAGAATTTTCATCCACCTATTAATTTCGCTATGGTTAATAAAACATCACTTTAAAATCAAACTAGGTACTCGATTATTCATATGGTAGTCTATGGTACAAACACCCCTATAACACTCACAATCCCACACCAGTAATTAAAACGTAAGTGATGCAATTATCTATGGTTAATCAGATGCAGTACCGACAACTTTATAACTTGACACCGACTTTAGATTGGCACTTAACAGCCCACTAACTGGAATATATTAACTTTATTGGTTATGTAAAATATCGTTATTATTTACGTAACTAAATACCTTATGTGTTAAAAGACTATTATGATTTGCGTAACTTCTATCTCTACATTTGTTAGGCAAATAAAGAAAAGATAAATCTAGGAAGAATAAAAATAAATAAATTAAAAAAATTAAAAAACCCGACTGCATAAAAAACACTTTAAATAAAAACTGAAAAGTAAAAAACAAGCTTAGTCTAAAAGTGTAGATAGCAATGCTATTACCACAAAATTAAATAATTTCATAATCAATACACAAAAAATAATAATCTTATGCGAAACATAATTGAGTGTAACAGTCGGGGCCCATATTGAATGATTTTAGTCTAGTTTATTTAATGGGTTATTACGATTAGTTTAGACGTACTTTTATTATCACTTTTCACTTTTAAGTTCAGAAACCGCTAGTCAACCGCGTCGCATAATATACGAGTATTTAGTTTGGATAATAAAGAAACAATTGCACATAGTATGTTTTTTCTATATGTCAGTGATATACCATTTTGGAATCCTCATGATGAGCTCTTTAATTTGATACCCATATTGTAGCAAATATTTTTTTTTTTTTTTTTTACTTCTATCTACGGCGCCTCACGGCCGCCATGTTGGTTTTTGTTTGACGTCACATATCTAAGAACACTTGGGTAATTAAGACGAATCCAACGATGCCCTGATTGTCGAAATCCATCAAGCCGTTTCGAAGATATGAGGTAATAAAGAATATTATGCTCATACATACATACATACATACATACATACAAGATACGCGCGAAAAACATAACCCTTCCTTGGCAGTCGGGTAAAAATATTCCTTTAAAATTATCTCCGGGCTTTTGGGAGTTTTACACAAAGGACACTAATTCTTGTTTGACACATACTTAATAGTTGTTATGGTATATGCAATTGTATAGAAACTTGAATATGGCTATTGAAAAATTTATATCGTAAACTTAGCAGCTAAAGTTGATGAACACAATTAATAAGAAAGTCCCAAAACAATAATGATTATGTTACTAATTAAACAATTCAAATAGGTACGTTTTCATTTAATATCATTGCTCGCACAGTACGCGGACAAAGACCGACAGTGATCACTAATCACTATAGCATAATGTTATAATGTCTATATAATCACTCTTTTATCATTAAGAAATGATATCTTAGTTTAATGTAATAGGTACCTGTTTTACAGTCATACTGTATCTTTATTATATCTTTTTCAATTCACGGGCTAACTTCAAGAGAAGAAACCCGGTCCTTTTTAAAGGCTTACACGGGGGCACAGGTCTAACATGCAGAGGCCTTGTTGAGAACTTTAATCTAAAATGTGATGAGGCACCTACCAACTACCAAGAGCCATCCTGCTCTATGGAAGAACAGTCATGGACGGCCCAAGGTAGCTACAAGACTATTGTAAATTATGGAAATTAAACTAATTTTGGGCTATTGATAGGATTTGTTACATTATGCCTCTTCTTCTTCCACTTGTCTCTCTCAAGAGCCGCGATTGACCAGTTCTGTAAAAGTGAGTTCAGATCATCTCGTCATTTCTACTTGGGTCTATCTCTCTAACGTCTGTTTTAGGTTTATACCGTCTACGTTTTAATTAATTTCTAGTCAAAGTTCTATTCACAATACGTGTACAACAAGAAGTATTAGAGTCAAGTCGTTTTCGAGCTGCTAATGCATAATCCCTGTCATGCCCAAAGATTTATGTTGGCAGTATTAGTAATTTATTATTAGACTGCACTGCAGTGTCGCGAAACACCCTACGTATGTGTGGGGCTAATTAGAACTTGAGATGCAAATGTGTATAGTCATATATACACATATATGTATGAAGCGGAGATATAGCTGTATTAAGAGTTAAGTTTGGGAGACCGCAATACGAGATTTCATTTCGGTCGTTTAGTTGGCTATTTCTTGTGTTTAATACTTAAAAGATATAACAGTTTACTCATGCGGTTTTATCGGGATAGCCCGACTAGTTTCGGACCCAACCGGAGTCCTTAATCATGAGCTGCGGCGGGGTCGCGAGTCGAACTGACTACGGTTGGGTCCGAAACTGGTCGGGCTATCCCGATAAATACGCGTGATTAAACCGTTATTTCTTGTGTTATCGGACCTCGGTACCTATATCAGTATTTTAAAGCATAGAAAAAGACACTGATTTTCGCTTACAAAGTGTTTATATTTGCACCTAGTTAATCGTATGGGAAACGTACTTGTGCCTACTACGATAAGAAACCAACAATGATGTTCTGAAGAGCAATGTTTAATAACAATCGTGAGATCTATTCGTAAGAACAACTTTATTCTTATTTCAATGAGTCTATTCATCGTGCATTCAACTAAGTATACCTATTGGTTACCACTATAGTCTAAGAGATATCATTTACAAGATACATTGATAGAAGAAGACGTTGTCAGTACCATGATTACCTACTTTTATCTGTCTTCATATTTGTATAAACAAAAGCCTAGACAAAATAGGGATGTCGACAACTTCTTTTTTAATGTCCGTCAAGTAGTTTTATTAAGAATATTAAATACGTTTTTTTTCTTTTGTCCAACAAACACAGATTCACCAAAGTACAGTCAATGAAACTAAAGCGCAACGTCACTTTTTTGTATAAATTTTGCGAATGCGTTAGGTCACAAGCCCCCTCTCCTAATCTTGAATTCAGCTTATCTTCGATATATTTTATAGTTTAGATCAGTGGTTCCCAAACTTATTTTGTCTACTGCCCACTTAGAGAATAAATATTTTTTTAGCGCCCCCCTTTTTTCACCTATTTAAAAACCACCATAACTACAAATTACATATTAGTTGATGTTCACAAGTTGTTGTTGTGAGTCGAGAGCTCTTGCAGTTGTTGTTTAAGAGGCCTCCTAGCTAAATAAAATAACAAATCACTCCCCCCCGCCTCTACACAACGCCCCCATTTTCTTTCTGGAACTCTTTCCGCCCCCCTTGAGACCTGCAGCGCCCACAAGGGGGCGTTATCGCCCACTTTGGGAAAGACTGGTTTAGATAAACGTAAAAATACGTGTCTACTATTCTTTAATTACCTGAAGGACTCATTCGATTTTTACTTTTCGTATTCTGTCATCATCTTTATCCAACGCCGCCGCGCCGTACAGTTTATTGTATAACAAACCTATATTACTTCCCTTACAATATCCTACTGCTACATACATTAAAACTACATACTTAGTTCATGTAAGACCTAATGTAACATCGGATTTACATTATTATTACACTCTACATCGAGACGCTTTTGTGTCAATGCTCGTTAAGCCTTTTCGTCTAGTCGTTAAGGATGCTTGAAAGTTCGAAAGTTGGACATCCATCCTTGGAATGGTATCCTATTTTAGTACGATAAAGGTATAGTGATGGAAATTAAACCCTGTGTTAAAGGGGATAAGAATTGTTATGTGAAATCGTGGCTAGATAGAAAATAATACCTCTCGACTTTGGCATGTATTGAAATAAAATTGTATTGAATCGAAATCATTATGTTGATGTTAATTAGTTCTATAATAGAACTAATTAACATCAGTATTGCGAATATATTTATATAGGCAGGCATTTCACTGTTTTCACTATACTTTTTGAATCTATTTGTTTAGCCATCGCTGTACCCTTACAAAAAATATCTATCTCTTCCATTTTTCCACTTTATACAGTAAATTTGAAATATCAACGAAACTGATTTTTGAGTACAAAAAAAAAAAGATTGCGACGAATTGAGCGACTCCTCTTTTTTTGAAATACGTTAAAAACTCGTAAATCCATTCGAAACTTTACCCAGTTCTTTCTACATTTACCACTAAGATTTGTAACCTAGTTAAACTAACAGTCTACATTTATTTACCTAAGACGTGTACGAACGGCTGTGGCTAGGGGTTCTGTCTTCCGCCCCATTTCCCCTGTGAGATAGATAGAATGCTCACTTAGAATGCACATCGCTGCACTTGAGACAGACTTGAAATATTTTAAAGCCCTATTGTAAATCGCTTTGAAATAGATTTGCCTAGTTCCTAGTAGCTCCTAGTTCAACTTTGGGGAAACGGTTTCGTGAAATTTGGATGTCAGTATTCAAATTACCTATAAATTGAATAGGATTTTTTGAAGGTAAGTTTTGCTCTCGATGAAGAGTTTTGAGTGAATGTAGCACTGTTTCCTTACGAAGGCCTGTAGAATGATCTTAAGAGAGAAAAATGTTAATTTAAATTTTCAAAAAATATTAAATAATTATTTCCCAATTTCATATTTAGGTTGGTAAATTATAATTTTGATATGGCAAAATAATGTCGAACTAAAGACACGAGTAGATCTTTACCTAATTATAATCTTTAATTCTTTCATTACGTATTAAAAAAAGGATTTTATTTCATTGTATTTAAAAGTAAGTCCCGTTCGGAAACGGATTACGTAACTCGAGTGATTGAGGAGGGACCAAACCACTTTCACGGTCTGTAAATCTTTGTTTAAAAGGAAACAGATTTGTGACATTGTTAAGAAAAAGGATGTTGTTAAAATAAGCGTTTTACATGGCGTTTTTATTCATTGTAGTAACTGTGACTTATTAAGTTGAAAATCTATCTACCATAAACGACGTCTGATTCTTTGTAATATTAGAATGCGAAGGTGAAAAAGCCAAACAGCCACGGGCAATAAGCAATAAGTCCACCAAACAGTAGATATTAAACATTTATCTCTTTTTTTTATCATTCTTTATTTTTCCATTTCTCTCCCTATATTCAAGGTTAGAAAAAATACTCAATACGTTTAGCAGTTTAAAAACTTTTTCAAACAGTTAGTCTTCCTTAAAACACCAGCTTCTAGCCTGTACACACAAAACCTAAGAGTTACTAAGTAGGTTGATCAACGTAACAGAAAATAAGGCCAAACTTAGATTAGATTTCCAACTTAGACCAAAGAACTTGTCCGCCTCAAGTCCTGAGAGTATTTGAGATAAACAGATTTTATTAGCGGTTTATTCCGTGTTTCTTTAGGATAAAAATATATACATAAGGTGTGGCGAGGTTTGGTCTAATACCCTAATATTTAACTTGAGAAATGCCAGCGTTTAGATTGATAAGAACATGTTTAGATAACTACTTAGAGATATGGGTATATGTTAATTAATAAAGGTCTAATGCGTAGCCTTTCTCTAAGCTATGTCGGGGTCGACTTCTTGTCTTGCTAGGCTCGAATGAATACCTTGTTTTATAGAGAACGACCGCCTTTCTGCCTCCCACAACAATATTATCGAGTAACATGTCAGTTGTCACCTATGTTTTTACTAAATAATATTCGTTTTATACCATTCTAATGAGTTTTAGTTTAACACACCAACTCCAAGAATCCGGAAATTATTCTCTAATTATACCTAGAAATACTTTTTGAAGTAACTTCACAGACACAGCCGTTATCCCCGAAAACCGTTGAAAAATATACACTTCCTCTAACACTTAGAAACCACCCACTAAGTACCGAGAAATATGGATGTTAACATGGCATCGGGACGGATTGCGACATGTCGACGTAAGTTCAGAATACTTTTGATCTATTCCCAGAGGCAAATGGATCGCGTCAAGGCAATTGATTGCTTAAAAAACGTCTGATTGTTTGTATGTGCTACTAAAGATTGATCGGCGACTTTTATGTGTAAGAGATATATTTTAAAGAATAATAACTAGGTACCCGTTTACTTAGTTTTAATTTGTATTTAGAGCCCTAACATTAGAATTCTCGTCTACCTAGGTGTTTTTGACACGTTAAGGTAACCTAATTAAATAAGGTCGTTGATTTGTGGTGAATATTTTTGACATTATATAATCTAAGTATTTTCTGAACAGTTTTCTTTTTCATACGACACCAACAACTCGATAAAATTAGAATGTTTCTTCTTACTTTAGCTACGTTGTAAATAATCTGATGTAACATAAAAATAATCTTATCTGAGCCAAAACAAACAGTGATCTAACTAGATTGGCTTCGAAAAATCTAAAATCCTTGCTGACTGTATTTTTCTCCAAGTTTAACCGTAATACAATGTCCTTAAAAAGGTCCTTAACAGTCCGTAATGTTAGCTAGGCAGGTGTACTTACCGTTTAGATCCAAATCTTTAGTGTTAATCAGTAATTAAATAAGTTTTAAAGCCTGTGCGTAGTACTTTCAAAAGTCCGTTTTTACGTAAAACGTTCTAATCTAAACGTAGTAAAGCTTTTTAGTACACTTTATGACTTCCTTTTCCTTTTCCTTCCTTTGGAAAATGGCGCTGCCATGCCAAGAATTCATAAATTTTTAAAACTAAGTTTTGTTTTAAATTAAGTTAACATTTGAATATAAATCGTGGTGAAATATTATAATAAAGACAAGATTATATTTTTAAAAATAACCTATACAGCAAAATATCCTTTTGTAAAACAAAATTTGATTTATTTATTTATAACAAGTAATAAAAATATTTCGACTCATCCGGTGGCGCTTACCGATGCGTTCAGTAGCGAGCTATTTTCAAACCATAAATCACAGGTCGGCGACATTCGACTAATATTAACCCTGAAATGTCACACTTCATTTGTCTTTGATATTTATCGTATAAAGGAGTCATTGACAGTAATAAAGAATGCAGTGCAATCAACTTAATTCAACACCTCGCTTTTATTACTTGTTTCTAACAAAGTCATTAGGATATTAACTAGTGGTTGTAGTTGAATAAACAAGGAAGTTTGTAGCGTACAATTCATTGGTGCTTAGTTTAATTAGACAGCGTGTAGTAATGAACGAGTTGTGTGTTTACATCTACTTGATGTTCACAGTTGACCGCAAATTCAATTTGCGGGATGGGAAAAATGAAATGCACTAGTTTCAAATTAATTAAGTTTGTACTTGGTAGATAATCGCTTAGAGACAACAAATGTGCTTAATCAGGTTGTAGTTATAGCGACCGTTATCTATTTTTGTACAGATTTAAGACGGTTTAATTTATCTGGTTTATTAAAACATCAGTTTCAAAGTTAATTTGAGCTCTTGTTGTATTCATTTGTTTCACAAGAAACAAGTGCTAACTATTGCTTATTTTTCATCGACCACCGCTGTCTGAGTGTTGCCCGATATAGAAAGTTCCCGATATTCGTAGCGTCCCCTCTTGTCGTGAGTCAGGCAAATTATAGCGTTTGTGATTAATGCGAGCTATTCCTGGGCGTATCCTTCACCCGACGATTCACCTTTCTTTGTTCTTCGGCCATCGTGAAACTAAGCACGGTTTTACCAAGCATTAGCTTTCACGCATTACATGCAATTACATTCTCTATTGTGCGTGATAAATTGCAACAGCCGTGCCCACTAAAACTTGATATCATAGTGTAAAACACATTGCTGGTTTATTCTGTAGAATATTCTGCCTTTTGTAAAAAGGACACCGTTTTTAGGCAAACATAAATTTACGAGTAGTTTCACAGAGCCAGGGTTAAGGAACTAATTTGAAGGGTAATAAAAAAGGATCTCACGTGTATTTTAATAGCGGAAGCTACCTATGTCGGCGTGTAATAAGGACGGTTCTGTAAACTGTAGCTATAATGATTCAGCGACGAAATACTGAGACGTGAAGCCAAAGGAATGCTGTTTACTATATGCTTCAACGAGTTTGAGTTAAGCGGAGTATGACTATATGAGTGAACTATAGTTTTGAGCTTGTAATACTATGTTGTTTGAAGTATAGCGCCAAAGATGTAGCGATATTTATGATTTATCAGGTTTTCCCTATACTGACACCAAAACTGTGAAAGATAGATGGAATAAAAAGGATAAATGAAAACGTTATCAGCTTAAGACACATTTCATTGAAGTATTTAGGCATATATATTATATCTTTAGCATAATTTATTCCTAAATATTTAATAGTACCTACATTTCATTTTTAAAAGAGTCGAAGCAAAAGTCGTATTATAAGGAATCAACTTAAAAAAATACTTATTATTAATTATATTTCAATTAACCTTATTTGAACGAATTATCCGTAACTTAATCAATATCAATAACAGTACTAAGCAAGTAAACAGGGGCGAGGTGACGATAATCCTTTCCGTATCGGATAGCCGTTGTTTCAATTCGAAGTAATACTAGTTAATCCCCAATTCGTGATCGGATTAATCTGACCGACACGTCGGTATGTGCGTGCTTCCTAATCCACACGGGTTATTAAAACTAACAGATTTACACGACTTATTATCCTATCGTTTCAATTACAAGTGTAAGAGTTGAGAAAAGGGTTTAATGAGCGTAACCTCAATTGAACTAGGTTGAAAGTTAATTGCCTATTGTGATTATGAAGTGCTTAACGTATTATTATTTTAGGGCTGCACAAAACTATCTGGCCCAATTATTGTAAAAATGAGTTATTCGGTCAAAATAATCAAGAAGAATTTCCTTGTTAATAATAACATGGCTAAAAAAGTAAACCCTACTTTATCTAGCTTAATTCAAGCATAGAAAATACCGCACGTATCCAACAAAAGCTCCGTGAAATCTAATTTACCGGTTGATATTGTGCAACGCTAACAATACCTAACATGTCGCATATGATGCGGTTAGCCGCGCTATGAAACTTGTCGCCACAATGCGTTGATACTATCTATCCGAACAACAGTTGCAACATCGAGGCTTGGTTTTAAATCTCGTGGTTTTGTCCCAACCCACTGGCTGTGGTACATTGTGGTTAGTTTTATTGCGATAGCTTAACATAAGCTGCTTTTGCAGAGCTGTTATTTCGAGTTAAATCTAGCGTGAATCGCACACGTCACGTTTTATGAATTTATCAACCCTTTTACCTTAGAAAGTAACGGTTGAATTTGATTTATGATTTTATTGTAACGTATTGTTTTATTGTGTACCATCGTGCGGAGACATAAAATCTCGCATCGCTTGTGTGAAAGCGTTATAAAACGTATCTGGGCGCGTCTTTATGCTGAGCTTTTACTGCAATGTCGGTATTAAACCCATACGAGTATTATTTTAGTTTCATTTTATATCTCAGTTAAGGTGACGGTTTTATCAGTTGACTGTACAGTGTACACCACAAATGTCGAAGCATTTAATTTAAATTATTTATTTCCATTATTACAGGTCCGCGCCATGGAGCAGCGGCTCTGCGAATGGCCAGCGGGCACTGATGGTGCACCCAGAGCCATTACGCGACTAGAGGGCCAGATTGAAGAACAGGTATGACTTGAATTGCATTAACACGATATAATCATTTTTATTTAACACACAATAAAAGCAAAACCTGCTACAAGGTAGTAAGATTATAAAAATAAAGTTTATGTGAACGCATCCATTGAAATTCTTTGTCGTCATAACCGGTTTTTAAACTTGCACCAACCTTCAAGTTCTAACAAAAGCTAACAAAACGTCATTGTGACAGAAACTTTCGGTCGATATTGTAAACATTTTCTATTTCTTTTTATTTTGGTGAATTTATGAATGAAAAAGTATTTTAAAATGATGTTTATAATTAAATCTAAATCTAATATATACAATAACGTACTTTTGGTTCACAATAAACAATCACTCTTTGTAGTATGATGTGAAATAAAAACATGTTTTGAAAATGCAGGTAAATAATCAATTTAATTTCATGAGATGTTAATAAACTACCGCCAATGTTGTGGCATAAATTAAGCAGCATTCAAGATAGAAGCATTCAAGATGTAATTTTACAATTTGTGTGTGTTTTTCTCCTTATAAGAATTAATCAGATCTGTGAATTACTACGTCACGTTTAAATCATAAGTTTTTCTTTTATTACACCGTCGCCGGTTGCGTGGATTATAGTTACTTCCTTTTCATCAAATACAATCGCATGATTAAACAAATTAAGCATATTTTTTTCTTGATTTATAAAACTTTAAACAGATTTTTTTGATGCTACTTAAATTAAGCTAGTAATTATTACTAAAGACTCTTCTTCTAAGTGTGTAAATAATAAGCGTTTAATGGCAATTTTATTTTATTAGATCATTACTTGGCCATCCTACAGCATTGTCCATGCATTGTACAGGTCCTCGAAAGTGAAATATAGATGTTGTGTTGTTATTAAAGTCTCTGTACTAGTGCTATATAAACATTTTAAACAGACATATAGAAAATCTATTCTTAATTGAATACCAGTGGCCCACACAGCTTTCAAAAGCTTTTACCCAAAACTAATCCATACCTTGTCGGCAGAAGCAACTAAGACTCCAAGACGCGAAGCAGGTGGAAGCAAAGGCAGCCCGTATCAAGGAATGGGTGACGAACAAACTCCGTGAGTTGGAGCAACAGAACCAGTTACTACGGGAACAGAACGACCGCTGCAACCAGCAGTTAGAACTATTGAGGAATCATATCGCTACGCAGGGTAGCAGGAATTGCTCCGTAAGTTTCTTGAAAATATTTGTTGTTCCAAAAATTAGCACTGACAATATATGTCTTTTATGCTTATTTATTAGTAACAGTATATTTATTTATACATAACACATGTTATATGCCTTCTCCATATTATCCTCATGTAATTATTTATGTAGTATAACTAAGTATTATATTTATTTGTTTCATCTACACTACACATATAACAAACTCGAACTACAAACTACGAACTCTTCTGAATATATTACTCTAGGAAAGGAAAAGACTAAAATGACATAAATAACATCTATTATGCTCATACATCAAACTCTATCTCTACCAAAACCATGTATTCATGTACTGAATAGAAACTCATGCTTATCATTTCAAATTTCCCATAATCATCATGAGCTGTGCCTGCAAAAGCTAAACAAATGAACAATAATTAGGTTTAGCAGAAGACTTGTCTATAGTGACCCGGGAGTTATGAGAAGCCTTTATTTGTCGATTTATATTTATGTGATAAAGAGTACCAATACTAATATAAATGAAAGTTTATTACACTGTTCAATACCATAAATATTATTCAGATTTAATGTTCCTATCATTTAAAAGGGTTAAATTATTTGATACTTCAAATGATTTTTTTATTACCAAATATGAATAGAAACTGATTGTGTTATTAAAGTACTAAAGAGTTTATATCATAAAGTGTATTTAAGATATCCCATAGAATATATATTTTTTTATTTTTGGTATAACTGATTCAGCAATAATACTATGACTACTATTCCTACCTATACTTCTATACATATTGATATATTCTATATCTTCATTGTCTTACTCCTTTGAGGCATATTCTCTATTATCTATTCATTATATCTACATACCTATATTTATCTATTTCTAACAAAACTGTATCTCCAATGCAATAATTTGATATAATTTGACAACAATCAGCACAAATTCTTCCTCACCCACAATTATCTCCACTCTAGTTCCTACCGACTCGAGCGAGTCTCTCGCTAGAGGTGCGCACGGATGACGGGTCCCCCCGCGCCACGTCAAGTCTCTTGGCCTCCAACCGCCGGCGCTCAGAGAGCCTAGAGGGGCCCCAGGTAGCCTGACGTTACCTAACAGCTGGTCACCATGCTGTCCGTTTTACTGGTCCGATTTATCGGACAACATTTTTGTATTAACTGATATTTTCTACTATGTAAAGACTGCTGTGTGATGTATGATCTTGTTCATAAAAATCGAGGTTTAGTGAATAAAAAAAATACAGTGCCCGATAAATCGGATTAGTAAATCGGAGACCTTGTGAACCGTCTGTAACGTTGCCTAGCGTTGCCTATAGGGCGCTATTGCGGAGTTTCTTTGCAAGTCACGTTGCTATGTCTAGTTTTATTGCACTGTTTGTAGGATTATATTGTATGAATGCTTAGATATAGGCTCATTGTACCCTGTTATAGTTTCAAGGCTTTAAATTGTATTGATAATGGTTGACAACATTCCTGTTTATTAAGAGGTATGGGGGTTATAAGCCTATGTCTTTGCATTCTACAGTGAGTGAGGTGCGGCTCACCACACACCCATGTCTTGTCCCTTTTAGCTACTATGTCAAGAATATTTTGCCAGCTGCTATCAATTTCATATTCTTTCTTCATTATGTTTATTGCACATTTTTTTCTCTTAAATTTTGTTAGTTCTGTGGGCTCCATGAAATACTAGAGTTCTAGTATAAAGTAACTTACTATAAACAAAATTAAAAAAAATCAACGATGGAATAGCGAGTTTTGCTGTTCTTAGGCTTTAGATAGTAATCGAATAAGTTGACTTTAACATTTATCTACATAATAAATTCATTAATTATTAAGTAAGTCGTTTTCCAAAGTTCTTGAGGTAGTAGCCCTTTTCTAAATGTAAATAATTAATGAATTATACTTCCTTCGTTTATACAAAATTCAGCTTTCGATGTTACGTGTTTTAAATATTTAATTATGTCTGCTTCAAAAATCCGTGTCCGATTCACAGTCTGTTATAGCTGGCTATAGGACACAAACCTTTGTTCTTTTAACAAATTTATACTTTTGCGACTTGTGCACATATTTTAGACGACAAACGGGACTTATTCGCGATATAAAGCGATATTTCTTTTCTCTCAAGGTTTCGATCGAGTTGCTCTGACCGTGGTTACGAGTGGACTAATGACTTCAGACATCAGTCCACCCGTGACCACGGTCAGTGCAACTCGATCGAACGTTAAGAGGAAAGAAATATCGCTTTATTCTTTTTTACTGTATACTAACCATTTTTTCCTACTGCCTGCAGCTACCAATAAACTCTTCAGAACCACACTACAGTACACCAGTGCGGCATAGAAGGAACCTGTCGATCGGTACCACTAGTATAGCAAACAACGTGACTGCGCCCAACCCTACCCTCAATACCATGAACCGGACTATGGATGAGAGGACCACCGCCAGCTTATTGGCTGACGATTTGGCTGTAAGTATATATTTTTGTATGGAAGTGGGGGGTAGTAACGCCATCTGTCAGTTAAAAGTGTACTTAATCGTGACGTCATAAGAAATTTGCTCTTACTGTATTTATTTATGCGATAAAAGTTAAAAATCGTGTCTAATATTTTTCGGAAGTCTATTTTACGGACTTAAGTTAGTTTATTAGTTTTTTTATTCAAATACCTAGTATTGTAAAAACATCATACAGATACAAGTTCAAAGGGAATACACAATTATTCCCTTTGAACTTGTATCTGTATGATGTTTTTACAATACTAGGTATCCCATTTATCCATTTATCAGATTTTAATCCTAATTGTCTATTCTTTTCAATGTTTGATGATTTTAAAAACGGCTTGATTTGTTTCAGACTGCCGTAGAGAATTTAGTAGTGTTACCGACGACGCCAAACACATCGACTGACGGTGATACTACACACGATTACGCTGAAATTTACACACCAAGCAGAGGTGATTTTATACAGACTTCATTTGACTATGTCTAATTCTCTTCTCATATGAAAGTTTTTAATTCTCGTGTATTGATTTAGGCTGAACAATATTCTGTCAAAAAAAGGGAAATCACTTTTTATTTCTAATTTAAAAAATACAAGTGATTTGTAAACATTTTTAACGTCCCTAAAGTGTCTCAAACTAACAGTTTCAGTATCAAAAATTTCGGTGTTGAAGTTTTAATTATACCATTATTTATTAATGTATGGCTAAATTTTAGTTCCGAATTATGTTCAATAAATTATATTATCATGTATATTTAGAATTCATACTGTACTATACAACTTCACTTTACTTTTACCATACAATTATAAAAAATAGTGACTTCTGAAATAAAGTTACCATTATTAATACTCCTCTCCACCTTCCAGAGCGCACACCAGCCGCGGCCTGGGCAGGTGTCCCGGGGGGCTGCGTCCCGGGCACGGTGGTGGTGCAGGGCAGCCGCGGCGGCTCCAGCACGGCGGAGTCCTGCGCCTCCGACCACCGCCCGCCCACGCCGCCGCTGCACCGGTTCCCTAGCTGGGAGGCCAAGATATACCAGGTATACTGACAAACCTTGATAATACCTACAAATCACGGGCATTCAATCATTCTTTGACGAGCCTGTTGGTCTAGAGGTTAGTGACCCTGACTGCTAAGCCGGAGGTCGTGGGTTCGATTCCCGATTATAAAGACGTAAATATCAAGAATGCTACAAAAAGCTACTAGTACCTTTGTATGTTTTCTGGCTGTAGAAAAAACAAAGTAAAATACAAAAATCTTATGGAATAGTTAGAATTATAAACAAACAATAGTCGAAATGTACGACTATCCTGTCTTTCTAAGCTCTATTTGTATTGGTCTAGCTTTCGTTTTCTAATCCTCTATTTACTCTTTCCAGGTGGCAGACGACGGCCTCCAGCAGTCGGTAGAGGAAGAGCTGAGCCCGCCGCCGTGTCCGCGGCCCATGCACGAGTCCACCAGCTACCAGGACATCTCCGTCCCCGTCTACGCTACTGTTAAAGGGGTCAGTATATACTGGTTATTGACTAGTTATATAAAGTTATATTACTATTATAATCCGTGTGGTGTCCGGATATAAAGAATAGCACCACCCCATATCCTCCACTGGGTGTCGTAAAAGGCGACTAATGGACCTTAAGACCCAGTGCACTGTACCGAGCACCTTGGGTCACCCGAATGGTGGCGGGTAAACCACCAACAATCGCATTCCCAAAGAGGGTTAGTGTCAGGCAGGCGGCCGACTATAAAACCATAGCCAAAACTTTAAGCAACACGTCTAAAAGACGTGTTGCGCCGACCCCAAGTAAAAATTGGGATAAGGGCAGGGGAATGATGATGATGATGACTAGTTATATAAAGTACAGAATAAATAATATCAAAAATCAAGTCGAGTAGCTTTACTCTTACCACGCTCTATACCAATTTATTGTATACAATTAATGTAACACAAAGTGTTTGATATTGCAATCGATAAAAAAAATGTGTTTTGTACTCAAGTCGATTTGAATTTTCTATGCCCCCTCGTTTAAGCATACATATCCTTGCGATCCGTATTCTTAGACGACATGTAAAGCCACACTTTGATCTCATACTGTCTTTTAACCCTGCAATGTTGCCTTTAGTAAACATTCCTAACATACTTAAATTTAATATTAAAAAAAATAGTTTGATCTCAATAAATCAAAGCTCCTGTTGGTCCTGACGTGGTTTAAAACACTTGATTTTTTTTTTCAGTTCTGCTAGTTTCCTCACAATGTTTTCCTTCACCGATTTTAGCAAGTAATGAAGTCGGTTAATAATTGTTTGTGTTCCCAGCGCGCCAGTCAGATCCGTTCGATGCCGTTCACGGGCGACTCGTCGGACGACTCTTCCGACGGCGAGGACTCCATGGGCGTCACAGTACACAACACGCCGCATCATCAGCTTGTTAACGTCAACCCTATGTTTAGTGAGTATTTCTGCTATTTTCCTGAGTGATCCTGCGAATATTCCAGGAAATTTATGCGCTTGTAGAGGGCGTTGAGATGACTGGATTAACCGCCCCCACCACTACACGCACAATAGGCCACAGGAGCCTACGTGCGGAAAATAAAGCCCACCGCCAAGTACCAAGTACCAATGTTGCGATGTACCATGTAAAGTTATGTAGTACTCTGCCTACCTGCCATAGGCCACCTACCTCTTAAAGTAATTCTACACGACGTAGAGCGAACTGTAATTAATTTTAAAAGATGGTACTAGGCCCATTAAACAAGCGCAGTTAATGCGAAAGCGAACCCCGTACCCCCGACCATAGGCCCCTGACCCCGACAGTCAATCAGTCGTCGCCATTTTTATCTTGCAATCATATTTTGATTGAGTTAATAGACGGTATTTTTTTTTTCAAAATAAAAAATGTTTAATTTAAATCTAACACCTCTTTTATCTCCACAGGCGGCCAAACATCAAACCAAATACCAATCAACAACGTGAACCTAACCAGCGTACTGCCAGCCTCAATACAACAGACCTCCAACGGCTTAGTCCTCACCAACAGTGCCAACGGCCAGTGCAGCTCATCTGACACTAGTCTTAGCGCCTCCAGCCCTTCTAAGAGTGTGAAGACCAGCTCAAGCTTGAGCCCTGCGAAGCGGTCGAGTAGCGGGTCGCCCAGTAAGCAGAGCAAGACCAGAGGTGAGTTTGTTTGTGGTTGTGTTGCTAGGCAACGGAGATTCTTATCTTCTTTGTGCACCAATGAAGTGTTTGTGCCTATTGTAAGTAATTGTTCTTATTTTAGTAAGAGCTTCAATGTTTTTACATAATGTGTGTTGTTATTATACTTGTTTTATTTGAGTATAGAATTATAGGTCAGAGAAATAATTCATGAGTAAAGGGAACTAAATAGACAAATACAGGGACATATCGAAAATGAAAAAAAAAATACTCCAAGGATATTTTAACATTTATATTTAACACATTTTCGTAAACTATTGAATCCACTCAAAACTTAAAAAAAATCTGATAAATGCAATAAACCACAAAACTAGGTGCGTTAAATGAACTTAAACTATAATAACACAGAGATTTCAATATTTTTACTTCAACATCAAACCATTATCACAGACGTAATCAACGCCAGTAATACTATTAGCTTTATCGCTAGCTAGGAACAGCGCCAATTGAGCTATATCATCAGGTTCGCCAACTTTACCCAAAGGATGAAAGGAATTAAGGGCTTCCCAAGGAGTATCATCACCTGCATTCACCAAAATATCAGTTTTAATTGGCCCAGGACTTATAGCGTTCACTCTAATCCCATGCTTCGCTAACTCCAAAGCAACTCCTTTGGTAAAATTATCCACACCGGCTTTTGAAACCCCGTAAGCGACAAGTCTCGGGTCGCGAACGACTTTTCCGGCGATACTCGATATGTTTATAATGTTGCCTTTAGTCTCGATCAAGTAAGGCACGGCTAGACGAGTCATGTTGACTAACGATCGTAAGTTAGTGTTGATCATAGCATCGAAAACTTCTAGAATATTCTCGTCTAACGTTCCTCCATATCTGACCATCCCTGCATTGTTTATAAGAACATCTATCTTCCCATAAGTATTAATCGTTTCTTCAATAATTCGGTTCACGTCGTCGGCATCTGTGATGTCCGCTTTCACGATCAAGTGATCCTGGCATTGTTGAGCCACTTCATCTAGCTTCGTCTCGTTTCTTCCTACGAGAACTACGTTAGCTCCTTCTTTTGAGAAAAGGATAGCAGTAGCTGCTCCGATTCCCGAACTCGCTCCTGTTATTATCACGACTTTGTCTGAGAAACTCATTTTAGAACAAATCTAGTTTTTGATGCTAGAATTTATGTCCAAGTTTTCTGTAGTGTTGTTGCTTTGAGGACTAATGACACACTGAAGCAAAATATACTCGCATGCCTATTTATATGACGGTGTATCGATTTTGTCAAGCCATGAATATTAGGAAAGTTTAATGTGTCTATGAATGTTTTATTGTGGTAGCGGTCAGTTTACGAACTAGGTCTTTCCCAGTGTGAGGTTTACACCCCGAAGTCGGGTTTTAACATCTGTAAAGTAATGACAAAAAACAAATTCGCGGCGATCGCTATATTTATATGAAGGTCGTGATACCTTTTCTTCTAATGTTTGAACTTGTGACTCAGTAATGGACATTTGAACACGCCCCTCAATATAAAAGTAATTGTTGTTGTTTGCTTTTAGATTCTAGACTGATAAATCGTCTATTCAGCCTTGAAATGAGTCGTAACAAAAAAAGTAAAGCATTTTTAATGACTTTCCTCGAACTGTATTCATGATAATAAATAAAAAGAATTTTATTTTTACATTTAGCTGTAGATTTTAACCTATAGATTCAAAAAATACAGGGCATCAAATATTTTTATTTATATCAATCAATTGGCTTACAATTATATTCACGCGGTAACTTGTAACAACAATATGTAAGGATTACATCTTTATCAGGAATGTTATATGTGGTATAATAGGTAATTTTGATTAATTCTAGATAAGGGTCGAATGGTTAGGGTATATTTGTTATCGATACTGCTTTAATATTAGTCAGATGTTGATTAAACTTTAGCAGGTTTCTGTAACAGAGTTTTATGCGGCTTTAGGTAAAAAAAAACTCAATTTGACTCTTAAAAAAATCAAAATGTTTTTACTTCGAGTAGGCCTTGTCAGGCACTTTCAAAACGTTACTGACTCTAGTTGCGCGGTTCCAAAATATCATTCTTATGGAGAAGAACCGCCAAGAAACTCCATAAAATACATTGTTTTTTTCTTTTCTACACATTGCAATACAAGAGTAGCTAGGGAACAAATGTAATATCAAGAACCAAAATTCATAACTCCATATCTCCAAAACAGATACATCATTCGAGTCCGGTATGTCTGACGACTATGCCATCCCTCCGGACGCGGTATCTTGCGACAGTACCGCGTCGCCGTCACTCGCGTCGCTATGCCGCGCGCCGCCCACCACAGACTCGCCGCGACGACACGACGCGCTAGAGAAGAGCGGACATCTTGCCAAACTGGGAGGGAAGCTGAAGACCTGGAGGAAGCGATGGTAAGTTAAACAAATACATCATTCGAGTCCGGTATGTCTGACGACTACGCGATCCCTCCGGACGCGGTATCTTGCGACAGTACCGCGTCGCCGTCACTCGCGTCGTTATGCCGCGCCCCGCCCACAACAGACTCGCCGCGACGACACGACGCGTTGGAGAAGAGCGGACATCTTGCTAAACTGGGAGGGAAGCTGAAGACCTGGAGGAAGCGATGGTAGATAAGACTGTTAATAATAATAATGATCAGACCGATTTCGTCCACGGTGGCCAGTGTTACTATGACGCAAGTCAGCTACGCGGGACATATTATAGTGCACAAGTGAGTGCGCAAACACAGGTGCACTCTCTATTCCTTTACCCCCATAGCCCGATGAGACGGCAAACCGACGCGATCGGGGAGAGATCAGGCGCAGGACCCACATTTTTACTAGCTTTCCGAAACACGGAAGCTGATATTTATTTCTGATAATGTTTTCCTTTACTTACCATCTTACACTCTCAGTGGTGCCAAACCTGCTACCTTGTGCATACCTACAAACATAAACATAGAAATATCTAATACCATAATTCACCACAGGTTCGTCCTCAAAAACGGCACCCTATCATACTGGAAGTCACAATCCGAGGTGAATCGCAAGCCCCAAGGTCAGATAGGCCTGGGCGAGGCCTGCAAGATATCCCGCAACGAAGGAGCGGCCACCTTCGAGATATTCACCGGCAGTCGCACGTATTATCTCACGGCTGATAGTATCGCTACTATGGAAGATTGGATTAGGGTGCTACAGGTAAAACAAAATTCAAAAAATCATTACAAGTAGTGTGCTCCAACAGACCGCGAACGTATTTCTATGTTCTTGCACAAAAACGGTATTCGAACTTAAAATACTATTGTTAGGTTTAAAACCTGTGATACAAGAGTCATAATATAGATTCGATTGTAATATTTTGATGGATCATTAAAAGGTGAGGTTTTGTTCTTTTAAAAATATAGTACAAAATCTTCGACATTTCGTTCTTTTGTTGATTTTTTTTACTATCTCCAATACAAAGTCGTTGTATTTGATTGGATTCTGGAGCCTTTGATACTGATCGTGTTAACGGTCCACATTTATAACAACTTAACATCGATTTTTCAGAACGTCCAAAGGCGAAACGCGACCAAATTACTTTTAAGCAAGGAGGACAACAAGCCTACGATACAGGGATGGCTGACCAAGGTCAAGAACGGCCACGCTAAGAAGAGCTGGTGTGTCCTGATCGGCAAGATGTTCCTGTACTTCAAGTCTCCTGGAGACCAGGTCAGTTTAGGAGACTGTTTTTTTGTTTTTTTTTTTGTTATGACGTCACCCGCACGCTTTTTGTTTTTGCGCACGTCGAACCTTATAATGTTACTATCACGGGGGCATAATATTGTACTTCACTTGCAATCATAATGGTATTGTATGTTGCCACTAATCGATTACTATTTATGCAGTATTTTTATCGATCGTGACATTTTGAAGTTCAAGGTTTATTTTAATTTGTTGCACACATTAGCTTTCACTAATTGCGGCGCCATTATCGATGGTTATCTAACTACTAGTTGGTATTTGGTATATTTGTGAACATTTCCATAAGCTGTAATATCAGCTGACTCCGTGTATCGTAATACGAGCTGAAGTAGCAAATGTTACAACATTTTAGAGCTTGGTTATTAAATTTTTACCTTTGTTTGGATTATTATATTAATATGGCTACGTAAAAAAATCACATGACAAAGAAAACTGTACAATTATTTTTTTAACAACAAACTTATTACCCACAGAACCCAACCGGGCAGATAAACATGCGCGACGCCCGCGTGGAGGACGTAGAACACGTGTCGGACTCCGACTCGGAAGAAAAGAACGACGACGCACGCAACCACCTCACAGTCGCCATCTATCCGCAGCACCAGGTAACAGGGGTCAGTGACAACAACTATTTATATTATTATCATCATCATCATCCCCCCCCCTTTTTTTAAGAATGACATTTTGGAACCTGCAACTAGAGTCAGTAACGTTTTGAAAGTGCCTACTCGGATTTTTATGGTAAAGCGGAGGGAGCCTCCCCGCGGGTAGTGTCAGACTCTTACTGACTAAACCTGAACCGCTGTGCTACGTCATCCGCGTTTTGGTGTCGGTGCATGGCAGCGCATAGCATTACTTCATGCATATCTCTATTCTCCTGCCCCTAATTCCAATTATTTCAGGATTCGCCCGCTTTACCAAAAAAAGCAATTAATTTGTTATGTAATTGAGCACGTAGAAAAGATAAGCTGATTATGCCTCTAGAGGTAAAATGAACCCCAAATGCACAACAATAGACCTTCACATATAATTTTTGAAAAACGATTTTAAAAGTTAACAGTAGCATTAGTAGTCTTCAACACTTAATAATCTTTCCATATCCCATCATCATCACATACGTGGCATCAATACTAGTGACGATATCTCCACAGGGCCCCACGTACCTGCTGTTCGAGAGCAAGTCCGACAAGGACTCGTGGCTGTACCACCTGACCGTGGTGAGCGGGGGCGGCCTCAGCCAGGGCACGCACTTCGAGCAGCTCGTGCAGAAACTCATGGAGACTGATGGGGATCCTAGTGAGTTGATTGTTTTTGTAGCTTATGAACGTGTAGAGCAAAATAAAAAGTGGGAAATTTTCAATATTCGTTTTTTGCTTTAATTTTTAATGAAATGAGAGATGAATAGAGTCGTTTCTTGTTAATTATATTCTCGTCAAAATATCGGAATTGTCTTCGTATGTATTAAATCTGTCTTCAATGATGAATTCGGGAACACTGACTTCTAGGATTCAGGTTTACCAGTCTAAGAGGCAGAGCTCAAATTATTTGGTTGATAATAAACGATTTAGTACCTACCTTGAAAAGTAATTATAAAATAATGTCTTCAATAAAAAGGGAAATTCTTACGCTTGGAATAGCGAGTCTCAGCAAGTTAATAATGAAAAATACTTTTAATTCCAGATTGTGTTCTATGGAGGCATCCAACGTTACTGTATTCTAAAGAAAACCTGACATCACCGCTCACGTCGCTCAATTCAGAGGCTTTACAGGCCGAAGCCTTAAAACTGTTTAAGGTTTGTATTTAAACATTATAGTATGCAAGAATGCTGTATCTTTAATTTTGTAGAAGAGCCCATTTGAGTAAGTTGAAGAACACATGAAGTGTAGTTTATTAAAAAAAAAATATATGTTGTTACCATGCCATAAATAAATGGTACAATGGTAAATATTTAAAATCACTTTATCGAGTCATCCGGTCCAGCTGCATTGTAACTATCCTAGCTCCCTTTATAGTTCCATCAGGTCCAATGAAGAACAAAACAGATACTCAATTAACAGAACTATTTTGTCACTGGAACACTAACGGTTAATAATAATAACCTACAATAATAATATTCTCTACAATCTCCGCATGTTGGACCTGTGTCCCCGTGTAAACCTTTAAAAAGGACCGGGTTTCTTCCCTTGAAGTTAGCCCGTGAATTAAAAGAGATACAAATAACAATAATGATTTGTATGGCATCCACAGTGCGTCCAGCTATTCATGTCAGTAGCTGTGGAACAAGCCGGCATCGACTACCACGTAGTGCTAGCACAGAACGCCCTCCAGCAGTGCCTGGAGGTGGGCGAGCTGCAGGACGAGCTGGCGTCGGCCCTGGCGCGGCAGACCACGCCGCACACGCACACCAAGCACGGCGTACAGGTAACATCGGTAACATCGCCACACACGCCGCGACGCAACCATAGGCTCATTAAGCCCGCCAAGCTTAAGAATGTAAGTTCTTTTTTTGGATTTTTTTTTGTTGGTTTTTTTTTGGATGTGCAGTTTGATTTTGGTTGGATTTTTTGGGGTGTGGTTATGGATTTGTGTTAACACAAGTAAGGTCTAAAAAATAGAACATGACGAATAAGTTGTACATTGGTAATGCTTATTTTTGTGCTTTCTGATTGAAAGTCTCGTGTTGTGAATAAATGATCCCAAAAAGTCAGTACAGATATAGGAGAGCTTCTATCAGTATATTTTCGTGGTAAACTGTTTAGATTACACAAAAATGCTATAACTGAGTATAATTTCAGTTGTCTTTTAAATTAAAAAAAAATACTAAATATTTTTTGGTTTAAAAAAAATATAATGAATGGGACATGAAAACAAAAGAACCTATTCATTAAGTATTTCAATGAATAAATAATTATTTCTTGTTATTGACTCTTTCATAGAAATAAACGTGAACGTAAAATACATTTAAATTAAAAAAAAATACTAAATATTTTTTGGTTTAAAAAAAATATAATGAATGGGACATGAAAACAAAAGAACCTATTCATTAAGTATTTCAATGAATAAATAATTATTTCTTGTTATTGACTCTTTCATAGAAATGAACGTGAACAAAAATAAATTTGAAACGTAATTTCTATTTTAGTCCATTCGACACGTGGCTTACATTATTAACAAACTTAATCACCGTTAAAAGTTGATAACACGTGCCGACACTCGAGGTCAAAGGTCAAATTTAACAGTGCCACATAAATTATTCTAATTCTAAGTTAAATCAATAAAACGTGTACAAGTTACAAGCAGTTCCTCGAATGATGGCCAACATATTAATTCTTAGTCACCTTTAAAATTTAACATTGAGTAAGTTGGTATTAAATTGTAGTTACAGTAAGAGTAAGTCGACTCCAGCGAGCTTATATTATGTGACACGTAAAAGTGATAACGTTTGTCCTATTTACAGAAATAAACTATTTCATTTCTTTGTAAAGTCAGTCGGTCAACCAATCACGGTCATTAGAGGAATTAATAACAGATCATATTGTAAAGCAATCAACAAGTCTTTAAAAAAAAATAATGTATAATTTCAAGTGCAAATCCATAGTCCATTTTAAATCGTTTTCAATTGTTTTTCAAATCAAACTGCAGACCATAAATCGCATATAAAGGTGGGTTTACAACAGAACGATCGACTCGACTCTGTATTCCCACCCTGTTTAAAGAAAACAACAATTTTATAAAGGAAATAAACACTTTTCGTTTAAAGAAATTATTTGATAAATTACTTAATGTAAATAAATTTATTTTTGGAGAGAATTTTGTTGAAATTGTTGTTTTCATATTTATAAATTTGGTGTACTCTTAATTAGGTACTTAAAATAATAACCTTCAAATTGTGTTGTCATTTATGAGACCTTTTGTCCACTCCTGGGCAAAAATATTTCCCATTTGAACTTGAAAAGGGTGAAGATTACACCAAATTTCTGTGTCTTTTTTTGCTGTAAAGAATATTATCTGTTTTAATGGAGTATATTCTTTATAGACAAAATTATAGCATGGCTTTCGATGTTTACGGAAACAATATACACTGAAACCTACGATGATAAACGCCCTGAATATAAAGCTTAATCGGTATTTACAGCTGTGTTTTCAAAAGCAGGTATATCACGTTTGTAACGATTTTTCTAGTAACTAGTAACATAAATTCAGTAAAATAATATTTAAGAAACAAAGGTCTTCTAGACCAAGCGATTAGTACAACCAGTAGGATAATTCTACTTAACATTATTTGATAAATCGCCAACACCCAAGTTTACTCCTTTTTGTAATTTCCTCCACATTGATATTACGTTTGTAAGAATTACAAAATGTGTATAATTATTTCTGTCGAAAGCAATAGTAAACATATTTAATTATTGTACAAATTTCACAGTCGATCTACTATTTGTATGATGTAGTTTCTTACATATATTCCTTACTTACAAATGATACTCTTTTGTAATCACAGCTCGATAACCGATTGTCTACACAATATATAACCGCTTTATATTCGCAAGGCTTCGCTTCGGGCCAACGCTTTGTGCTTCTCTCATATGTTAAACTTCCCATCCATCCGAGTGTACAGGTTTACTGCATTACTTGTAGATTTAGATATTGTGCTCTATAGGTACTACGCACTTGTTACGCAATATCGAGTCTTCGCCACAGCAGATAAGGTCGATTATTGATAGATAAAACTTATGATCGTTGACATGTCTTTATGAGATTTATTTGAACATACCATGAACTAACTTAGTTACTTTATATTAAGGCTTTGGATGTTAAATACCAGTAATATCAAATGAACCCAGTTTCTCTATCACTCCAAGGTTTACTGCTAGAAAATTTGAATTAAGCTCGCCTCCACAGTGTAATAAAAATAATATTACCAGAATGTCCAAATCCGTTTCCAAAAACCGGTAATCATATCAATGATGTTTTGAGAATTATTTTCTATAGCATTTGACAATGCAATTAACTGTCACTAGATGCAAACATCAGAAAAAGTACCATACATTTCGTCATTGGCAAATTTTATTGAACACTGCCATAAGCCTTTTCTTAATTATGTTTTGACCGATATTTGTACAATTTTAAGTCACTGGAGCCAAAAGCAAAATATTTTATCTATCAATATTGACAAGTTTACAAGCTACAAAAAAGAGCACAATATAGTTTACAGAGCTTAAACAACGAATTTATTTGCGATACTGTAAATATACACTAACAAACCATAATATTACTGTATAAGCTTTGTGTGTTGCTTTTAAATGAAAGCTTCGTCTCGTGGTTGATCAATTTGGAATTGTGTATTGTGAAATAAATATTGGCTTCAATGGAAAATAATATGCTTTATGACGTAAACAAGCGACAAAATTATAAAGGAATGAACCTAAAAAGTTCTTATTCCAATTTGATCCGTCTGGTTCTGGCAACATTGCGATACCGTTCGACTTGACATAAAAATGTTGCCATAACATTAAAAGTTACGTTGCAAAATTTCAAATGGAATGTTGGTGTAAATTTTTTCCCCGTTATTTTTTTGTTTTGTTCCGAGAATGTTTGTCCCCGGCCCTATAGATTTAGGGAATGAAGTTTTTATTATTTATCTATCATTCATATATCATAGCTAGTTCCTTCGCACTGTTGGATCTCCTTTGTATTGAGAGGTTGATGTTGCAAGTTTTTAGACTTACCCTTATATATTTATATATATTAAGTTGTTGGTAAGTATGTAGGATTAAGTTATGGTGGTGTGATTGCATAATATGTTATTGTCGGTAAATTTCGTGGGTTACCGATGTAAAGACATCCAAGCGCTTTTGTTGATTTGTTCAAACAGTTGTTGCTGTAATAAGTGCCATAATTATATTTATTAATAGAAAAATATTTACCCATTTTTGCGACATTTTTACATTAATGTAATAAAATTATAAGGAAACTAAGTATATTTTGACACTAGTCTTATAATAAAAACCAATAAAAAATTTAGGATGACTAAAAAATATATTGATAATATTGTAATAACTATAAACCTAATTATAACATATTATGTAGTCCGCCACAATATATATAAATAGCCACGAACACTGTACATTTAATCACACAACGCATATAATGTAAATTGTACTTACTAAGACACGGGGATAGCGGGCAATAATGGCACAAAACACGTTCTTTATGCACTGGCACTAACTTCATAATTGGTTGTAAAATAAGTTAAAATTATAAGCTGTATAAATGTATTATTTCCTGCGTATAAATGTCCGACTAATGAGCAAAGGTCGCTTGCCTTGTTCACTGCGCGTTGGTGATTACAGAATCCAGGTTTCCTCTTTTCAAACTTGGCAAGTGATTAGTAAAGAAAGTACATCACTTAACTGTACAACATGTAACCTGGTGCATGCGTACAAAAACGCTAAACGCATCATAAGTTATTGACTATCTGTACGTATTTTTCCAAGACTTTCACACAACGCCATCTAGTCTCAAACTAAGCAGAGCTTGTATAATTAGTATTAGAATACTGATAAACATACTTAATGTGCCATTTTAGATAACACTTGTATTAAGGTTCACATACGAGTAAGCATTCGCTGCAATGCAGGGTTGTGGTTAAATTAAATTATGCATTTATTATGTTTACTTGAATATTTGTATATGTGTATCTTTGTGTATCACATTTAGTATATATTCTGCGTAAAACCCTCAACATTTATGTATTATATTATTATTTTTTTAAAGATTTATTTGACGAGTGATCTATAAAGCATTTGTGACTAATAGGACAAGCAAAGCGATAATTATTCTATTTATAATTAAGTATATTACGTATACCACACTATATTTATATGTATACCTCATACACTGAACAGCAAACACTTAGAAATATATACGTAAGACCCCCGTACTCAACTCCAACGTTACAAACTAGACCCCACACACAACCTTCTCACAATACAAACAAGCATATCTCGTGATCCCACACAAGCAAGCCCACTGTCCCACGAGTGGTCCTATCGCCAACATTTCATTTGTTCAGCAACTGCTACTGTGCGCGACTCAGTCGCTGTTCACGTGCGACACGGGCGCGTCGTCCGTGGGCGGGGACAACAAGAGCGACGCCCCGCCCCACAACGCCGGCTCGCCTAGCTCCATACAGGTAAACGTTTAGGCGGATAAGACAAGACAAGCAAGGCTATAGTTAGACAAGCAAGGTTTATGATAGATTAAGAGGTTAAAAAAATAAACAAATAAATAGTTAGGCAAACAAGACTATTGTATGAAGAAGTCAGTAAAAGGTATATAATATACCTTTTACTGATTATTTATCAGTTTCACTTTCACTTATCACTTTATCACTGATTGTTGTAATTAGAGATCGTTCTTGTGTGAGTATTCTAAACACTGGTAAAAAAATGTGTTAGGCAATCAATTAAAGTAGTTGAATTAAATTCCGTTAGGTTATTTGAATCTATTACTAAGACTTTTGCGAAACGATAGTGTATCAAAATCTCACGTTTGGAACTATGATAGATTTAGTGATTATTAAAGATTTAAAAATATACTATGATATTATTGCAACACAGTACTAAAAAAGACTTGATTTAATCTCACGTGAAACTTACGGTTGTAATCAAGAACAACACTTGCTGAATTCTTAAATGTCTATTTGTACAATGGGAATGACGACATAACATTTAATGGCGACTTTTATTCAGCAAAGTTCTTGAATACGGCTGTCGTTGTATAGCCTATACTCACACTTGTAAATTGTGAATGTCGCTTGTCATAATATGAACTGATGACGTCACGTCTTAGTAGTTAGATCCCTGAAGCCAGTAATTAGCTGTGTATGTCCGTCTTGTGTTCTACCCAGCCCCTACTAAAACTCATATGAGAAAAGCAGAAAATCGTGTGAATTGAACTAAAGAACGTAACAATCCGTAACTAGAATAAATATTGATAAATTTTAGGGGTGTGTATGCATCAGTGTTTTATTTGGATCAGAGTTTTGGCAAAAATGAGATTTGAATATTATTATCTAGACTCAAGAGTCCAAGTAACAAATGTGTACACGTCCTTAAAATACAATTTTACATTAGATTGCGATTAGGTATAATCTCTCAAAGGTTCTAAATCAAAATACTGATTTTTTTTATCTCCTATAATTTACTTCGTAAAATCAAATAAGTGTCTAATAATAATAATAATCTACAAAAAGAATAATAAAATCACCCTGTAACTGTACCACAATCATCAGTTTTCAAAACTAGCTCAACCAAATGTAACAGCGACCATTGAGTACAGTATACCTAATCGCACTCACAATAAAACTTACCCAACTAACTAACAATACAAGTAATTATCATTGAAGGCATGTTTCCAGGCGCCGCTGCTCTCCGTGGACTGCAAGAGCAACCCGCCGACGTATAGCTTTGTACAAGGCTGGCAGTTGTTAGCGTTGGCAGTCAGCCTCTTTGTGCCTAGGAATAATAGACTGCTGTGGTACTTGAAGCTGCATTTGAGCAGGCATGCTGATTCAAAGTGAGTAGACGAATATTTACCTTATTTGTGTATATTAAGAATCTCCAACAAAGAATGTGCAGGATACATTCTTAGACGACGACTAAAAGAGGAAGGTATACATTTGGGTTGGGTTCCTCAATTAAGTATGCCTGTTATGGCGTAGCAATATGATATAAAGATATAAAGACAACTTTCTTGAAGTCAATTAAAAAATAGCATCAGCTTTACCATACACTATTGTTATCAGCTGATCAAAATTTGTATGGTAAATTATTTCTATACACAGAGACGGAATAATATAACTAAGATCTGTTTGAACACGATCTTTTGCCAAATTCGTTTTTTTTTTGTATTTCCTTAAACCGAAATCTTTGATTAACATATCATATAGGAAGTAAAGTTTGAAAAATATGACCAATCTTTACATGCTTACGCATTATTAATATTTTTTCCCCTTAGAACGGAGTGCGGTAAATACGCAGCGTATTGCTCGCGCGCATTAGAACGCACGATACGTAACGGCGGGCGAGAGGACAAGCCGTCGCGAATGGAGGTGCTCTCAATCCTACTGAAGAATCCATACCACCACTGCCTACCCCACGCTATACCTGTGCATATGCTGAATAATACTTATCAGGTAAGAGATGAGCTAAAATATAGTGGTTTGAATATATGGAAATGTAACAAACCTCGTATGGAATGAATGAAATAATGTTTTGTCCATCAAAGAATATGTATAGTTGTAAGAATATGTAAGAACATTAAAACGACGTATTTAGAGAAAACAAAGAGTAACGGAATAGGACCTTACTACATGTTGCATAATATCACTATTCCGTAAAAAAAAATCATGACAATGTGACTAAGTTTTTTTTTGTTCGTAGTTTCTGTTTCAATATAGAATCAAACCCATTCCTCAAAGGTACTGTTTATTAAAGTCAAAACTCTACCAGATCTGTACATAAGCAGGGGTGTCACCAGACAATGTCGCACTTGCTCAAACGCCCACAATGTCCACACAACTGCACCTTACATTACATAATACTCGCCATACCCACCGCTTAAACATAATAATTATCATCTTCCAGGTAATAAGTTTCGACGGTTCCACAACAGTAGAAGAGTTCCTATCGACCTTGAGCACGGAGTTAGGGTGCCGGGAGTCCGGCGCGTCTGGCTTCGCACTGTTCAGCGACGATCCTATTGAGAAGGACTTGGAACATCATATTAAACCTGATAAGAAGGTAAGTTAGATAATAGTAAGTCTGATAATAAGTCAGATGTAGGTTTTGAAAGTCTCTAATGAGCTGTCTCGGGTCTATGTGCTTTAGTGGACCGCAATATACTGATTTGAGTTGAGATTTCATTACAGAATGATACACACGCAAGTTCTTTCAAACCTTTATTCAAACTATTTTCAGTTATTTTTTCCGATAAAGTTACATTCATAGTTTACATTTTGCCAACAATAAGTCTTAAGTTATTGCATTATAACAATGAGTCCGTTAATTTCCTGTTATAGGTGACTGTGTTAGTCTGATGATTTACCACTTATTCATATGTAATGATGTATACAGAAGCTGTTGGTTTGCCGTTGTAAATAAATAAATTTACAATCAACATGAATTTATATCTCACGATCTTAAGCTAACTAAAATAATGTATCTTTTGCAGCTGTGTGATGTAATATCAAAATGGGAGACGGCGCTAAGAGAGAAAGGCTCTGGAAAGTTCGAGAACTCGCGAGTGATCCGACTGACGTACAGGAATAGGCTTTACTTCAAGAACTCCATTAGAACTGAGACTGATAAGGAGCGGCTGTTGTTATGTTATCAAGTTAATCATCAAGGTAAGTCGCGTTTATTGGAGAATTTTATAAATTGCCTGGAAGCTTGAAAAAAAAAACTTTAATTTATTACAAGGTATTCTGGATAGTCTGACACAGGAATAACCTGTTTCCAAAGATGAATAGATTGCAAATGGAATGATATGAATGAAAAAGGAATAAATGATAGTGTGACATCTGATACGAGAGAATGGAAGAAAAAAACGTGTTGCGCCGACCCCAAGTAACATGGGATAAGGGCAGGACGACGATGATGAGAACTTACTTAACAACGAAATTTTAAGCACCTACAAATAAAAGTATTAGCCTAACATTTTTATACAAAGCTGATTTATTTCATTTTCATCAATAAAAATCAGTATATCTAGACACACGGCAGTGTGTCCGCCAAGTTCGAGTAAAAAAGCGACACACCGGCCGTGGGTTATATTACATACAGATTATGACCACACATTTCCTTAACACCTTATATCATCTCGTATAATTTCCCCCCACAGTGGTAGCAGGCCGTTTCCCCGTGACCCGCGAGCTGGCAGCCGAGCTTGGCGCGCTGATGGCACAGCTGGACATGGGCGACTACTCGCCCGCCAACACCACGCACAACCAGCCGCTAGCGCACAGGTTCTATCCATACCGGTATAGAGCTGGCCTGAGTAATGATGAACTTAGGTAAGGATTTGTGAATGTATGTATTATATTTTTATAATAACTTTCGTGAGGATGATAAATATTTAAATGATATAACTGTTTACTCACGTGTATTTATTGGGATAGCCCGACTAGTTTTGAACCCAACCGGAATTGATATTACAAAATCCTTCCAACTAACCAAGGTACATAAGTATTATAATATTATCTTTACATAATAATTCCTGTAAAAGTAGTATTTAATGCTGCAATACGTCTTGTGCGTCAAGAGATTTGCTAGCTTAACTAGTTATTTTGTGACTGGCCCATTGGTCTAGTGGTTGGTGACCCTGACTGCTATACCAGAAGTCATGGGTTCGATCCCCTCCCAGGACAAATATTTATGTGATGAGCACGATCATTTGTTCTGTCTGCGTGGAATTTATCTATAATTTATATGTATATAGAAATATATAAGTACGTTTGTCGTTTGTCTAGTACTCATAACACAAGCTACTCGTGCTTAGTATGCTTAACTTGAGACTAGATGGCGTTATGTGTATGTTTAGAAAAAAATATTTATTTTATAAGTCACACTACAATATTGAATACATTAATGTAATTACAGGGATGTGGAAGAGAAGTTGCGTTCAAAGTGGGTGGCGTTAAAGGGCCGCAGCACGGCGGACTGCGTGCGGATCTACCTCAACTGTACCAGGAAGTGGCCTTTCTTTGGTGCTACCTTGTTCCAAGCTAGGGTAAGCAAACAAATGTTATATGTTTACTTTTTGTTAAAAATAAATATATGTGGAATGACATGGAGGGTGAGAAAAGAACTTTGTACTCACAGGGTATAGATAAGTGCAAAAGAAAACAGTGTTATTGTGTTGGTATTTCATCACAAGATTTAAATATCCTTTCTAAACTTAAATCACAGTTCAAATATTACTTTTTCATTTATTAGCCTTTCAAGGTTTTCTGCTGCGGGTATTCTATTCTTCAGTTCTAAACAGTTTCCCCACTAATATTCATCTCACAATTTTATTCTCCAAATCTACAACTAAAATACGGTTGCCGCAGTAAAACAAACAAAAGAGTTTCGTATTCCAGTTATGACTTTCAGAAAATTATTATTATTATTACTAGCCGGAGATATCCCACTGCTGGGTGAAGGCCTCCCTACTCTTCCATTTGTCTCTCTCAAGATTGTCGGAAAATGAAATTTATACCACAGTGTGGATTTTGTATCCTCAGATAAAGCAACCGGACCTATCCATGGTGTGGCTGGCCGTGTCTGAGGAAGGCGTGACTGTGTTAGAGCTAGCGTCAATGGCCGTCATCGGAAGATACGCGCTCAACTCCATAGGACTGTTCGGCGGACTGCAGGTAAATATAACGCAAATCTCTCATTAGCTAATGAGTATTTAAAAACTTTAGTTCCAAAGTAGTGATTTAGTATGATTTCGGAGATTCTTAGCGATTACAAAAATTCTACATAACTTCTCTTTAAATTATTTTTTTTAATTCATGGGATGACTTCAAAGGAAGAAACTAGGTCCTTTTTATAGGCTTACATGGGGACACAGGTCTAACATGAAGAAGTCTCGTTGAGAACTCTAATCTAAAGTGTAATGGGGCACCTACCAATTATTATTTATTTTTATATAATAACGCGATACATCATTGGCTTTCTGAATTCAATATCCTTTTTTTTTTGTTTCTTGTATATGAGTGTAATTTATTAATTACAGGACGACCTGATGATGTTGATCGACGGTGATGACGCCCAGAGTCCAGTACATAAGATGTTGATAAGTCTCAATAAGCCTAAAGTAAGTATCACACATTAGACTCATAAATGTGTTAAGCAACAAATATACTATTGACAAACTGAGAAAAAAACGAAACCGTAAGCCAATAGGAGCACTAACGATTAGAGATACTAATGTTCGTACATTAAAATTTATTTCTATTACTAATCCTATTTTGATCTTACAGATGGCAGAGCTAACCCATCTAATAGCGGACTATAAGAACGCAATGCTACGACCAGGCGGTACAGGCACACCACAAATGAACTCTCTCACCCGCAACGGCAGTCACCGGTCAATCAGAAAGCCCACTTCAACACTCCCACACTCCAGCCCATCGACCTTACCCCACACCCACCAGCTCAGCCAGTCCCACCACACTCATCACACAACTGGACATAACACGCTAAACTCCCACGCCACAACTATGACCTTAGGCTCCGAAAGAAACGCGACCTTGACCCTTAGCTCCCATACTTCGACGTTCAACCAACATGTGGAAGCGCGGGTCTTGTCTCATGGTCAGCCGGATATCTTGAAGTCGACGCCTGATCATCACAGGAGTGAGAAGAAGAGAAGTCACACTCAGGACAGTGGGGTCGCGTGAGTGTGAGTGCGGTGGGGGACCATCACTCAAAGGATTGTTTAGTGAAAGTGATAAAATGAGTTGGTTGAATGAGAATTTTTTGTAGATATTTTTTTTGGATGCTCCTAAGAGCCCTTTTGGGTCAGTAATTGTTTTAGAAATTATTCGTGACTTTTGCTTGAAATAATGATTCCTTTTTTTTCTTGTACTTTCAAAAATATATATTTTTAGTCGCCTTTTTATTAAAATTGTTAATAGCTCTTTTTTTCGTGATATCATCTCAATACCTAAATAATGTACTATCACTAAGTGCATTATCATATTCTACATAAAATTCTCAAACTAATACAGCTCATGGATCAATAGAAAGGCCCCGTCAAAAGTGATAGCATTCCACCAAAAAAATAGGACGATGCTAAATAAACGAAATAATAATATACCTCATATTTTGTAGCGAACGATTCAGCCTATTTTAATTGGCTTTTTAATAATAGATTTATATAATAGTTTATAATTTATTTTTCAGCGTAATATATTTTTTTTACGGTTGCTACGTTTAGTGATTTTAGCTTGAAGTGTATACAAAGTGGTTCGTATGAATGTTGTATGTTTATACGCGGTATGCCAATTTTATACATGTAGTCGTGTGTACAGGGCGAATAAATGTTGCATAGACAGATATTTAAAAGTAGGACAATTACAACACCCTTTATCAGTGATTCAAAATGCTACTTAATTTTTGGACGGTCTTAAAATTTCTATTTGTTTTGTACCTTCTAGTGACGGTGACGTCCCTAACAAAAACTGAGAGACATTTCCAGTATTTGACTAAGTATTAACGGAAGTCACTCAAAGTAATGAATTATTAACTTATTTGGCTAGTAACCAATACAAACTAGATGACGAATTCAAAAATAATGCTCTCATATCGTCTCTTTTATCTTAAAGTGTTAAATAAGGACAGATAGCCTTTTAACAACGTTTAAAAATTAAGTTTCGTTTTTATATGGTAAAAGTTTAGTGTAAATAAATCTCACTGAAGCACAAAACGTAACTATATATAATTTAATTAGATTTGTTTCTATTCTTGTGCATTCAATTTATGTCTTACCTAACCCTATAAAGCCCGACAACTATTTGCCGGTGTCGGAAATCGGAACTAAAATTAGGCCGAACTAATTGTAACAACTTTAAAAGGAATGACAGCGCTACTAGCGCCACTTCAGTCGGCAAAAATAAGTTTGTGTTACATTCTACTGTTCTAATTATCAGGAAGTCCATTTTAGAATGGAAGTTTATATTACAACAACTATATTCGTCTCTCTATGTATTTGACTGACCCATGAGCTTAATACGAGCTCTTGAATCAAGACTATTGCCGTTGTGGAAACGAGACACCGCTATATCCTGTGTAGTGCGCTCTCTCGCTTTCACAACACAACTGTCTTTCCTGAATCTCATTGTAGATCTTTTATCTCGTACCTTTCTCATTTTATTATTTACAATTTTATCCTATCAGTGCCAATATGCTATTTACGAATGTATTTATTTCTTTAACATTAACTAAGTGTAAAATCAGTAAAATCAGTAAAAAAAAAAATGTATATCTGAACGTCTATAAAGTAATGAATATTCGACTGAATTATACTTAAGATCTTCAACGAATCTTAACATGTAATTATAATAATTTATGCTTTTTTTTTCGATACAGAATACAGTATTTTTAGATGACATTGTTTAATACTCAAATAGCCGGTTTAAGGAACGCTGATCGATAGAAAAATGACAATCGTCTGTCAAATCTGTGATTGGTTGTTAGTATTGTGATCCAATCATAGTTGTCAATTGATTTGACGACACAATTAGTTGATCAGCCTACCAGAAACCGTTCTTATAGAATCTCAAATAATAGTACAGGATTTTATGGCGCTTGTGCTAACAAACATAATTTTTGATTGCTTAAAACAAAGTATTTCATATTTTGAACTTTATTTCAATAGATGTAAGATCGAAATGAGTTTTCGTTGGTTTTATACTTTTTTGCATTGTTAGAAAAAATATTTGTGTTAAACTTTGTTGTAAAGTCAAATTGAATCATTTGGTCAAGCTATGTTCATATAGTAACGTTCATATTGAAATAAACAAAAACTATTTTAAAAAACAAAATAAAATGACTTGTACATTTTTGTTCGTTTAATCAGTTGTTTTCTTATTAAATAAGTCATTATTGCAACAGTTTTCAATCGCCTAGAAACAAACATATGTTTTGAAAACTAAATATAGATATTCAAATTTTCGTGACATTGCTCTTAACCCCATCATAAATGAAAAAGAAAGTAATGTCATAACATAACAATCCCAAGAAAACATTTATATCTTACACACAATAATAACCTTCAAATATTGTAAACTTAATACAATACTTCAATGAAATTTCAGAAATGGTGCTTGTCTACTTCATCCATAGCTTGTTCCAAATATTATATTTAAAAACATGACTAATATTATTATGTAATGTCTACATTTATTTACACTGTCAACACTTTTACTTTTGTATTTCATTTTTGGTTACATAATATTATCTCAAGACGTTGCATTATCGGCTCTTGAAACAGTGTAACTGTTGTTGAAAGGAGATGACACTATGCTGTGTATCGCGCCGTCTCGTTTCCGCATAGATATAGCAATTGTTTATTATTTCACCTTGGTCTACATAAGTAATTAAACGCACATATAGTTATATTTGTATATTTTGACCGCGTAATAAAACTGGAATTATCTGACTATGTAATGTATGTGTAGTTACATTTTGTACTGTTAAAATAATAGGGTATATTTTATATATCATTGGCCTCAATTTCAGCTTTCCGTGGTTAAAAACAATAGTAAACATTAGTATCATTCTCCTGATTACAACTGTGATTGGTTGAACCAAAAAAATTTTAGCAAAAAGCTTTATGTGAACAGGTGATTATTTTTTGTGTTGATTTTTATGTAAACCAACTCTATCCCATTTATGTTTTTAACCACGGAATTGTGAAACAAACTCTTTTAAAATATAATTTTGTACTGAATTAGCTTTGATAGATATTTCTACCAATTTAAATATATTTCAAAGATGTTTCGTTACCAGCTTATAAATGATAATTTATCTCGTGTTCTGCAATAAAGAAGATATTAACTAGACTAGAAATTATAATTGTAATTAATTATTTTTTATTAATCACTTGTAGATAAACACGTTTAGGTTTAATTTTATAATATTAATTTAGTTTTTAATTTTAACCTTCTTTATTGCAAAACACATTCGAAGGACGGGCTAATTGTAAACAGCTACAAAACAAACGGCAACTAAATAGAGGTAGTTTTATATCGTAGACCTAAATAGACCATAGAAGTTATGGAAAAGGTATAACATTTTGACCAATTCGCTTCCATGGCCAATCTATCCGTGCGGACAAGTTAGACCAAGACTAGCTAAAGAAAAACATCACAAAATACACAAAAATATGAATTGTAATCGGTCCTTAAGATGCGTCAAGTCTTGGTCTCACAAACGTGATTCAAGCCTTTAAGTCCAAGACAAAGTAATGCATAATATTAGAACAATAAAGGCTAAAATCGCGTGTCCCGTAGTCAGCTATTTAGGAAGTAAAATTATAACATAAACAATAATTCGATTGCACTTTTTGCATAACACTTAACTGTTAATATAATTATGTATAGAATATTAAAAATGTATATTTTACATTAGTAATTATGGTTTTTATTGTAATATGAGTTTCTTAATTGTAATTTATTTTTTAAGTATTTATTTTTATGTTGTTTTTGACAATTGGTTGTTTATTTTTTTCCTAATATTATTGAAGTTCTCTTTTGTTGAATATGGCCTATTTCGAAGACTAACCATTGGAGGCCTAAACTCGGATTATTAGTGTATTTTTTGTATGTATTTAGACGATTTCTGTTTGACGATGCGAGAATAAACTTGTATTACTGAAATTGTGGCATTTTTTTACCCTAAGAATTATTTAAGTGACTAGTGTCGCGGGGATTTTTACACATTCAATACACATGCACAAACATACCCAGATTCAGAGCAAGCATCTGTGGATCGCACAAATACTTGTCCTTCGCGGGATCTAACCCGCGCACAGCGGTAATTGGCTTGGCTATACCACTCGGCTATCTGTGTACCTACTCAAAAACCATGGGTCTCCAGCTCGACGGTAGACTTTTTTTTGTAAGGCAGGGGAAGCGTCATGGCACACAAATTAGCTATTTGGGTTAAGTCGTATATGCCTCATGCACACCTACTTTACTGGGAGGTGAGAGCGGGTAGTGTCAGACTCTTAGACTAAATCTGATCCCACCATGCAACTTTGTCTGATCGGTGCATGGTAATGCGTTGCAAATCTTCATGCACAATTGTTTTTTTACCTTTTGATTTTAGTATGTAGGTCTACCCGGATTGTAACAAACCTGCTATATAAGCTAAAAGTAAAACCACTAAAAATAAATAAAGCAGGAAACGAAAGTGGATTAATACATGCAAAGGAGTAATTGATAGTAAAAGTAATTTATTTTCCACACGTGAACAATGTTGTGGTTTTATACCTCTGTTTATTACCTGTTGACAAATTAGAATGCAGAACTGGCTATAATACTACAGACAGGCGATAGCTACTATCACCTGTCTGTAGTATTATAGCTCAATAATAAAATAAATGAACTGCTGGATTCGAAACTATTCTGAGTAGTAGATAACTGTTTATATCCAGTTTTTCATGTTTGTTTAAGTTTTGTGTTTTCTTCAAACAACGTTTTGTTATTATTGAACAGACCGTAACGTGTTTTATGAGACCGGAGTTATGTTTTTAATGAAGTCTATCTAAAAAAAAACAATTTACACCAAGAAAATTGGATAAAAAACTTAGGCTCTGCGCGACGACAACTATTGAATAAAAAACCTTTTTATTTTTAATAGTCTATTGTTTTCTCGAGAAAAGTTTTTAATTCCATAAGTACCTATAGAAACGGTAAGTATTTAGAATATGACAGGGCTCCTCCGACAAACGTTGTAAAATGCCGATGGCCCGAGCGTAGGCTTTCGGCTGCTACAACGCACAACGCGAACGGTCCACATATTGGAACATCTCACATTAAAAGTCTTAATAAGCTGAACAAACTTGAGGAATATACGAGATATACAATGTATTACGTCTGAAAATGCTAATTATATAAAATAACTGTTAAGAAAATAAGTAACAGTCTTAATTGTGTGCCATCAAGAAGCAGTCATGTCGAAAATTGAATTTACTGTAAACGGGAAATTATGTTCAGGTAAGACAGTTTATTTTTTTCAGTTGCAAAATATTTAGTTGTTTAGTTTTTGATCTCTTCATTTTATATAATGTTTAGTTTACTTTGATATATTATGATGTACATTTTGTTGTTAGTTATCATGGAACACTTATCTAAGTACCTACCTGATTGTTAATTTTATTCAAAATGTGTGAGTTTTTGTGCAAAGTATTTGGTTCTTTTATATTTACTTCCTCATTGTGTTTTGTGCAAAATGTAGTGAGGTTTAGGAGAAAGATTTACATCATGGTATGGATTGGATTAATCTATGTACTAAATAAACAAATATTCACATAATGTCATCTAGTTTCAAGTTAAGCATACTAAGTAGCTTGTGTTATGAGTGCAGGACGACCGATAAATATTATATTATTATATTTCTATATATTCTAGACTTTAATAGTATATTATAGATAAATTCCACCCAGAAACAGAACAAATAGTCGTGCTCATTATACAAACATTTACCCTGAGTGGGGATCGAAACCACGACTTCCGGTATAGCAGTCAGGGCCACTAAACACTTTTTTTTTGTATCCGGTGGAAATCCTTCATGGACTTCCTCCGCCGTGGGGAGGAGACGGAGGGGTATGCCGGACTCTTACCGGCTAAAATCAATGAAGTACTTCTCCGTTCCCTTCTGCCAGGGGCCAGGCGGGAACGCTTTTGCAAACAACCGCGACCCCAGGGGAGTTTCACTTAAAACTGCTGCTTCTTATAGTGGGGAAGTAAAATTGCTATCCCCCTTCGCTTTTAAAGAGACGCGCGGAAGCACCGCGCGCGCCGTCTTTTGCCTATTTTTAGTAGGCAGCAGACTTCCCCAAGTCTGCTACTTTAGGCTAATTATGGTAGCTGGTGCAGGGAGTATTGCGCCCTTCTGCTGCCTCTTGGTCGCCGGACGCGAATTGGATGATCGGACATTGCCTCTCGGACTCTTTCCGCGCTCTCTTTAAGCGCCATCACTTCTTCACAAAAATCAGTGATGGCGCTCCAAGATTCCTCACTTACAACCATGGAGGAAACAACGGCTGCAAGTGTCAAATTTTGACCAATAGTGGCAGCGAGTGTCCGACGCTGCATAACCCAAGCAGGGCATTTCTCAAGCGTGTGGGGCCACAAAACACTAGACCAACAGGCCGTTAATTTGTTATTTCATTAATATAATGATGTACTTAGTACATAGTATAAATGAGGTATTTCGCAATTCCGCGGGTATTGACACTAATCTCATTTCCATTTCAATACCTTATAACTGTAAGAAACTAAGAACCCAGGTACTTTATATGTAAACAAAAGCCGACAGGTGTAATAATAAAAATAACAGTTTTAACAAATTAATAACCATGTAAATAATTAAGTAGTTACTTATTACAATGACAACACATTTTCAAATTGTATTACTTGTCCTCGCGTGAGCAAATATCACGTTTTTAAGCACTTGATTTGATGGCACGTGTAAAAAGTAATTTTAGTAGACAACAATTAACTGAATTAATTATAATAAACGACTTCGTTTTATTTTGTAAAATTTGAAATTTCTGGAGAAGGAAATCATCTTTAATTCAGACACTATCCATTTTGAGTTTATGAGATTAAACATCCATTCAAAATGTATATTTAAATCTGTCAGAAATGACAAAAATATCGACCAATATATTATGTTGATTAGGTTTTCCGACCGTCTTAAACGTAGCTAGTACTCTTCCTATAATCACTTTTCGACGAAGAGTTACACTTTTGAAGGCCAACAATGTTTTTATTGTATCGACGACAACAACAAAAATTGCAATTCTCAAGCTAATGGCAAATTTGTAGGAAATACCAATGTTTTTTTTTTACTTATTTTTTGGATTTTTCGGAGATGATTGTATTCAGTTGCATTTCACAGAACCGGTATTTATAAGCTTTCAGACCGTCTGTATTAGTGATTACATGAAAGCTTTTCCCTTTCTATTTTTTTAAGCTGTTATCCTTGAGGCAAAAGATCCTTACTTACCCTATTGTGGAACATTTATAACAGTGCCGGTTTTCGGTCCAGGGCTCAAATTTAGGAGGGCATCAAGGTCCCTCCTGCCCTGTAGTGCTTACCCTCTTTACTATTCTGTGTACTATTCAGTTGAGCAAAAATTAAAACTATATTTAATTCCTTAAATAGACGCCACAATATTTTTTATTTGGCAGTCAGTGCCTATAACACCGGTACTGATTTTGGCCTGGTATAATTATTTTCCTCCACAGTGGACGGGAGCCTATCCCGCGAGACGTCGCTGAACGCGTACCTGCGCTACGTGCTGTGCCTGCCGGGCACCAAGGCCATGTGCCACGAGGGCGGCTGCGGCTCCTGCATCGTCATGGTGCGCGCGCGCCGACAGACCAGTGGGAAATATGAGACATTCTCAGTCAACTCTGTAAGTGTCTAGTACAACATTCACGAAAAATCGATGACCAACATCAATATTCTGGCCTGTTGGCCTAGTGGTTAGTGGATCTGACTGTTTTATTGTAGGTCGTGGGTTCAATTCCCACCAAGGACATTTTTTTGTGTGAGCACAATCATTGTTCATTGTTATGTATTTAGAAATATAAGTACGTTTATTAGTTGTCTAGTACTCGTAACACCGTACTCGTAACAGTCACTCTTGTATACTTAGTTTGAGACTAGATGGCGTTGAGGGAATATTTATTTATTTATTCTATTTCGGTAACTATATTAGATCCATTTTAATTTGTGAACATTATTTTCGTTTAAATACAAAATACGAAGTCCGTAGCACAATACACTGGCTTGCAAAATTGTTATAGGTTTCACCGACTGCTGATCGATATTTTTATGTTTGCAAAACAAAGTTACCTACGTTATTAGATACGTAGGTAATAGATATAAAAACTCATAGATATAAAAACAACAAATGTATTTTCCTGTTTGAATGAGTGCAGCTTCGGCAACATATGGTAACTGGCTTGTCAATATTGCTATAGAGTTTGGCAAGTCATGCAGTGAGTCAGTGACGTCTGAAACATTTAAAGTAAATACCTGTGTCTATTCGTCTGTTGTTTTATGCAAAGTTGGATGGCGTACGTGACGAAACTGCTTTCAATTTTGATACACCTGAGTATTTACTTGGAACAAAATCGCATCTACTGCGCTCGTATAAACGCTTGATGAAATTTTAGGTTCATGTTAGTGTGGTAAAGTAGAGCTTTTCAGTGAGCGGCTCAATGTTCTTTAAAAAGTTATTAGTCAAATATTTTATTTGAATGATTCTTTATACATGTGACTTCAATAAAATAAAAAAAGAACTTAAAAAACTTATAAATGTAGATATTTCTTGTTCAGTATTGTTTTTGTTTAATAAAGATTATATTTTTAAAAAGAACTTTACCTACTGATATTTACAAAGAATGAACTCGAATGATGATGATGACAAATTACAAACAAATCATATTATTTACATACATATTAAAAAAAAATCCGCGAAACATTGATTCATATAAAGAACGAAAAAGCATTGATAACTTTTTTTATAAAGGGCTCCCAATTTATTAGAAAAAAAAAACTATTAATTAGCCATTAAAACACACAAAAATATACAAAAAATATTTTAGCACTTGATTAAACACAAGTAAAGAGTAATGTTGTAAAAGAGTTAACTTTAATTAACAATACATGTATTTTCTAGTGTCTGGTGCTGGTATTCTCTTGCCATGGGTGGGACATTACCACTGTTGAAGGGGTCGGCAGCCGTTTGAAAGGGTACAGCGATGTTCAGAAGCGACTCGTAGCCTTCAACGGAACCCAGTGCGGGTACTGCTCACCTGGATGGGTCATGCATTTGACGAGGTGGGTCGACTTTAACTTTTATTATCTTGATCTTTACAGCTCGTAAGTGAATCGTTGTACACTGCCCTGATAGACCTGATGATATCGCAAGGTATTAATTTTCTTTTGTCAGCTATGCAAAATTTTGGAAGACGTTTACGTCTGAAGATGGATATTTCAAAGGGCTAGCTGACACGAGATGTTTATCAAACTTATTTGATAAATGAGTATGACAATTTACCGCATCTACTTCCAGTTTACAAGACAAGAATCTCACAATGGCAGAACTAGAAAACTCCTTCGCTAGCAACACGTGTCGTTGCACCGGGTTCAGGCCGATCCTGGACACGATCAAGTCGTTCGCCATCGACGCGTCCCCGGAGCTGCGCGCGCAGGTGCGGGACATCGAGGAGGGCGGCGCGGGCGCGTGCGGCCAGACCTGCGCCGGCTGCACCCGGCGCTGCTCGCTGCAGAGCGGGAGCGACGCCAGCGACTGGAGCGTCGTCGAAGAAGTGCAAAAGGAAAGCTCCATTTTCTTGGACTTTGGGAAGTCAAAATTCTTCAAGGTCTACGAACAGGATGAGATTTTTGATATTCTGGACAAGCATGGACAAGATTCGTATATGCTGATTGATGGAAATACTGGAAAAGGTAAAACATCTGTAAAATTAAACATTAAGGATGAATTATTAACTTAATTTTACTATACAACAAAATCAATTTTATTTTCATCTTATTTCAGGAATCGTAGAGGACTTCGAATATCCTAAAGTCTTGATCGATATAAGCGGAGTGTCATCATTGAAAACATATACCTTTGATCAGAATCTGGTGTTAGGAGCCAACGTATCCCTCCAAGACTGCATCTCCATATTCACTGATGCTGCACAAAATAAAAGTGGATTCGCGTATTTGGCGGAATTCGCTAAACATTTCGACCTTGTTGCCCATATACCAGTTAGAACAGTAAGTACTAGTTTACTGCTTAGTCTACAACTTGAGCATTGCCTTAAATTGTGTAATTCCTAATACCTTTTCTTGTTCTTTTTCAGATCGGTTCGATAGCTGGCAATCTGATGTATAAGCGCGCAGTACCAACGTACCAATCAGATGTTTTCCTACTATTTGAATGCGTCGGTGCTAGAGTAACAGTTCGTAAGTAACTAGATACCTTAAAATATTACGTGTCTTACAAATTAATAGAATTTAATAACATTTATATTTGCCTTTGAACGCTGTATCGGACACCGGTGACCGACAAGCAATACATAATATTGTATTGCTCAACAATCAACGCGACAATGGAACCGGCAAGTATAATGGGTTAATTACTATCTCAAAATTGTTTTTCTACAGGAAATAGACGGGGACGAACCTCAACGATGACGCTGACGAAATTCCTAAACTATGACATGACGGGAATGCTGATGCTTAATGTGGAACTGCCACCGTTGAGTAACTCACACATCTTCAGAAGTTATAAGGTAAAAAGCTTTCACAAGGACCTAGGAACCTACGGTAGCTTATTTGACTATTTTAATTTATGATTTTCAATACCCATATCAGACTAGTAAAACTAAAGGGCTTATTTAAAAAACACTTTTGCCAAGTAATGTTCAATAACATCCATTCGTTTCAATTTTGACAATGACCAGATACTTAGCATGACACATTGCGACATTTTGGTCTTCTTGGTTAGGCTCATGATAGGCCGCTACCAACCGATATTTATCTCTTAAGATCTTGAACCGATCTTTGGGGGATGCCTATGTCTAGCAGTAGACGTCTTAGGCTGAGATGATGACTTGGCTCCTTTATTATTCCTTACATCTTTCTTATCTTTTCAGATCATGCCAAGAAATCAAAACGCTCTAGCCATTGTAAATGCAGCGTTCCTTGTTAAGGTAGGAAGAAGGAATCTGGTCGAAAGTGCCAGCATTGTATACGGGAACATAGACCCTAACTTCGTCCACGCGACGAAAACTGAGAAGTATTTGTTCCTCAAGAACATTTACTCCGACAATACTTTACAAGGAGCCATCAAAGTGTTGAGTAATGAGCTGTCGCCGGTGGAGATACTTGGAGAACCCTCTGTTCAGTCAAGAAAGAAGCTTGGTTTAGGGCTGTTTTACAAGGTAAGCCTCCATTCATGGTTTATTTAATATTGAATGATTGAGTATGAATAAGTCTTTATTGTTTTAAGAAGCATAAAATAACTTAAAAAATATGTATCTGCAATCGCATGCCTTCTTTTTCCTTAGTTCTTTCAATATGCAGCTTTAATAATAGTCTTAATTTTCAGTTTATCCTCAACATATGCCCAGCCGGCACAGCACTCTCCAAATACGCGACTGGTGGAGATTTACTCACCAGACCAGTAACGTCGAGCAAGCAGGACTTCCAGACCGACTCCTCATTGTACCCCATCAATCAGCCTTTGGACAAACTTGAAGGTGCCCTCCAGTGTTCGGGAGAGGCCGTGTATGCGAATGATATACCACCAATGCCGAGGGAAGTGTTCGGTGCTTTTGTGCTTTCCACAGTGCATATTGGAGAGGTCGATACTATTGATGTTGAGGGTGTGTTGGTAAGTTAATTTATAACTTAAATCGAACATTTAAAGGGTGTAAAAGTACGCAGAAATCAAAAGTTACAACTATCTTTTGTTTCTTTTAGGCCATTGAAGGCGTTGTTGCGTTATACACAGAGAAAGACATTCCCGGAGTAAATTCCTTCGCCTTCCCCGGCTTCCAACTAGAAACTGAGGATGAGGAAATTCTCGCAACCAAAATCAGATTTTACGGACAACCGATAGCCGTAGTCGTAGCAGTGACTGAAGAATTAGCTGCAAGAGTAGCCAAGCAGGTTAAAGTTACGTATAAAAATGTTAGCACCACTGCCCCAGTGTTGACTATTGATGAAGCGAAGAAAGATAGTAACAGATACGTCGCTTCGGAGTTCACCTTAGAACCTGAGAGGAAAGGAAATAACGTGACAAAAGTAATTAAGGGTGTATATGATTTGGAGGCTCAATATCCCTACTTCATAGAGCCGATAACTTGCGTTGTTGTACCAGTGGATAATATTTTAGAAGTCCACGACTCAACGCAATGGATGGATTTGACGCAAGCGTGCGTTGCGAGATCCTTAGGTATTAGTGAAAGCGAGTGAGTATTAATAAAAAAACAACTTGAAATGTATGAGATAAAAAATATCTTCAAATTATTTCGTGTGATTAAGTCAAAAATGACAAAACTTTGATGAATATAAATTGGACAACAATAGTAGGTAGATACCTAACTCAGAATAATTTTCTTTTCAGAGTACTACTTAAGGTTCGTCGCGTTGGCGGTGCATTTGGAGGCAAAGTATCCCGTAACGTGCAAGCAGCTACCGCTTGTGCGTTAGTAGCGAAGAAACTAAACGTGCCTTGCAGGTTCATAGAACCTTTGCAGACCAGTTTGGCAATCGTTGGAAGGAGATTGCCTTGCCAATGCGAATATGAGGTAGGCACCTATTTTAATAGAAATGTAGAAAACATGGTATAATGTAGACAATATAGTATTGCGTTGTTATGCTTATCGATATTTTCATTTCACTTGATCATCATGTGTTAGTAATATCATTAACAAAACTAGGTACATCGTTTTCTTCATTTCGTTCTCAAAGTAAATTTTTCATTTGTTTTAGGTGGGTGTTGACGATGACGGTAAAATCCAGTACCTCATTGCGAATATCATTGAAGATAACGGCAGTAACAACAACGAGGGTATCCTGGAGTTTACTTTCGGCTCCTTCCCTAACTGCTATAAGAAAGATACGTGGAGTGTCAAAACTGGTACAGTTACTACAGACACAGCGTCTAACTCATACATGAGGGCACCAGGTATGATAATAATAGAATTATAGTTATTAACAAGATTGAAAATGTTTAGAGGTTGTGTAATTGGCTCTGAAGCTGTGATAGCTTAGTGGCAAGACCGTAGGACTGCTAAGTCAGAGGTCTTGAGTTCGATCCCCACGGCGCGCACCGACTTTTCGAATGTTGTGTGCGTTTAAGAAATAAATATCACAGCTTCCGTGTTTCGGAAGGCACGTAAAAATGTGGGTCCTGCGCCTGATCTCTCTCCGGTCGTGTCGGATTACCGTCCCATTGGGCTATGAGAGTAAAAGGAATAGAGAGTGCACCTGTGTTTGCGCACACGCTTGTGCACTATAATATGTCCTGCGTAGCTGGCTGGTGTCATAGTAACACTGGCCGCCGCGGCCGAAATCGGTCAGGACCGCTATTATTATTATTATTAATTGGCTCTAATGAAATTCTAGGAACCTGCGAGGCCATTTCATCCATAGAACACATTATGCAGCACATCGCTTTTGTCGTCCAGAAAGACCCCACAAGCGTCCGCATAGCCAACTTCAGAGAGGAGGACAATGACCTCGAAGAATTACTAAATACCCTCAAACAGGACGCTAACTATGACAGACGAGTCAAGGAGGTCGAACAATTCAACAAAACCAACAGGTGGATGAAGAAGGCTATATCTCTCAATCTCATGGCTTTCCCCATCTTCTTCTATGGAAACTACTCAGCTCTAGTAACCATTTACCGAGGCGATGGATCAGTGACTGTCACCTCAGGGGGTATAGAAATGGGTCAAGGCCTTAATACGAAAGTTGCCCAAGTATGCGCTCACGAACTGGGAGTACCTATTGAATTAGTTACCATTGTACCTTGCAAATCTTATGTGGGTGCGAACAACGTATTTTCTGGTTCGAGTATTACTAGCGAAAGTGTGTGTTATGCGGTCATCAAGGCTTGCGAATCTTTGCGGGAAAGGCTAAGTCCGATCAGGTCCCGAATGGCTGGTGCTTCTTGGAGACAAGTCATTAAGACTGCGGGAGATGAGCAAGTAGAGCTGACGTCACTGTACATGATGACTGATACTGATAAGAACTTGAGGAATTACACTTCCTTTGGTGTGGCAATCACTGAGACACAATTGGATGTGTTGACTGGACGATTCCAAATAGTCCGAACAGATATTTTGGAAGATGTCGGTGTTAGTATTAACCCGAAGCTAGATGTTGGACAGGTGAGAGGAGAATTTCAAGTTTAACAGTTTGGGTTATCACCTAAAATGAAACAGTAGACGATCACTCAAACAATTGATTTGATTTTCAGGTGGAAGGTGCTTACGTCCAAGGAGTGGGTTACTTTACATGTGAGAAGCTGATGTACGACAAGGTGACTGGCAAGATGGTGACCAACCGCTCCTTGAAGTACCACGTGCCACTCGCCTCCGACATCCCTGTTGAATTTAACGTCAAGTTTAGGTATAATTACAGAAATCCGAACGGAGTACTTGGATCCAAGAGTGAGTAAATTGTTTGCGAAATTTTGTCTTATTATTAGAAGATTTAAAATGTTCTGTCTATTGCTACTTTTTGCCCTTACGTGAAAGAAAGCATAGACCTAAAAAGACAGCATGTAAGATTTAGTGTTCACATTTAACTGGTTCACATTTGGTTTTTTAACGGTTTTCTTGTGGCAGACATGATGGCAAGCCCGGATCTATGAAAACGTTTCACTGAAACATATTCATTGATGGTTTTGATCAAACGAAAATCGTTTTAGTCTAGTCCGAGTTTTTTTATTACAGTTTAGTTCTTTATTTAACCATAAGAATTTTCAGTCTTTTCTAATTTATTATTGTTTATTTCATTAATGTTTTAGCTTGCGGTGAGATGGGTATAGCGCTAGGACACGGCGTGACTCACGCGCTCAGGCAATGCATCATGGAGTCCCGAAAGGATTCAGGATATGATCCTAATGAATGGATTTATATACGTAAGTGGTTACTTCTATCCTTTAAATACAAAAAAAAAATGGCCAGTGAAGCAGTCAAAACCTGCTCTCAAACTAATGGTACTTGCATGGGAACTGTTGTATTTATTGTTATAAAAAATTGGTATTTGGCATTGCTCTCGTCCAGTAGTATACACGTTTATACCGACAGCCTAAAATAGTCTGTGATAATACTATAGTGCTACAACTTACAAGGATATTTTATTAAATACCAGCTCACCCGGCAGTCTTCGTACTGCCTCAATGGATAAATAAAATACCTAAAAAGTCTCTAATATTTTTTATTAAACTTCTATATGGGAAAAAGAAAAGGACTGTTTTTAGGGATTGTCTGGCAATTATTACTTAAGTAGATTTTTTCTCACCTTTTAAACCTTCCCTAGACCTCCACCAACATCTTAAAACCAATAGTGATACAACGAAATCGGAACAGTTGATTATTATTGTAAATATTAATATCATTCACGTGCCAAAAGATCCTAATACTACATTATATTACTTGCATGTTTTGAATTAAAGTAATTAGTTTTTGTCACTGGGTTTTCCACTTTTGATAAGGTGAATGACTTTATTAATATCCTCACATGTTAGATACCGATAGATATGGAACACGCTCCTATTTTTATGAGATTATCAGATTATAGTAATTACAAATCACAATCAGAGTATTTGATGACGTACAACAAGGCTGTTATTTTTGTAATCTATCTGCATAGGTATAGAAAATATATCCTAACATGAGATCTTTATAAACAGGCTTATCTAAATTTACACATAGATCAATATTGTATAACTAGACTTAAAAAAATAATAAACTTTTAATACTAAATAAATGAAAAAAATAAATTGATGATGTCATTAAATTAAGTTTAAGATATATGTTGAAATTAATCAGATTTTTTATCGACTAAACATTAAAATAGCTCTAAGGGTTTTAAAACAAAAATCTCTTTACAATTAATTATTAGTTTAGCTTCTTTTTAGACTTTTAATAACAACTTAAAGTCAGACTTACCTACTTCACTGTCAAATATGTTTATTATTATTTATTTGTTTTTCTTTTACAGCTGTACCGTACGACACTGAAACTATATTGAAGGCCTTAGACGTGAAACCTGAAGAGTTCCTTATTACCAAATAATGACTATACACGAAGTTTGATTCTGTACAACAATGAAGCCAAAAACAAATGAATTAGTTATGCTCTTATACTTTGTACTTATTTGACTATCCTTTTGGTTAGTACTTTTTATTATATTCCAAAAATGTTATGTTCATTATTGTTCAAGTATTTCTAAAGTATAAAAAAAAACAAAAAAATCTTATTTCTTTATTTTATGTTTGTTGATTTTTTATAATTTTACAAAAGTTGTTTCTTGTTCTATTGTTTGTAATAAAATTTTCTGCTCAGTTCATACTTTGTTTTTTTTTGCAATTATGGTTATGACCTAATCTCCAAATATTTCCAAAGTACCAAGAATAGCTCCTTATTCAGACCTGATATTAAGCTGTGATACTAGGCTCTTTAATAAAACAACGACCTTTGTTCAGTAATCAAATGGGTCTCTTACAGACCAATACTTTTTATGTATACAAAACCATACTAATATAGAATAATGTGATTTCACCAATTACCTATTCAATAAATCATTTTTAAACTTAAAAATGATTTATTGAATTGAGTAAATCTGTTTTAGGTACACTTGTGTAACCCTCCTATGAAATCACTGTACATATATTTGTACAGTATGACTCTTTTAAATAATAATAAAAATATAGATGATTTTGAACAATATGTACATTACTGCCTGAAAGACGACATGGCAAATTTTCTTTACATATTGTAAATAGTTAATTGAATCTTGCTTGCATACTGGCTGTCACAGGGTGTAAGGTTAAAATCAAAGAGAATGTATGGTTGTAATAAAATTAAATAATTTATTCAGTCTCGTGTCGTGTTTATATTTAGATTCTAGCGTTGATCCAGGAAGCGAAGGATGTGACTCTGGCGAAGGCGGCGGGGAAGCCGAGCTGGCATCCTTGGGCGGAGCCGAATGAGGTGATACCGACCTGTGTACAACAAAAAAAAATGGTAAAAAGTCTTGCACGTAATCAGTAAGGCTTTAAGATGCCCCATTGTAAAGTGAACAACAAAAGTTTATGACAACTATCAGATTTTCTTGACTTGTTAGCACGATCAAACACAGTCGTGTATAAAAGTTTTGAGACGTAAAAACAAAGTTGTGTTGTGTGGAATGGTGCTTACCAAGACGCGGTTGTTTCCGGAGCCGATGGTGAGAGGACCACCGGAGTCTCCGCCGCAGGTGCTCACGCCACCGGCGCCGCTGGTGCAGAGGGTGGAGCTCACGATGAACGGCCCGAAGGTCTGCTGGCACACGGCGTTGGTGATGATCTGCAGGGTCACGGCACTCTTGGCTTGGGCAGTGCTGATGCCAGCGTCTGTAATCATAATACATATATTATATTCGATCCTACAGAAATCCCGTTGGATGAAAAGAAAAATAATCAGTATTAATAAATTTACGCATGGTGAACTAATATCAGATGTTCATTGATTAGACATCATGTAGTGTTTTAGGATATTAATTACGAAGTTCATTTTACTGTACTTACTGTCGCTAGTTCTGCCGTATCCGGCAGCTTGACCCCAGGTGCCGGCGAAGTTGTTGTTGAGCTGGTTACCGCTGGGCAAGCCAACGGCTTGGATTACGTCTAAAAATTAAAAGTATTGATTAGTAAATCATGTCGTGGAGGATAGATCAAGCCTGTGCTACAAGTTAGCAAAGTAAATGAAAAGGAACGGCTAGGTGTGAAGAAATACTCACTGGTGTAGCCAACGAAGGGGAAGCTGATGATAGCGACGTCATTAAGAATTTGGCTGGGGGTCCAGTTGGCGTGAACCTCGACGTTGGTGGTGCTGACGCGGACGCCGCCGAAGAACAGCCAAGCGGAGCCGAAGACGAGGGTGAACTGGGTAGCTTGGCTGTTGCCGTCACTCCAGCAGTGAGCTGCAGTCACTGAGCGGGTGTTGGTCAACATGGAGGAGCCGCATACTGATGTCTGACCGCTTGTCAGGGAGATCACAAGTCCGATCTATAATGAAGAAAAATCGTTTGTTATTCGACTGAACTAAGTCACACAAAATTATATAAAAAAAGAGACATGACATAGGTTCGAATAAATTTAAATGGATTCATTTTGAGCATCAATAAATCAAATGACATATGTGGTAAGTAATTAAGATTCCAAACTAAGTAAAGTAATTTGCATAAAAAGAATTCTTCTGAGAGAAAACAACAAATAGTCTCTCAATATACAAGATTGACTGACCAGGAAGGGATGAGTGCCGGCACTGACGACGGATCCCCCGACGATTCTGGAGCCATCGAAGTCCACAGCCTGTTCTGCGCGCTTGATGCGAGCCGCTTCCCTGATTCCCACTTCCTCGTGGTAATTGAACACGGGCGTCTCCGCCACAGCCAGGGCGGCCAAAGCCACAACCGCGAATACAGACAACAGGTACTTCATATTGGAATGATCTAACACTTAGTACCTCCACTCCGGTAGATACCCTTTATATACTAGTAAACTTATCTAGTCTCGGCCTTATCACATCGGATTAATAATTATAATCAGTTGTCATTATCCATTGTAGACGTATGTCTACAGACATCGATAGTAGGAAGTAGAGAATATGTTATTTACTAGGACTTTTATTTTGGGTTTGAACCCAAAAAGGTTAACAAAACTAATCCGTAAAAAGTCCGTTAAAATCAAGATCAAAAGGTTTTTGTTTTCGGTGTCGGTTTTTTTTTGTTAAAATTAATTATTTTATTTCTTTTTAGTAGTAAGATATACCTTCTTAAAATCAGGTCAACCTAAACCCAACCTTAACCTAAAACTCATCACCTATCTAGGAGTAAAAGTCTTATCAATACAAATTGATCAAGCTCAAACACAAGGAAGCTGCTGTGAACCAGTAAGGAGTTCCCTCGACTGTCTCTCGGCTCCATCATCAGATCTACTCCAGACTGTTGGTAAATTGTAGTCTTTTAAAAGTCCTTATGATATGTTTTACAAATGCACCAGTACTCCCTAAACATTTTTGAACTTCCCCTCGATTTCCCTGGTCTTCCATCTTCAGACCCCGGTTTCCTTATCATGGGACCACCTTGAAGCTATATACTTTCCAACAAAAAAGAAATTATCACAATCGGTTCATAAACGACGAAGTTATCCGCGAACAAACATAAAAAAGAAGTAAAAAAGGCATATAAACGGTCGAATTGAGAAATCTCCTCTTTTTTTACCTCGGTTAAAATATAACTAAGCTTACTTTTGAAATGAAATCAACGGAAAATAATAACAAACTGAAAAAGTCTATACGTAATTTATTTCCTATGGGTTTTCCAAATAGATATGAAAACGGACTTAAAAACAAATGATATCTGAAAACATTGTTATCTCTTAGTAGGGAAATCCAATTATGGATAGGAACTATAATTAATTAATTGATAAAGTAATGATTCCTAATGGTATTTTATGCTGAATAATTAGAGTATAAATTAATGTATGCTTATAGGAACTTAAAAAAAAAAGGTTTTTATAAGCCAAACGAATCAATTTCTTTTTGACGCTTTGTAAGTATGTTAGTTTATACTTACTTACTTATACAAGTTTCGTTTTAAATGTAGATATTTTTTGTTTATATAGTTTCTGTCACACATTGTACTGTATTATGATTAGAAATGTTTATGTAATAAATTCTAAGTCCTATTTCTAGTTCTAAAGTAAATCTGTCTCAACTAAGTTAAACTGTACAGATCTGGAACCCTATCTACAACAAATATAACTCTAGATTATTGGCTCAGAAATTCTTACGATTTGTTAACAATAAATGCTATTCATGCTATACTTGGTTACATGTTTATTATTGTAGTGTTAAGGAGTTTGTGTAAATTCTAGCATGTAGTTTTTTTTAGTTACAAATAAAAAAAATACACCTCTTTGCTGTTTATGAAGTGGTTTTAGAAATGTTTTTTTTAGACATTTGATTTTTGTTACATGTATTTGTAAAATGAATGCTATTTCACTGTGGAAGGCACTGCTTTTTGCGTGAATGTAATAAAAAAGGTATTTTTTGCAATAAATTAATCATTTATTTTAGTCGTGTTATTAAACAATCAGTCTTGTGTCATGTCTCTTTTTAGATTCTAGCGTTGATCCAGGAAGCGAAGGATGTGACTCTGGCGAAGGCAGCGGGGAAGCCGAGCTGGCAACCATGGGCGGAGCCGAATGAGGTGATACCAATCTGCAAAGATATTATCATTAATAATAGTTTGGCGTATGGATGTTGTAATAGACTAGAGATTCCTATAAATATCAGGGGTCAGCTGTACTTGAAACATCTCTGTAAGTATCTAGAGAATAATCAATCAAAAAATTTTAAAATGCAAAGGACAAAATTCCAAAAACAAGTGACAATATTTGAATGTACAAAAAAAAACAAAGGTTCAGTCTAAAGGCTAAAATGAAACCATTTCCAAATTTGACAGTCTTATCATAATATAAGAAGAAACTAACCAAGACGCGGTTGTTTCCGGAGCCGATGGAGAGGGGACCACCGGAGTCTCCGCCGCAGGTGCTGACGCCGGCGGCACCGCTGGTGCAGAGGGTGGAGCCCACGATGGCAGATCCGAAGGACTGCTGGCACAAGGCGTTGGTGATGACCTGGAGCGTGACGTGGCTCTTGACTTGGGCAGTAGTGATATCACCGCTAGGACCTGTGAATAAATACATATTGTTACATAAGGACTGTTCGGGGTACGCCAGGCAAACACATCACTTGCAACTTTAGAAAAAAATGAAGTTCGGATAAATATTCTTTGCATTTTTGCATTAAAGTCAGTTATAAAATAAGTGCTACAAATACTACTTACTGTCGCTAGTTCTGCCGTATCCGGCAGCTTGGCCCCAAGTACCGGCGAAATTGTTGCTGAGCTGGGAACCACTTGGTAGGTTTATTTTTTGGATCACGTCTGAAAAATTAAAAGTTATGTTTAGCAGATCTTATTGCAGAATAGTAGAATATAATTTAACTAGTAAAATAATCTCTAATCTTCTATGCATAGAATAGAATATAAGTTAAAAAAAAATTATATTACAAAATAAATGCCTTCCTCTTTTCTATCATGCTGTGCCCGTCAGGGTCCATAATTGTGACAATAATTTAATATTTTCCACCAAATTACATTATGGAATGCAACAAATGATATGAATAATGTTAAATAAGGAAATAAAAAGGCAGATATGAAAGAATACTCACTGGTGTATCCAACATGGGGGAAAGAGATGATAGCGACGTCATTTTGGATGGTGTTGGTGTTCCAGCTGGCGTGCATCTCTACGTTGGAGGTGGTCACGCGGGTGCCGCCGAAGAAAAGCCAAGCAGAGCCGAAGACAAGAGTGAATGAACCGGCCTGAAGCCTGCCGTCCCACCAGCAGTGAGCTGCTGTCACTGAGCGGGTGTTGGTCAACATGGAGGAGCCACATACTGATGTCTGGCCGTTTGTCAGGGAGATGACAAGTCCGATCTACAACACACATTGTTAAAAACATTATAAATTGTATATTTTTTAATTCGAAATTTATATGAACTAACTCATTTTTTAAATACGACTCCCGCACTAAGAAATTTAATCTTGTATCACAGTTTCACAGACAATCAGTTCACATGCACAATCACAGACTGGAACGCACAAATTCTTGTCCTACACGAAGATCGAACCCGCGACACTTCACTCACATTGGTAATTGGCGTATACCACTCGGCTATCCGTGCAGTCATAATGAATGAAGTGTTTAAATATTTACAAAACACTGATATGTTTTTAAATTACTAGCCCAATAACACTTGTCATTTTAATTTAACTGACCAGGAAGGGGTGGGTGCCAGCGCCAGTTGTAGAGCCGCCGACGATTCTGGAGCCGTCGAAGTCCACAGCTTGTTCAGCGCGCTTGATGCGGTTCGCTTCAGCAATGCCCACGTTCTCATGGTAGTGCCGAAGAATTGGCTCTTCTGCCAAGGCTAAAGCAGCCAGTGCCACCACTGCGAAAACTGTGTACTTCATCGTTGGCTAGTTCAACACTTAATTCCTGTCCTGTCAATCCATTGTCTTTATATATGCAAGTTAATTGATGTACTCGCTGTCTTATCACACCAGATTATCATTAAATCTTTTTTATCACTGGGAATTTCTCAATTCTCATATAAGGTAAGGATACGAATTCGGAATTGGATTTACCGGAAAATCCTACAAATCACACCGATAAAAAATTGTTTGCCTTTGTTGCCTGGCTGTCGAAGATTTTAAATTTTAATTCCAAAACTTTATGGAAAAAATGTTGTAATTGTAGTCTAATAAAATAAGCTTGGAAACATTGTCTACTAAGCAATAATTTAATTCTTACTTTAATTTGTAACGATGGATATTAATTTAAAATAGCCTTTTCTTTTGCGTTTGAGAGTATCCGTTTGAAAACTCAGTAAAATTCATAATTTGAGAATCTTCAGTACAGTCCATGCAATATAGAATAAGGCTACACGATGACAGTTGACCTGCAAGAGACAGCATTGTACAGGGAAGTTATAAGCGCCCTTTCTTCTACTGCAGTAAGAGATTTTAAGCGGTGAATAGTGAGTGAATCTAAGCGTTGTCAATTGTTTTTTCGTATAAAGAGATGATCTCAGAGCGTGCTTAAAATACTAAATAGTTAGTACAATATTAAATAGATATACTTTTAAGTCCAATTATACTGCCCTTTTTTTTGGTAAAGCGGGGGAATCCTCTTGGACACCCGCGACCCCGGGGGGAGCCGCGGGTAGTGTCAGACTCTTACTGACTAAACCTGAACCGCTTTGCTATGTCATCCGCGTTTTGGTGTCGGTGCATGGCAGCGCATAGCATTACTTCATGAACCGATTTTTTTTTAGTGTAAGAATTAGCCTTTGTTAAATACAACCTGTATATCGACTTTAGTACTTATTTACAAAAAGGGTGCAAAAAGCACATGACTAACTTGTTGATAACTGATGTAGGATATGAAGTATTCGAAGCCTCGTCGGGATAACTAGATAGCTTCGAGATCAGGATGGACAATTAACAAGTAAAACAAATGGCTTCCAACACTTTATATTTTAAGACGGCTTGGAGAATGTTACATCGCTCTGAAACAGAAAAAAGAAGAGTTCCGAATTTATGGACATAATTATGCAAAACTCAGTTACCGCTCGGAAAAATGTAATCTATCTACAGACCAAGCTCCTCCAAGTGCAACGGTATTCTTTTATGCTCTTATAAGTTATTTAGTTTAAGTATACCTTTAAATATGACAGACAAACAGACCTACCTAGAATATTAGCCATAATATATTCGCTTATCATCGTATTCCAAAAAGAATACAGGTGGTAATACGATAATATCTATTGAAATAGGATTTGATAAAATTATCTTTAATAGGGATTTGACGGGATTTTCCAAAAAAGCTACTTGATATCTTTCTTCATTAAAAATATTTTTTTTTAATCTCAATCAGTTCGTTGCGCGAGGCCGACGCATTGTGGACACATGAATGCGGTACTCATTAAAACAAATAGTCGGGCATCTCGAATGATAGCACGTGAGTTGGCTGAAAATCTAAATTAGGTATATATTATTTTTTATACAACGTTGATAAAAGCGAGAGGCATTAAATGAAACCACATATTCTGTATATCATTATAAGGCTACACAACAAAAATTAAATCAATGTAAGCAATATTTTTATAATAACTTTCGTGAGGATGATTCATACTTAAAACGTTATAACGGTTTACTCACGCGTATTTATCGGGATAGCCCGACTAGTTTCGGACCCAACCGGAGCCAACTAGATAACTATGCCTATAAAACTTAGTCACCTAATCAGGAAGATACAGCATGTTCAAACTAAAAAAAAACTAAAAAAATATCCTGTGACTAAACTATTGCTTACATTGATTTGATTTTTGTTGTGTAGCCTTATAATGATATACAGAATATGTGGTTTCATTTAATGCCTCTCGCTTTTATCAACGTTGTATAAATTTACAACAAACCGACTTCAAAAACAACGGCAGTAAAAAACTTGAAAATTAATAAAATGACAAAAAGTGCCAAAAATAAATTTTAAAATGATAGAAAAGTGACAAAAATTTATTTACAAATATCGAGTCATCTTTTATTTTATCTACCGTTACAAAACCTGACGGCGACCTTAAAGTAGCTAGATGCTAATATAAAAGTTTTAATTGTTCATACATAAAAATTGTCAGACAATAATCATAATTTCAAATCTTTACTGTAAACAATACTAAAACAAGAAATATCTACATTTATGACTAAACTTATGTAACTAAAAAAAATTACATATTTACAAAGCGTCGAAAAAAATATCCTCATCTCCGTCAATGGCGGGAAACGTGCCCAGGAGACTGGCCGCATTACCACGCTGAATGGCAATACCAATTCTTTGCGCGAAATACAGTCCAGCCCTCTGATCACGGGTGGAGTCGACCAAGCGCTTAGCGAGTTCCTTATATAGAGCTCGTGCACCCGGTCCCCA